>OU612099.1:30000-1280000 GCA_914767995.1 Thecocarcelia acutangulata | reverse complement strand
GCAAAACACGTCTTAAGGCAGCAAATTTTATAAAACGAAATGTGCCTTTGTCTTTAGATAATATATATAATACAGCAAGTTTGTCTTTGTGCACATAATATGGTGCATTTTCCACACTACAACTCTGTATTCTGATTGTAATCTGCAAAATTAACGTAAAAATTTTGGACACGTGAATACTTTTTTCTTACATTAAAACAAAAAGTTTAGTTGAATTTTATTTAGTGCCATCGAAATTTAACAAGCGCACCGGAAATTTAAAAAAAGCGCACCACGCACCGACTACAGAATTTTTCGCACAAATTTAATTTAATAAGCACCAAAAGCGTTGCGAAACGCACCGAATTGATAACACTGTCAAAATTCGCTATAAATTCTACTTGGTTGAAATATATTCATCATCTAAAAACAAATTTCTCAAATAAAATGAAGATCTTCCATGCAGCTGCAAAATCAATCATGTCATATGGTGTCCACGTATGAGGTTTTATTAGATTTGAAGAAGTTGAGAAGATTTTGAGATATTTTTTTAAAAAAATTACTTTTTCTTCTACGTAACACACCAAATTATATACTCCATATAGAAACTAGTATACCACCTCTTTATGTAGAAACTTTAAACTTACATTTTAGTTATATAAGGAAGATATCCGATTTACCAAGAAATAGACTATCGCGAATTTTAGCAGAACAGACACTTGAACACGATACGTTCTGGGTATCGCATTGGAGTCCTTTGTATACTAAAATAGGCATTACTTTTGATATTGAGATCTGAGCATTCTTGATTCATTAAAAAATATTGAACGCGCTAGTGCCAGAAGCTCGCGTTTTCACGATTTATATCCATTTTTGAAATATGACATACAACCTTATTTCTGTGACAATTACTCAGCTCACCTTGTGAGTCTAGTTATGAAAGCCAGAGGTGGGTTACTAAGTTTGAACGCCCGCTCATCTCAAAACAATTCTATAAACTTATGTACATTGTATAACTCAAATGAAAATGAGAATACGTACTTTATTGGCAAATACCCTATCTTTTCCAATATCCGTTTGAGTATTTTTGGACGAAGATGCCTATAGCTACGTACACACGGTTGTCAGATCTTACAATATTGCCAGTAAAATTGTCTGAAAATGTATTACAATCGTGTGAACTGCCAATTTTTAACTTACAACGTTGTCAGAAAAACCATTGTCAATCAATTGTAAGACGACAATGTTGTCAGGCACCTGACAGTCGTGAGAACACTCTTCGTCGGTATTGCCAGATAATTTGCTAGTATTGTAAACTCAGTTTTAATTCTCAGATGTATAAAATTAATGCACCTGACAATGGCATCATTGTCAGAAAAAAGTTTGATGGGCAACACTGCTAAACAGATCGTTGTTGATATACATAAGTGGCAATGCCTTACAACATGTCAGGCAATTTTTTTCATCTAACAAACTGACAACCGTGTGAACTGACAATATTTGTTGTCAGATGAATTATTTGTCAGATCATAGTCCGACAATGAAATTGTACGATTTTTTCACGATCGTCTGAACACACAATTTACTTCTGCGGGACAATTTTTGATTGTCACTACATTGTCAGCATGTTGCCAGATCTTACAATATTGTAACATCTGACAACCGTGTGTACATAGCTTATCATTTGAAGAGGTGCATGAAGTATTGAACGGTGAAGATTATATGCGTTTATATAAATTTTTGAAATTTTGCTTCAATTACAGAGAACTTATTACTAGAACTGAATACAGATAACTTTGTATAATGTAAAATTTATTGCATATGTATTTGTATATATAATTTTTTTTGTGTCACTTTTGAAACTTTAGCACGCATCCTTATGTATTATAGTTGTAAATTGCCAATCAGGCACACCACATTTTTTTTGTTAAGTCTTATTGGATATTTTTTCAAAATTATATACATATGTAAATCAACATGAACATTTTTTAAATAAATCATCTATCTATCTACTAATAGGCTGCAAGAATACATTCATTTGTTTGTATGCACACTGAAAATACAATATTCATTCAAATATCGAATACTTTAAAAGAGATTAACAAAGTGAAACGAGAAAAAACAGAAAAGAGAATGAATTGGTCGTAATAAATAGATTCTGTCGCCTACTCTTTCTAATTCAAATATATAGTTTCTCTTATTTGTAAGAGCAAATGCACGCAAATACAATATAACTGTTAGATAGAGTGCAAGAAATATCGAATGAATGAATGAATAAAACGATTATATTTCGAATGCACATTTCATTCGTTATACTACAAAGAAAAACATTTTGTTAAGATGAAATTTGCTTTTAAGAAATGTGCGCAATAGGTCTGAAAATTTTAAATTGGAGTTGGTAAAATAACTTTGATGGTATGTTATTGTAGACAGTTACATACATACATAATAGATACATATGTATAAATACAATCGAAAGCTACTTCGATTCATTCGAATGATGATATATTTGAAAGTTTTTCTTCTTGTTTTCGTTTTCTTTGAATGTGGTTGTATTTATTTCTTTACGAGTCCAGTTATTATCATTATTCGTTCACTTATTTGTTTTTATTAAAATAGAATATGAGTCACTTCGTAGTCCGTTGTGTGTGATACGAAGCTTTACTCATTCAAAAAGCAAACGAATATGTTCAAATGCCGTTTCAGCGTAATAATGCACATGTTTACTATCTACATTTCCTCGTTATATTCAGAGGATGAATAAAATGCAACACAACATTTTCACAGAACTGTTTTGCACAAATTAAGTGAACAATATCAAAAAGAAAAAAATATATTTTTATGTTCTTTTCGTGATTTATAAATATTTGTTTGACACTTCTTTAGCAGTATGCTTCATAAGCATTTAGTTTGATATAATAGTTTACATTATGGTTTATTTACAAAATGGTGCTTGTCGAAAATTTTAGACGGTAACACAATGGTGTAAATGCGGCAGCTACTACGAGAAGTGTCGTTCTACAACTACGCCAAACACAATAAGGCTCCATAGTTCCTGGAGTTCTTCTGATCACTTAAGGCAACCACAAGCTTCCGTTGTCATGCTGCTCTGGCGTAGTTACATATTTTCGGGTCTCAAAAAAATTTAATAGAATTGCTGCTCGATTCAGTACAATAATAAAAAGAAGACGGTAAAAACATATTCGCCTATTAAATTTACAAAAACGTTGCTGCGATCGCTTTGTAGAATACACAGGGGTGTAATCACCGCATACGATATCGAATTAACCATCGTGTCGAATAGCAATACGATACGTTTCGAATAAGCAGATTACGCAAAATTATCTGTGTCGATTCGTAATTTAAGCAAAATTTAATAGAGTTAAGACCACGTTTCCGAAAAGTACGAATAAAAAAAAAAATTGTTTTACTTTTTTATATTATTATGATATAATTTATTCGATATCGCATGCCATGATACTAAAATGAAAAATTTAGATTGATTTTGCTCGATATCGTAGGCGGTGATTTAGCCCCAGAATTGTACAAAGTTTTAAATGAAACACCCGTATGCGGAATACGAAGTTGTCGAACAGAGAAAACTTTTTATTCTAATCGAAATACAGTTCAAGGGTGGATGAATATCTTGTTTGAACAATGTTAAGGAAAACAAAATTATAAAAGTCGTAATTTTTGTTTGTCATTTTATTTATAATATAGTTATCTTTATCTATTATAATTCTTTTAAATAATAGAATAGCTCGGAATTGTAAAATATATTATACTTATTTCCTTTTAAAGTTATTTTTCACAATTTATATTATCCAATACCCGAACATTGAAGTACAGCTTGTTTTTCTTTTTATTATTAAATATAGATTTCACATTACATACATTTGTTCCGTTTTCGAAGTTGTCATTTTTCTCCTCCATTTCCAACTATGAAATAAATTACGAGAGTTTGCTTACATGGCTTTTTGTTAAAAAGGGATTGGTTAAAAACCAAACCACCACAGACTTGTGTTATAATTTAAAAAAGGGTGTTTGGAATATGATTTCATTGTCAACTAAGTTGAGTAATTAACAAGAGAGAGAGAGAGAGAGATAGAGTGAGAAGATAGAGAGAACTTAATAATTTTATGATTCTTATATATAAAATTAATAATCCACACTTTTGTAACACAATTAACATTACATTATGAGATAATACTACTAATAAGAATTGCATTTGGTTTATTTGATCTATATGAGCAACTACCTTCCCTAAGCTTACGTAACTATGAAAAATATTTCATTTCATTAGGACACTTAGAGTAGGGGTTGAGTTAATTTGTCCATGTTCTATCAACGCCATGGCGCATTTTGTGGTAGTTTACAATAATATGAACTACATAATTTTTTCAAGAGAAAAAAAGGGGGGGTTAAAAACATGAGATAAAAACATATGCGCTTGTTTAACCTTATCGAATAAATTTAAAAAAAAAAAAAAAATCTTGGACATACATATGTATACATGGTCTGATAAAATAATAACCGCTATTTTCAAATTTCGTGAGTTACGTATGTTCGATTTTCACATTTTTTCTGGTATGTTGGTAAACATGTCTGTACACATGTTGTCAGTTTGTTTTTGGCTCTACGATTGTTTACCAAATTTACTAAATTTTGAGCAACAACAACATCGCATGGACATCGCTCAAGAGCTGTTGAACATCGTCAACGACTATTCAGATTTCGTCAGAATCATGGGTGTATGCCTATGGCATGAAGTTAAAACCCAATCATCCCACGGAAGCGTCCAGAAGAGCCAAGACCGAGAAAAAGCACGTCAAGTTCGGTCAAATGTGAAGGTTTCGCTCTCTGTTTTCTTCGACTGCAATGGCGTGGTGCATCATGAATTCTTGCCACAAGGTCGCACGGTGAATAAGGAATACTACCTTGAAGTTATGCGCCGTTAGCACGAAGCAATTCGGCAGAAACGCACAAAATTGTGGAAAAAACGATCATGGGTTTTGCACCATAATAACGCACCAGCTCACACATCGATGCTTGCGCGTGAGCTTTTGGCCAAAAACAAAACCGTTATCATGCCCCAACCACCGTATTCACCGGACTTGTCCTCCGCTGACTTTTTCCTCTTCCCAAAACTGAAGAGACCGATGAAAGGAAAGCGTTTTGCTATGATTCAGGAGATAAAAGAAAGATCGAAACAGGAGCTGTTGGTGATAAAAAAAAAGCGCGTTTCAAAAGTGTTTCGAGGATTGGAAAAAAACGCTGGTATAAGCGTGTTATATCTAAGGGGATTACTTTGAAGGAAACAAGATAGTCATTGATGAATAAATAAATACTTTCTGAAAAAATTTAAAATAACGGTTATGTTTAGATCAGCCCTCGTATATTAGGTTTAACAGGCTGCCAGCCATTGAAAAGCCAGCCCACTTGGGTCCAGTTAGGTCCCGTTGTGTGGCGTGTACGTGTACATATACATATGTATGTGTGTGTGTATATTTTACTCGTAATAAACCTTAATACGTACATAATGGCATACAATTTAAGTATGTATGTTCACATGTAGTTTTAAACAAAGCACAGTTCTGATGACTTTTAATGTAATATGAATGAAGAATTTTTTTATATTTTGTAAATGTCATTAATAACAGTCTTCGTTTTACGTCGCTGGGTTTTCTTTTCTTTTTTTTTCGTTTAATATATACAGTTTTTGTTTTTAATTGTTTATACAATCTCAATATTTATTGTTTCAGAATATGTATGTATGTATATAGTTAAAACTACTTGAGAAATTTTCTATATGGTTCTTGTAAGCTAGGAAGTAGTAGTGGTATTTGAGGAAGTGTGATAGTAGATAAAGGGTTTGAGGAAATTGGTTTTAAACTATGAAGCCTTATCTAGTCATCCACAATCGAACACACATATTTGGAAATGAATTCGAAGTCATCACGTCCCCCTGAGGGCCGTGTTTGAGAATTTTGAGTCTGTTGTGGCTGCTGGGCAGTTGAACGCCAACCCGTATTGGAATTAGCGTTTGTAGGATTGTTTGCTGCAGCGTTACTGTTGTTTGAAGCAACATTAGAAGTATTTTGAGTAGTTGCATTTGGATGAGAATTATGATTGGATGGTTGATTCCCGTTTTGGCCGGAATTAGCGTTGTTGCTAGCATTATTAGCTGAATTGATATTTGAGGCATTGTTTGCAGGATTGTTCGACTGTTGGTTTATCCCATTAACGTTGCCGCACGGTGTTGACGGATTTTGTGAACCTGAGGCATTGTTAACATTATTGACATTGTTGGCATTTGAATTTGAGCTGCCTCCACCGCCTCCGCCAACTCCTGTATTGTTTACAGCGGCTGGATTATTATGGCTTGAGGCTTGACCCTGTTGTGCTTGTTGTTGTGTGGCAGTATTGATCTGTTGAGGCAAATGATGCAATATTGAGTGAACTTCATTCTCGCTGGGCGATTCAGCAATGATCGTCGTATTGCCCAAAAAGCAATTATTCAAGGTCATTTGTGCTTTACTCGCTTCCTCGCGCGTCGCGTATTTGCACAGAGCTATGCCCTGGTTTAAATACAAATGAAAATTCAGCAAGGGTCCGTGCTGCATGCATAAGGTACGTAATGTTGAGCTATCAATCTAGAATAAAAAGCAGATAAAAGATCCAGTTACAACAAACACATTTAAAAAAAAAACCTAAAAATATATTCATCCATTCATTTATTTCAATTCTCTTAATCGAGCCCTTGGGGCCATATTTGTTTAAATAGCTAGTTCGTGAGGATAATAAAAACAATTTTCATAGTTTAACTCTATATCTATATACCTATATATAATGTTGAGTTATTATTATACTACTGTACAATAAGTTATATATTGTACAATATTAAAATTATAAATTTCCATTAAAATTAAATATGTATAGCTAGTTCTTTGTAGACGAAACTTAATACATTTATTATACAACTCTCTATGCTCCTGCATAATAATCATACTGTTTAAGTCGAAACCAAAATATATTTAATTTCTTTACCTATGTGTTTTAATTATGTTATTTTTTATATTATGTTAATTTTTACTACGTCGTCAGTTTCTTGATTATACTCCGTTTGTGGACAACTTTGTCTTTTCGGAGCTTTTTCGTTAAGATTCTGGCAAGTGAAACCGTTAACGGTTCGATTAAACGTTGCTTTCACCATCTTTTGCATACAAATAAATTCCTTACTTGTTTGGAGAATTCTGTGCTCGACACATCGATACTTTTTGTTCACCAACAACATTTTTTAAGGTAATATTCGTTTTTGAATAAATAGAAGAGATATTCTTCTTGTATTATTATTAAACCCCTTGTGTTTTATTTTCCATGTGATTGGACTTTTCTTACTTGGCACGCAAAAAACACATACAATTTTCTTTTGAAACATGGTTTCAAAAGAAAATTTTGTATAAAAATTTTTGAAAACAAAAGTTGTTTGTTTTGCTTCAAACTTCATACACTTATTAAGCATGGTGACTTAAAGGCAAAAATATATTCAGATATCGGTTCATATATACCCGAGATATAGCCCAAATCGGACTTTTAATGAAAAGGTCGCATAGGCGAAGCTAAACAACTTTTTTTGCTTAAAAGTAGTTCTGGTAGTAAAATAAGGTTATATAAATATGGAAAATGAAAATTTCCGATATCGGTCCATATATACCCGAGACATAGCCTAAACCGGGTTTTTCATGAAAATGTCGCGTAAGCGAACTTAAACAACTTTGTTTTGCTTAAAAGCAGCTCTGGTAATAAAATAAAGTAATATAAATATGAAAAATGAAAATTCCCGATATCGGTCCATACAGTATTGGGCAAAACCTAAGAAACTCTGCTTGATTTTAGCTTGTAGTCAAAATTATATTTAAATGAACATATTTCAATCCAATGCTTTAATACAGTTTTATTAGTAAATGTGTCATACAAAATTACCAAAAAATATTTTTGTAATTATCTCTCACCTGACGGTTTTTTTAGTACAACAACAAAAATACTCAAAAAATCATTGGGCAAAACCCAAGAAACTTTTAATATTTGGTATAATAACCCTTATTTTTTATTACTGCGGCGCACCGACGCGGCATAGATTTGATTAAATTATCAATTATTTTTAATCTATGCGTATCCATTCATTCTCCAGACACGAAAATAAATCGTCTCTCTAGGAAAATCGTTTCGATCTAACATTCCTCTTCAATATGGAAAATAAATTTTGGATTGGGTTCAAATCGGGCGACGGAGCCGGCCAATCAAGCACTTGAATCCCTTTCGATTGTATCCAGTCCTTCACCAACTTCGATGAGTGTTTCGGATCGTTATCATGTTGAAACACCCATCGAAGTGGCATATTCCACTCGGCATATGGCTACATCTTATTTTCGAAAATGTCCATTTTGTTACAAATTCTGTGGAACGGCCCTAGACCATGACCTGAAAAACACATCTACGCCATCAAACTACCACCTCCATGCTTGACAGTTTTTTTACAATATCGGTGTTTAAGCCTTTCACCTGTATTGCGCCTCACACGAAATACGCCACCGGAGTTGAACAAATTTAATAATATAATGGTATGTATTTTTAAGCTATGCAAGTCACCCATTGATTTCTGATTTTTTAGGCTCGAATTTGCAAAAAAAAAATATTTTGATTGCTTACGAGAGCAAATTTAATTTGCACAACTGCGATGGCGTATGTCGTGTGAGGCGCAATACAGGTGAAAGGCTTAAGCCCCGATATTGTAAAAACCACTATCAAGCATTGGGGTAGCAGTGTGATGGTGTGGACGTGTTTTTCAGGTCATGGTCTAGGGCCGTTCCACAGAATTTGTAACAAAATGGACATTTTCGAAAATAAGATGTTGCCATATGCCGAGTGGAATATGCCACTTCGATTGGTGTTTCAACATGATAACGATCCGAAACACTCATCGAAGTTAGTGAAGGACTGGATACAATCGAAAGGGATTCAAGTGCTTGATTGGCCGGCTCTATCGCCCGATTTGAACCCAATAGAAAATTTATTTTTCATATTGAAGAGGAATGCTGGATCGAAACGATTTTCCTAGAGAGACGATTTATTTTCGTGTCTGGAGAATGAATGGATACGCATAGATCCAAAAATAATTGATAATTTAATCAAATCTTTGCCGCGTCGGTGAGCCTCAGTAATAAAAAATAAGGGTTATTATACCAAATATTAAAAGTTTCTTAGGTTTTGCCCAATAATTTTTTGAGTATTTTTTGTTGTTGTACTAAAAAAACCGTTAGGTGAGAGATAATTACAAAAATATTTTTTGGTAATTTTGTATGACACATTTACTAATAAAACTGCATTAAAGCATTGAATTGAAATATGTTCATTTAAATATAATTTTGACTACAAGCTAAAATCAAGCAGAGTTTCTTAGGTTTTGCCCAATACTGTATATACACGATATATAGGCTAAGCCGCGGTTTTCATGATAATGTCGCGTAAGTGAACTTAAACATCTTTTTTTGCTTAAAAACAGTTCTGATAAGGAAATAAGGTTATATAAATATGGGAAATGGAAATTTTTCGATATCGGTCCATATATACCCGAGATATAGCCTAAGCCGCGGTTGTCATGAAAATGTAGCGTAAGTGAACTTAAACATCTTTTCTTACTTTAAAGCAGTTCTGATAATGAAAAAAGGTTATGTAAATATGGAAAATGAAAATTTCCGACATCGGTCTATATACACCCGAGATATAACCTAAACCGGGGTTTTCATAAAAATGCCGCGTAAGCAAACTTAAACAACTTTTTTCCCTTAAAAACAGTTCTGGTAATGAAATAAGGTTAGATAAATATGGAAAATGAAAATTTCCGACATCGGTCTATATACACCCGAGATATAGCCTAAGCCGCGGTTTTCATGAAAATGTCGCGTAAGCGAACTTAAGCATTTTTTTTCCTTAAAAACAGTTCTGGTAACGAAATAAAGTTATATAAATATGGAAAATGGAAATTTCCGATATCGGTACATATATACCGGAGATATAGCCTAAACCGCGTTTTTATACGTGACTATTGTGAAGGGTATTTTAGATTCGGCCCAGCCGAATTTACCACACTCTTACTTGTTATTAGATTATTTTTGTATAAAAAGCTCTAATCTAATATTTAAAAAAAAAAAAAAAGAAAAACTTTTTGAATTAATATAATTTTTTTAGTTTTAATTTGCAGCTCCATGGTACGTAAAAAACTCACGAGTTCACAAGGATCTATATGTTCCGTTATTAAAAGACGAGTTTTCAAAGCATGCGACAAGGTATATCAGCAAACTGGAACTTCACTCAAACCCTCTTGTACAAAGCATGCTTAATTTTAGCGGTCACACTGGGTTGAAAAGAAGGAATACTGTTTCCACCATCAGAGCGTTAAAAAGGTGACGCAAAATAAAACTTTTTGTCTAGTATTGGCTGGACTTAGTTAATTTTTTGTATTTAGTATTAAGATTTTAATACTTATTGTTAGTTTACATTGAGAAGATACAATAAATAAATAAAAGCAAAAAAAACAAATAATAATAATAAAAAATAAGAATTGCCAATGCTGTGTGTAAATTTGTTTTCACCGATTTCTATGTTTATCGACAATAGTTTATAACTGATCAACATTTTCAAACTTGTTGTTCTTCCAACATTCTTAGCTGTCATGAGCATTTACATAAAATTTACGTTTAATATTGTCACTAGTTCGCCAGACGCTCCAAATAGTAGAGTGTAGGTAGTTTTTTCCTTAACTGTATATTAGTTACGGTTTGGTGGCAATAATAAATAGGGATAGTGTTGTTGCTAAACTAAACGTCGTCAGATAAAAATGTCAAAATATTTGTGCAGCAAATAAAGAAATCATTTTATACACATGCTTTACTCGTAGATGTATTCATATGTTAATTTGAAGGCACAAATTTGATTTTAAAAGCAATATCTTATAAAGAAATACACAATAGCTTATATTTTCAAACATTTTCGTGTCTTGGAAATTCTGAAATTTCAATATATCGGACACCACATGATTTTTAACTGTCCGGATTATCGAAATTATTCTGTAATAATAATAACAATATATAATAATATGAAATAATAATACTAACATATAAGAAGGAACATTGTTGAAAGGTATATAAAATTTAAAAATATATTTAATATTTAAAAATGTATGTAAAGTTTCAAGCGGGCTTTGATATTGCAAAAAAATAAAATAAAATGAATAGTCTTAAATGAAAATAATAAATTTCTTGGGAGCAAACAGCATTAATAAGTGTCACCTTCGCATTTTGAAGCAAATTTTCATGTTGGCATTGAATTTTATGGTTATTTCTTTAGGAGGCAACAAATCAATGAACAAGATATTGTGCAATTAAGTTGAGTGTTAAGTTTTGAGTTTGAAAATATTATAAATTGTTAAGATATTTGAAACAAATCTATTTCCAATTTGGGTTAAAGTGCCAATCATCGTAATATCTTCAATTTTCTGAAATAAAATATAATGTGGAATAATATATAAAATATCTTTTTATCTATTTCAATTTTATACCAATCAAAAAATATATACAGCTCGTTTTTTATGTTTTCTAGCTGCTTATCAGTGATCATCCAAAATCATGTTTTTGCTTGATTAACTCATATACTAAAATTTGTAATCAACAAAAATCAGGCAACAAAGTTCAACGCTCAGTAAAATCAGCTCGTCTTGTGAACATTTTAAATTTGTAATCAGCAAAAATCAAGCAACAAAGTTCAACGTTGAGTGAAATTAACTCGCCTTGTAAACAATCTGAATTTGTAATCAACAAAAATCTAGCAACAAAGCTCAATGTTGAGTAAAATCAACTCGCCTTCTAAATATTGCGCGTTCGTTTTAGTACTGAAAAAATCGGCAAAACGTTAGATGTTCGCTCGATTGTGTGTTGTATAAACAAATTTGAAACATATTTACATACATATTTTCTTTTTAGTTTAAAGGGCAAAGTTCATTTAAAAGCGCAGTGAAACAAGTGTACTTTGTGTTTTTTAACAAATGTTCAAAAATAAATAATGGGTGATTTTATAAGAACTATCGGAAATTAAAAAAAAAAAAAACACATAAAATTCAGAAAAATGCATGAAATATTTATTTGGATCGATAGTTGGGTCGATATAATTTAATGTTTGAAGATTATTTCATGCAAGTGTTATCCGCGGATGCGCCTCAAATGGTCCATCCGCTTAGTCCAATTTTGGCATACTCTTTCCAACATTTCGGCCGGTATCTCACGAATAATGTTAGCAATGTTGGCTTCCAGTGCGTCAATCGAAGCGGGCTTGTCGCTATAGACATTAGCCTTAACATAGCCCCACAAAAAATAGTCTAGAGGCGTTAAATCGCACGATCTGGGCGGCCAATTGACTGGTCCCAAGCGTGAAATAAACTGTTCACCGAACTCGCCTCTCAATTGGTCCATTGTTTCGCGTGCTGTGTGTGAGTGTCATGCAAGTCAAGCTCTTCCATTTTGGACAAAAAAAAGTTTGTTATCATCGCACGGTAGCGCTCACCATTCACAGTAACTATGTGATTCGCATCATCTTTGAAGAAATACGGCCCAATGATGCCGCCAGCCCATAATCCGCACCAAACGGTTGTTTTTTGTAGATGCATTGGTAGCTCTTGCAATGCTTCTGGCTGCTCTTCACTCCAAATACGGCAGTTTTGCTTGTTCACGTATCCATTCAACCAGAAATGAGCCTCGTCGCTGAACACAATTCTTTGATAAAAAAGTGGATCTTCATCTAACTTTTCAAGAGCCCATTCACCAAAAATTTGGCGTTGTGGTAGGTCGTTTGGCTTCAATTCTTGCACCAGCTGTATCTTATAAGGCTTCACACCCAAATCCTTCCGCAAAATTTTCCACGTAGTGGAGTAACAGAGGCCCAATTGCTGCGAACGGTGCCGAATCGATAATTCACGGTCATCACCAACACTGGCCGATACGGCTGCGATATTTTCTTCAGTTCGCACTCTACGTAAGCGTGTTGGTGGTTTAATGTCCAACAATGTAAATTTGGTGCGAAATTTTTTTACAATAGCCCGAATAGAAGCCTCAGTAGGTCGATTAAACTGACCATAAAATGGAAGAAGCGCGCGATGAACTTTCTTAACAGAGCACGCATTTTGGTAATAAAATTCAATAATTTGCAAGCGTTGTTCGTTTGTAAGACAATTCATGATTAAATTATAGACCAAACTGAAGATGTTTGACAGTGACACAAGATACAAAACGTGCGTGAACTGTCAAAACTAGTGTTGCCAAAAAGATAATAGCAAAAAAATCACTCGTTACATATATACATATGCACATTTGTTTTTTTCTATGAAAACCTTTTGTTTCTATGTATGTGCATTTTACTTAGATTTTTTTTTCAATAGAAGCATACAAAAAAACTGTTAAATACATCACTGCATTGATTTTCGTTAATTCTTTTTCTTCCAAAACAAAAATTCAAACACAAGAATGGAATGCCGAACTATATGCGCCATTCATTTATATTCAAGCACGAACCTTAACGATGATTTCACTCATATAACGAAGTTGTCGTTCATTGTGTTTACTGATTAAAAATCAACTGCGCATTTGTGCGGCTGAATACAAAATCATATTTGAACGAAATGAAATGGTTTTCATGTTGTTGAGCAAGTATGATTTTTTTGCAATCACTCAAAGTTGTTCTCTACTGTTTATTAAACATCTGCTACAGTGTAACAGAAAGTACCCCGAAAACAGTTTAAACATGTTAATACGCATTATAGTCTAAGAGCCCGTGAGGTCCAGACCTTCGTAATTTAATAAAAGCTGAAAGTTATTATATGTGTGCCCCTAGTACAAGTAAGTGTGATCCCCGCCCATGCAACGTGGGTAGTGGTGGCTTTGGCAGGTAACATGTAATGAAGGTGTATAAAATTTCATCACAAATTTATCATAGAATAAAACTCAATTTTTTTATATTTGGTTTGTAACAATATCAAAACTCTCGTTGCTCATTGCCAGACACATAGTATGGTTACAAATCCCTGCCAGACACCCCTAAACTATTATAATTTGTAATTATACTTACGTTATATTATAATAGCTAAATTTTATATATATTTTTTGGGGCACTATTAAACAATGTTACCTTAATAGCCAGACAGTTTCGACGGTTCTATCATCTTGCCAGACGCATACAAAGTGCACAATTACTGAAAAAATAAGAGGCTTATGCAGTAACTGGTGCGGGTGAAGCATTGTTTGGCCCATTGCGAATATTTCTTGCGCATACAATGTTGCTCATTCCAAATTGTCTAGCTATATTTTTTACAAGCAATATTTTTTACAAGCAATTTTATTAAACAAAATAGTTACCTTTGGAATAATATATAAAGAATATTTCAAGTTTATTAAGCTCTTATTGCACAAATCTATATATATATATAAAAAGAAGTGTACACTTTTATGTCACCACTAACTGGCC
The DNA here is from genome assembly GCA_914767995.1 of Thecocarcelia acutangulata. Lineage (NCBI taxonomy): Eukaryota > Metazoa > Arthropoda > Insecta > Diptera > Tachinidae > Thecocarcelia > Thecocarcelia acutangulata. Next base: position 1,265,453 of record OU612099.1, on the reverse strand, counting down.
AAACGGGCCAACCGATTTCGATCAAAATTTAAAGGTACGTTGGCCATGAACTGTAGATGGTTTATGTCAAGTTTCTACAAAATCGGTATAGTGGTTCCAAAGATATGGCATTAGATTTTCCAATATATTCCCATACATTTGATTTTTCATATTATGATATTTTATTGTCACTTGAAAAAATACCAACCGTGTATCGTAATATCTTATCTAGACAACGACATTTGGACTCCTGAGCTGATACTTTTCAGGCGTTGTTTCGATCGCCATTTTATTTCTACGCTGACCATTCGATTTTTCACTTGCTACATACGATTATTGTATCAAAGGTAACGCCATGAGATGGCAAGCTGAACGATTACATCAAAACCAATTGCAATGCGATGCACGATTTCAAACTACATCTGCGGATAGAATCGGACATCGAGCTAATTAACACGACTTCCATGTCGTGTTGTACAATACATGGAATATGCTGCCTTTAATTATGAGTGTGAAAATGGTTGCAGTGTACATGAATGTATCGGTAGAATGACGTTGAGATGTTCACATTTCCAGATGGAACCATTGGCCTGTGTTGTGCTAACGTAAAGTGAAATTGTTACAATTTTAATCTCCATCCGATCGACTCCCGTCATTGGGTTTTGGAACGTCACCAAGTTCCAAATATTTTTGGTTCATATTCATACAATTTGACATTTAAAATGACTTACTTCGAGGTGATAACAAAGATGAGAGATAAATATAAGCCGACGAATATTTTTATGTAACTTTTATAGGCCATACATCATTTTCCTGTTTCCCGTTTGTCTGGCGGATACTTGAGAATTTTTCTTAGAAAAGAAAAATTAAAGTATGACGTAAAATTTATTTTCTGTGAACGCGAATGCATAATGTACAATACAAACAATGGATGCATTCATTTCATATACGCGGCGTTCTAAATACTGAAGTTAACAAAAAAGTAAGTTTGGGTTATTATTATTCATATCGGACTGACAGTTTCTGAAAATAAGGACAATCACATCTTGAAATATCACCGTCTATTCCATCAATACGCTGGCAATATTCAATTACCCGTCCCTTTTTATTTTACCGAATCAAAATCTGAGCTCATCAGCAATATACTCTCAAACATTTTACAAAAATCATGTTTAGTTGACCGAACGTGTTGTCTATTTAAATATTCGGATTCAAAGTTAAAGTGCTTGCGAATAAATGATGTAGAAGTTGATGGCTCTCTTTACTTCCCAAGATATGGTCGTCAACTCTACAACCCAGTTTTTCAACTCGCTAGAATTAGATAAAGTCAGATCGGTAAACATAATATTATGAAGTATAGACCAACTATGCATTTGTAATGTTATTTGGCTTCCGGTGAAATATTTGATAATTAACGTTTTAAAAAAAAGAGTACTTAAAGGATAGTTTAAGAGATGAGGACGTTTTGATACCATGAGTCCTAACGGTTGCGAAAGGCATAACACTCCATTTTAAACATTTGCAGTTGTCAATATACGGCTTGCACTGGCAATGACAATTTGAAAATTTAAAGTCATTCCTATCATGTAAATAAAATTTGAAGGCAAAACAACGTGTGCCTGGTCAGCTAGTTTCTCTATAAAATTACCCTGATAAGAGATAAATAGACATGAAATATTTCTTTATAAATAAAACCGTAAATATTTAAATCAATACTTACTAGAATTTTTCTAATGATATGTCAATCCTGTTGTTTCTAATTTTTATAAAATTAGTTTACTCAATTCGATTAAAATTTCAAAAAGACATTAAATTCAATTCAATTAAATCATATTAATTATTGTCTGAACGAACAATTAAAAAATAAATAAAAAAATTCAGAAAAATTAAGCTAGTTTAATCAAATATTGAAACTATTTTTATTATTGTTATCGTTTTCGTCGATTTTTTCACTTTCCTCGTCGCTGCTACTCCAGTCCACGGATTGATCGTCATTAACATTGTCGACCTCATCTGTTTCTGTTTTCAAAGATTCACTGACAGAATTAGAGAGTTGATCTTCTTCAAACCATTTAAAATAGTATTGGTCATCCTGCAGAACCCAACCATTATTTACCATTAACTGAACCTTTTGCCAGCAAACTACTCTCAACCATTACATTAGTCAGCCCACAATCACAAATGACTTTACCGACAGCTTTGTAATAGGCCATCATTATATGAAAAGGTCCTAAATGAATGAACAAATGATCAAATGTTGGTTTTTCCGTAGCTTGTAACGCTACTTTTGCAAGATCGTAGGTTACCTGTATGTAGGGTTGCTGTAAATCTTCAGCTATTTTTTTACTTTGGTTCATCGTTTCTAATACGGTTGATGTACTAGTTGGAGATGTGTTTATCACATTTGTGCAATAAGAGCTTAATAAACTTGAAATATTCTTTATATATTATTCCAAAGGTAACTATTTTGTTTAATAAAATTGCTTGTAAAAAATATAGCTAGACAATTTGGAATGAGCAACATTGTATGCGCAAGAAAGATTCGCAATGGGCCAAACAATGCTTCACTCGCACCAGTTACTGCATAAGCCTCTTACTTTTTCAGTAATTGTGCACTTTGTATGCGTCTGGCAAGATGATAGAACCGTCGAAACTGTCTGGCTATTAAGGAAACAGTGTTTAATAGTGCCCCAAAAAATATATATAAAATTCAGCTATTATAATATAACGTAAGTATAATTACAAATTATAATAGTTTAGGGGTGTCTGGCAGGGATTTGTAACCATACTATGTGTCTGGCAATGAGCAACGAGAGTTTTGATATTGTTACAAACCAAATATAAAAAAATTGAGTTTTATTCTATGATAAATTTGTGATGAAATTTTATACACCTTCGTTACATGTTACCTGCCAAAGCCACCACTACCCACGTTGCATGGGCGGGGATCATACTTACTTGCACTAGGGGCACACATAGAATAACTTTCAGCTTTCATTAAATTACGAAGGTCTGGCTCTCACGGGCTCTTGCTCTATTACTTTTTATTGAAATAAGAATATTATATTGCATCCACACTTAAACTTATCCAGACAAAAAAATATGTATGGTTTATTGTTATCTTATTTTTTTATCTTGGAGCAGCAGTACTCAGGGGATACCCACTACATATGCAGAACTAGGAAAATAGGTTATGAAGAGGTTGTATTCCATTTCCCGACCGAAAATGGAATACAGCTCTCAGAATTCTCTCAGTAATGCGTAGTACGATTCACCGGGCAATTAGCCACAAATAGATGAGCTCTAGACGACGAACACAAGCTACGTAAAAATGTGCGCGTTTCGACCTGCACACGATCGAGTAACCCCAAAATAGATTTTGAGGCACCGGCCCAAACATGCGAGTTGTATTCTATTTTCGGTCGAATGTAGGTGGTATAAATAGTAAGAAAGTCGGATGGAGTGAAGTACATCTTACACCGTTTAAAAAAACCGAGGCACTTGAATGCTTTTTTAGAGACCTGAAGAATGTGTTCAGTCCAGCGAATATCACACTGTATCTTCATTCCAAGAACATCAAGAGCATCCGATTCCTCAATATTTATACCATCCATGAGTACAGATGAAACAGCATTTGCGGTCGTTTGTTTGTGTGTTAATTAGCAACATTGGGTCTTACGAGCGTTAAAAGCGACTCTGTTTTTACGACCCCATTCGGAGATTAATAGATCACTATTCAGAGAATCATTCATATTTAGCCTCTTGGCATCGATCTCTGATAGGCTGGCCCTATGACCAAAAGAGTAGAGTGACAAATGCTGCTGTCATCTGCGAAAGAGTGGATAGGGTTGGAAGTTTGATAGAGAAGGTCGTTGCGTAAAATAAGAAATAGGGTAGGAGAAAGAACGGAGCCTTGCGGTACCCCTGAATTAATCTTGAACTCGTTTGATGAGGCCCCATCTATAACAACTCGTATAGTGCGGTCTCTGAGAAAACTCAATATAAACCGAGAGAAGTGATCACCGACACCAAAAGCAGTAAGTTTTGCCAGTAGTGCACCATGCCACACTCTGTCAAACGCTTTTGAAATATTCAGAGCCACCACCCTACTTTCACCGAAATGATGGATTGAATGGCACCATTTCTCAGAGAGATATGCCATAAGATCGCCAGTAGAACGACCCTTTCAAAATCCATATTGACGATCACAAAGTACTTTACGCAACTCTAGATACCTCATAAGGTGATGGTTAACCATGTTTTCCATTACTTTGGAGAGTGCAGAGCAAATTGCAAATGGGCGGTAATTTTTAGGGTTATTTGCCTCACCCTTTTTGGGTATTGGTGTTACATTAGCAATCTTCTAGCATGATGGAAACTCACCAAAATGGTAAAGTATGCTGACGAGGCGTGCTAATGGACGCGCAAGCGTAGAAGAACACTGCTTCAAGGCCAGTGCTGGAATGCCATCCGGTCCAGGAGTCTTGTTTATGTCGAGGTCTGCCAAAACCCTTTTAACTGCTCGCGCCCGGAAGAATATCTTTGGCATAGCTACAGATACTCTTTCGATGTCGGGAAGTGGTTGATTGCTTTCCGACAAGCAGGAATTGCTTGCAAAAATTTCAGCCAACAAGTTTGCTTTGTCAACCGGGTCGGTTCTTTAAAAGAGTTGGGATTGATGAACTAGCACTGTTCTTTACTCTCTTAACGAAAGACCAAAAGGTCTTACTGCTTCGGGGAGCTGCAAGGACCTTGTTCGTGAGGAAACTTTTCACGCCTAATTACCTTGGCACACGAAGATCTTGCCTTTTTGCGTAGCAAATCAGTGTCTGGGGTTTTGTTTAAACGGCAGTTACTGAACGCTTCCTATCTGGATCTGACTGCGTTTTTGCACGTCTGATTAAACCAAGATTTTACTTTTGGTTTAATCAAAATCTGCTTGGAGGGGATAAATGTTTTCATCCCTAGCAATATCATGTTCTCGACCATTTTTGCTGAAGCATTTATGTCATTGTCTAGAAAACAGAGTTTTCAATTAAAATGCTCACAAAATTGGTTGAACTTAGCCCAACGAGCCTTTTCGTAGATAAATTTTGATCGTTTCGTAGCTGATTTCGAAAGGTTGCAAAGTTCAGAGACCGAAAAGAAGGCAGAAATGGTGCAATGATCCGAATTGCCGGGAGGTTCACTAACGCTGACTTCATACTTTTCAGGGTGTGAAGTCAGGAATAGGTCAAGTGTGTTTGAATGGTGCCCTTCAACATATGGAATATGCGTTGGATCATTCACTAATTGCGCTAGGTGGTTGTGCGCAGCGAATTAATTACAAGGCCCCAATGGAAATTAGACAGGGAAAGAAGTTGATACCCAGGTATATGAAAATCCTGTGGATCGGCATTCTCAGATACCTGGGTTTCACATAATGCGAAAATATCCGGCCGATGGAGACACGTGTGACCATAAACAGAGAAGAAATTCGTTCTCAGCCCACGTATACTACAAAAGTCAATTGTAAACTTGCCTGTCATTACGATAGAAAATAGATTGTGTTTATTATTATTTAATATTTATATTTGTTTTGGAAACTTACTGGCTGTTTGTGTTATTTTTCTTTCGTATATTTTTGCTAATTTTATTGATTTTATTTTTCACTGTAGTTTTTTTTTTTTTTTTTGTTTTGTTGCAATTTTTAATTTTTGGCACAAACAAAAAACAAAGCACATAACACGTATACACTGCTCAACGAACAAAACACTACCGACCGTTACTCGACCGTGTGCAGGAGAGGGCGAAGAAGCTTATCAGTGACAGTAGGGTATCAATTCTATTGACTCACTGGAGCATCGTCGCAGTGTAGGGTGCGTTACTCTGTTCTATCGTTACTACAATGGATTTTACTCTGACGAGATTAGGGATCTTGTTCCCGAAACTCGTACTACGCATTACAGAGAGTTCATTTACCAGCTGTAGGCTTTGCCTGTGGAATAAGTTGCCTATATACGTGTTTCCTATCTGTTAGAAAGTTCAAGTCAAATGTTCACAAACACTACTCCCTCTTTCCCCCTCCTCGCCATCTATTATCTTTGTTCTGGTACAATGAACTGCATATTAGGGGTCATCCCCTGAGTACTGGTCCAAATTAAAAAAAAAAAATTCCGAGGCACTTGAATGCTACTTTAGAGACATGAATAATGTTTTCAGTCTAGCGAACATCACACTTCTTCATTCCAAGAACATCAAGGGCATCCGATTTCTCAATATTTATATCTTCCATGAGAACAAATGGTATGTTAAAAAGCAACATTGGGTCTTACGAGCGTTAAAGGCGACCCTGTTTTTACGACCCCATTCGGACATTAATAGAAGTATCAGTGAGACTTTGACACTTTGCCTCTTGGCAACGATCTCGGATAGGCTAGGCGTATAACTGAAAGGATGCGAATGGTAAATGCTGCTGTCATTCGAAAAAAAAAAAACGAATAGGATTGAAGGTTTTCGTTAAGGAAAATAGAAATAGGGTAGGAGAAAGCTCGGAGCCTTACGCTACCCCTGAATTAATCTTGAACTGTTTGATTGGACCCTATCTAGAACAACTACTATAGTACGGTCTCTTAGAAACCTCAATATACACCGACATCAAAAGCAGTAAGTTTTGCCCGTAGTGCAGCCTGCCAATCTATGTCAAACGCTTTGGAGATATCCAGGACCTCCGCTTTGCTTTCACAGAATTGATGCATCGAGTGGCAGCATTTCGCGGCTAGATATGCCAAAAGATCGCCAGTAGAGCGACCCTTATATAATCCATATTGACAAGTAATCCTTTGTAAAAATTCATCGATGCTTTGTTGGCACGCACGCGTAGATACATACATATACATACGCATACGTTTTTCGTCAATGCACGGGGCATTCTGTTCCCACTTTTTTTAAGTTGTGACGAGAAGTATACTTCGGATCTTTATTACATATTTATTATCTCATACGAGATAAGAAAATTTTGACGAGTCATAAGCACTTGCTTTTATAGAAATTTATTTTATGTACTCCTTTTGAAAAATATTATCAAACATTTCAAGAATTTAATAAGAAAAATTTTCTAATAATATTCCAAACATAAAAATCAAACATTTTTCTTTTCATAAGTTTTTACTTTTCTTAAAAGTGTAAATATAAATATTAGTAGCTAATAAACTTAATAATAATAAACTTAGTTACTTTATTTTTTTGACTTTTGCTCTCATTTTTCGTTATCCTCCCTTCAGTTCTCTTAGTAAAATGTGGGGAAAAACGAAACGGAAATACATTTAGAATAACTTAATTGTTCCTATTCATTTCTCCCCTTCAACATAGTTGGTAAAAGGGGGATAAAAATGCAGACGAGCAAAAATAACCAATATATCGAAAAAATTTCATTCATAATTGGAGAAAAGAGAAAAATTAAAAAAACTCATGCATAATTTTCATTTATAATTATGCTAAAGGTTCCTTCAGATAGTAATCTTACCTGTGCGGTTAAATTTTTAAGTAGTAACCAATTTGAGTTCCAGTTAGAATTTGATCCCGACCATCCACCAGTTCGCCCACCGCCTAGCCAACCATTGGCATTACCAGGATTTGTTACATTAGGCACACCAACTCCCCCAGCCTTATTACTGCTTAGGCCTGGTGGGGGTCCACGTGAAGTCTTATTCATTGAAGACCATAGTTCTGGTTGTGTGTCCGACCAACTAATAACAAATTTCTACATTAAACTTCTGCTCACATGTTAAATAACAATCCTGCCCCATGATAACGTAGCATCTAGCTTGTTAAAAAACTATCACTAAAAATCTTTCTATACCACTTTTAAATTTAGTTAGCTTTCTTTTTCAAACATAATATATAACAAATCGCCACATATAGGTGCATATACATATGTATATGAAAGGTGCTTAGTTGATAAGAAAAAGAAAACAATTTATATGGCAGTTATCATAGAGCAGACAACTAAAGAAATTTTAACCTGGGAAAATTTTGATTGCTGGATGAAGGATTAAAGCTCCACGTAGATGATGACGTTAGTCCTAAAGACGGTAAATCAGTCGGGGAGTTTTTGCTAGCAGCATTTGAAAAAATATCAGCATCTTTTGGCGTCGGATTTATTGATAATGGAGATCTAGCTACACTTCCAGGAGTTATACTTGGATCATCCTCAATGCTTTTTATCTGCGAACCCTTAAATTAGATAAGTTGTACATAGAATCATTTTTAAATCAGGAAATGAAGAGAATTCCCCCTGCCCAGATGTTCTTTTTTAAAAACCATCAAAAAAATTTTGTATACATATTCAGTTATTTCAAATAAAAAATCTATTTGGCAAGATGACTCATTTCCTGATTTTATTTTCTGCAATAGTTACCTTCCAAGGTTTTCCAGGCTCGAATTCCTGTACTAAGTCGGTATATGCAGTTGCAGTTGAAGGCTGTCCAACTGACCAGTCTTTATTCTCGCTGTCGTTTGTGGGATCTGGCCAACCATCATTTATGTTTCGACCAGTCGACCATGTTCTAAAATTAAAGAATTGAAAAAGAAGTAAAACTAATACAAATTCATTATTTAATTTATATTATATAGTGGCCGTAAAATGTTGTATTTTGCAAATATTCCACTGATTTTATTACTACCTAGTAGATATCTTAAGTCTTTATATTGGCCTAAAATGAAAGAAAGTGTTTTTCAAGTGTTTCAGTCTAGGAAGTATTGTTGAAAACAACAGACCATCTGCTACCAGTTTCTATTGAGAAATAATGCTAGTTTAACACTATCATCTACTACTAGCGGGAACTCTAACTTGTCTTGAGTACGCCGTGTTCACTGTAATGTTTCTAGGCTCTTCTGGCTTACTTAAAAATGGGACTAGTTGCTTGCATTTGACCTAGCAGAGTTAGACCTAGCCAGTAGCTAGCAATATACTCGCAATTAGAGTAGATTGCCTAAAGATAGTAAAAAGTCGGAGGCTATTGAACACACTTTCATTCACTGCCTAATACTACAACAAAGTAGACGAAGCACAGACTACACTAGTTCAGCGGGGGAAGTAGAAGAATACATTTGAAATTTCTAAAAGACTAGCAAACAGAACCTTCCCACAAAAGATATAAAATTTACCATAAGCAGAAGACCATAGAAAACTAACTCAGAAAAAATGGAGCGAAAATGATTCTAAAACGAAAATTTGCTTCTAATTTTATGAAAAATATTAGACGACTTTTGGGTTTTTAAGATCTTTTGTATATTTTTATTTAACCTTAGAATACTAATCCACGTAACTTTTACGTGTAGTTTTGTTTTATTATTGTTTGCACACAAGCTTTCAGCAGTCTAACGGCACCAATTTCAGTAAGTGCTCTTTTCTATAAATTGTAAACAAATGCAAAAACATAAAAAAGCTAATTTAGTTATTGAAACGAGAATATAAAATGACAATGCGTAAAATTTGTGGTGTTAGAGGTACGAATAAAATTTTTGCCCGTAAATTTTACGTGGCGTTTGCAAAAAGAGTCGAAATTTGTAGAAGTATTTTATAGGTAAGTGAAAATGGCATGTAAGAATCCAAGAATAATAACGTACACAAATATTACGTAAATTTTTATTTATTCTTGTAGCTAAAAGCAATATTGTAGCAAACTGACGGTGCAAAACTCACCAGGTACTTTTATATAACAGTTCTTGATTTTTGACAAAAACAAAATAAAACATATTTAGTTAATCAACATTAAAAGCCTTTACGTACGTTGTAGGTAATAACATAATTTTTATATGCAAATTTAAGTGGCGTTAGCTGTAAGAGTAAAGAATTTTTAAAAACATTTCATTCAGTGACTGAAAAGTCAAATATTGATGAATTGGAAGTGTAGTCTCATCTGCGAACATGTAGTGGCGCTGCAACCTTAACGTCCTGTGCAACATATGTTCAAACACATTTATATTGTGATAATTGCTTATTTTATAGCATGCATTTTTATTTGTTGTGACCTAATACGAATTTTTATTTATTTTATTACGACATAAAAAGCAATTAATCAAAACATGCTTTGTTACATTAACTATGTCTATTAACAAAAAGGTTTAATGACAATTCCATAGAACGTAAAATTTACATTGCGTTAGTAGTAAATAGCGTTAGTACTCTAGGGTTAATATTAATATAAAGGCATTAAAATGATTTTTGCATAATCTAGCTCGAGAAAGAAAAAGTATGTGCTGTTTCATGCAAGGTGTGGCAACATACTGTTGTTTCAAAATCGTTCCCCTTTACCTAATTTACGTATTTCACGCAAAATGGCAGTCCACGGTTGAGAATAAAGAAACACACCTTATAAATAAGTAAATAATCAATAGAGAAATATTATGTGTGTTTAAAACACTGAATACCACGCATTGTACTCAAGGGTAATCGCGTTTATACGTTTACATACTGAGTTTACACACTCTTTGTAGAGACCGCTGATTTAAAGATATATAGTTCTGTAGACAACGTGGAAATCATACTTGCTTTTATTCAAAAAACATTTAAAATGTATATGAAATTAACTTTTGTGAAAATTTGCTTTGAAAGTTGGAACACATTTAAAATATAAATAAATTTTTAAATGCAAGTATTTTTTATATTACTTAGGCCTAATTAAAACCAGGACTCACTGAAAAAGATGTACGACATATTAAATCTTGCACTCACCCATCACTTTGTAGACCCAAAGGACCCATATTACTTGCATTAGTTGTGGTTAGACCACCCTGTTTAGTGGCGCCCGGAGCACGAGAAAAATCTGTGCTGTCCGTAGTGATATCTTTTTCTAATACTGGAAGCTTCCATTGATTTAATCTGGATTGTTGATTTGGTGCACCTTGATAGCCACTAGACTAAATTTATTTTAAGAAAATATATCAAAGTGGCTTAAGCAAATAAACATATCCATAAGTATTATACCTTGTTTAAGTTTATTTCTGAGAAATTTCCCTGCAAAGCTGATATGGCATCATGGCTTCTTAAATATTCATTATTTGTGTTGTTGATATGCGTAGCAGCCGGATGTGGAGTTTGTTGTAAAGCTTGCTGTTGTTTTATGTATATTGCTTGTTGTGCATTTATTTGGTTTTGTAGATTTTGTATTTGCTGCTTATATTTGGCAATGGCTAGCAGCGTATTGCCATTATTTCCACTACGTGCTAATGATTGCTGGGCCCCTTGTAGATGCTGCATAAAAATCAGTATATTAATTTAAAATAGCTGGTTTGTGCATTAATTTCACAACCGTTTCTCCTCAAACATCTCTTGAATGTGTTTGGGCGTATAACGTTTATAAATGAATATAACAGAACGTTTCATTTTAGTTGTATTCTTAACAACTTAAAATTTAAATAAATCAGGCTACCGTTTTCATACAATTTGAAGTAAGTGCCTTTACTGTTATCTTGAAACGGCATTTTAAATTTGGTGAAAAAAATTTTACTGTAAAAATTTCGAAACTGATTGAATCAATTAATCCTGAAAATATTTGGATTGACAGTTAAATAGAAATAGGTAGAAGAGAAAATCAAAATTTCTCGTATTTACCATTTGAAATTATAAGGAAAAGAGCCTGAATTTCACATTAACCTACTGTTTATTTAACTTTACACAATACATTGTTAGGTGGTATAAAACTTCGTAAAAATTATTGATATTTGTTATTCTTAAAACGTTACTTAAAATCATATATTCTAAAGACTTTTTTAGATTTTTTGCTACACAATTATTTAGTTTTTTTATATATTAGTTGAAAGTGCTCACCTTTATATTGCTAAGTAATTGGTTAAGGAGTAGAAGTGTGGTGGGAGCCAATGGCTGATTCAATATTTGGCTGGACAAATAACCACTGTGCACGGCTAACTGAATTTGTTGGACCAACATTCTCAGTTGTTGTGTCGACGGTTGATTAGTACTATTCGGTACAGCAGCAGCATTAACCGTTGCGGCGTTGACGGTAGCAGCATTTACAGCAGCAACATTAGAAGTTTGGCCGAAGGCGACTGCAGCGGCATTCACAGACTGTGGCCCACCAGCACCGACATTATGCGGGCCTTGGTTAAGGTACTTTTGCACTTGCAAAGGTTGCATTGAATTAAGAGCATTAAGCTGAGAATTATTTCCACCGCTAGCACCGACAGATCCTCCACCCATGGCATTTAAAAGGTTATTCTAGAAACCAATAAATATGAGCTCCATAGTAAAATAATCAACAAAATTTTAATTGTTTTTGTCTCAAATATTGCCTTAATATTTTATTTTAAGATATTATATATTTCTTATTTTTGCAGCTAAAGATCGTTTTTTATAAAAAATTCAACAGTATTTATTTTCAATATTTGGATAACAATTTGTTATCATCGTCAGGAAAATTAATGTTATTGAAAAAATTGTTAATAACATATTAATTTTCCTGACGATGATAAAAAATTGTTATCGAAATATTGAAAATAAATACTGTTGAATTTTTTATAACAAATAAAAAACGATCTTTAGCTGCAAAAATAAGAAATATTTATTTAAACAAGATCAAATAATTAAATATCAAATTTTAAGATATTCGAATAATAAAATCAAATACTTATAATGAATATAAAAAAAAATAAAAAAGAAAAAGTTCGTACTCCAAAGACAACTGTGATAAAAAGTCGGTAGTGTGGACAAGCTAAAATTGTATTGACAGTCGTAAAGCAGCTCTGGGCTGAAGTGCGGTCAGGCTTGTTTTTGGTTTGGCCTTCAAGAGTTTTGAGTCACGCTCGCACTGATTAACTGTTTGCTTCAACTGACTGCATCAGTTTATAGTTTTTTTTACGTATTTCGTTGTTAACCACGCTGGAACTTCCTATGTGAAAGTAGAGGTCGTAACCGTTTGCAATTGCATATATAAATATATAAATAAATTTATATTGAACTCTCCTAGAGAATATCAAATCGTTTCATCGCCATTTGCAGTTGGGGCTCTTAAATTAAGCCATGAAATTCTTGCTGTTTTGCAAAAAAAAAAAAAAATGATTCGGTTCGCAATTAATTATTATTTGCATATTCTGCATTTGGAAACATTGAAAAAACTAAAAAAAATATATATATAGTTTTTTCACTGAGTAAAAGAAAATATGTAGTAGGAAATTTAAAACAATTTAAATACCCAGCACAAAAATTGTATATTTATTATGTGTGGTAACAATATTATTAAACTACTCATCTTTACGCAAATGACTTCATCTGATGCATTGCAGTACTTCCTATCAGATGTATTAGCATTTCCAAACATACCCTTTTACAGTTGCCATTGCAAACTAATTTGCCAATGAACAAATACAACAAAATATGTATGTAGTTATTCTTTTTGTATTTTTGGAGTAGAATATGAAAATTTTTCTGATAGGCTTGATTTTAAATTTTGCTTTAATATATAAAAAATAGTTAAATAAATAAAAACATTATGAGTTTACAAGTACTCACAGGAGGGAATGACAAAGCAGGTTGCGTTCCTCCTGTGGTGTAACGCCCAGGAAATGATCCACTAGCTACAGCAACGGCAGCATTATGATCAGCATAGGAACTCAAGTTATCATCATGGCGCCTCCAATTATCCAAACCAACACTTGCATTGACAGCAGCCAAGTTAGATCTTAGCATTTCGGTGGCTTCGTCATAATTCATATTTGTTGCGATTAAAGATCGCTCAACCTCTTCTTTCTTAAAGCCCGTTTCTACCAACATTCTATATTGTTTGCTTTGCTTTATTAGGTCACTATTCATACCACCAAGATTTACTGTCGAACCAACACCAAGCTTTTGTTGCTGTTGAGCTTTACTCATTAAGGTATTATGTGCAGCTGTTGCCCAATCATTTGGATTCAATTCGTTAGAATCATTTGCACCAGATCCAGCATTAGTGACACCAGCTCCCCAGCCTGTACTATTTGCTGCGCCGACTAATTTTGCTTGATTTGATTTATTCCAAGCAGAAGCATTAGGGGGTTCATTCCAAGAGTTTCCTGCTTGACCCATATTGCCGACAGTTTGATTTGATTTGTCATCGCCCCAATTACCAGCACCATTCCCACTCACGGAAGTAGCGCCTCCAATAACGTTATGGTTTTCAACATCTCCCCAGCTACCTGCATTTCGGTTTCCTCCAACACCAGTTGTAGGGACGTTAGGCGGACCGGCTGGATGAGGCCACATTCCATTGTCTGGCTTATGAGGGCCACCGCCTAAGCCACCGGGGCCATTAATGGCAGATACCAAGCGTGCGCCTGGTGGACCAACTGCTCCAACTCCCATTGGATTATTCGGATTAACAGCTGCTCCAACACCACTTGCACCAGTAGCGGCCGAGTTCCCGGAAGATCCTCCAGCACCGCCTAAATTAGATACATTTGACGAGTTTTGGGCACCCATTGCATTGCGCATTAAATGGTTACGAGGATTTAGGGGATCGGAAATATCTTTCCAGTGTGCCCCACCACCCCCGCCAACTCCACCAGGTACACGAGTCTGCTGGCCCCACAATGCAGTCCCATCATCATAATTTGGTATGTTTCTGCGTTGTGGTGGTGGTGATGGCTCTTCCCATCCAGAACTATTTACGGGGGGTTTTGGTGCCATTGATCCCACCATATCTTTCGGCGTTCCAACAACTGCTTGTGGTGGTGCTCCCCATTGAGATCCGACTACATTGCCCGCAGCATTTAAGCCTCCAACTGAAGAAGGTCCTGTTATTCCGCCAGTTCCAGGAGCACCTCCAACAGTGCCGACTCCACCAACGTTTGGTCCACCCACTCCCATTTTGTTTAGACCAGGCATCTGATGTTGTGCAATTGGATGATGTTGCCCCCACATCTCTGATGTGCCATTCAAACGACCCGATATGCCGCGTGGATCGCCACGTATTGGATCGCGTGGATCTAACATTCTTAACTCGCGAGGATCGCCAGCAGAAGCTGCCCGCAAGGAATCACGCGGATCAACAGATCGCATATCCAAAGGACCACCACCTCCGCCCATTGTGCCCACACGTGGATCACCCCAACCATTACCTGCTCCACTTGCCCCTCCATTCCCCGGGTTTCCCGACATATTGACACTAACTGCATTAGCGTTACCTTAAAAACAAATTCAAATATTAGCAAATAATAATCTACCATGTCACAGAGCTCAATTCCGTTTAAAAGTAGAATTCATTTCATTTTTGGCATTACAGGAAACCTAATACTAAAAAGTTTTTTGAAATGAAATCAACATTTATAGAAAATATTAGTTTCATTCGTAAAAAAACAAATGATTTCATTCAGAAAAACTTTTTTTTGTTTTAGGTTTTTCGTTTTCTGAAGGACCAAAAAACGGATAAAATTCCATTTCTGAAATGAATTGAATTTGCGACATGGCTAAATATATGTTTAATATGTTAGTTACCTCCAGGTGCAACACCACTAATCGAAGTGGATGCTGCAACTGCAGCTTGAACACCAGTTCCTGATACTCCCACACTTTGACCCCACTGAGGACCATTAGACGGCCCACTAGCACCAGATCCAGGTGTCACACCAGACACACCAACAACTGCAGATGGACCAGCTGGACCACCGGTCCAAACATTACTAGCATCAGTACAGTCATCATCTTCACCCCACGTTCCACCTAAATTTGTTGATGGTGTATGACCCCAGGGTGTTTTTTGTACAGGTTGTGTTGTTGGCTGACCTCCATTTCGTAAATTAGATTCCCATAAATCAGTACCATTATTTATAGTTGGCTTCCACATTGGGGGACCTGAAGGATCTTTATTTGTAGGCTCTGGTGAACTTGGCACTTCCCAATTTGTATCCTGATTAACATGCTGGCAACCCCAGCCATCCTGAGAAAACAGAGCTTCGCGCATTGTGTTTAATTGCTCCAATTGATTTTTTGCTGCTGCAGTCGAAGTTCCGCCACCTACTAAGCCGCCAATATGATGATCGAGAGCAAGGCCACCATTATTACCAATAATGATGTTACTGTTGCTACTACTACTGCAATAATTATTGTTTATCAAAACGTTACTACTGCTGTTGTTATTGATGATGCTGCTAATGTTTGAATTTATTTGAGTATTATTTGTATTTCCTGAAGAGGCAATAAGTGTACTATGATTATTGCTATTGCTGCTACTAACAGATGTTATATTGTTATTATTTATTGAATTGTTTTGATTACAAATTATATTGGTGTTGCAACTTGTGCTTATGCTGCTGTTACTAAGGGTTGAATTAGCAATACTACTATTGCTTTGACCGGGCTGAAATAAAAGAGCAATAGGCATTTATTCATTACGACTTTTTCTTGTTACGGATTTACATATATATTTTAAATTAAAAATGTACACATATGTGAATACATGTACTGCCTCTTTACGAAACATGCAAACAATGATCGAGATCTACCATTTCAACTACCCAATTACCAAACAACCCATTCCAAAAGACCCCAACACTGTTGTGTATGTTTGGAAATCAAAGATTAATTGCTCTAAATTTATTTTGACTTTTTTCATGTATTTGAATCGTATTGTACAATATTAATTATATTTCTGTTCTCAAGCTTCTTATGTTCCAGAATTTTCAAAGAACGCTTAATACATATTAAAAATGTTATTTTATTTTTTATTTTATTTTATTTTTTTGGTTTAATCTTCCCTTTTCAAGAAAATACTTATTTAATCGCCTATCGTGTGACTGATATGTGGTGATTGTTGCCACTAAATAGTTTTTCCCAATCTATGAAAAATGGGGCAACCATATGACCAAAGTATTTAGCATGGCAAAGTATTTAATTGTGACAATTTTGTTATTGGGCTTCAATTCGCCACAAAAAAAATTGGGTCAGATTGGTATATTCCCGACAATCGTGTGATCCTACCTTTACACATATTTGCCATTTTTGTTGACCCCACACTTGATATGAAAACACGCAACAGAAATAGAAAAACTATGTTACTGTCAGGTCAGGTTTACAGCAAATGTTACTGGTTTTTACCGTCCTAGCACGGCTGTGCGAATTCTGTTTTAAAAGGTCTGTCTTAACAGAAAGTATATAACCTTGTTTCATTACCAGAACTGCTTCTAAGCAAAAAAAAAAGTTGTTTAAGTTCGCTTACGCGACATTTTCATGAAAACCCGGGCGTAGGCTATATCTCGGGTATATATGGACCGATACCGGAAATTTTCATTTTCCATATTTATATAACCTTATTTTATTACCAGAACTACTTTTAAGCAAAAAAAGTTGTTTAGCTTCGCCTATGCGACATTTTCATTAAAAGTCCGATTTGGGCTATATCTCGGGTATATATGAACCGATATCTGAAAAAAAAATTTTTTGCCTTTAAGTCACCATGCTTAATAAGTGTGTGAAGTTTGAGGCAAAACAAACAACTTTTGTTTTCAAAAATTTTCATACAAAACTGCAAAAAAATGGCTTTTTTCGGAATTTGAATATAACTCAGCTATACGTGGACCAATATTACGGAATAGCAAACCCATGAATCGATGGGGTAAAAGAATGGTGAAAGAAAAAAGTTTCTAAGTCTAATGGTTTTCTCAGAAACTTTATTTCAACAGCGGACAGACGGACATCGCTTAATCGACTTTTCCATTAATTCTGATTCTGAATATATATAAACTTTATAGGGTCGCAAAAAAAACTGTAGAAATTACAAACGGAATCACAAACTTATATATACCCTTTACATTTTTGTGAAGGGTATAATAATTGACATTGTATGATTTTCGCTTTAAAATAGCTAAGAAATTATAAATTTCCACGGAAGCACTACATATCAGAAGCAAAATCTGCTTCACATAAATTATCATAATGTATATAAACTTTTTACACTAGATTTACATCTTTTTTCCGCATTTATTAAAAATATATATATTTTTAAACATAGCAGCATTATTTATTTATTCGTTTTTTTGCCTAACAACTAAGACCGCCTGCAGACGGTCTTATGTTTTTCTCACTTTGTGCCTCCAGGAAAAACGTTTCCGCTAAATGGGCCTTAAATTCGAGGTTTTCAACTGAAATTCATACTAAAATCAAAGTTATTTAAACGAAATAATTAGTTTGGATGTTTCAGTAGTTAAAAGGTTAAAAACAAACTATTTGAGTATATAGAAAGAAGAACAATACTTTAAAACATCATTGATATAGGCAGTTCTGGTAATAAAATGAGGCTACATAAATATGGAAAATGAACCCTCGTTTGAAACATCAAAAATCATTGTATTGCCCTAGAGTAACCGTTCAACTCGAAGGAAGACATCTTTATGACATAGTTTTTAAAAAATTAAATCCGGATTTCCATTCTACCGCTCAACGCTCTTAATAAAACCTTGTATCAATTATTACGTTTCTTGAAAATATAAATTTGCTATTTTTAGTACCAATTATAAAAAACTCAAATTCTTCCTAGTTTGCAATACATTATTTTGGCCTTGTTTGCTTATCATGCATAAAATATTGTATAGATAAATAATACGTATTAATAAATTGTATCTTACCATTCCAGCATATTGGCATACTGGCAAATTAGCTGCTAGCATTGTGCGCCTGGGTAAAACGAGTCCAGTTTTTTAAAGCTTTTTCTTTCTTGCAATGTAGTCTTACCACTGGTAAATTTTTAAAGACAACCATTTAAAAATTACAATACAAGAATTTATTCGTTGAAATGTGTTGGTATTGTAATATTGTACGAGTGGAATATAAAACGGAAATTTTAGTTTAACATTATTGTGTCTTCTTAGCAATACGCATGTTTGCTCTTCTTACTAAAATTTAATACCGATTGATGCAATAAAGGAGCGACATGTATGTGTAAAAATTAAATTTCCACATTTTTAACTCCACTTTTTGGGCAACGCACTAACATGTTGGCAAATTATGCTACTAGTCCTTATAACTTTGCAGAGTACAGAGATTTTAATAACATGAACTTGAAAGAGGTCCCTGGTATAATATCTTAGTGCATCTGGAACACAATTTATTACAACAATTAGAAATATTATGAGAGCTTCTTAATGAAGTATACGGAACGGTGCCTATTAGGGGAATGCGTTTTTTGCGTTTGCCTACTTATACAGGGTTTCCCTAAACTCAACGTCAAGCCGAAACCGGGTGACAGGATTGGTTGTAACCAACATGGGAAAAATCAGAAAAACAATTTAGGAACCTGCCAAGAGTTTGTGTGGGCGGGGTTAGTTAATTGAGATTCAATATTCTTATTATTTATTTATTAATTAAACCGAGCCCTTTAGGGCCATATGTGGTTAACATTTTTGACAAAATATGTGCAATATCATAATAATTCAGTACAGTGAAATACAATAATGACTATTTCTAATACAAATAGTTGGAGAATAATAAAAGTAAAGTAATATTTAGATATATGTATGTTTTACGTCAAAATAATAACATATGTGGGATAAATTTCATTCAAAGAATCACAAGGAATTGATTTTCACCTAGAAATATTAAATGGTTATCATCAGCATACAAAAAGAGGGTTTGGGTGAAGTTCCAGTTTGCTGATATACCTTGTCGCATGCTTTGAAAATTCGTCTTTTACTAACGGAACATACAGATCCTTGTGAACTCGTAAGTTTTTATGTACAATGGAGCTGCAGTGATCGAATTTTTTTTTTTTTTGTCGCCTCGGAATTTTTTCTATGTTTGATGCAAAGTGGAACTTTGCCCAACCTGTCTTGTACGAAACATACTTAATTTTAGCGGTCACACTCGGTTGAGAAGAAGGTATACTCTTGCAACCATCAGAGCGTTAAATGGGTGATATAATTGACGCAAAATAAAACTTTTTGTCTAGCATTGGCTGGATTTAGTTAATTTTTTGTATTTAGTATTAAGATTTGAATACTAATGATTCACATAGACTATAAAGAGAAGAGGACCTAGGATAGAACCTTGAGGAACTCCACTGTTACAGAAAAGTTTCGATGAATATATTGTGTTGAATATATATTGTTGTCTGGTACATATTGTTATATTTTCGTAAGATATGAGAGCAACAAGTTGCACAAAGTTTTCCCACATTTGAAATGTGTGTGAAGCTTTATTCTATCAAAACCTGTAACCAAGTTTAGAGCCATTAACACTCCCATCCCTTGATTATTTAGGCTCATTCAAATTCTGTCAGGTAGGGAAAGAGAATAATTGTTGTGCTATGGTTTTGACGAAACCCGAAGTGGCATTCACTAATTAGGCTGTTACCTAACAAGTTGATTTGATTAGCAACTAAATGCTCAGTTTGTTTTCTGGCAGGGATGACTTTAGCTTTTTTTCGAGCATTAGGGAATAATAATGGTGTTAAAAATATGTGTTTCTCCAAAAAAGAATATAATAATTTTAAGAATTTAGTTGGAATATTATCAACGTCAGTAGCGTTCGATTTGACGCTAGAGATAGCTTTAATTAAACCAATAGGCAATATTTTATCGAATGAAAAATTGCCAAGGTCAGTTAGTGGCCTAAGGACAAACATTATTGGATTAGGTCGATAGAAGAAGATTCTCAGTCATGCTTGTTTTATCATCGTTATCACTTTTTTTTTTCTCTCATTCAATTATTTATTGAATCTTCACAAAGTGAACTAACAATAAGTATTCAAATCTTAATACTAAATACATAAAATTAATTAAGTCCAAAAATGTTTTATTTTGCACGGTCAACATCGGTAAAATCACCTATTTAACGTTCTGATGGTGGCAAGGGTATCTCCCTCCATCTCAACCGAGAGTGGCCTTCAAAATTAAGTATATTGCGTGCAAGACGTTATCATGAATACCGAATTCAGTGAGATTAATATTTTTAAGCCCGCTCTCTCTTTCCTTTTTAATTTCCATATAACATTCTTGACACGGTTTCGGTATTTGCAATAAGTATGCCAGTTTACCTGACTTTTGCATTCGCAGAAAGCACGTTATGCGATATTGCGGGATATCGAAACTGTGATATAGCCGAAAAATTCAACAAATATTTCGTTGACAGTGTGACATCAATAAGAAGTATGTATGTGCAATATGTTCACATCGTACATGTGGTAGACTCCCAATTCAAATTCCGGGTAGTATCTCCAGCAGAATTAAGAATAATATGCGAAAATCTAAAGAATAAGCCAGATTTTGATAAAATAAACAGCAAAATGATAGTTGACAATTGGAATATAATAGGTAATACTTGACATTATAAATACATCACTCCAAATGGGCGTATTTCCGGAAAATTGGAAAACATTGAAAAGATTGCAGGAACAAGAAAGTGTGAGGAATTTCGACCAATTAATGCGCTAAAAACTTGTGAAAAGCTTATGGAGAAAGTAGTTAAAGAGCAAATGGAACAGTATTTGGGTAATGAACATATTGTCGAAATATCAGTCGGGATTTAGAAAAAATTTCTCATGTGATACGACGGTCAATTATGTAGTTAGCAAGTGGAAAAAATAGAAAAACATTGGAAAATAGTCGCATTGTTGCTTGATTTCAAACGAGCTTTTGAAACAATAGACAGAAACAAAAGTTTTACAACAAAAATAAAAAATAGTTAATTATTTACGCGTCAAAAAGAAGAGTGCAAACTATTTTAAAATAAAATTAAAATAGATTTTGTATTTAGTTAATTTTCCTTTTGCCTTAATTACGGCATTTATTCTTCTGAGCATCGATTCTACTAATTTTTTAAGTTATATCATATGAAATTTTCTGACATTCTTTCATTCTAACGGATTTCAGCATATCCTTAATGCTAAGTGTTCTTTTTCGGATTTGGCGGTCCTTATGTTCAATTATATGTAAGGCAGATGATTAGGAAGGATGATTCAATATTTTGGGAGTGCGATACAGGAGCCATTCTTTTACTATATCGTATGAATGCTTGGAGTCGTTCTCTTGTTGAAAAATCTAAGATCTTTCCAACCCCAATTTCTCCACATTGGGTGGCACTTTGCTTTGCAGAATGTTCATGTAGTCCATCTTATTCATTATACTTTCAATAAAAGCCAAATTTCCAACTCCGCTTGCGGCTATACACCCTTACATCATCACCCAACCCCCACCATGCTTAACTGTGGTTATTAAATTTTATTCAGCACATTCGTTATTTTTTGTTCGCCATACTTTAACTGGTTTTTTCGAGGCAAACACCTCAAATTTACCTTCTAAACTAAAAAGTATTCCAGAAACATCTTTCTGTTGATACTTTTTGGCGTATTCTAGGCGTCTTTTTTATTTAGCTTGCGATATAAGTGGTATCTTTCGCGAGAGTCGACCATGTAATCCGTTTTCGTGTAGTGCTCGTCGTGTTGTACTGACATTTAATATAGTTCCTGATGTTGCCGAAACTTCCTCTTATATTTTAACGGCACTTTTAAAAAGAATTATTTTTTGCATCACGCACTATAGATCTTATTTCAGCCTCTTTTAAAAGTTTTAGTCACCCTGGACGACTTTCTATTTTGCCGTATTTTTCGTGTTTATCAAAAATTTTTTTTGCAGTATTATGACTTTTATCTGTTGAATCTACATAAGAAATGTAATGACAATAAGTATTCAAGCCTTAATACTAAAAAAAAAAAATTGTGGTTAAAATCCTGCCAGTGCTGGACAAAAATTTATTTTTATGCGAATATTATTTCAGAATTCAGTCATCTGTTTGGAGCTCTAATGGTAGGCAAAGTATCCCTCCTTCTCAGACGGGTATGACCACCAAAGTTAAGAATATTAACTGCAAGAGGATTTGGATGGAATTCAAGTTTGTTAATATATCTTGTCGCGTACTTCACAAATTCAGATTTCACAAAGGGTACGTTCAGATCTGTAATTCTTTCTACGGAGAATTCTATTTTGACTTCTTTGAATTTTTTCAATGTTAGATGCCGAGGCTGTGCCCCATAATTGAATCCCATAGCACTATATTGGCTTTAAAATCGAATTTCTGTCTATTAGCCAGTTAATTTGCACTGCTTTAGTCTAGGGTCAAGATGAATACCGAGGTATTTGACTTCACTGTGTTGAGGTATTACTTTATTGTTAATAGTAATGGGTGTGCATGTTCCTAGACGCAGTGCGAATGTAACATGGTCACACTTTTGTTCATTAACCTTGATTTTCCAAAGTTTGAGCCATTTCTCTAGTTTGTCGATATGTTCCTGTAAATTTATTGATGCTTGCTGGTGGTTACTATGTATGCTAAGGAATGCTGTATCATCTGCAAATGTTGAAGTGTGAATGTTGGTGCTTGTCGGCATGTCAAATGCGTAGATCAAATATAAGATAGGCCCTAATATGCTGCCTTGGGGAACTCCAGCTTCAAAAGGCTGGACGGGGCTTATGAAATCGCCTTCTTTTATTATAAATTGGCGACAATATAAATAGCATTCCAAAAGCTTATGTAAGTTAAACTTTATTTTATGCATTAAGCCATTGTGCCACACTTTATCAAAAGCTTGTGAGAAGTCGATGAATAAGGCAGAGCAATTTTTTATCTTCAAATGACTTTCTTATGACGTTAACTAACCTGTGTGTTTGCTCAATGGTGCCATGTTTCGCTCTAAAACCAAATTGGTGATTAGGAATACATTCCACCTTATTAAGCATTGGTTCCAACTTCGCCTTTAGCAATTTTTCGAAAAGTTTTGAAATTGTTGACAGTAGACTTATTGGACGGTATGATTCTACTTTCGTGTAATCCTTCCCTGGCTTAGGAACCATTGTTATCATGGACACCTTCCACTTTGCAGGGTAATACTCAAGTCGTAAAATAGCATTAAAAATAAAAAGAACAATTCTTTTAGCTACACGAGGCAGCTCTACGAGCATTTTGCTGCTGATTTTATCCATACCTGGAGCTTTTTTAAGGTTTAGATTACCAATAGCATTTTCAACTTCTTGAAAATTGAATCTTAAAGGCACAGGAGGTCTACTAACAATAGGCGGCAACTCATTTGCATTATCAGACCTATTTGTAGTAAAAACGTTTTTCAAGTGGTTAACAAATAAATTACCGTTTTCCGAGTCATCTCTAGCCCAGTCACCAGACGGTTGTCGCAAGGGCGGCTTACCTCCAACTGGCCTTTTTAAGCCCTTAGTCGCCCGCCATAAAGAATAGTCGGATTGAGGAGTATCATCCTGACTTTCTAAATACGTTTGTAGAGAAGCCGTTTTTTGGTTTCCAAGCAAATTTCTTAGTTGATTTGTTCTTTTTTCTAACACAAGTTGCTCGATTTCTGAAGAATATCTTCTATTTTGAATATTTCTGCATATTAAATAAACGTTAGAACCAAGTTCAGCGGCTTGTTTAAGGTTTTCGCTAAAGTTGCTTAGTGACGCATTAATATCTTCAGGTGTTCTTAAAACAATATTCTCAGTGCAATGGGTACTCAAAAATTTTTTATATTTTAGCCAATTCACTCGGGTGGCAGTCCTATGCAAATTGTTAATCGCACTGAAATAATAGTAGGTGAATGATCCGCTGACAAGTCTAACGAAGGCTCAGCTTGCATCCATTCTACAGGGAACCCCTTCACCACTCCAAAATCAATCACATCAGGAATCTTTCGCCGGTCAGTCGGCCAGTAAGAGGGATGTCCGCTTGATATTACGTCTAAGCCCATTTTAGAAATAGTATCAAAAAACACCCGACACTTCGGGGTGATTAAACGTGAGCCCCAAAAAGTGTGTTTTGCGTTGTAATCTCCAGCTGCTATAAAACGAGGTCCTAATGAGGTGAAAAAAACTTGAATATTGTGATTGTGTGTGTGTGAGAATCGAGGTGGCGAATAAATCGATGAGATAACCAATTTGTAATGAAAATTTTCCACACAGATTTTAGTTGCTTGAAGATAGTCCTCACATGTGTCGATCAGCAAAAAATGCTTTATCCCAGATTTGATCAAGATTGCAGAACCCCCACAAGCTTTTCCACGGGAGTATTTAGTATCGTATAGTACGTAGCCGTTAATTTTGAAGAAGCTTTTTGGCGTCAATTGAGTTTCTGCAATCATCATTATATCGATCTGCTTATCCATCAGGGAGTATTCGAGTTCATTTTTGTGTTGGCGGATGCCGTTCGCGTTCCAGAAACATATGTTTAACCAAATAATTTTTTCGAAATAACCTGCAAATTGGTGGATTGCATTTTCACCATTTCCTGCATCATCGTCATCATAGACGACGTAAAAGTGTTTATAGTTTGAATTAGGGTCTGTATTGTTGCTTCAAGGTTACTGAAATTTTGATCGGGCGGTTGAGATATAGATTATTGGTTCCGGTTTGTAAAAGTAGACTTAACTACATTAGCATAAGAAATTTGTTTTTGATTTTGAACGGTTATGTCGGTGGTTGACTGTCCTGTCGGAGAAAAAGAATTATTAGAAAAAATTTGCGGTTCCTCTACGGTTATTTTTCGATGTAAAAGGTATTTTATACTATATATTGGATGAACTTCATTCTTCTTTAAAGTCACATCTCCTGGCTCTAATTCAACCCTAAACATGGGTTGAGGGATCTTTTCACGATTTCTTATGTTTGTCAAACCGCTCTTAACTTCATCAGTGTCTACGCAAGGGTCAATCCCTTTTATTACGACTTGAAGACCTTTAGCGCTTTTAAGCTGATAAGTATAAAAAGCTTTTTTTTCTTTTTCAAATTCGTCAGACAGTTTTCGGTAGTCATATTCATGGTTAACCTGAATTTTAGTTTCGTTAATGTTACCGTGCTTGATGGAGGTACCGTTAAATGTATTTTCTCCGATTACTGAAACAATTTTTCTTACCAGTTCATTAGACGCAGATTCCCTTAAATAAATTGGTGGTGGTTTAAACGATTTTTTTTGACGATGCTGTTGGCTCATCCGTTTGAAGAATAGAAAATCTGTTTTGATCGGTTGGTCTAGCGGTGTCGGCATCTTTAGATATTTTTGATTTGGATGCAATTTGAGCAGATTTAGGGCTTCGCTGACGTTTAGTGATAGTGATATACCTATCCATGCCTACTTGCGTTTTTGGTTTATTGGCATTAATTACAGTAGAAGATCTTTTATCTTCTGTTGTAACATCTATGTTAGGCGAGCCGCAACGGGAGCGGATTTTATATCTTGTAAAAAGAAAATTGACCAATGATTGCTTTATAGATTCTTTTTCAGAAGTCCATATGCTTTTGCTGGTGGAGCTAGGCTCTTTTCAGAATTATTTCTGATGGTATCACTCATACAGAAAACAAAACTTTAATGTATAGCTTTTTTCCAACTGGGTAGGTAATCTTCTGTTTATAATAAAGCCAATTTCCCTGAAAGTTTTTCCTTCATTTCGAAATCATATTACTAATTCTCTGATATCAATAGAAGTTTATTGACCCATTCTAAAACAAATAAATTTACTTCATACGAGGGGTCCTTACTCTGCCGACCACAATTAACCTAAACCAATAAAAACGTTGCAACAGAATGTTAAAGTAAGCAAATAATCAAATATAACGGTATTATTTTACAGAAACACAGCGCTGATATGATGCACATGCAACATGTACACTTTATTTTGACGCGTAAAATATGCAATCGAATTTGTTTTTGCTCTATAACTCATATAATTATAAGTAATTGCTCATTATATTTTTGTAACTTATTAGAGATTAGTATACTAATACCAAAAACCCTAAAATTTATAAATTTAGTCATATCTTAAAAGACTAAAAAAGTGCCATGTTCTACAACAGTTTATGTACACTTTATTTTGACGCTCACAGTATATCAAAACTTCAAAGGTCCATAACACGGAAACTATGAGTTTCCGCCAACTTTTGCACTTAACATTTTCTTCTTATTTTTCAATTTTTTATACTTGTATATCTAAATAAGCCGATTTAAGTGCTTTCAAATTATATAAAATTTGCTTAAATACCTTGAGAAATGCATTGAAAAATCGCAGTTCAATGTACATATACACCAAATTTCCAGAGGTCCATAACTCGGAAATTATGCGTTTCTGCCAACTTTTTCACTCAATATTTTCTTCTTATTTTTCAATTTCCTACCCCCCTATATATTTTTTTTTTTTTCAATTCGAAGCTCTGTGCGTAAACTGAACATAACCCAAGTAAAGAAACACACATAATGTATAATGGTGTGAAAACGAAATGTAATGATGTTAGATCTATTGACAGCTCCAAACCTAATTACACCGGAATAAGTAGCAAGCCGTAATAACAAGTTTTTCTTCCATCCTGAGTACACGTGTTTTTCACTTTTGTCCGTTTTCTTTATACGTTCATTATTAATTTCTTTTCAATGTAATTCATTACCTTGCAGTGTGAAAGGTTTTGGATTAATTTTTGTTAGTCTGAGCAGTGTCGACGGTATATACGCTGGGCACTGATCAGTTTTATCTAATTTAATTCTGACACTTTAAATTATCTTTGTTTGTTTTTGTCTTTGCGTGTTGTTATTTAAAGGTGCAAGTCAAACATTTAGAAATACTATTCCCTCTTTCCTCCTCCGCAAAATGTATAGTTATAGTACAAAGCACTGCATATGTAGGGTGCAGCCCCTGAGTACTGATCCAAAAAATATAATAATCAGATTTCTTCCACCAAAATTCAATGAAAATCCTAAGCACATGATATTGTAAAATGTCTTTAACAAAAAGTTAAACATTTCTGATTTTCTATTCAGCATCGTCGTTGCCACATACAAACCAATTTTCACTAATGCTGCTATTTTCTAATGCTGTTATTTTAATACAGTCTATCAGTCTTCAGAAACAGTAATTGTACATGACTTTGTTACCAGAATCTCAAAGAACATGTTAACTATGTATGTAAACAAACTACCTTTTTTGCAACATTGATTTGCACTGGCACAATATAAATAAAATTTCAATAAAGATTTTAAAGAATGTTTGCACGAACAAAAGTTCTCGTACTTTCTTCTTAGTTGCTTCATTGTTATGATTAAAATTTGAGGCCCAGTACTCGCAAATTAGATTTTGATAATGAGTTTTTTTTTTCTGTTTTATATAAATTTTGTAATTAATTAGATTATGAATAATTTAACAAGAAAGTTTAACTCAAACTTCAAGCACATCTATCAAATTAAAAGCCACTCCCGGTAAGACTTTTAAACATTTTATATGTAGTCATAATTTCAGATGTTGGTGAGCTGCCTGTTAAGCGTAGTTGAAATTACACATCTTTTCAATAAACAATTTTAAATTATAGAAAGAACAAACATACGTGTGTATGTAGTTTATGCATACATACATACATACACACACACACGTATATATATATATATATATATATATATATATATATATATATATATATATATATATATATATATATATATATATATATATATATATATATATATATATATATATATATATATATATATATATATATATATATATATATATATATATATATATATATATATATATATATATATATATATATATATATATATATATATATATATATATATATATATATATATTATATATATTATATATATGTCTGTATGTATATATTTATATTATTAGACAGTATGTTAAATCAACTTCGTTTACTGCTTTCATTATAACTCGTTAGTGCCACATTGACGAACTACCCCAATTGCGAATGAAAACTCTTGCCCAAATACAGTTTCTGGTTCTTTTTTTTTATTGGTTGCAGACACAAATGCAGTAAGAAAATAACCAATTAATTTAACTTTTTTCCGATTTTTTTTTATACATTAACTTTTTGAAGCACTGCAATTTCATGGTAATCTTTAACTTTAATATCACAATTTCTTTGTTTTTTTCAATATTGTTAAATCTTATTAAAATTAACTATATATATTTTGGAACTAGTTTTCTTTTTTCATCGTTGTCATGATTTAGTATTTTATATCTACACATATAATTTAAAACTGTATATCTTTTTTATCATAAAAAGTTTATTTAAATATAGGTATATATACCATGGATATTCTATAAACGAAGCACAACGACAATGTACACGTTTATCACGAAAATCGTACCGAAGGCTTTGCTATACCTATACGTAAAAAAAAACGAATATTGACAATTATTATAGCGTATAACAACTCTGCTACAGCAAATCGTTTATATGAAACGAATGCTTTTGACGAAGAAGAAATATAATCAAAGTGATGTAAACAAAACAAATTACCGCGATTTTTTATTTCAACTATGTACACGATTCAGAGGCCCAATGGTGTACAACAGAATTTTTTTAATAAACTACGTAAACACAACTTTTAGATATTTGAAAATTTATTTCATTTGAAATATTTGTAGCCTATTGGTAAAAAATAAAGCACAAATCTCGTTTACCAACACAGCTACAAATAATATATTGTTATTTTGGCCATTTTTGGCTTAATATTACTGAATTGATCAAATAAATAAATAAAAAAATAAAAAGAACATAGGGCGATAGACATTTGAAAAATAATAAAAATATGTTATGACAATATTGGCGGAAACGCTTAGTTTCCGAGTTATGGACCGAAGAAGTTTTCATATATACATGCAACTTTCTACATTTTTCAATCTACATCATCATTATTGGTATCATTTGAAAGTTTATGAACATATATCTTCTGGAACAAAAAACTTAACCCGGTATTAGTTTTAAAAAATTTGTGTATCAAAGTGTTACATATGTATGTACATACACTATATCCACCAAAAAATTTATTTAATAATAAACACCGGCTTCGCTACACAAGTTTTTTTGCAGGGATTCTATCCTCTGTGGTATAACCAACATCGGCGTCGTTAACAAAAGTATTTTTACATAGCCGGCCTTGGGCCGTGTGCAGGGATTTTCTCTTCTATGGAGTAACAAACACCGACTTCGCTAACAAGTTTCTTTGCTTAATAGCAATGCTTAAAATACCAAAATAGTTCATTTTTTACGAGATTTGTTTTACGCACGTTTACACTCGCAGTATTTATTTCTGAACATAAGCTATAAAAATATAAAATCGTTTATGTTCAAGTTTGTGTTGTTTTGGTATGGAATACGTATATATACGAATACGCATTAGACATATAATATAATAAACAGTTTAGCAAATAAACTGAAAGAGTATTACCATCAACACTTTTCTGAAATTAATTTACATTATACTACCACAATATACCCAACTAACGTATGCAAACATCGGATAAGAATATTTTCAAGACTACGGATGGGGCACACCTTTACTACCCATATATCTCATAAAAAAACAACCCAACCAATACCTACTCATTTTGTGGATCAACTAACAGTGTGAAGCATATTCTTTAGCCATGCCCTAACTTGAAACGAAATGAAGACAAATACTTATCTAATAATGGTATCAAACTACTCATAAACGCTACGGGTGCCTCGATGGCTGATTTGGTAGAGTACTCGACCAACAGTCTCGAGGTCGCAGGTTCGATTCCTGCCACAGACCCTGGGTGTTACTGCAGACAAGCAAAAAAAAAAAGCTTCGCAGTTTTTGTGTTTGTTTATTTATAAAAAAAAAAAAAAAAAAAAAAGAAAATAATATAAACACAATTTTTAAGTTTATTTCAAAACTGAATATTAAAATTTAAATCAGAAAATAATAACATATTAAGCCAATGGCCTTGGCAACCAGTGCTTTTCTCTTATAATTATATTTATATAATTTTAATAAGTAAATTAATAAAATAAATATTTTTTAAATAAATCTATTTGCGGCCAACATGTGACTGTTGAGTACATAATTATATTAATTTTCATGATTTACACAATATATTGTAATTTTAATGCAAATCAATAGACTTTATATTTAGAAACTAAAAAAGCGTTTTTAAATCTTGAAATTGCGTGTTGATAATACTAATTAAAAACAAAATAAAAATCATTAATGCTACCAGACTATTTTAATGTTTGAGAAAGTTTTACTGCTTTTTTGGAAAAAAATTTATTTTCAACTAGGTAACGAATTAATTTAATAAACTATATATCAAAAATATTAAAATTTTTAGTAATCCGGTATTTACACGGTTTAAAGTATTTGGCAATCTTGCATACGTAATATTTTTTCATAAAAAGTTCTTTGATTGAAATCAGCAACAATAATTCTTTGCTGAAACGGGTGAATATAAATTTTGTAGTATATCAAGTATATATAACCTTAGAGGCTCAGTTATGTTATTAAATAAAATATTTATTGCAGTGCGAAACTGATACAAAACCCCCGTTAGCATAAAACAATTCATTTGATATTAGATACAACAAAAATTTAAAAACAACATCATAAAAAAATCCTTTTTATCTATTTATACACCAGTAATACATGTGAAGAAAATACTTTAAAAATTGAGAAAAAATTTCCTGAGCAATTTATGAATTTTCTATGATATCGCTTACATTGACAAAATTTCCATAGTGCTCTGGTTTATACCAAAATGCTAATATCATTGGCATCGTCTGGCAACTTTACAACAAGGCCATTTTTGTACAAGAAGTTTTTCACAAAACAAATTAAAAATTAACTGGCAATTCAATTTTTTATTTATAAATATTTTTGATTCATATGTATACCCCTTTAATTTGCATACACTGCTTACACGGACCTACATAGTACATGTTTGCTTAATAATTATTAATTTTTTTATGAAATTGCTTACGCTTATTTAAATTTAATTTAGCACTTACGTTAGTAAACTGCAGCTATTCTTTATATTTTAATTGTACCACTGTTTACAAAACTTGAATGTATGTACATATATACGTATATTACATATGAAAAATTTTTTTGTGTAAGAGCTGAGGACAATTGATTGTTCTCGTTCTTTACGCTTTGTTTTATGTATTCACAGTTTAACACAAACAATATTGAATTAGCATTCCTGTTATTTATATTTTAACTTTTTTACAATTATTTTCAATATTTAAATTTGTTTGTTGAAGAAGATTTTCGATACATACGAAGGCCGACTGCAAGAAAATTGCTACGATTTCATTTTTGTATGATTATTTTATTTCGTAAAAATGCTCCCAGATCTATGTGGAAAGAAGTTATTATTCGTTACCAGACTTCTGTTTAGTCGAAATCCATACACTTTTGCTGTGTAAGCACATTTTGCACTGATGCAGTTTTATACCATCCTCAGACGGTAATATGAAACACTTGGTTCGCTCTCTGAACCACTATTGCGAAACTAGGTGTTGAGACGGTTGTTTTTGCTTCACACTGATGTTTACATATTTTGTGCAAACGTTTCACAAATTTTATTTAAATCTTTAATTAAGTATCAAATTTGTACGATTTCAATGTGTTTATTTTGATTTTACACACATTAATTATCTGATTTTACTTTGTTTAGATTTTTTTTTGAGTGCTAGTTCAGATAAAATAGCGATAATTTATTATCAAATTTCGAGATGATAGTAGTTTTTGCATGGTTCGCAACAAGATTCAAAATGAATCAAGTTGGTTCGCTCATAAAATTTTGTATGGCGAATCATGTTGGTTCAATCAAGATTGAGCCGCGAACCACGAATGAGAGAGCGAACCTCGAAAATAAGCCTTCGTGTGCACATGCTATTATATATTGTTTTACAGATATACAATACACAACTAGAAACAAATTATTTCCGATATTAAAAATTATTTTTTTAAGATTTGTTCTTTACTAGGAACTAAAGTAAATATTTGCTTTATCAACGCGTATAATATTAGCTCATTAACTAATATAATTTGTGTTCACATTTTATTAAACTTCATTTAACAAATATTTTGCACTAACCAACCGAAAAAATATATTTCGTAGCAAACAGAGTTAATACATAAATTTTTGAACTTTTCATTGAACATAATGCAAATGTTTTCAATTTCAAGTTTAGTATGGCAGATATATTTCATTTTTATGGAAATTTTTAAGTTCTTTTGTAATGTAATAACATTTTATGCTACCGTAAAATATATTAAAGCTATAAAATATTTCTAGTTCCCAGTTTTTGACAGACAGCAACGGCTCTACTGTCTTCTTTCCAGACTTTTGCCGGGGTTTACATGAAAATGTTGCGTAAGCGACCTTAAACAACTTTTTCTTCCTAAAAAGCAGTTTTGGTAATAAAATAAGGTTTTATAAATATGGATAAAGAAAATTTTAAATATCGGTCCCTATATACCCGAGATATAGCTTAGACCGGGGTTTTCATGAAAATGCCGCGTAAGCGAACTTAAGCAACTTCTTTTGCTTAAAAGCAGTTTTGGTAATAAAATAAGGTTATATAAATATATACCCGAGATATAGCCTAGACCGGGTTTTTCATGAAAATGTAGCGTAAGCGAGTTTAAACAACTTTTTTTGCTTAAAAGCACTTTTGGTAATCAAATAAGATTATATAAATATGAAAAATGAAAATTTCCGTCATCGGTCCATAATTTTTTTATTTTTATATTGGACCAGTACTCAGGGGATGACCCCTACATATGCAGTGCATTGTACCAGAACTAGGAAAATAGAAAATAGGAAAAATTATCTCTAATAGAGCTCAGTTTGTCGTTTTAAATGATCGGTCCTCTAGTCTGCTACCTCTTTATTCGGGGGTTCCACAGGGCTCAGTTTTAGGCCCGCTTCTTTTTATACTATACATTAATGACCTAAATTTGCACATTGACTCAGTAAGTTGCAGATCGTTTTTATTTATTTATTTTTTTTTTTTATCTTGGACCAGTACTCAGGGGATAGCCCCTACATATGCAGTGCATTGTACTGGAACTAGAAAATAGAGTATGAGAAGGAGGAAAGGGGGAGTAATGTTTGTTATCTTAACACACGGAACGACCAAAACAAATATTATCATAGCATTTAAAATGTTGAAATTAAATTAGCTAAAACTAATCAGTGCCCAGTGCAGACGATATAATGCTTTTATTTAGTGGTGAACGATATAACATGAGAGCTTTAAATGAAGAAACTAACTCCACTCTGGGATGTTTTTTATCGTGGGCTTCGATGAATATATTAAGGCTAAATTTTGTTAAAACGAAATCCATGGTGTGTGGATTTGCAGATAGTATTGCACAGTTTTTCAATGTTAGAGTTGGAGAGTTCTTTGTTCCATTTGTTGATGAAATGAAATGTCTGGAAATATTTATTGATAAAAATCATATTCATAGTTTGCAATGTAAGATCACAGGAATGGTCCGAGGGCCTTGGTCATGCCCTTTTGATGTCCAATATATTGTATGGTCTAGAAATTATTTCTGGAACTTTTAGCTACGTTGTCTTAAAACTTAATAGAACTATTAACATGATTGTTAGATATATTTATAATATTCGCAGATATGACCATATCTCAGAGCGTGTCAAAGATTTTCTTGGATGTTCTTTTCATGAATTCCTATGCCTTCGAAACGTAACTTCCTTTTATAAAATCATTAAGAGCGGATTGCCTTCATTGCTTCGGTCGAAATTTTCATTTACACGATCCATAAGAAACCCTCAATTTCTTATTCCAAGAATAACTAGTATGATATATGAAAAATCATTTGTTGTCAGAATAGCTGGAATATGGAACTATTTGCCTCTGTAACTAAGAATTTTCACTTACTCAAATAATGCTTTTCGTTTAAAACTTAAGAAGCATCTTACAAACTAAAATTCATTTATTGCCACTTGGTTTAATTTATTTAGCTTTCACTGTTGGGATCTTTCTTTTTCTCTTTTGTACATTATTTATAAAAACATTTTATCAGGTTGGGGAACCTATGAGATATTGAGCTAAACTTTTAGTTTATTTTATTTATTTTTTCTAAAGAGTTGGCTCATTCGCTAATTGTGCTAGGTGGTTAGGCGCAGCGAATAACTCAGCATATTGGCCTTCCGGACATGTATGACTCTTTTGATATTTTGTCGCTTTCCCCAAGGAATAGTCAGATTGCGGAGTACCACCCAGGCTTTCTAAATACGTTTTAAGGGAAGCCATTCCGTGGATTTCAAGCAGATTTCTTAATGAGTTACGCGTGTCCATAGCCAAGTTTTAAGCTGGAGAGACCTGCGAAGTTGCCACTCTCTTCTAACTCTGCTTTTTTCTGACAGAAGGTGCTCAATTTCAGAAAAATAAGTTCTATTGTCCACATTTCTGGATCTTATATGGCTAGTGGTAGCATGTTGTACGACTAGTTTAATGTTTTCAGAAAATTCTTTTATTGACACATCAATATCCTCAGGGGCTCTCAAGGCAATATTTTCTGTACAATGAGTACTCAAATATTTTTTTATATTTTAGCCAACTAACTCTAGTGACGGTCAGCTCCAATTCACTAAACTGGGAACCAACCTCCTGGGGGAACGAAACAGAGGCTTCACTTGCATCCATTCTGAAGAGAAATTTTTTACAACTCCAAAATCTATAACATCTGGGATCTTTCGTCGGTCTGACGGCCAATAAGTGGGGTGACCGCCTGAAACCACACCTAAGCCCATTTGGGAAACGGTGTCAAAAAGCACACGGCCTTTCGGGGAAATTAACCGTGATCCCCAAAAAGAGTGAATTAATGTGAATATTCTTTTTCTGTTACTGAAAATCGTGGTGGTGTGTAAATCGAGGATATAACAATTTTTTCATGAAAATAATCAATGCATATATTAGTTGCTTGGAGATACTCCTCACGTGTCTCATTTAGTAAATAGTGCTTAATTCTGGTTTTTATCTAAACTGCCGAGCCTCCGCAAGCTCTTCCACGGGGATCTTTTGTGCCATACAGTATGTAACCATTAATTTTGAAATAACTGTTGGTTGTCAAATGAGTTTCAGCAATCATCATTATATCGATTTGCTTTTCCATAAGGAAGTGCTCAAGTTCATTTTTGTGTTGGCGGATGCCGTTTGCGTTCCAGAAGAATATTTTTAACCAACTCATTTGTTTAAAATGGCCTGCAAATTAGTGAATTGCATTTTTAGCATTTCCTGTATCATGGTGGTCATAGAAACAGTAATCGTATTTATAGATAGAACAAGAGTCTGCAGAGTTGTCTCAAGATTGCTAAAATTTGGATCGGAGTTTTGTGACTTCGGGTCCTGATTCAAATTTTGTATATCGCTTAACCACATAGCATAAACAACTCGTTTGGGGTTTTGCGTCTTTATATGGCTAGTTGGGGAAAATTGTTTGTAGAAATGGGTTTTGGACTGCTGGGGTGGCATATTTAAATTTGGTAGCCTATTCATCATTAAGAAATTTAAGGTTATACTTGGATGCACTTCATTCTTTTTTAAGACAACATTTCTTCTGGTTTCAATTTAACCCAGCCTCCACATTAACACTATCCGAGAAATCTGGTTCCAAATCAATTTCGTGAGCTCTAGAAGGTGAAAATGGACGATGTGGGTAGAGCGCCCTCTGACTGAGAATGAGACTCTTAGCTTTCTTAGCTTGTTGGCAAAAATCGTTTAAACTCTCTATTCTTTTTCCGGCTCGGATGTGATGATAGTTTTAACTTGCCCCTCATAACTTCAACAAGGTCTCGTACAGAATATGCATTGTAGAATTCCTCAAACTTTTCTTGAGTCCTTTGGCGACAATCCATAATCTTCTTTTGGATTTGGAATTCACTCTCATATCTGCGGAATTGGTTTAAAAATGCTTCCACCAAGTCATCCCAGAACAATGTTGGATTTAATTTTCTCAAATTCCAGAACCAATTTAACGCTTGCCTTCGTGTAAAGTACAGAAATTTTTCCTAAGGTCATTAAAAAATAATACATTATCTACCCGTAGCACTTCGAGGAAAAAAATTAAATAATATGATCTTGCTGGGGATGAAAACATTCATTCCCAAACAGATTTCAATTAAACCAAGAGTGAAATCCTGGTTTAATCAGACGTGCAAAAATGCAGTCAGATCCAGAGAGGAAGCATTCAGTAATTGGCGTTGAAACAAAAACCCAGACACTGATTTGCTACGCAAAAAGGCAAGATCTTCATGTGCCAGAGTACTTAGGCGTGAAAAATTTCTTCACGAACAGCGTCTTCGTGCCAAGGTCCTTACAGCTCCCCGGGGCAGTAAGATCTTTTGGTCATTCGTTAAAAGAGTAAAGAACAGTGTTAGTTCGTCAATTCCAACTCTCATAAAGAATGACCAAACATTCACCGACCCGGTTGACAAAGCTAACCTGTTGGCTGAAATTTTTGCAAGCAATTCCTACTTGCCAGAAAGCAATCAACCACTTCGCCAGCTCGAAAGAGTATCTGTAACTATGCCAAAGATATTTTTCCGGGCTCGAGCAGTTAAAAGGGTTTTGTTTGACCTCGACATAAATAAGACTTCTGGACCGGATGGCGTTCCAGCACTGATCTTGAAGCAGTGTTCTTCCACGCTTGCTCGTCCATTGGCACGCCTCTTCAGCATTATTTACCATGTTGATGAATTCCCATCTTGCTGAAAGCTTGCTAGTGTGACACCAATTCCCAAAAAGGGCGAGGCAAATAACCCCGAAAACTACCGCCCAATTGCAATCTGCTCTGCGCTTTCCAAAGTAATGGAAAGAATAGTTAACTACTACCTTGTAAGGTATCTGGAGTCGCATAAATTACTTTGTGATTACCAATACGGATTTCGTAAGGGTCGGTCTATGGGTGATCTATTGACATTTCTCTCTGAGAAATGGTGCCACTCAATCCACCACTTCGGTGAAAGGAAAGTTGTGGCTCTAGATATCTCCAAAGCGGTTGCAAGAGTGTGGCATGCTGCATTGCAGGCAAAACTTATTGCTTTTGGTATCGGTGATGACTTCTCTCGGTTTGTATCGAGTTTTCTCAGAGACCGCACTATACGAGTTGTAATAGATGGGGTCTCATCAAACGAGTTCAAGATTAATTCAGGGGTACCACAAGGCTCTGTTCTTTCTCCTACCCTATTCCTTAGTTTTCTAAATGACCTGCTATACCAAACTTCCAACCCTATCCTTCGCGGATGACAGCAGCATTTGCCATTCGTACTCTTTCAATTACAGACCCAGCCTATCAGAGATCGTTGCCAAGAGGCACAATATGAACGACTCACTGAACAGTGATCTTCTGTTAATTTCCGAATGGGGTCGGGAAAACAGGGTTGCCTTTAACGCTCGTAAGATCCAATATTGTTTATTAACACACCAACAAACGACCGCAGATGCCGCTTTATCTATACTCATGGATGGTATAAATATTGAGGAATCGGATGCTTTTGATGTTCTTGGAATGAAGATACAGTGTGATGTTCGCTGGACTGAACACATGTCTCTAAAGAAGCATTCAAGTGCCTAGGGTGTAAGATGTACTTCACTCCATCTGATCTCCTTACTATTTATACCACCTATATCCGACCAAAAATGGAATACAACTGTCATGTTTGGCCCGGTGCCACAAAATCAATTTTGGGATTACTCGACCGTATGCAGGAGAGGGCGAAGAAGCTTATCGGTGACAGTAGGGTATCCAACTCTATTGACTCACTAGAGCATCGACGCAGTGTAGGGTGCTTTACTCTGTTCTATCGTTACTACAGTGGATTTTGCTCTGACGAGATTAGGGATATTGTTTCTGAAACTCATACATTTCTACATAACACGCGTTCATCGTCCAGAGCTCCTCCATTTGTGGTCGATTGCCCGGGGAATCGTACAACGCATTACAGAGAGGGTTCGTTTTTCAGCCGTACGCTTAGCCTATGGAATAAGTTGCCCACAGATGTGTTTCCTGTCTGTAGCGATGTCGGAAAATTCAAGTCAAATGTTCACAAATACTACTCCCTCTTTGCTCCTCTTCACAAGCTATTTTCCTGGTTCTGGTACAATGCACTGCATATGTAGGAGTATCCCCTGGGTACTGGTCCAAGTTAAAAAAAAGAAAAAATTTTCTGTGCTTATCGCTTTCGGAAAACCATCAAATTTTATGCCCCACTTAGAAAGGTCTTTTCGGTTCTAAAATGAAGTAAAGACATCGTTCGGAGGCGTAGGTGAACGGCTGTGAAACGTTGGAAAATCCTATTTGTGGCTGCGGCAGGCGCTGCTGTTGTTCCGAGGAATACGCTGTGTGCTGTGAAGAGTGGACATTACACCTTGCCTGAATTCCAGATAAATTTGGTAGATGAGCCGATGTTAAAATATTTTGTCCTAACCTAGGTTGTTGCGTTGGTGTACCAAAAGCTGTTGATATATGACCTGCGTGTACGCTTGTGTTTACATTCTGATTTACTGAAGCCTGGGCTTGCCTATTCGCGCTCATCTGACTGACTGCTCCTCGATTTAAAGCCTGAGAAATTTGCTGCTGAATCACAATTTGTATTTGTTATTCCTATGTATTTTATAACGGGACTTAAAATAAAATTTCTATGGTTTTTCTATTAATAAGAGTTTTTATGATAAAACAAAAAAAAGTTAAACGCATCATCTTTCATCAAAACATAAATATTAAGATCATAAATTTTCGACAATGTTTGCCCGACTTTAAATGTGAGTGACTGTATATATACATTTTTTTCTTAAAAGTGGAAGTACAAGTGCTGAGAAAATATGTGCTCAATTATTTAAATATTTTTTATTACCATATATCAAGGTGCATTAACGTATACACGGTGGCAGCACTACGGCATGTGACAATTTTTTGCTACTGGCAATATAGTAAGCTATTTACGTCAAATGTATTGTTTACATTTTTGAAAGTGAATTTAGTGTTTTATTCTGAATTAAACATATACAAATTATTTTGTGAACATATAAATAATTCAAACAAATATAATTTATAATTATGAAAAGGTACATTCATAGTTTATAATTGTGAAAATAGTTACAAATATTTTTGATAAACATAGCTTACCAGATGTCTGTTTTTGTTGTATTGTTGTAATTTTGCTCTAGTGCTGCCACCGTGTATACGTTAATGCACCTTGGTTATAATGTATAGGTATACATGAGTACTTAATACCCAGTGGCGGAAAGAAAGAGTAAACAGGCCTGCTAGAAGGCCTTATTTGGCAGACACAAGACCTTGCTACTGCATTCCATACTCATATATTTTTTACACACGTTGTCCTAGCCAGCCAAGGCCTTCTCCGTTACCTTCCTCAGAAGGCCTGATATAAGGCCTTCTTCAACAGGTCTGATAGAAGGCGTTCTTTAACAGGCCTCATTTCTATTTAATTTGTGCTTTTGTTAGTATACTTTCGTTAGAGTATTTTATTTTATGCCTTAGCGACCTTTTAATCACTTTTTTTAATTTTGAACACAAAAATACACAATGCGACCGACCTTAGAGGTCCCAGTGAAATTTTTGTCACATACATCTTCGATCTAAGACCATTGACAATGTAAGCGTGACTCATCCGAAGTCTGTACACAATTCCTACTATATATCCTATACTACACAGCGATGGCCTAGGCCGTAAGATGCATCCAAGCGAAGATTGGATGAGTTCAAAACAGTATTATTAGCATTTGTTTTCTTCTTTGCTTCTTATGTACATTCAATTTAACAAAATGAATAGAAAAAGACTAATCTGAATCGGATGCTAGTTGTTTGTTGTACTTAACATATTTATTTTGATTTTTTCTGTTGACACAATCGCTTACTATCGGATGCTTTGCAAATTGTGATAACTTGTGGACTGCTGGTTTTTTTTTTGGGTTAATGAACGCTTTCTAGTAACAATTGTTACAAATTTGTAAAAAAATTTTAGTAGATGAACACAACTATTATGTCTGTCCGTTTACCCAAAAACTTGTAAACATTTTTGTTTTACTGCATTTTACTGAATGCTGCAATAAATGAGAACACAAACAAAAAGAGAGTAAAGTGACAGTTCTTTTGTTGAGTACTTACAAATGTTTGCTGCAAAAAGATGAAAAACATATGTTAAACAAACAAATGTAAATAAACGAAAGTAATCAAAAGCAAAATAAAAATGCTTAGAAAAGATAAGAATAATATAGAATTAAGTGATTATTGCTTTTAAAAATTAATTGGCAAACTATTTAAACAATTGTGCGCTTATAGTCAGAGCCCAGTTATCACTTAAAAAAAGTACTTAAAGATTGTGACGCAGAACATTTTTTTTTAGCTCGGACCAGTACTCAGGGGATGACCTCTATATATGCAGCGCATTGTACCAGAACTAGGAAAATAAGTTGTAAGGAGGGCGAAAGAGGGAGTAGTGTTTGTAAAAATTTGACTTGAACTTTCCAACGTTATAACAGATAGGAAACACGTCTGCAGGCAACTTATTCCTCGGACCAAGCGTAC
Organism: Thecocarcelia acutangulata; assembly: GCA_914767995.1. NCBI lineage: Eukaryota > Metazoa > Arthropoda > Insecta > Diptera > Tachinidae > Thecocarcelia > Thecocarcelia acutangulata. The sequence continues at coordinate 1,224,115 of OU612099.1, read as the reverse complement.
GGCTGAAACCCGAATTCTCTCTGTAATGCGTAGTGCGATTCCCCGGGCAATCGACCACAAATGGATGAGCTCTAGACGATGACGTGCTACGTAAAAATGTGCGAGTTTCGGGAACAAGATTCCTAATCTCGTCAGAGTAAAATCCATTGTAGTAACGATAGAACAGAGTAACACACCCCACACTGCGTCGATGCTCCAATGAGTCAATAGAGTTGGATACCCTACTGTCACCGATAAGATTATATTTTACGACCGCATTTTCTGGCGTAATTTTATGTAAAATTTTATGAAGAAAATCGTCATCATTAATCATTAACTTGTTCGAGTAATTAAGTCTTAAACCAGTAAAATTATTCGAGGTTTTACTTTAATTCTTATAAATTACATCGAGCCTTTCATATTATATATATATATATATATATATATATATATATATATATATATATATATATATATATATATATATATATATATATATATATATATATATATATATATATATATATATATATATATATATATATATATATATATATATATATATATATATATATATATATATATATATATATATATATATATATATATATATATATATATATATATATATAATTATAATACAATTATCAAACCCCACTTTGAATACGGTTCTACAGTATTATATACATATATGTTGCTCAGATACACAATTATCCAGATTGAAAAACAACAGAATAAGACAATGCGTCCAATGATATTATGCCCAATACAATTTATGTTGAATGCATTAAGATGGCTAAATATATATCAAAGGCTAGAACTCAATACAATAAATTTTATACAAAAGCTTAAACTGGGAGATGGACCTGATTATCTGGTGGAACAGTTAAGATATGTTGGAGATTTACAACCTGAGAAATGCTTGCGATTTTAGGCTACAACGAGCACATACAAGTTCAACTCAAAGATCTCTTTTCTACAAAGGACTAAATGTTTACAATTCCCTGCCAATTCATGTTAAAAATTAAGAAAATTATTACTGTTTTAGAAGAAATTATATTAGGAATACTAATCAGAGCTAACATTTTTGCATACTTTAATATTTTTATTGTAAATTTAAAAGTATTCAATAAATACTACATACTAAACACAAAAAAAATGTAAAGAAAGAGAAACAGGGAATTGCCGAAAAAGTTGTTGTGTGTGAACATAAGAAGCAGGTTTAAAAGAAAATTGTGAAAAAGTTGCTTAATAAAAATCGAACATAAAAAGCAGGTTTGAACGAAAATTGTGAAAAAGTTACACAGTCTGTCTGATCTTACACTAACAAAACAGCTACAGATAGTCCGTTTTTATTTTATTTTTTTTCCTCCAGCGCCAAAAAAGCGTATTTTTAGAAAAATAAACGGTATATTCAGAACTGTTTGTATACCAAAAAAATTTTGTAAAATAAAATAAAATACTCAGCAAGAAAAATAATATTATACATATTGCATATAATGGGGAGACGAGATCAAAGTTGTTGGATTGTAAAAATATCAGTGAGAGTGTAGTACGAGTACAATTTCAATTAACATGCTAATAAAAACTACATGAATAAAACTAACCAGGCAGAGTAATTCTGCACATTAAAGAAATGGAATAAGCGTAATTCAAGTAGTATTTTCGCAAAAAAAATAAAGAATATGTTTTTGTACGAATTACACGAATTTGACAAAGAGCGAAGTGCGCAAGGCGAAGAATTCGAAAATCGCGCTGTTCTAACAATGTATGATCGCTCAAAAAACAGTACAGTTTATAAGTGGAATGATAAGTAAAGGATTTGTTGAGAGTCTTGAAAATACAAATTTGTTAAAAAGACAAATAGGAATCTCAATATTTCATGGTATTGTTTGATAAAATTATATTTCTTAAGTGAACATGCTGTCTTAAACTACTTCCAAGGAATCTAACAACATGTTGAGATAAGTATATGATCATGATGTCTTATGCTATAGATAAACCTGGCAATTCGGTTAACCAATAGTTGAAGTTTTCGTATATTATATGAGAACTTTCCATTACCCTCAATAACATAATTTAAATGAGACATCAATAAAGTATGAACAAGTAGAGATTTAACACTAATAGGCAAATATAGGCTGAGTCCAAATGTAAAGCGTGAAATGTACGTCGGGATGCTCGTCGACCTTAAGGTTTAGATCTATTATAATGTCAAGACATTTCAGTGATTGGGTAAACGAAATAGTATCATTCCAAATTCTAATATTTGGGTAAACAATATATCGGTGACCAATACGAAACATGATAGCTTTGTTTTTGGTAGCATTTATCAAAAAATATTTGGAGATCGTCCACTCATGTAGCTTCCGTAGTGAAGAATTAATAGGTGCTCAAGAATATTAGGAGAATTCCCTTTACTATAAAATAAAGCTTGGATATCATCGGCAAAAATTAACGGTATTACAAGAGTGGATTCAAGGCAGTGTAGTCTGTGTAATGTCGTTTAAATAAAAAAGAAATAAAATATGTGTAGCAACAAAACCCTGGGGAACACCACAATATATTATTAAAATTAATTACATGCATATTAACACATTGTGGTCTAAATTTAAATATGAGTTGATAAGTTTACATGCCATTATGAAAAAATTATAATTTCCTTTTAATTTATGAATGTGAGTGTAACATAACACAGTTGTATTCAGATATTCCTTTACAGTCTCTGTGATTGCTAAAAGCATGCCTGCGTTATTATGCTTGTCGCTATAAGCGTACTGGGCATATGAAATAAAGTTCTTATCCAAAACATAGTTAAGAATTCAAACCTTTAAAATGTATTTCACGATCGCAGGTAGAAGAGCAAAAACCGTCTACTCCATTTGAACAGACGATGGGCATACAGACGAAATTTGATGGTGCTGTAACAAAAATTTTCGGTGAGGGAGGGTATGTAGTACACGACTCCCTGTAGTAGACATTTGTGGAAATTTTATTTTCTCTTTTTAACTTTTCGCATTTTTTATATTGTTCTTTTATATCATTATTCTCATATCAACATCAACTTCATATAAGCACACTAACTGTGCTTAAAAAACAGCAACGAAGAAGAAAGAAAGACGAGAACTGAAAACTTTGTGTGCCTCTATTAATTTCTCAAATGTAAAAGCTTTACGCAAGACCAAAATAGAAAAGAAAAACTATCTGCTCATCATCAGTCTAAATGTAAAAGCAGACATATAAAAGTCAAAAGCTTTAGCAGACACAACTAACACCCAATTTTCGCGATTATTTTTACAAACGTCTATAAGTCATGTCTTTCATATATGCGGGCAAATTTGGTAGAAATGAAAGAGGGGTAAACAAAAAGACACGAACTCCGTTTTACGTGTTTTTTTCCTTATTCCTTCTTGTTATCATTTGAAATTTTGTTATTATTTTTCAAAACAAACATATCTTTAAAAGTCGTCGTGAAAATTGGGTCTAATAGGTGTGTTCCCCGTGAATAACGAAACAGTCCAAACTAGTTCAAAGTATTGTATTGTATTTCTAACTATACAGGTGCAAATAAATTTGCAATGTATAGGATGCACAGCATGGGCGGTTAACGTAGAACGTATGCCGACGATGGTATTAACAGTAAGAAATAATTACGATGACGCGGGGGCTGTTCTCCAGCCCAGAGCTCCTTTCTGACTGCTGCACAAATTACCTCGAGCTTTTTCTTTGGGTAAATTCGGACTAGAATGTAACATAAAAGTGAAAATGTAATCAGAAATTTTGCAAATTGGAAAAAAGTTTAAAAAAGTTGTTTAAACATTGGTTAAAAGTAAAATGGAAGGTTGCCCAATTAAAAATAACCTTGTGAATTTGTAAACAGAGCATGAAATTGTTATTTGGCTTTTAATTATGTATAAATATGTACTATAAAAATCTATTGAAAATTTTACTTTGGGTTTAATTTTACAGCTGTTGCCAATAATGCAAATCTTTGTTAATACCATATAAACGCGTTTTAAGCGTCTCAAAAAACTAAAATATACTTCAATCTAAAAAGTAAGCAGCGCTAGTGTTACAAGATGTACAATTTTGTTTTTTGCGTTCCAGCAGTTTTGGGTAAAATTTGCAAATCTAGAGAGTAATTTGCTTTTTACTCTAATAAGTCCGAACTAGTCCGAGATCTCATGGAACACACCTTATGAATAAAGTTGTACTAAATTTTACCTAAAAATGATTTGAATAGCTGTTTAAGTTTTTATGAATACGGCAGTAAATCTATAATTAATGAATACGGAGTACCTCAGGGATCAATTATGAGAGCTTTACTATTTATAATTTATATTAATGATGTACCAAACGTATTAAAGAAATATAAAATAATTTGGTGAGTTTCACGTGAATAACGAAGTAGTCCGAACTAGCCCAAAGTAGTCCGAAAGCGTTCCACGTAACAATTTTTGTGCAATTTTGAGAGAAAATGAGAGAGTAATTTTATGTAATGGGTAAAATTTGCAAATTTAGAGAGTTATCGGCTTTTTACTCTCATTAATCCGAGATCTCGTGAAACACACCTAATTTATAAGTACAGTGAGCCAATCCACACTAGATTATTTTTTAGCTTTTGATCTGTCCAAAATACACTGGATTAATTCATCTGGCATATAACGTATACGTTCATAGCCTATTTACACCAAAGCGAAATCTGCTCATTCGAGATTTCAAGCCAAATATAGTAGATTTTGAGAAGATTTCCAATACAAAATGAAATCTACTTTATGAGTAGATTTCGACGAAATCTCCTGAAATCTACTCAGTACTAAGCGATGCAACTGTGATTTCTTGCAAAAAGTACTTAAAAATACTACGCTGCAACAAAAATTGCACTATAATGTGGTGTATGCAGTCTCTGGGCACAAAAAATATACACTTTAATGCTAGTGTATTCAGTCTCTGATAATATTGTATTGTCAAACCCACATGCATAAATTATTTTTGAGCAAATGAAATCTTGCTAGATGTCAAAAAATGGTGGTATAAACGATATAGATTTCGTTGTAGATTTCAATTAAAATTTACTAGATTTTGAGTTGGTGTAAATGCGCTATCACACAACATTGTCCGTGTTTACACTGCATTTAGAAATGCGAGTGCGGTAAACATATTCTGTCTACACATGCGAGTGAGAATTCATTTTAAATCTGTCGTCAGCACTTCAAACAACTTGTTTCCTCCACATATTTTGTTTCTACTTTACAGTGCAATCTGTTGTGTCTTAATACTAGCAATAACGCCGGCAGAATTACGTCATCAAATCGCTAATGTTCAACGCTGTACTTTTAGTTGGCGAACATGTAAATATCTTAAAACATAATTTAAGATAAATTTTTGGTTTGTACATTTGTACAACGGGTTATAGTTCAGGTTCTTTCTTTCTTAAGTTGTTTTTTCCTTAAGAAAGATTTTTTACAATACAAATCTGCTGTGATCAATAATTTTGATTGAAGAAGACAAGAAAAATAATAATCAAATCTTTAGCTGGGGGACAACTAGCTGTTTCGTAGTCGCTACACTACTCATCAGCACCCACTGGGATTTGAACTCGAGTTGTCCCCCAGCTAAAGATTTGATTATTATTTTTCTTGTCTTCTTCAATCAAAATTATTGATCACAGCAGATTTGTATTGTAAAAAATCTTTCTTAAGGAAAAAAAAACTTAAGAAAGAAAAAACCTGAACTATAACCCGTTGTACAAATGTACAAACCAAAAATTTAATTTAAAAAATTATAAAAGTTCATCAAAAATTCAATAAATTTATAATTTAAGATATTTTGGCAAAGAAGGTTGCGCATGTTTTTATTAATTGTAATTGTTTTATTTTTTTATTCTTTTAAAAATGAGCGCTTTAAATGCATCAATCTCCGAGCACTCCATTTCTTTTTTTATGAACTCAAAAATGTAAATAATTACATTTTTTCTGTTGATAAAATCACTTTTTATAATCATTTGTACATTTGTTTATATATTGAAGCGTATGTTGTATGTATGTTCATAAACATCAGTGATGATAAGTGAATTTTGACAGCTGATGTTCAAAGATAATTACTCAGCAATATCCTCTAGCAATAATTGCTGAACATGTGTCTGAACACATATTCGTGCGGTCCACGCGCAAATATCTTGTGTCGGCAATCGATATTGGCAGTTGTCACGGCAATAATTGCCAATCCAACTGCCCGTGTGGACGGGTAGTTAATTTATCTTCTCTTTATAATTTGGAGCTGCCATGTTGATCACATGAGAATATATTTGGGAAATAGTTGGCATTAATATTTATTATCATTATTTAATTGATATTAACGCTTTATAATTTAAACATTTCCATCTATAGTATTAATTTCAATAAATTACCATACAATTTAACAAACAAACTAGATAAGCTTAACTATGTAATGATCTAGTTGATTTGCTTAAAATTATTTGCACGGTAACACTGTTTGCTTCTTTGACATTTGACTGCATTGAAGTGCCAAAAAATCACTCGCAAGCAAATTTAGCTGCGAGTGCGAAAAATGTAAATGTAGTAGTAAAAAAATTTTAGTGTATTGAGTTGTTCGAACTCGCATATCTAAACACTAGGTTAGTATTTTTGGTTTGTGTTTCTGCGACTATCTTTACCAAAAATGCCTGAAAACCGCAATGTTATGCCAGCATAATTAATCTAGTGTGAATGGGCTCATTAGACCAAAAATTTTTCATATAGATTTATACCTCTTTTATCATAAAACTTTGATTTGCACACACTACGTCGTGTTTAAAAAAATTGTCTGAAATGCGAGATATCAATTTTTGGTAATAGATACGTTTGGCTTAGCAAAAAAATTTTTTTTTATCCTAATGCCTGTCATAACATAATGTTAGTTTTTAACATGTTCGATCCGATTTTTAATATGTGCATGTTCACATGCGCAGTGTGGCAAGGCAGTAAAGTAATTATTTTGGTGAAGGTAACACTGATTGTAATTATGATGGCACAAAATAATGATTGGCGTCCTTGTAAAGGTTTTGGTTTTTAACTTTGGAGTTTTGCAATATGTGCTAAAAATTACCTGATAGTTAAATGTAAACATGATTGCAAAATATTGTTAAAGTGGTGTGAATTTGTGTTGGATATTAAATATTGCTGATTTAAAAATTTGACTGTTTTATTTATTGCTCCTAAAATTTGGGTACAAGTGCAAACAATAATAAAAGAATAAGAAATTGTGTATTGAAAATTTTTTCTTCAGCTAGTAGCCTGTTAATATGGAAGAAACATAATTTCTGAATTAAAAAAAAAAAAAATGCTGGTTCAGGTAATTTTTTTAGTTCATTAGATGTGTGTATACAGAAATAGTACTTTTGTTATTTTTTTTTTGTTGTTGTTGTATACAGAAACAGGCAACAAATCTATTGTAAGCCTTGCGCCTGATTCATGACAAGTGTATTATATCAGATTTTAAAAAAATTTGTAAAAATATTCACCATTCACACTTAATATTATATGAATACAATTCATTCAAATTTAATGTAAAATTACAGAGTATTGTTGTTAGTATGTACATGTGTGTGCTAATTTTGATTTTCTATGTTCCTTCTGAAAGTGCACGGTAAAAGAATTTTAAAGCTACCAAAATGTACTAGTTCTTTGTTGTTACCATCGCAAAATTCATAACATGGCAATTTACCCATAGAAAACTTGTTTACAAAGAGTGTATTTTAAAAGAAATACTAAATATTTCCCTTAGCTATTGGAAAAAATTTGTGTACTAATTTCACGCCATTAATATTAGAAAAGATATCAGGGGTTAAACTCATTCTACTCCGTCATGTTCGTTGGACTAAAAAGGTCATAATTTTTTTTTTTTTTATTAATTTTGAATATCCCAAACCTGAGGCAATTGGTAAATTTATAATATATATTGTTTGACCTAATTAATAATATTGCAAAAGTCATAAGCAAATTATTATAATGCAATTAATGTTAGGGGATCCAAAAGTGGCTTCTTAACATTCTTAACATACGTCGAAAATATTTTGGGAAAAATTAATTTGGTTAAAAAGTAATACTTATTATTATATTTATTATATTATTTTTCCGCTGGGGAGCTTATGAATGGAAAGAATAAATGCATAAACTTTAATTAAGTATTAACTTGTTTTCAGTTTATGCGTTAATGGTATTTTTTTGTTCGAAAATATATATGCATTTATTATTTTTCTGCACCATGCATTGGAATTACTTAGGTATATGTATATATCTTACTGTGCAGTTTTATTGTGTTTCGTGCTGATGGATTTTTGTATTACAATAAGTTTTAAACAAATAAATAGATAAAACCACCCTTCAAGACCAGCTACTTGACCGTTCGTGCTAACGGAAACACACCTCAAAAGTCTACCAGTTCTATATGTAAATAAATGTTGGAATCTTTTGTGCACGTGTGATGTTGCATTATGTATTAACTTTCGCAAAATGTTTATATACGTATAATATTATTGATAATGTATAAAAAGCACTTCTGAATCGAAATAAAAATCTGGCTGCATTATTTCCTTTGGAATATATAAGTTTCTTATATTACGAACTATGATTCATATTATATATGAATGTTAGGAATCTTAAGTAATTTTAGAATATGCAGCCAATAGCAGTCTTCCATCTGTTTATAAATTTATGGAATCTATGAGTATATATCTTAAAGGAACAAACAATAGGTTACAACACAAAGAAGCACAATATACTCACAAAGAAACACATAGTGTTGCTTGCATGATATTAGAAATAACTGATACAGTGGTGACAATTGAATTAAAATAAAATAATTCGCTCTTAGATTTAACTAAAGCTTTTGATCGATTAAACCATAAAACTCATATTTCTAAATAAAAATAGATAAATCGCTTCTCAGTAAACGAATGTTTGGCTTATTGTTTTCTTCTACTGCAATGGCGTGGTGCATCATGAATTCTTGCCACAAGGTCGATCGGTTAATAAGGAGTAATATTTTGAAGCTATGCACCAATTTGTGGAAAAAACAATAATGGATTTTGTACCATGATAACGCACCAGCTTACACTTCGGTGCTTGTCCGTGAGTTTTTGGCAAAAAAAAACCGGACTTGGCCCCGCTGGCTTTCCTATTCTCAAAACTGAAGACACCGATGAAAGGAAAGCATTTTGCTACCTTTGAGGAGATAAAAGAACATTCGAAACAGGATTGGGCTGGGGGTGCCTTAATATGTGCATGTAACTGTGTATTTATTGTGGTTAATGACTAAAACCAAGAAATAATAATTATTATAAATGAAGGAACATAAAATAAAAGAAATTTGATAATTCATAAAAAATCTATTTTTTTTAAGTAAAAGTTATTTTTACCGGTTTTGTACTAAATATGTTCAAATAAAATATGTGTATATATTTACTTGAAACCACGATCGCCAAAACATGATGTTTTAAAAACCTTTTATTATAATGCATTATAAATGTTTATTGCCGTAATAATTAACTAATAGTTTTACTTATTTTTTATTTATAATATGTAATACTAAGACCATATAGCCAATAATCCTATTACATTAGATAGATTAACGCCTGATCAGGTATATGTTATAGAGAAAAATGGGAATATGTATATCATGTAAAAACTGTAACATAACGTGGATTATTTTTATTTGGTCTTTTCATTTTTTTACACCAAGTCGAGAATATGATGTCATGTAAATGCCCGCCGCCACAGTTGAATGTAATTTGAGCACTTTTTATAGTATTTTCCTTTGGCCAAAACTTCCGTCGATAGGTCCTCACATTCTTGACGGATATTGTCTTTAAGAGCTGCAAGAGTCTGAGGCTTGTTGACATAAACCCGCGACTTCAAAAAGCCCCACACAAAAGTCCGCAGTGGTCAAATCAGGCGATCTTGCTGGCCAGTGCAAATAGCCAAAACGGGAGATTAGGCGCCCAGGAAATGCATCCTTCAGCATATCGGTTGTGGCACGTGCAGTGTGTGCCGTAGCACCGTCCCGTTGAAACCACATGTTTTCCAATCCCAATTCATCAAGTTGCGGTAAAAAGAACTCGTTGATCAGTGCTCTGTAGCGCTCACCAATCACAGTAACCGTTTGGCCCGCGATGTCTTCGAAGAAAAAAGGTCCGATGACTCCTCCAGCGAAAACAGCACACCATACTTTGAGCGGGTGTAATAGCTCTTCGTGGGTTACACACGGATTTTCAGTGCCCCAGAAGCGCAAATTTTGCGTATTTACGTACCCGTTAAAATGGAAATGGGCCTCATCACTCATGATTATTTTTGATGAAAATTATTGGTCAAATAAATAGTCACCAATATTCCGCGTTCTGGAGCAGTGTAGCGTAACATTGTTTATTAACGTGTATTTCGCATCTGTTTACTACACAAATGTCAAAACAGAACTGACATTAAGGGCCAATCGCAAAATTTATAGCATTTTCTGATAGAAGGATTACTTTTGCGCCACCTTGTGTAAACAAGTAAAACATAGCTGATAATATTGTGAATAAGAAGACATTTTGTACATTTTCTTAAAAGTAAAACGCATTTCCTTAACATAATTGAAATATTTTTAATTATAAAATTTTTTTTAACAATTTTTTTTTATTTCTATTGTTTTAGATCACAATTATGACGCAAAGGAGCAAGTTGAAAAATCAAGTATTTTTATCAAAAGAAAAATGCATTCTCTTTTATTCGATGCATGCGATGTATGTCAAAAGAAAATCTTAAAATTTATAGCTAACATCTTAGTGTCGATCCTTCTGCGTTATTTGCGTCATCACCAAAAATTTTTAAAAATGTTTTGCCCTTATTATGAAGGACATCAAAGTCGATCTCATAAAAATCATAAACTACCTGTATATAATACTGACTACGATAATAGTGTATCAGCTGTCAAATCGAATTTTTTAATAAATTGTATAAATAACACTAATAATAGTTATAACAAAAATGCTTCCAACATAGAACAGACAAAGGCTTCCTTACATGCTACAACAACGCAAATTTTAACAACGATATCAACTAAAACAATGCCATTTACACTGCCGTTTACATACAAGAAGACAAATCCATCAACATACTCATCGGCATCATCAGCTTTTATTGCAACGAATTATTTATTACCATCTCCATTTCTCTCATCTCAAGTATCCCAAAACAATTCCTGCCATAATTATTTATTTAGTTCAACCTACAAGTCTTCATTTGAAATGTTCATCAATCCCGTGGCCAGTGGAAAATATATGAATTCAGTGCATTTACCAAAATATTGTGAATTTGCTACGAAATTATTCTTCATATTTGTATTAATTATTATGCAGATAAGTTTTGCCTCTGCGGATCAAGGTAATAAAAGTTTAAGATAAAACATTATTAATATATTTGGACGTAAAATAAATAATCACGAAGCTATCAAATTTTAAATTTAATTAAACTGAAATTTTACGCTTTTATTTAAAAAAATTTTATTTATTCATTTAATACAAGAAACCTAAAAGGTCAAGGCGCAATTATATTCTATTAAAGTTGTTATAAAAATTACTATAAACTTGTTTCTCTTGTTTTCTATGTTCCCCAGTGGTCTGACTATATATCGACATTTCATAGTAGTTACCCTCCTTAAAAAGCTTGTTTTTGTGTTTTGACAGGTATTATTAAAATATTTTTCTTTTTAAAATCTCAATAATAAAATTTTTGAGAATACCTTTCAAAGGTCTACTAATGGTTAGGGCAGCTTTTATGAAATGTCGACATATAGACAGCTAGGAAATATAGAAAACTAGCCGTTTAACCCCCGTGTAGAATAGCAATAAATATCTTTGCAATAAAGTAACAACGTCGGCAGAACAACGGTACAAAACTGCTTATTGCTTTGCTTATGTTAAAGGTATGGGAACACGTTTTTATGTCAACTCATAATTACAAAAAAAAAAAAAAAAAAAAAAAATGCAAAGTGCCAACTTAAACGCAATTAGCTAAAATTATCATATTCATCAGCGTGATTACTTTGAATACATACTCAATGAACTAATCCATTAAAAAAACACACCAAAAAAAAATTTAATTATTAATAAGTATTAAATTAATAACTTTTGCAAAAGAGAAATATACTAAAATTATTCACAAGTAGAATGTTTCAAAAATTCGTTAATGTCAAAATCAAATGACAATCATCTGCAATAATTGTTAATGAAAATTCATTGCAGCATCAATTGCAACCACTAACAATAAGCTATCTTCACTGACAATAACACAATTTTGAAGTTTGCTGCAAGTAATGTTAACATATTTATTGCTAATCTAGACGGGAGGTTATAATTTTATTTATTTATTTATTTTTTTTAATTATTTGATTAATTCAGTAATATAAAGCCAAAAATGGCCAAAATAATATTATTATTGGTATCTAAGTATATTAAAAACTAATAAAGCGAATAAACTCAATTGGTTCAACTGCATTACTATTATAATTACTTATTTATTTAATATATTTATTTAAGCCAATGGAATACACCGTCCTTACAAGCTAACAAAATATTAATTAAATAGTACATTAAACAAGAGCAATTTAATATCATCAGCAGATCGGAAAAATTCGATTATAACAATATAATTAATGTTATCTAAAGTATTCAGCGTCCGTAACACCGGGTTACGCATTGTACCATGTATTGACACATAAAACTAATTTGTAGTCCTAATTTTAAAAGGTACAGTAAATTTAGTCAGCCTCAATAAATATTCACAATCAATGTACCCATTAATCAAATCATTGACAACTAATACCGAATGGATAGTTCATTGGCTTTAAGCCAAAAGGAAACAACCCATAATGTATATTGATTTGAAGGCAAAAATATATACAGATTTGTACAATAACTTAAATTGCATTTCGGTTAAAAATTTGCTAATATGGCATCGTGTAAACATGAACTTTGACAATAAATATTTAGAAGCATGGTTATGACAATTAATACCATAAACAAGTTTTACAATTGCTTTAATTAAATTTTCAAGTTTTTATAGACTTCAAACATATTTCCAGCCCATAGATACGAATACTTTATGATCATAGATAGCTGAAGCTAACAACAATAAAGTTTATTAAATCCAAGGTAACTTTAGAAGTAATCGCGTTTATGAGCTGATGAAACTTTAAACAATCCCCAATTATTGTTCTGAGGCAGGTGAAACACGACTAAATTAGTTTTAGTACCTGCAATATAAATTTCAGTAATCTGACCTACGACAGCCAGTACCAAACATGACTGCATTTGTTTTAGTAGAATTCATTGAAAAACAATTGCCCATTATCCATCAATTAATACTTTCCAGTATTTGGTTAACCACTACCTCATAAACATCTTGAGATGCCTCTAGTTTCTTTAAAAAGTAGTTGAGTGTAATGAAATGTAAAGGGTATATATAAGTTTGTGATTCCGTTTGTAATGTCTACAATTATAATTTGCGACCCTATAAAGTATATATACATATATTCTGAATCAGAATGAGTGGAAAACTCGATCAAGCAATGTCCGTCTGTCCTCTGTTGAAATACCGTTTCTGAGAAAACCATTAGACAGAAACTTTTTTCTTTCACCATTCTTTTACCCCATCGATTCGTGGATTTGCTATTGAAATTCAGAAATATCGGTTCACATATAGCTGAAATATATCCAAAATTCCGAAAAAAGCCATTTTTTTGCAATTTTGTATGAAAATTTTTGAAAAAAAAATTGTTTGTTTCAAACTTCACACAATTATTAAGCATGGTGACTAAAAGGCAAAAAAAAATTTTCAAGATATCGGTCCGTATATACCCGAGATATAAACCGTGTTTTCCAAGGAAATGTCGCGTAAGCAAACTTAAACAACTTTTTTTTGATTAAAAGCAGTTCTGCTAATAAAATGAGGTTATATAAATTTGGAAAACGAAAATTTCCGATATCGGTCCATATATACCCGAGATATAGCCTGAACCGATTTTTCATAAAATTTTTTTTTTTGCTGAAAAGCAATTTTCGTTATAAAAGAAAGTTGCTAAAATACAGAAAATAGAAAATTCCGATATCGGTTCCTATATAACCAAGATATAGCTTAAACAAACTTTTCCATGAAAATATCCATGAAAGATTTCTTTTTTGGAATGGTGATATCGGTCCATATATATCCGAGCATATTCAGTTCAAATTTGTAATATATACTATACACATACGTGACTATCGTGAAGGGTATTTTAGATTCGGCCCAGCCAAATCTACCACACTATTATTTGTTTGCAAAATTAAATTGTGTCATAAGGTCCATGGCCAAGGAATTCGAGGTGTCGTTCAAGTATAAAAGGAATGAAATTTACCATAACTCAGGTCTTTGTAATACCCCAGGTTAGTGCAGATAAAATTTAGACATAACCGTTGAGACTTATGAATTGCGATCTATCAATTAAATAAGAAGTCATTACTAAGAAACTGAATTTTCAATTCAGTTTTGTAATAAGAAATGTATAGTTCAAACAATCGAAAGCTTTGGTTAGTTATGCTCAAAGAAACAAGCAAACTATTTTTACTTTACTTTGAAAATTGATGTTTAAACAAAATTTAAAAACTAATAATTATTACTCGTATATTATTCATTTCATTTATTATTCAACAAAAAATACCACTACAAAAAAGCCTTCATGGCCAATAAAAATGTATTGTACAATAAATTTTGTAAACTATGCAATAGCACCTAATTTTATATCTATATATTAAATATGTTTATTATTTTATTTATTATTTGTTTGCAGTTCATGATTTGTTTTACGTTATTTCAAATAGCAAGAATAAAATTTATTTTAAAAATAGAATAATACTTAAATCTAATATGTTTATATACGACTTGAATTTTTTTCAGTTATTCTACTGGATACAACTAGAGAGGCTACATTGGAATGGACACGTTACCCCTACGGGCCTCAAGCGCAAACACCTGGGGTATGTACTTTATAGTAAATTGGATTGATCAAAACTCGAATGTAAGGCCTATATTAGTGATTTAACTTGTCTCTTTACTGAGTGCTAATGTGGCTTAAAATGTTACATGAATAAAGAATAAAGAAGGAAAGAAGGAATAATAAATAGCTTTCAAACTTTGATCATTAGCTATCTCCTTAACATGGTTGGCAAATGTGAATTTTGGCAATATTTGTCATAGATTGAAGAAACAAGTCATTGAACGTAAAAATTTACAATTACTAATTACGGCTCCCGAACTCTTCGAGCGTGTGTAATGGCTAGTGGAAAAAAAACTGATATTTTTAATCTATTGCAAACCAGTGTCCATGTCCTGTAACTTCCGTTGGAAATAAACTTTTCAATTGAAACGTGTAAAGTGAAACAAAAAGTTTTTTAAGTTGAAATGTCTATTTCTCTCACTAAACTGTAGATGTATTTTTTTTTTTCTTGGAATAGCTGTATAAGAATATTACGTGCAAACTTAGTTACAAATTGTCTCTAAGCTGTCAATATATTCACAAATAAGAACGCGGTGGGATAGCATCTTTTAAAACTAATATTGAAGTAATATTAAAAAGATAAAAAAAAAATAATTACTTTTAGTTTTATAATTGTAGCTTGCGAATTTCTAAATAACAAAAACCAAAATTGGGTGACTATACACGTGTGTAACAATTTAGAACTCGCTTGAAGAGAGTTTGTTCTACGAACATTTGTTCTGTGCATATAATATGGAGCTCAATTTTGCTTAAAAAATTAATGTAGCTGGCAGCACAGGTCCGTTGGTTCGGAAAAAAATAAAATTAAACCAATTCAAGCTGAAATTGTTCCGAACAAACATATCCTCTTTCGCTCTCACTCTCAAAAGGATAAACGCGAAACTACATATACAAAAAACATGTTTCGGAACAAAAATTTTGTTCCGAATCGATGGGTGAATCCAGCCTTAGTGTCGCATTAATATTTGATTTTTATCTATAAAACAAACATTTCAAAAATTTTATTAAATATTACGTATATTTTTATACGTATATTTTCATTAGTGATGACCATATGTGAAGCATGGATATAGGCAAAATCTAATTAAATCGCCCATTCAGTTTGCCTCTGCAAACTCCACATACGTATGTATATGCTTTGTTGCTGTCCTCTTTTTACTTTTGGTGCACTGCCGGCATCGTTTTCTTAAAAATGTTCAAAAGTATGTGTACTGGCTGGTTCATCATGGAGTGATCTTTGTCTTCGTTCAGGAAATACCCTTAAAAACACGAAATTTTAAAACAAGTGTTTAAGCCACTTTTACACACGATGTATTTCACAGTGTGCTTAACAAATCTAGCGCTGCAAAATGCATACATGGTATGAAAACACAAAAATACTTTGCTACTGTAAATGTCAGCCCGAATTTGTAATGTTAAAATCTTAAACTAATGCGTGTTCTATTTGGAACTGTAAAACCATCTGACATCAGCTGTTTTACAAGTTAATTCTTTTCTTATTAAAATTGTGTTACAATTGCAATTATTTTATTTTTTGATTCCGTATTTGGAATCTTTTTTCGCAATAATACAAAGCACGATACAAGAATAAAAACATTAAACAAATAAGAAAATAAAATAGGCACAAAAATAACTGGTATAAGATTTGTAAGCTAAGTCAGATGAAACTATAAACGAAAGTGTGAAAGCAAAAAATATAAACCGTCTCTAAATTGCACAATGAAATAACCCCTGTAAAATACATAGTGTGAAAAAGTGGCTTTAATATCCACGTTCCGCAGCACTCATATGTATCTATTAACTTACCAGGACGTATATGTATGTGACGTAAGTGGCGAATGTGTTAAACATATGAAATGCTGTAAAAAATACATTCGATTCCTCTGTTTTTAATTGCACATGTGTACGTATGTATGTATTTGATATTTAGTCGCAAGACTTATTTTATAGAAAATTATGTAAAAAGTCGCGTGCTATTGATTGCATCTGCTGAAATAATCCTTCGGAAGCAAAATGTAGTTTAAATGTTTTGCAGTATATCTTTTGTTTTAACTTTTCTCTTAATGTGCTTGTTGGATTTATACAACAGATATTACTAATTAATTTTACCAGTTTTTCAAATCTTGGCGTTCGAAAATATCTTTTCTATGATTAACTCGAAATAAGGTTTTTATAACTTTTTAAAGTTTACAATCATCGCTATTAATATCTCCATCCAAATCTGTCGCAGTGTAACGATTATATAATTGTGAACTACATCCTTTTCAAGGTTGTGATATGTATAGAATACGGTCTATATGAAATTCATAAAAATACATCACAGTTAACCGTGTTAAAAACCCCGGTTGATTCGGTAAAAATATGTATTCTAAACAAATTCTCTTCAGTAAAACCGAAAAAACCGGTAAAACCTGGTCGAATAATAACTGTTCGATCATTCATAAAAATTAGTAGCTGAATAGAGCTTGAATTATAAACATCTGACGACACTACAAACTATTTTAAATATATCAATCCTTTATTGTAATATTGTCATAACTCAAAAAAGCTTGTTTTGAGAAAAACACATTTCAAACTTTCAGTTTCCATACAAGTTTTAGAAATTTTTTTTAGAAAATATCTGCTAAAAGAAACAGTTTAATTTGAATAAATTTTTGGCACAGTATAAAAGGTAGTACTGTTAACAATTCTGCATTATTAACTCGGAAAAGCTCATTTTTTGAGATATGACTTTGTTGCAATGAAGGAGCAATATGTGTACTGAATTGTTAAATTTTTTTTGTTAATGTGTAATGTATTGTTATTGTTTGTAAAATTTAAGAAGGCATTTTATGTTGCGTTTGATTGGCGGCGGCAGATTCAGCAGCAGTTTGTTTCTTATGTTCGTTTTCCACTAAATGCTCTACTTTTGCGATTTTTCATTTTAATTTTTACATACCCCTTTTCAGCACCTTTGAAATCCACTTCAATATATTGTTTTCTGTTTTTTATAACTCCGCATCGTTTTTATTTATATATAAAATATTTTTGTAGCTACTTCTCACAAAATATTATTATAGAAACACATTTATGCCCATATTTCCAATAATTTACGTCAAAATGCTCAAATTGTTGAAACACTTGTGTGTGAGAAAGGATTTTTTGTTTCAGTTCTCATCGGTTTTCTTTCAATTCTCTAGTTCCATGTGAAAAATTTCTCGATACGAGAAATACAGAAACGAGGTACAGATAAGAATTAATATAATTAGTAGCAGAATAGAGCTTGAACATCTGACGACACTACAAAGTATTTTAAATATATGTATACAGTGGCTGTGTTCTGTAACTCTCGCCACCAGAAACTTTTCGATTGAAATGTGTGAAATGAAACAAAATTCTCATAAGTTGAAATAAATAGCTGCTTTTCTCACTAAACTGTAGCTATAGCTTTTTTGGTGAGTAATAGCCAAGGCGAATTTATACAGGTGAATGCAAGCGGGAAGGCGAATTCAATACTATGTATTTTGTTATGGTAAAACTTACTGAGAATGTCAAAATTTAAATTCGCCTAAGATTTTTCAGCTAAGAAAAAATGTTACATAAAAGTTAAATACAATTTTTTATAATTGTTTGCAATTCAAATCACAGATTATAATGGTTTTTCACTTTTAAATTCACAAAAATTTCTTCAAACTTCACTAAATTATACAAAAACTTCAGATTAAAATGGCGCGAAGCAAAAGTAAACAAAAGAAAAAAAAATTGACAGTCTCATTGTAAAAAATGCGGCAAACAAAAAATAATCACCTGAGCTGTCAAGTTCACCTAGTAATGAATTCGCCTTGGTAATAGCTCTCACTTAAGGAAATTACTCCTCATTTTACAGAAAAACTATGTCTGTAAAACATATGCAAAAAAATTTCCCGTTTTCAACTGTCATTATTTCTCGCAAATAAAAAGGCTGTGAGATAATATTTAAAAAAACAATCATAATAAAATGGATAATAATACTAAAAAAATTAAAATTTTTTTGTTAAACCAAGTTAAATATATATATTTACACAGTTTATAATGATTGTTTTTCTGTATATTAACCTTTTAATTAATTTTTATACGCTTCACACTACAAGTTTTAAACCTATGCAAAAGTTTGTGAATCCATTTGTAATTTCTTTTATAGTGTTTTTCTCTATTACAAATTTGTAATTCACTTTGTTTTTTTAATTTTAAAAAATTTTGTGCACAACTATGTATTTGTTAATAAATTTTAAACATTAGAGCCAAACCATACATTTTCTAGAATAGCCGTCGATTATAATATAACGTAGTCGAACAAAATTTATTAACTTTAGTCATGTTTGGTCGGCGGCGGTGATAATTGTGGCTGGTGCTCTCAATTTTTAAATTTGCATGTCGGCATCGTTTTATATTTTCGGATATTTCTAACGTAACGACGTAGTCGCTATGAGTTACAGACGCAGTTTTTTTTTTTCACAAAATTTTCGACGCGAGAATTTCTCGCCAAAGTTACAGAACACAGCTATTATTGTTTGTAAAATTTAAGAACATTCTGATGATGACCAACACTGTTGCCGGAAATATAGGAGAAAATATATTTTTAAAATTAAATAAAGGATGTTTAATTTATTAATAAAAAAATAACCTCAAGCCAAAATTTTCAAAAAAGTGAGAAAGGAACATATTGCAGAGATGAAATATTATAGTGGTTTTAAGATCTGTGTAATTATTTATTTATTTAGTAACTATACAGTTGCAAAGTAAATTTGCAAAGTATAGCATGGGCGGGGTGGCAAAGACCATATG
Source organism: Thecocarcelia acutangulata (assembly GCA_914767995.1). Lineage (NCBI taxonomy): Eukaryota > Metazoa > Arthropoda > Insecta > Diptera > Tachinidae > Thecocarcelia > Thecocarcelia acutangulata. The sequence continues at coordinate 1,204,264 of OU612099.1, read as the reverse complement.
CCCAAGATCGTATTAACAGTACGTTTGTAGCGTCGCTGTGACTAACAGATCTGTGTAATTCTAATGGGAAAATGTTAACATTTTTGAAAATTGATGACAGATGTTAGTGTTGGTCAATGGAAAAAGCTTTTACTCTTCGAGGAACGGTAAAATGATTTGTTTAATAACTTCTCGACACGAGATCTTTCTAAAGTTACAGAACATGGCCACAGTTTCGAGAGCCGTAATTAGTATGAATATTTATTAATTCTTTTCTCACCCGTTATAGTAAAATTAATTGATTATAAAAATCGTGAGTCATTTAAACATATGCTTATACCTATAGCCAGTTGGTTTACACGGCGTTTTAAACCTTCCTTATCAGTTATTGGTCATAAACATGATAATCATTATCTTTTGTATCGTGTCTTTTTTTTAGTGGGTCGAAGAAAGCTTTACGGATTTTGTGAAAGGAATAAATTGGAGGAGTTATGTTGTATGCGACGTTGCGTATCATAATGTTAATAATTGGCTTTGGTCTCCGTTTATTGATCGGGGTCCTGCCAACAGACTGTATATTGAGATCCAATTTACGATTAGAGATTGCTCTCTCTTTCCAGGTAAAAACATTTGAATGTTATTAGCCATCTACATTTTTCAGCTTATTTTCTATATATTCCGATGATATCCATTACAAATTAAGTACAAAGGGAGGCATTCTAGGGCTTTGATATACGAGGGCAGATGGATATTGAAGCTACCAGGCGTTAGATGGCAGCACAAAAAAAAAATTTAATTGCGATCTGTCAAATTCATCGACTAGTTTATTTGTTGTAGTCGTTTGAAGTAAGCAACTTTAGTGTTTCTTGAAAAATGGAAAAGTGTATTTTGTGCAGTGATTAAACACTACTATTTGAAAGGGGAAAGGGTGAAACAGACAAAAGAAAAGCTCGATAAACATTACTGTGAGTCTGCTCCGTCAGATTACATGATAATATATTGGATTTTTTAATTCAAATGCGGCCGAACAAGCACTGCAAGAAAGGCCAAAAGAGATGGTAACTGAAAGAAAATATCAAGAAAATCGTTATGAATGATCGCCAAGTCAAGTTACGTGAGATTGTTGAAATGGTAAACATATCATATGAACGTGTGTTAAAAGTTTTGCATCAACATTTGCTGATGAAAAACCTACCGGCAAGATGGGTGCCGCGTCTGCTCAGTATCGAACAAAAGCGAGTTTGACAGACCACTTCACAGCGGTGTTTGGACATGTAAGACGTGGGTACACCACTAAACACCTGAAACCAAAACTAACACGAAACAATGGGTGGAAGCTGGTGTAAGTGTTCCGAAGAAGGCGAGGACAGTGAAATCAGCTGGCAAGGTTATGGCCACTGTATTTTGGAATACACACGGAATATTGCTTATCGATTATTTTTAAAAAAGATCCACAACCACAGGAAAATATTATCGTGAATTATTGGATCAATTGATTGTTGCAGTGAAGAAAAAATGACCACATTTAAAGAAGAAAAAAAAAAAAGTTATTTCTTTAAGACAATGCACCGGTTCACACATCATTATATACGACGCTAAATTACGTGAAATACAATTCGAATTGGTTGATCATCCACCTTACAGTCCAGGTTTAGCTCCTAGTGACTTTTTCCTGTTTCCAACCTTGAAAAAATGGCTCGCAGGAAAAAGGTTCTCAAACGAAGAAGTGATTACCGAAACTAACGCATATAAAAAGTTTGTATTTGTAACTATACAGTTGCAAATAAATTTGCAAAGTATAGGATGCACAGCATGGGCGGAGTAGCGTAGACCTTATGCCCACGATGGTATTAACAGTATTTCTTTTGCGGCGCTGTGACTAACTGTACCGACCTATGCCTTTGCATAGGAAGTTGCCGCGTGGTTAACAACGAAATACCTCACAAAAACTGTAAACTAATACAGTTAGTTGAGGTAGACAGTTAACCAATGAGAGTGAGACGCAAAACTTTCGAAGGCCAAACAACAACAACAAGCCTGACCGCACTTAAGAAATAATTACGATGACGCGAGAGCTGTTCCCCAGCCCAGAGCTGCTTTACGACTGATATAAAAAGTTGGAATATCGTCTTGCTTTTTTTTTAATAAAGTTTTGAATAAAGTTGTTTAATAATAAATAAATTTTTAATTTTATTTAAATTAATAAATAAAATTTTAATTTTATTTTTTAATAAATTTTTAATTTTATTTTCCTACTTATGTAGCTTCAATATCAACCCGCCCTCGTACGTTGAATTTTATAAGTTTCTTTTTAAACTTCAGTATGGGTAAGTCTTAAATCTTTAATTTCTATGAAACTGAAATAACCCCCTGCCTAAACTCAATCATATAATTATTAAGCGTATACACAGCACCATGTAACAAATTGTCAATTCTGTTTCTGAAAAATATACCTCTTTCTATGAATATTTATTTGTACACAACTCTTTTTTTTTTGTTTGTTTAACATATTCTTCAAGTAACACCAGCTTTAAAATTTAACTCGTTAATATTATTATGGACATCCGGTAGTATTCGTATATGAATTTTGATATTAAAATATTTAGGCCCAGCAGGTCTGATAAAAAAGTAACCCTTATTTTCAAATTTCGTGAGTTACACGTACGAGTATGTTCGATGTTCGCATTTTTTTCTGTTATGTTGGTACACATATCTGTTTTATATTTTGCCAATATCAGCCATTTTGGATTGTCAGTTTGTTTTTGACAGATAAAAAGGTTAGTCGTGTTTTGGTGTGCTCTTCGATTTCGAAAGAATGGATCGAAGAAACTGTATTAACTTTTGTATAAAAAATGAAATTAAATGCGCAACGGCATTTGAAATGTAGACTGTGACGTTTGGCGAGTCTACTATGAGCAGAACACAGGTCCAGTTGTGGTATAACCGGTTTAAGGAATGCCGAGAAGATGTCAATGGCGATACTCTCCCCGAGTACGTCAACAACCGATGAAAACATTGAAGCTGTAGTGACATCCCTGCAAATAAATATATATATTAACAAAGAATTGTTATTCTTTGTTTTTAAGTAAAAGGCGATGCGAGACGGTTGCTGGTTGAGTATCAACTAAACTTTATTTCACGTTCTCTATGCTTAACAGCTACTTACAAAGTGTGTTCAATTATCTTTTTATACAGGGTGACTTAGATATATATATTTATTTGCAGGGATGTCACTACAAAGCAGTGAAGATGATGGCATATCGTTCGACACATGTCAAGCAATTTTTACGGATGTTTTAGGCATGAAACGTGCGGCAACGAAGATTGTTCCAAAGTTGCTAAATTTTGAGCAAAAACAACGTCGCATGGACATCGCTTAGGAGCTGTTGAACATTCAGATTTCCTCAAAAAGGTCGTAACTGGACTAATCATGGGAGCGTGGCTATGACATTGAAACCAAAGCCCAATCATCCCAGTGAAAGCATCCACCGAAAAAAGCACGTCAAGTTCGGTCAAATGTGAAGGTTTTGCTCACTGCTTTCTTCGACTGCAATGGCGTAGTGCATCATGAATTCTTGCCACAATGTCGTACAGTCAATAAGGAATACGATCTTGAAAGTATGCACCGTTTGCGCAAAGTAATTTGTCAGAATCGCATAGAATTGTTGGAAAACTATAATGGATTTTGTACGATGATAACGCACCAGCTCACACATCGATGCTTGTGCGTGAGTTTTTGGCCAAAAATAAAACCATTATCATGTCTCAACCACCGTATTCACCGGACTTGGCCCCCGCTGACTTTTTGCTCCTTCCAAAACTGAATACACCGATGAAAGGGGAGCGTTTTTCTACGATGGAGGCGATGAAATAAGGATAGAAACAGGAGCTGTTGGCGGAACCAAAAAGCGCGTTTCAGAAGTATTGCGAGAATGGAAAAAATGAGGAATTACTTTGAAGGTGACAAGATAATGGTTTTTGAAAAAATTTAAAATAACGGTTCTTATACCCCTCACAAAAATGTAAGGGCTATATATAAGTTTGTGATTCGGTTTGTCATTTCTACAACTTTCATTTGCGATCCTATAAAGTATATATATGAAATACCGTTTCTGAGAAAACCATTAGACATATAAGCTTTTTTCTTTCACCATTCTATTACTCCATCGTACCATGTGTTTGCTATTGAAATTCAGTAATATCGGTTCACATATATTCAAAATTCCGCAAAAAGCCACTAATTTTTGCAATTTTGTATGAAAATATTTGAAAACAAAAGTTGCTAGTTTTTCTTCAAACTTCATACAGATATTAAGCATGGTGACTAGAACACAAGATATAGCCTAAACCCGGGTTTTCATGAAAATGTCGCGTAAGCGAACTTAAAATTTTTCTTTTGGTTTTTTTTCTCTTGGACCAGTACTCAGGGGATGACCCCTACATATGCAGTGCATTGTACCGAAACTAGGAAAATAGGTTGAGGGGAAAGAGGGAGTAGTGTTTGTGAACATTGGACTTGAACTTTCCAACGTTATAACAGACAGGAAACACGTCTGCAGGCAACTTATTCCGCAGATGAAGCGTACGGCTGAAAAACGAATTCTCTCTTTAATGCGTAGGGGCAATCGACCACAAATGGATGAGCTCTGGACGATGATCGTGTGCTATGTAAAAATGTGCGAGTTTCATTAACAAGATCCCTAATCTCGTCAGAGCAAAATCCATTGTAGTAGCAATAGAACAGAGTAACGCACCCCACACTGCGTCGATGCTTCAGTGAGTCAATAGAGTTGGATACCCTACTGTCACCGATAAGCTTTTTCGCCCTCTCCTGCACACGGTCGAGTAACCCCAAAATAGACTTGAGGCACCGGCACAAACATGAGAGTTGTATTCCATTTTCGGCCGGATGTAGGTGGTATAAATAGTAAGGAGGTCGGAAGGAGTGAAGTACATCTTACACCGTTTCAAAAACCCGAGGCACTTGAATGCTTCTTTAGAGACATTAAAAATGTGTTCAGTCCAGCGAACGTCAGACTGTATCTTCATTCCAAGAACACCAAGAGCATCCGAGTCCTCAATATTTATACCATCCATGAGTACAGATGAGGCAGCACTTGCGGTCGTTTGTTTGTGTGTTAATAAACAACATTGTATTCTACGAGCGTTGAAGGCGACTCTGTTTTTACGACCCTATTTGCAGATTAATAGAAGGTCACTATTAAGTGAATCGTTCATATTTAGCCTCATGGCGGCGATAACTGATAAGCTGGGCCTATCGTTAAAAGAGTACGAATGGCAAATGATGCTGTCATCTGCGAAAGAGTGTATAGGGTTTGAAGTTTGATAGAGAAGGGCATTGAGGAAAATAAGAAATAGAGTAGGAGAAAGAACGGAGCCTTGCGGTACCCCTGAATTAATCTTGAACTCGTTTGATTGGACCCCATCTATAACAATTCCTATAGTGCGGTCCCTGAGAAAGCTCGATATAAACCGAGAGAAGTCATCACCGACACCAAAAGCAGTAAGTTTTGCCAGTAGTGCACCATGCCACACTCTGTCAAACGTTTTGGAAATATCCAGATCCACCACCTTACTTTCACCGAAATGATGGATTGAGTGGCACCATTCCGCTGACAGATATGCCATAAGATCGCCAGTAGAACGACCCTTGCGAAATCCATATTGGCGGTCACAAAGTAATTATGTGACTAGATATTTCATAAGGTGATAGTTGACCATACTTTCTATCGCTTTGGAAAGCGCAGAGCAAATTGCAATTGGGCGGTAATTTTCGGGGTTATTTGCCTCACCCTTTTTAGGGATTGGTGTTATATTAGCAACCTTCTATCACGATGGAAACTCACCAACATGGTAAAGTATGCACTGCTTCAAGACTAGTGCTGGAATGCCATCCGGTCCAGGAGTCTTATTTATGTCGAGGTCGGCCAAAACCCTTTTAACTGCCCGAGCCCGGAAAAATATATTCGACATAGTTACAGTTACTCTCTCGAGCTCGGGAAGTGGTTGATTGCTTTCCGGCAAGTAGGAATTGCTTGCAAAAATTTCAGCCAACAGGTTAGCTTTGTCAACCGGGTCAGTGAATGCTTGGTCATTCTTTAATAGAGTTGGAATTGATGAACTAGCATTGTTCTTTACTCTCTTAGCGAATGACCAAAAGGTTTTACTGCCCCGGGGAGCTGTAAGGACCTTGCCACGAAGACGCTGTTCGTGAAGAAATTTTTCACGCCTAAGTACCTTGGCTTAACAGCAGTTCTGGTAATAAAATGAGGTTAAATAAATATGCAAAATGATAATTTCCGATATCGGTCCACATAGACTGGAGATATAGCTGATCCGTGTTTTTCATGAAAAAGTCGCGTAATCGAATTTAAACATATTTTTTTGCCTAAAAGCAGTTCTGGTAATAAAATAAGGTTATATAAATATGGAAAATGAAAACTTCCGATATCGGTCCATATATACCCGAGAGGAGCCTGAACCGATTTTTCCATTAAAAATTTTTTTTTGCTGAAAAGCAATTTACTAAAATACAGAAAATGGAATATTCCGATATCGGTTCATATATAACCGAGATATAGCTTAAACAAACTTTTCCATGAAAATTACCATGAAAGATTTCTTTTATGGAATGGTACAAGGCGAAAATATTTTTTCCAAGATATCGCTCCATATATATCCCAGCATATTCAGTTAAAATTTTGTAATATTTACTATACATATACGCAACTATCGTGAAGGGTATTTTAGATTCGGCTGAGCCGAATATACCACACTTTTACTTGTTTTTGGATCAGACCTCGTATATATGTACATATGCATCGAAAGTATAGATCTGACAGAATATGACAATAATATTATTTTGATTCTACATAACATATTTCGAAACGTGTTCTGTTTTAAATTACATGATAAATATGTCTGAAGCAGTGTTTCGGCTTCCATCCTGTGTACATGAATTTTTTCATTGTCGTCTGTTTTCTTTATACATATGTTCATTGTGAACTCCTTTTGTATATAATTCATTATTTTGCGGTGTGAGAGGTTTGGAATTTTTGTCAGACTGAGCAGTGTCGAAGGTACATATTCACACTGAGCACCGACCAGTTTTAACTAATTTATTTTCAATACTTTAAATGCTGTGATAATGTTTGTTTTGGTCTTTCTGTGTTGTTATTGATAGGTGTAAGACAAATGTCCGCAATCACGCCCCTCTTCCCTCCGCTGCATAACCTATTTTTCTAGTTCTTTCACAATGCAGTGCATAGGTGGCATCCCTTGAGTATTGGTCTCAGATAAAACAAAATACATACTTTTAAAATGTTAAGTTAAAAAAAAACTTAACAAGATTTTTTTGCCTCTAATTTAAAGGAAATGCACTTTCATGTAAAGAAACTTTTAGTTTGCTGTACTATGAGTTTGATGCAGCTACGCGAGAACCGCCCCCTTGGCAAACAGACAGCTACAAGCTGATAGCTCGAATTGCTGCTGGCGAAGGGCGTTTTAATCAAAATAGTGATGTAGATATTAACACTGAGGTGAAAAGTATAGCCGTTACAAAAAAAGGTGTCTACTTTGCATTTCGCGACCAGGGAGCTTGTATAAGTGTATTAGCGGTAAAAGTATATTATATCACTTGTCCAGCGGTTACGGAAAATTTTGCTCACTTCAATGAAACACCAACTGGTCGGGAAATAACGCTTATTGAAAAGCAAAATGGTACATGTGTTGAAAATGCTGAACCTTACGAACCCCCTACATACCTGTGTAAAGGTGATGGAAAGTGGACTATTCTTACAGGCGGATGTCGATGTAAGGTTGGTTACGAACCGGACTATTCAAACAAAAGTTGCAATGGTAATTTTAATTTGTTTATTTTTATGCCGAACTGTTTTCTTATTTTGTAATCTTTCGTAATATGTTTTGTTTAATTTTTCTTATAGAGTGTCCAATAGGTACATTTCGTTCAGTAGAAGTTGGAAAATGTGTACCTTGCCCTCCGAATTCAAATGCTTCAAAATCAGCTTCTGGGTACTGCAAATGCTTATCAAGCTATTTCAGACATCCCAGAGATGGAAAACATATGCCGTGTTACAAACCACCTGGACCTCCGACAAATCTAACGCTCTTATTTGTTGATCATATAAGTGCTATATTATCTTGGAATGTACCAGTACGCGATCACGCCTCCGGTGATAATATCCATAATTCAAAATATCGTAGTGACATTGTTTATAAAGTTGTATGTACTTCATGTTCATCTAATGTCGTTTTTACACCATCAGCAGATACATTTAATGACACAAAACTAACTTTAACTAATTTGGAACCAGTGACGACGTACACAATTCAAATACACTCTATGAATGGTGTATCGTACTTAAACGAAAACGCAACAACAGATGAAAAGGGTCAAAAAAATTCAAACGATTCACTTAGTTACCAAGACAAGGACGATAGTTCGAAAAGTGGAGAGGACTCTGTTATGGGAAACAATATTAAAGCACCAGCTGCTGCAACCAGTAACCAAAATATTGATTTATCTCAGATAACTACAGAATGGGCGGAAATAATTTTCACAACGACAGAATCAGCTATACAGTCGACAGTAAGTAATGTGCGAGTGGTAACCACAACGAGCACTGAAATAGATTTGGTTTGGGATAAACCTATACAGAGTGATGTTCCTATCGAATTTTATGAAGTACGATGGTTTCCTAAGCCCGATTTTGACTCAATTAACAAAACTGCATTGAATACAAAAGAAACCAAAGCACATATAGAAAATCTCAATGAGAATACTGAATATGGATTTCAAGTACGTTACAAAACACTTAACGGTTACGGAACCTACAGCAATATCGTTTACGGTCATACTCAACAAGCTGTCAGTTCTGGTAAAAAGTCTTTTCAATATATCGACGCTCAAATCATTGTATTTTTTTACCTTTTTTTCTTACACAAAGTTTACGAAGACAATATTCAGATGCGTATGCTAGCTGGTGCAACGGTTGCCGTGGTTGTAATCTTGGTATTGGTTATTGTTGCCACGGTACTGTTTCTGAGGTCGAAAAACCAAGATGATATAGACAAAAAAACTAGCAATCATATGCCTCTTCCGTTGGATTATGCGAGCAATGAAGGTAAATAAAATTTAAAAAGAGTAAAATTAAAAAAGGCTGTAGTTTTAAACAGTTTGTACTGCCATGATCACTTAGATTAAGTTTTTTCTAATTAAATCAAATTCATTGAAATACTCTATTCCCCTTCCTTTTTTCCCTCAAAACCAGGACTGGTCGTAACTTATAGTAAGTGTTTATTTTTTAACGAAAATTCTCAATTTTTTAGTTCAGTTTCGATCCATTTTATATACATATATTTTAATTCATTTGCATTTAATATTGAAATAATTGTTTTTTTAATTTGTTTATAATGTTTTTTAAAATATTTTAGTTCATGCCATGGATACTACACCCATTGTTAAAACAATTCAATCCAATGGTAAACTTTTTTGTTTTTTTCTTTTGCTTTTATCGTAGAAAGTAAATTTAATTGCATGATCTATTTATGTATATAAAGTGACGGACTAAATTTTTGGCACAGTATATTTTTTTTTTCACCTAAAAAAAAAAAAAAAATTCTACTAAAAATAAATTCTATGCGCTCTTTATTTGTTAATATGTTATTGATATAGTACATGTTCTATATTTTATAGTTAACTACGACAAAATTTGTAGCAGGATGGTACAAATCTACTTTCATGTCTCCCAGTGACCATTTAAGACTGCTAGAAACCTCACTAAACCCTTTTTGCAATGTCTTATAATTTGTCCAGTCTTCAAAATTTGTCCACATTAACCAGAATCTAAGGATACCACATTTAATAAACCCCATTGCAATTTTGACTGATTCCGTAGTGGATATATCGAAGTAGCTCTTCTGCCCGTTGAATCTCATGGAAGTCGCTATGCGCAGGGACTGAAACTAAAGTGCTACCCCAACATATCCTTCTGCTATTGCTTTAAGTTGCCCACATTAACCTGCTCACTCTGCATGTGTCCAAATCTCGCTATCAATTTGTAGTTTTCTGCAGAAACACTTGAAACTATTAATAAACCGCATTGAAATTCTGACTGCTTCCGTGGCAGATATATCCATTTACTTAGACTGCCTTTTCATTATCATAGAAGTGTCGATGCGCAGGGACTCATACGAAAGTAATGTTAGATGGACGGTCCTGCCTTGACAGCTCGTATTTACACTGTCTGTCAAGTAGAGATGTTGTCGTGTAGGAATTTCGTATGAGATGCTGGATAACGATAAAAATTGCAATGTTTCCACGATTTCTCCGGTCATATTCTAGTTTAAAGATTACCAGCACCGCAAATATTTTTAATAGAAAAAAAACTAAATTCATGTGGTAGGCGTCAAGGCTAATATAGAACACTCTAGAATCAACACTACTGCTCATTCTCGAGCTATCCAATTACACCTTGCTTAAATACCCGTTTATCAAGTTATCCCCACTCCACTCCATCCTAAAATCAAAAATGGAATAGTTTAATCCGCATTAAGCCTTCCTGCGAAACAGGCATTTATATGAAGATCAATGGGAACAAAATGCAGTATGGAAGTCAGCGTCTCTGTAGATCTAGATCTTTCTGTGTCTGCTATACAGGAGTCCGTCATTTGCTGTAGCAAGTAAAACTTTAGGAAGCCGCATGACTTTGGTTTTGTTTTTCTTCTGAAACCTTAACTTAAAGTTAATTGAGCGAACGGGGATCAACAAAACCGCCAGGAAGATCCATTTTGAGCGGCCTGGATCTTGCTGAAACGTTCTGGCTGTGGTTTGAACCTAAAATCACAGTGGGGCATGTTAAGAATTGAGTTAGCAATAATAAATAGTTCAAGATAAAAAAAATTATTTCCGACCGCGTATCTCCTTTGTTTAATTACTTCATCCTTTCTTTTTCATTGAATTAACCAATTTTTTGTTACATCTGCACTGATATTTTTCCATTTTTGTGTGAGAATCTCTCAGCTTCGTTTCATTGGCAATGTTCAGATTTTTTTTTTTGTGTTTTTAAAATTCTTTTGATAAATTATCGATCGGCTTAAGATCTGGAAATTGTGGTGGGCGAGGAATGTTTGGCTTCTTTATCATGGTGGAAATAATAATTACTCTGCAAACCTAGTTTCTCACACTTTTGTTTGTCCTTTTCTTTTAAAATATTATGATAATTTTTCATCCATAATCGATGAACAACTCCAACTCTCACCCATTATCCCTCCCCTGTCCCATGTTTACCTGAACAATATATTGCTCTTATCATAGGCAATGTTTGGCTTTTGTCAAGCTAGTACTTTGCAAGCTAATCAAAAATGTTAAGTTTGTTCTCATCAAAGAAAAACACATTGTTCCGAAACTCTTCTCCCTTGTACCAATATTCTTGAGGATAAGATAACATTTTTTTCTCTTGACTTCACTTACAAGCGGTTTTCTATCTTTTCTAGCTTTATACTCATGTACAGTTTTATCATAAATTTCCTTTCCAAAATATCCTTTAACTTCTGCAGAAATATGAATAGATGGCGATTTTGGGTTCTTTTTAATTCTTCCGTTTATTTTCGCTTCTTCTATCTGAGTAAGAAATCGTAGTCGAGTCTTGTGTTTTTCTCTCGGCAATTTTGTTGAACCAGCTTCTTATAGTATATACTTATAGCTGCTTCAATCCTTAATTTTTCCATTTTCTTAATAAGATTTTTGCTAAATATGCAGATGTAATATAAATTTATCGGTCAGCTCCGGTTGTTTCTTTTCGTTTTGCAGCGCATATTTAACAATTTAAAGCGATTTCACTCTTTATGTCTAACGCGATTTAAGTTTATCCAACGACTTCATTTAAAATATAATGGTGCTTTGCATATGTTTACATAACACAAACTTGCCATATGGCCAAAGTTTACATCACTTGCCTCAAAATTGATGCCTAAACAAAAATTTACATTGCTCTGATAAAAAAAAATAACCGTTATTTTCAAATTTCGTAAGTTTCGTATGTTTTATTTACTTGTTGAAAAAATTCAAAATAATGGTTATATATTTGTCATAATAAGGTGGGTCGAAATTTGTCGATATTTTGGCATCAGTTTTTCGATAGCTCTTACTATGAGCAAAGAAAACTTTCACACGATTTCAATTCAATTTCGTTAGTAAATGATTCAATTTCATCAAAAATAAATTTCTCTTTGAAAAGGCAATTTTTAATAACATTAAGCCAGGTGATTTTTTTATTACCTACAAAAACTTAGAAATAAAAGTTGAGAAAAAGTTAAAATAATAAAATTTCGGCGTTTCAGAAATGACTATTTTGATATGTCATGTATCCATGTGTATATGTCGTATATAGATTTTTCCAGATGGAACGCTATCGATAAATCTATTGCATACAATCTATTTACCTCAATCATAAAATTTTCTTTAAGAAATTATAAATTTTATAAAAATTATTGTGCTAAAAATTAGGTCATTCGCTGTTCCTTACTTTAATATCATACGTAAAAAAATATTACTGTTAAAAAGTTTTTAAATACATGTACATATGTGGTAAACGGGGCTGACAAATTGTATTTTTTCACCACGTTTAAATAGAACTATATAATATTTACTTATGTTTATTTAAATCATTATGTATTATGTTGAACAACTTTTATTTAACCAATTTTTATGGCTCATTATAGTAAAACAAATGTTACAAAATTTTTAATGATCACAAGTTTATTAAATTTAACAAAATTTTTGTAAACGTAATTGTACTATGTGGTAACAACAAATAACAACCTAAGACGAAAATCAAAATTGTTATTTTCTTGGCGCATAGAAAAACAAATACTAGAAGATTTTGAATAATTCAACTTTATTAAATTTAACTCAATGTTTATGTAAATTGGGGTTTTTTTAATCATTTCTAACTGTATGTGAATATATACTGTATTGGCGAATATTGTCTGCGTGCAATACACAGTTACATAGCGTCTCCTCGTCGCAATATTTGTTGCTGTAATTGTCAAATTTGATTGCGCCCATAATATTTGCCATAGGTAACAATCTATGCGCACCGATTGCGCTCAGTAGAGATTGCTTGAACAATTATCGCCATTTATGCTTAAAAGTGAATTAACGATAAACATTTAATTGAATACTCGATAAATTTGCGCACTACTCTTTTTTTAGCATAATTTTTTGTAAAAATGCAATTGAGATTAAAAAATTGCAAATAAATTTAAACAAAAAAACTAAAAAAATAAGCTAAGAGTTAAATAAGAATTTTAAAGCTAATCCAGACAAAATATGCAAAATTTTAAAATAAGATTATAGGGTCGCACTGGTTGTGTCTGTTGTTCTAAGAGAAAGTAAAACGTATACATATATTATTCTTATTTGTGTGGTTTCGGCGTAACCTTACAACATAACCTAAACTGATTGATTTTATGCTGTAATAAGCAACTTAAATAAGAGCGTTAACGTTGTACCATGAACAGTATTGTTTTCTAAACTTGTTTAATAAAAATCAGTAAATTGAAATAATTAATAGTGATAAAGTCTCTAAATTACTCTGGAAGCACCTAAAGTACGATTACTAATGGCCGCAAAAAATGAGTAACACTTGTTTACTGAGAGATGGAGTAAAGTTTTTCTCTTACATGTTGTCTTACAATCGATATAGTTCGGCAATTCTAGAAGTGAAAGTAACTTGTTATCATACAATCCTACTAGAGACCAAGAGTTTTGAAACTTTCTATTGATTTACTGCCTGGCCCATGATGTCATTCGACATGGCTTGCGTAAATGCGTTTGAAACAAAAACAAATTGTAAACTGTTTTTGGTTTGGATGTATTTGTGCGACCGAGCGATGTCGAGTGACATCGTGGGCCAATCAGTTATTCTTGCTTTGTTTTAAATGTCTTCTCTTTTTATGTAATTGTATTTGTTTAGCTGGAATATTACTAATTGGAGTGGGTATACATACATTTGATGTTCATTGCGACTAATTTGTATATTTTATAAATTCTTTACTTTTTTATGATTGCACACATACTACTCGTACATACATTTAACTATTTATCAATATGGGTTCAGATTCTACAACAAAATTTTAGAAACCTATTATTTCTGAATACAGATTTTTCAGCATAATTGAATACAATTAATTTTTTGTTTATACGATTTATAGTGACTACACCATTGTTTGGTAACAGCCGCAGCTATGTGGACCCACACACATACGAGGACCCTAATCAAGCTATACGCGAGTTTGCAAGAGAAATTGATGCTAATTACATCACAATTGAAGCGATTATTGGTAAGTGTGAAATGTTTTACTAATAAATGGATGTTTTAAAAAAGTATTGTAATAAACAGCGCTTAAAAACTGCGGATATGTGTGATTGCTTTCGCATTTGCTTCGACTTCTGATTCCAAACATGCCAACAGTCGCAGTTAAGCTGCAAAACGAAAGTTATACGTTACGAAGGCTTCTGCAGTCGGCATGTTTGAACAGTTTTTGGTTTGACTGAAAAACCAACAACACCTAAAATCAAAATCAGCTTAAAAAAATTCAAAATAATAAAAGCACATAAAAAATGAATATTTGGCCAGACCAGGGCTTTTATGGCCTTGCTTTAGTTGTTGTTGCCATCACCCTTCATTCTCCTTTTTAAATAAAAATTATATTGTAATGTTGACAATGTTGGGTTGGTTGTTGTTGACTGTACAGTGTCGAGGGCATGTACACTGGGTATTGTATATTCCATGCCTCGTCAGCACTGCAATATACAACGTTTGTCCTTGGTATTTCAGCATAATGGCAGGTAACTTTAAAATAGATTTCTGTAACATACGTGGGCTGAGAACGAATTTCTTCTCTGTTTATGCCCACACTTGTCTCCATCGGCCGGATATTTTCGTCTTATGTGAGACCCAGGTATCTGAGGATGCTGATCCACAGGATTTTCATATACTTGGTTATCAACTTCTATCTCTATTTCATTTCCATCGCGGTCTTGTAATTTACGTTCGCAATGAAGTTGTGCTTCAGTGCCAGCAACCAATAGGCATGCATGATGCCGAATTTACCTGCCTTTGGGTTAAATTCAAAATCCGGTCACACTTTTTGCATTTCGGGTTTCTATACAGAAGTCCAAATGCGGAGAGGGATACTACCTTTTCTGGTTTCGATACCCTCTCTGACTCCATATCGAAGATTCTGGAGAGTTGCCCGACCAGTGAAATCGTTGTTGCTGGTGATTTCAATGTTCACAACTCATTCTGGCTTCGTCATTCGCGTCATACAACTCCAGAAGGCCAATATGTTGAGTTATTCGCTGCGCACAATCACCTAGCGCAATTAGTGAAAGAGCCAACGCATATTCCATGTGTTCAGAAACTGTACCATGTTGGTGAGTTCCCATCGTGCTGGAAGGTTGCTAATGTAACGCCAATTCCCAAAAAAAAGGGGAGGCAAATAACCGTGAAAATTACCGCCCAATTGCAATTTGTTCTGCGCTTTCCAAAGTAATGGAAAGTATGGTTAATTACCACCTTGTGAGGTATCTAGAGTCTAATAAATTACTTTGTTATCGTCAGTATGGATTTCGCAAAGGTAGCTCTACTGGAGATCTATTGTCAAATCTTTCAGAGAAATAGTGCCACTCAATCCACCATTTCGGTGAAAGTAGTGATGGAGCTGGATATTTCCAAAGCGTTTGACAGAGTGGGGCATGGTACGCTACTGGCAAAACTTACTGCTTTTGGTGTCGGTGGTGACTTTTCTCGGTTTATATCGAGCTTTCTAAGATACCGCACTATACGAGTTGTTATAGATGGGGTCTCATCAAACGAGTTCAAGATTAATTCAGGGGTACCGCAAGGCTCCGTTCTTTCTCCTACCCTATTTCTCATTTTCCTTAACGACCTTCTCTATCAAACTTCTAACCCTATGCACTCTTTCGCAGATGACAGCAGCATTTGTCACTCGTACTTTTTTAGTTATAGGCCTAGCCTATCAGAGATTGCTGCCAAGAGGCTAAATATGAATGACTCACTGAATAGTGATCTTCTATTAATCTCCGAATGGGGTCGTAAAAACAGAGTCGTTTTTAACGCTCGTAAGACCCAGTGTTGTTTATTAACACACAAACATACGACGGCAGGTGCTGTTTTATCTGTGCTCATGGATGGTATAAATATTGAGAAATCGGATGCTCCTGATGTTCTTGGAATGAAAATACAGTGTGATGTTCGATGGACTGATCACATTTTTCATGTCCCTCAAGAAGCATTCAAGTGCTTCGGGTTTTTGAAACGGTGTAAGATATACTTCACTCCATCCGTTTTAAAACAATTTTATAATATTTGATACATTAAGGTTTTTCTGTTGTCTGTTATATACATATATATTACTAAATTGATCAAATAAAAATATAAATATGTTATATTATTTGCTTTAATGTGTCCATGTATGAATCTTTCCGTAAATTCAGTTCCACTTTAAAACACATGATATTAAGTCTTGTGAGTGGAATAATACTAATAAATATATGTATGTAAAAAATCTTTCTTAAGACGTTTCTCTATTCGAGAGATAGATAAACACAGAGGACAAAAGAAAGTTAAGTGACTCTGTACTGCCAGCTACTCTGTGATCTTTCATTGCACAGACAAAATGTCCGTCCGAATCCATTTAAATACCAATGTTCAAAGCTCTTTCGTCTTTGGAAAGAGTTTGTCGCCGAGAAAAAATTAAATCCGTTTGTCTTTTAATGTTAGGTTTCACGGCAAAACAGACTACTGAATATATCAACCAGTGGTAAAGTGTGTGCAGCGGTTACAATTTTTCGCTACGAGTAGGAATATTTAATCAAATAGTACTTATAGTTCAAATAATTAAAACAGTTTGCTTGTTTTTGTTGTTTTAGTTTCTTTTTTAACCTAGGAGCTATTTGAAAACCGTTCATTTGACCATTGTTGTTGTTATTTCTATAGGTGGTTTAAAAGCATTTCACTTTTCACTTTTCCATAAATAACCGAAATATTAAGACATCACAGTTAATTAAATTACTCTTCTCTTGCTAAAATTTCTTATATTGGCACTTGTCCAATTAAGCCTAAAAGCACTGCAAAACAAATAAGAGTCATGCTTTAGCCAGATTTTTTCCTTTGTTTTATTTTTTTCATTTCAGACGTATGTATGTGTGTTATATATGCTAGCATAATAATGCAACAAAAATTAAAACAATGTTTTAGTTTACTAAATAACTTTTTATTAACAAATAATTTTACTTAAATTTTTAAGGTGGTGGTGAATTTGGTGATGTTTGTCGTGGACGTTTAAAAATACCACCAAATTTTGTACAGGACATTGATGTGGCAATAAAAACACTTAAACCAGGTACGATTTTCACAAAATTATTTCATTTACTCTTATGGTTAAGTTTGATTTTAGTCTTATTGCAATATTATTTGGCAAGTCCTGTTTTATACACTTGTTTCAACCCAATTACTAGTTTTGTTAAATCTTATTTTTGCTAGTTATGTTATATAAAAGCTTGTGCTTGTGTAGTTGATTCTAAAGCACCACTACAAGTTACACGACTATTGAGCAGCACGTGTAAAATGATAAACCTTTATTATAAATTTTTCGGACGAAATCTCATTTTAAGATTTTAGGGCATTTATATACTTACAAAAAATAATTATCATTACTTACAATTACAACAGTTTAAGATATATAATTGTAACGAATTCTTTAGGCATATTTAATTTCTTATTATTCTTTTTTTGTAACTTACATATTACAAGTCACTCACTGAATAGAGCTTTAGCAATAAAGAACAAAATCCATAAACGGTGGTGTTCCTTTTTAATTCGATTGGCTCATAAAAATATTACAAAGATTAATACAAATCAAAATTGCCACGTAGAAATGGTCTCATGTAGAAAGATCCTAACTGAAATTTTCCGTTTACTTAATTTGAAATCCAAATAGCAGTGATCAGAAAAGGAGCAGTCATTTGACACTCTCCATTCCTGTATTTGATTCGCGATATTCGAACTGGCAAGCGTGATGTCTAACACCTCTTGCCTGTTCGAAGTCACAAAGGTGGGTTTGTCTCCTTTATTAAGAATTACTATATCATTTTCTAATATAAATTCTACTATACTCTCACCTCTTTTGTTTGTATCTGAGCTACCCCAGATCCGGTGGTGTGCATTCGCATCAGCTCCAATGATGAACGGTATGCCTTTTGTTTTCGCGGCCTTTGCCGCTCTCTCCACCAACTTTCCCGGTGGTAGTTCATCCTTACCATGGGCCATGTAGCAGAATAGAAGCCATATGTTGGTTCCTTCTACATTTGCCGTGGCAGTAATAGTGTCTTCATCGCTATAATCAGATAAAATGAAGATAATGTGAAGTAACAAAATGTGTAAAATTAACTTTCAAATGTTAACCTATTCAATTATTCAGACCGAAATTTAATTACCCATTAAAAATTAATGCCACTGCTTGGATTATGTGTCACACAAAAAGGCATGGGTAATAATAATAATAGAAATTTGTCATAAGGCTTATATTAAAATATTCTAACATAGAAAATGTTATGTTCGAATGGATATATAAAACAATTTTTATACCGTGCAAGATTTGTAAAAAGCATAAAACTTTAAACTCATTCATTTAATAATAAAAAAAATCGATCGATGGCAACACGGGTTTAAAGTTTAGTCATGTATTTGTGTGTTATGAATAAAATTGTTCTTTCATTGATGTGAATTTCGTTACTGTTCGTGTTGTGAATATGTGTAAAAATTCGATTAATAGTCGGCTCCTGAGTGAAATGTATTATAGTAAATGATTTGAATTAAATAATGTATGTTGTATATTCTATTCTAACGCGATGATACAAAATAAACAGGCGAAAATGTTTCCATATTTTTTTTTTAATTGCTCATTTTGTTCATGTTGGTGTAGTTTGTGGTACGAATACGATTAAATCGATAATTATGCTATCGTTGATTTAGATCAGTGCTTTTTTTAATTTTAAAACCCTGGTATTTGTTTTCATAATCAATCCTTACAAACATTCCTTCATTATACGAGTATTTATGTATGAGTAATGAAAATAATTGTTTTCAAATATTTACGCAGGTTCATCAGAGAAAGCAAGATGTGACTTTTTGACTGAAGCTTCGATAATGGGGCAATTTGATCATCCAAATGTAATATATTTACAAGGAGTTGTAACACGATCCAATCCAGTTATGATAATAACTGAGTATATGGAAAATGGCAGCCTTGATACATTTTTACGTGTTAATGATGGAAAGTTTCAAACTTTACAACTAATAGTGATGCTGAGAGGAATCGCTAGCGGTATGGCTTACTTAAGTGACATGAATTACGTTCATCGTGACTTGGCTGCACGTAATGTGCTTGTAAATTCTCAGCTAATATGTAAAATAGCAGATTTCGGCCTTTCAAGAGAAATTGAAAATGCCAGTGATGCTTACACTACAAGGGTAAGACTGACAATATTCATATTTAAATTAGTAAAAATTGAATTTCAAAATGACTATACTATTTTTAGGGTGGAAAAATACCTGTTCGTTGGACGGCGCCAGAAGCTATAGCCTTTAGGAAATTCACATCGGCTTCAGATGTTTGGTCTTATGGCGTCGTTTTATGGGAAGTTATGTCTTATGGCGAACGTCCATATTGGAATTGGTCTAACCAGGTAAAAAATTAATTTAATAAAGATATAATAGAAGATCAGCATAGTAACTTGTTTGTTTTTTAGGACGTAATCAAAAGTATTGAGAAAGGTTATCGATTGCCAGCCCCAATGGATTGTCCAGAAGCTTTGTATCAGCTCATGTTAGATTGCTGGCAAAAACAGCGCACCCATCGTCCATCTTTTGCTAGCATAGTTTCTACATTAGATAATTTAGCCAGACAACCACAAGCATTGTTAACCACTCGTAGTTCACCAGAAAACGATGGCGCTCATATTATTGATGGCCAAAGAGGTCACAATATATTCATCAGTACTGACATGTGGCTAGAAAATATAAAAATGTCTAGGTATTCTCAACATTTTAAAGAAGCAAATCTGGTGACAGCTCAACAGGTATGAATTACTTCTTTTCTATACTTTTGAGCAAATAGAACAAGTAAGAGTGTAATATATTCGGCTGGGCCGAATCTAAAATACCCTTCACGATAGTTACGTATATGTATAGTATGTATTAAAAATTTGAACTAAATATGCTCGGGTATGTATGGACTATATGGAATGTCGGGGAAACATATTTTTGCCTTGTAATCACCATTCCAAAAAACATCTTTTATGAACATTTTCATGGAAAAGTTTGTTTAAGCTATATCTCGGTTATATATGAATCGATATCGGAAAATTGTATTTTCTGTATTTTAGTAATATTCTTTTATAACGAGAATTGCTTTTCATAAAAAAAAATTTTTTTTTTTTTTTTTTTTTTTTTTTTTCATTTTTCATTTCATTTTTATTTCAAAAATATGCAATACAAAGCCTCAAGGGCCAATATAATTATATTACATCATAGTAGTATATAGCCTGAATATACAACTTTGTTTATAACAAAAATAAAAAATAATTAACAATATATTATAAAATTAATTAAAATAAAAAATAAAAATCATATTTGAGAATACAAATTTTTTAATGGAAAAATCGTTTTTAGTATTTTTTATATATTTTTACCTTTTCTGCAAAAACCATTATTCCGAATTCCGAAAAAGCCATAATTTTTTGCAATTCCGTATGAAAATTTTTGAAAAAAAAATGTTTGTTTTGGTTCAAACTTCACACAATTATTAAATATGGTGATTAAAAGGTAAGAAAAAATCTTTTCTAGACATCAGTCCACATACACCCGAGATATAGCCTAAACTGATTTTTTAATAAAAATGTAGGCCAAACAACTATATATATATATATATATATATATATATATATATATATATATATATATATATATATATATATATATATATATATATATATATATATATATATATATATATATATATATATATATATATATATATATATATATATATATATATATATATATATATATATATATATATATATATATATATATATATATATATATATATATATATATATATATATATATATATATATATATATATATATATATATAAGTTTGTGATTCTGTTTGTAATTTCTACAATTTTAATTTGCGACCCTATAAAGTATATATATGTATATTCTGAATCAGAATTAATAGAAAAGTCGATTAAGCGATGTCCGTCTGTCCGCCGGTGAAATACCGTTTCTGAGAAAACCATTAGACTTAGAAACTTTTTTCTTTCACCATTCTTTTACCCCATCGATTCATGGGTTTACTATTGAAATTCAGTAATATCGGTTCACATATAGCTGAGATATATCACAAATTCCGAAAAACCCCATTTTTTGTGGAAATTTTTGAAAAAAATGGGTTGTTTTGCTTCAAACTTCACACTCATTAAGCATGGTGACTAAAAGACAAAAATTTTTTTTTCAGATATAGCCCAAATCGGGGTTTTTATGAAAATGTCGCGTAAGCGAACTTAAACAACTTTTTTGTGCTCAAAAGCAGTTCTGGTATTGAAATAAGTTTACATAAATATGCAAAAAGAAAATTTCCGATATCGGTCCATATATACCCGAGATATAGCCTAAACCGGGTTTTTCATGAAAATGTCGCGTAAGCGAACTTAAACAACCTTTTTGTGGTCAAAAGCAGTTTTGGTAATGAAATATTTTTATATAATTATGGAAAATTAAAATTTCCAATATCGGTCCATATATACCCGAGATATAGTCTAACCCGATTTTTCCATGAAAAAATTTTTTTTTTGCTGAAAAACAATTCTCGTTATTTTCCTTTTTCTTTATTTTAGTAAACTTCTTTTACTAAAATACAGAAAAAGGTAAATTCCGATATCGCTTCATATATAACCGAGATATAGCCTAATCAAACTTTGCCATAAAAGATTTCGCTTTTGGAATGGTGATTACAAGGCAAGAATATTTTCCTCCGATATCGGTCCATATATATCTGTGCATATTTAGATCAAATTTATACATATACGTGACTATCGGGAAGGGAATTTTAGATCCGGCACAGCTTGTTAAAAAATCTATTTATTGTTATACTTATTGCGTCCGACTGGCGACTTTGATTCCGTATACATTATATATTTTTTAAATTGTTATCAGAAGTAATGAATTCAAATAAAAACCCATTAATTGACGTGACTTACTAAAGAAAAAAGAAAAATAAATAAAATAGAATGTAAATTTTAAAAATTACAAAACCATTCGACAAGTACCAACGTACGTTGAACTTGAATCAGTTAAAAGTTGAATGTCAAGTTATAACCGTCATATAGAAGAATCAAACACAAACGATTGCTTTCATTACCCCTGTTCCGAAAATATGTATCTTAAAGATTCACAGTTACCAAGCTCTGGAGTTAGAAGAAAAGAAAATCATGCTTTATAAATGAGCGCTACGACGTGAAAACTTAGCTTTATTACTCTTAAAAGTTTTCGAATGTTTGCGGATGTTAATGGTCGGGATTTTGAAACAAACTGTTAAAATATAAAACATTTTTTTATATTTTATACAAAGAATAACGTTTATTTAGCTAAGATTTCTTACGAACTAACAAAATAGAAAAACGTACAAGTACAATAAAATTAACGCCTACTTCAATGTAGAAGTTATATTGATCGACAGGTACATTAATGATAAAGTATTTCTAACATAAACTCTTACTTTTAAAAGCTTTTTAAACATGTAGAAAACCTTAAATGCCTCTTTTGCTTGTTTTTTTTTTTATTTGCAGATCTCAAGATTAACAGCTCAGCAGTTATCGGATATGGGAATTACGCTTGTGGGACACCAAAAGAAAATTTTACATCAAGCGAGACAATTAGACACCATAATTTAGCAATTTTATTAAATAAACCAATTTTTCTTTAAAATCGCTATTAACACTATTTTGGTCATTTTACCACGATGCATTTATTTTATTAATATCATATTTCGAAATGTGTAATTATTTAATAATTTTGAAATAACTTATTATTAAGGAGTATTACAAATTATGTGTTTACACAAAACTACTTGTATAAGGGCATATATGGAGTGAAAAAAAGCTTTCAGTTAGAGACAGTACCTTTTGTACGCCAATTACATGCATACATTTCGTAAATCTTTAAAATTATATGAATCAACTAGCTTGGACCCGATGCTGTGTCTAATCTGAGGACGCAGTAGTTTGCGTCGACGTGTAACCAAACCAAGGAAAAAGGTTTTTTTTTATTAAATCATGACTGCTTTTGTATTCGTTTTTTTTTTTTGAAGGTATATATTTTATTTTTCATATAGAGCGTTACTATTTTAATTTAATACATTTCGGTATAGTACTTTTTATGCTTTATAATTTTTTACAAAAACATTAACCTTTCAAGCAGAAAAAAATTATTTTTTTAGTCTAAACCAGTTATATATAGTGTTTCTTTTCGACATCCTAACTAAATTTGTCTTCGACATATCCTTTCTCTGTTGCACATATTATTTAGAAAGACAAAGTTATTTCATGCGGTGCTTAAAAATATTATTTTTAACTTCATTTTTTAAAGAAATAATTTTCAAAATTGGGTTATAAATTGCGCAGTTATTTAAACATTAATTTTTTGGAGGACATCTTGCCCGTTTTCTTCCTTTTATTGCGTAACTTTTAGAAAAAAAAAACTGTCCTATGTTGATTTCCGAACTTTGAAGTATCTGTAAAACGAATTTTCTCTTAAGCGTGAAGAAGTTACTTTCACATTATTAATACTAGTAAAGTCGTTTATGCACTTTTTCCACATCCATTTTCATATAATTAAATTATAAAAAATAAGGTTTAAATTCTGCATATTAAAAAAAAAAAACTATAAAGTAATGAAAAATCGTTGAGGCAAACGTTTTTCACAGTTATCGTACATGTACATATGAATCTTATATTGGCTAAATATATGGTAGTTCCTTTGTTTTCATCCATCATGGTCTACAAATTCTTAAGCATCCATTGAACCAAATATTTCTTTTCTGATTGTATTCAATGCAATTTGAGATTCATTCCTGCTCCGAGCTTTCCTAGAGCTCATTTTACGTTTTGAAATATTACAACAGTAGTTAATTGGGTTGGAGTCAGGTAATTGCGGAAATAAGTGTTGGAATACATAGCTTACGTCAAGACTAAAATCATCTACAGATTCATTTAAATTGCAGCCCAATATATGTTTACAATAGTCCTCTAGCAGGAGACTAACTATAAACGCCAATACACCTACCCTACTGGTTTCCATTATCCACCATGCCATAATACTCTCGCCACTGTGCTTAGAAGTTTGCTTTATTTATGAATTATATAATTTTTTTTTTTCTTTTAAGGATTTACGAAATATATAGATTGTGCAAATATTGTAGTTACGTCCTTAACTGTACAACCATTTGTTTTTTGGTGGAATAAGTATAAAGGAATGTATTTCGTTTGTAAAAATTCTAGCTGATTTGGTATAAGCATCAACGATGTGGTTCAGAGTTTGCTTGAATCATACATAACAAGCAACGGGTATTTAGTAAGTCGACAAACGCATATTTTTGGAACATGTATTTCAGTAGAAAATTAAAAATTGTCTTAATTTTATTTTTCTTATTTTTGCTTATACGGAGTTTTGTATTATTCCACAACGATCATAAATGCTTCTTCAGGAGTTTTTTTTTATGAAAAAATATTTTAAATTGAAAATTTAGAAAGAATCTTGCCGAACCGTTTTTTCTGTTCTACTCCAAAAAAAAAAAACTTATATAAAGACGCAATCACCGTCCGATTGTATCAATCGTCATTTTTTTATACAAATAGAATAATATTAAGATAGAGTGATAGCCATCTTATTTCTTGCTCAAATATCAGAAATCATATATAATTTTTTTTAAATTATTGAATAAGTTTTATTTATAAGTAAGCAAAACCATTGTATTAATTTTTGATTGGAAATCTAAATATAGTTTTGTTTTTTATATTATATTAAAGTAATACTCCCTATTTTTGCCTTTCTTTGTGATATTCAGTTATAGCCTAGTTTTGTTTAAATTAGGAACATAAAACCACATTTATAAAGATTTGTCTTTTAAGTGGTGAATGTGCTTTAACCGAACCTCCTGTATATATCATTTTTATTAAACTTTTAAGATTCCATCATAATTATAACAAGCCGAGGAAACTGCTAAAATATCAGACAATGTTTGGATTATTTGCCTAAATAGTGTTAATATTGTATGTAAATATTATACATAATCTGATTTTTTTTATCAATAATTTTAAGATTTTTTTAAAATGTGTAATAATAACTAAAGCAAATGAAATTATATAAAACCTGTAGAAACATGGATCACCACAAAAAGTTTTTGGTGGTATATGCGCTACATAATCATAAAATGAAGTAATAAAAAAAAGTTTTATATATTGCATTTTGTGTATTAAACGGTAAGGAAAATGGTTAACTCTTGCTCCTTTTTGCTCCAAATTACTCACACACTAGTTCCCATATCAATTTTCTCTGTTAATAATTAAATGTCTGCATGTACTTCAATAATTTTCAAACTAAAATACAGGGAGCGTAAAATAAATAAGCAATTCTACACTTAACAATGAAGGAAGGTTTTGAGTCGAAAATCATCATGAGAGACGAGGTGCATTTTCATTAACACGATCACGTCAATAAACAAAATCTTCGTGTCTGGCGCACTGGAGAGCCGCCTGTGATGCATGTAAAGCCGTTACATCTACTATTGTGTGATCTGCGGTGTTCACGCGAGAGGAATAAGGACTCCATTGGCAATACAATTATATGAGTAGATTTCGACGAAATCTCCTGAAATCTACTCATTACTAAGCGATACAACTGTGATTTCTTGTAAAAAGTACTTAAAAATACTACGCCGCAACAAAAATTGCACTATAATGTGGTGTATGCAGTCTCTGAGCACAAAAAATATACACTTTAATGCTGGTGTATTCAGTCTCTGATAATATTGTATTGTCAAACCCGCATGCATAAATTATTTTTGAGCAAATGAAATCTTGCTAGATGTCAAAAAACGGTGGTGTAAACGATATAGATTTCGTTGTAGATTTTAATTCAAATCTACTAGATTTTGAGTTGGTGTAAGTGCGCTATAAGGAACTGGTAAGCACTCTTATTATGGTAATAGGTGAAAATAGCTTTAGCATAACATCTGTGCAGCATGGAAATATTAAAGAAACTAAAACTCAGGTACATATGTACATCGGGTTTTAGTGCAAGTTTTTTCTTAAGAAGGACTTTTTACAATACAAATTTGCTGTGATCAATAATTATTGATTGAAAAAGACAAGACAAATAATAATCAAATCTTTAGCTGGGGGACAACTAGCTGATAACTAACTGCAAACACGCACAAGCTCTTAGAGAGCTACTTATATGACGGGAAATTCGTCGTTAAGGAAGCTCGGCTCAACCAATCGAAGCTGGAGTTCCCCAGGGTCCAACTTTATATTTGATTTATGCTTCAGACATGCCAACGAGCTGCAAAATTCACACTTAAACTTTCAGATGATACATACCGCATTCATCAGTGTCCATGAAGACTATAAATTAGCATCACAAAATTTGCAAGAAAATATTCTTATATTGGAGAAATGGCTGAAACTTTGGAAAATCAAAGTAAATGAACAAAAATGTACTCATGTTACATTCACACTACGTAGAAAAACTTGTTCGGCTATTAAAATCATCAACTATATTGTTCTGCAACACAGTGAAAGCAAATACCTTGGTATTCATCTCGACCGTAGGCTCACGTGAAAGTCTCACATGGATGCTAAAGTCACCCAAATGAAATTAAAAGCGGTGCCACTAAATTGGCTCATCGGCAAAAATTCTACCTTGAAGTTTGATTGCAAACTTTTGTTGTATAACGCAATCCTAAAACCAATATGGAACTATCGGGTATGTTCTAGATTCTACTTTGAAGTGAAAATAGTTTGAAATCACTTCAATTTGAAGCTTTGGTGTTCTACATTCCACTCTATACTTTTCATTTGTGTTTTGTTTTCGAGCATTAATTTGTAGTGAATTGTCTGGTTCTTGAAACCACTTTTACACAAAAAGTAGTAGTTTCAAAACACTTTTTCATTTTGTTGTGAAAATTAAATATTTTACAGAAAAACTGAGTATAATTACAATCCCATTGAAATAAGAAGGTTAGATGACGGAATATTTATTTGAGATACAGTTGTGCATATATTTATGGGGAAAATAAGGAGAATATTATACAAACAACTAATATTTGTTATTTTATTAACTAAAGTCGATTGGCGATATCATCTCTTATTACAGCGTTTATGGAGTCACTAACTCGTCCGCATCATCGTCATCACTCACATGTCTTTCGTTTACCGCCACCCGCTATATCAAACTTTTGCATAAAATGGCACTTAAAAAATTACGATCATCGTTGCAAACGGAGAATTTGACAAACCTAACTAAAGGCCGTATCAGATAATGCTTTTACTTCGCTTTGCGTTGCAAATTCGCTTTGACATCGAAGATAAAATATACATACTTATATGAAACATGTCACATAAAGTACTTTTAACGCAACGTGGAACGAAAAGTTCAGCAACGCTCATGTTTTTACTCGTTGAAGTTTTTTCTAATAGCTCCAAAGCTATATGCACTAAGAAAACAATTAGAACCAATTTCAGAAGTTCGTCCAATAATATCTCTAACTTCTATTATCATAAGAAATAATTAAATATAAAACTTCACAACCAGTTTTTTAGATAAACAAGCAAATCGTGAGCGTTGCCAAAGTTTTCATTGTGACATACACCTTTTGCTTTGCGCTTTTCTGCTAAAGCTTTAAACAGCACGCAAAGCGGCAAAGTGTATTTTGTTTTGTTTGCTTAAAGCTGAAAGTCGATAACACGCGTTTTACGCGCCATCGCGTTCTAAGCGTCTGTCTGTCAAAAAAGTAGAAACAATCCAGTTTTATGTGAGAGGTTACACAGCACAAAGCGTATGACGCGTTAAACGCGTACGACATCAAAAGTAGGTTTACTTTCTACTTTTGCACGCGTCAAAGCGTTATCAAAACTGTCAGTTGTTTTTGATAGCCGCAGATCACAATTTATTTTATTTTTTCAAAGTTATCGCCAAAAATATTTGTGCCGTGGATTGTTACTTTTTGTTTTTGTTTTAAAAAAATGTTTTTATTGAAAAAAATAATTCAAACACAACAAAACACTTAACGCATGAAAAGCGTTGCATGTATGCGTAAAACGCGCAGCGCATATACCTCTTAGTATGGACTTTCAGCTTAAATAACAAGCATTAAATAAAAAATTTTCCACGTCGTTTTTTGGGCAAAAAAATAAAGTGAAACTGGTTTGTATAAAAAAACAAATAAAATTGAAAACATGGTTCGTGTCAGTACTAGTTACTGCACAATTTATCCAAGTTTTATTTTCGAAGTTCAGTTCGTACGAAAGAATGAAATACACAAACTACTACTTTTTCAGAACAACAAAAATGAAAAGTTAACTTTTCAAATCATTTTTTATTTTCATTCCACTACTTTTCTGGAACATGCCGGTATGAAATTCAATTGCGGGGTAACGCCTCTGCATCCAACATTGATAAAATTCAGAAGCGCCAGAATAAAATTCTCCGTACAATTACTGCAGTTCCATGGTATGTTAAGAACTCTCGAATTCACAAAGATCTAGTGAAAGATGAATTTTCAAAACACGTGATAAGCTATATTAACAGACTGGAGTCTCATCCGAATCCTCGCTCGTAGCATCCTTAACTTTGGTGGCCAAGTTTTCGTCTAGTATTGGCTGGACCTAAGTAAATAAAATTTTTCAACTTTAATTAATTTTTCTTTTTCTATATTAATTAATAAATTTTTAGTTTTAAGAATTGCATACTTATTGTTAGTTCTTTTAGAAGATATAATAAATAATTGAATTATTAAAAAAAATGATAGGTAGGTGCGAGAGAGAGAGGTTAAGTAAAGATAGGAAATTTGATATGTTAGCGATAGAAAAATTAGGGCATTAAACCATCGTTTGGAATGTTATCGGGAGGGCAGCGCAAATATTGTGCGAGCTGATGCCGTAGACGCTGGATAACAGGTACTTCTTTTAAATTTTTTTTTATATTGGACCAGTCCTCAGGGGATGACCCCTACGTATGCAGTGTATTGTACAAGAACTAGGAAAATAGGGTGTGAGGAGGGGAAAAGAGGGAGTAGTATTTGTCAAGGTTTAACTTCAACAATAACAACATGAAAGACCAAAGGAAATTCTATTACAGCATTTAAAACTCGTAACATTTGTCTTGAACCTTCCAACGTTACAACAGACAGGAAACACGTCTGCAAGCAACTTATTCCACAGATGAAGCGTACGGCTGAAAAACGAATTCTCTCTGTAATGCGTAGTGCGATTCCCCGGGCAATCGGCCACAAATGGGTGAGCTCTAGACGATGAGCGCATGCTACGTAAAAATGTGCGAGTTTCGGGAACAAGATCCCTGATCTCGTCAGAGAAGAATCCATTGTAGTACCGATAGAACAGTGTAATGCACCCCACACTGCGCCGATGCTCCAGTGAGTCAATAGAGTTGGATACCCTGCTGTCACCGATAAGCTTCTTCGCCCTCTCCTGCACACGGTCGAGTAACCCCAAAATAGACTTTGAGGCACCGGCCCAAACATGAAAGTTGTATTCTATTTTCGATCGGATGTAGGTGGTATAAATAGTAAGGAGGTGGGATGGAGTGAAGTAGATCTTACACCGTTTCCAAAACCCGAAACACTTGAATGCTTCTTTAGAGACATGAAAAATGTGTTAAGTCCAACGAACATCACACTGTATATTCATTCCAAGAACATCAAGAGCATCCGATTCCTCAATATTTGTACAATCCATGAGTACAGATGAAGCAGCACTTGCGGTCATTTGTTTGTGTGTTAATAGGCAACATTGGGTCTTACGAGCGTTAAAGGTGACTCTGTTTTTACAACCCCATTCGGAGATTAATAGAAGATCACTATTCAGTGAGTCATTCATATTTAGCCTCTTGGCAGCAATCTCTGATAGGCTAGGCCTATAACTAAAAAAGTACGAGTGACAAATGCTGCTGTCATCTGCGAAAGAGTGCATAGGGTTAGAAGTTTGATAGAGAAGGTCGTTAAGGAAAATGAGAAATAGGGTAGGAGAAAGAACGGAGCCTTGCGGTACCCCTGAATTAATCTTGAACTCGTTTGATGAGACCCCATCTATAACAACTCGTATAGTGCGGTCTCTGAGAATGCTCGGTATAAACCGAGAAAAGTCATCGCCGACACCAAAAGCAGTAAGTTTTGCCAGTATTGCAGCATGCCACACTCTGTTAAACGCTTTGGAAATATCCGGAGTCTCAACGTTACTTTCACCGAAATGATGGATTGAGTGGTACCATTTCTCTTGGATATATGCCAAGAGATCGCCAGTAGAACGACCCTTTCGAAATCCATATTGACGATCACAAAATAATTCGTGCTACTCTTCAATTGTTTTTTTGTTTTTCTTCCAGTACATGTGTTTCAAAGCGGTGTATATGTGTTACGAAATTCCCAAAATTTATTGATTTCCACAGATTAGCAACGTTATAAGAAATTATATTAATAAAGTTTGTTTGCTATTGGGCTACTGGGTTCTATCATCGTTATCATAACGGTGTTGACTGTCATTGGCACATACTTCATACGGACAACCCCGTAGTATATTCTGCAAAAAAAGAGGCATCTTCCTTCTCACACGCCATAATTTTACCCTTGGCTTGTGTAAATTTTTTATCTTTAACAAAAATACAAATTTTACCTAGTCGGATACTAGCGTTTTTATTGTTGTTATTTCTAATACTTTCGCTGATCAGGTGTAAATTGTAACGAATACGTTGCTCAGTGTCAGTATAAGTCCACGTATTACGTATGGATACGTAATATAAATAGACTTTCAATTTATTTGCACATATATTTTGAAATTCAGTTTTTGCTTCTTTTTAACCCACTGACAACAATATTTGATAATCGTGTTCTTCTATTCATAAATTCAATACGATTAGTATACTTCTGGACTTCGTGTTTTAGTTTCAGATTATCTTGCTTAAGTTCCTCCATTTCAGCTTTTTTCGCAACATCTTCCAGCTTCTCATCAAGATTTTCACGAAACATATCCCAAGAAAATACATCTTTTATTGTTAGTATATCCTCTTTTTTCGCAACATCTTCCAGCTTCTCATCAAGATTTTTGCGAAACATATCCCAAGAAAATACATCTTTTTTACTCAGTGTGTCCATAGTAGAGGGCATGTAATTTTTATTGTTAGTTCTCTTATAATTTTCAGGTGACAGTAAATATCTTTTACTATGCATTTACCATAGTATATTTTTAGGCATAAGTTTAAAAAGAGATATACGTTCAGTACTTGGCGCCACTTTATGTATTCGTTGATGTCGTTACAAAAACAATTGAGTTCTGCAGGAGTCCATAGGTTGTAAATATGTATGTCCCAAACAGAAAACAGAACGGACGTACGAAGCGCAACATACATATACAGCGCAGGAGCGGCAAAAATACAATAAAACTCACTTCAGTTCCGAAAGAAAAAACAGCATAGAAACAGTTCACATTAGGAAAAAACGGCCCCGGCAGTTGCAGGTAACAGCACAGTAACACCAAGCAAAACAGCAGCGTTTGCTTTGGAGGATGCCACAATTCATACAAATCCTCACCATAATATTAAAATCAAGTTGCTGTTTAGTGCTTTTTCCAATACTTTGTTTATAAAACAATGAATATTTAATCAAATATTGCAGAGAAAAATTATTTACACTTTTTGACATTTTGAGAGCAGAGTTGCCAGTCCCTGTGCAAATTAATTATTTCGAAAGGATAAACAAAGGAAATAAATTTTAAGGAACTGTATGACATCAATTATAAGGAGAAAAAAATAATAAACTGCTGAAAAGGAAAAAAATTTACTTATGTACATGCACATACATAATATGTACATATACTGGAATCACTGATCTTAATGGAATTATTATATAAATTATATTTTATTTTTGTAAAATTCTGCGCTTTTCCTTTTCAAATGATTAATCCACTGAACGAAATTTTTTTTATTTTATTTATTTATTTCAGCTAAATGCTTAATAACAGCTCAGAAATCAGTATAAGAAGGAAATCGATAGAATTAATATAACAATAATTTCATTAGAAAACTACAAACAGTTATAAATATAATCACTAGAGTTTAAATACAAAAGAAGTCTTCTCTTAGTACCATGAATATTGTCAGATAAGTCGATGAGATCATAAAATCTGTTTACTTCGCCACAAACTCTTCGGAAAGGATCAGAATTTAAGAAGTTTGACCGATGAAATTGAAGATACTGTGGAACGTATGATCTTAGCTGTCTGTTAGGTATACTGATGTTTACTCTATCGCGTATTTGGACGTCATCTGACCGTTCTGCCTTTCTTTTTTCAGCTTTCTTATTGAGCTTTATGTTCACGTTATTCGTCTTTACATGCAAGCATATCGTTCCTTTATTGCACCCTAGTCATATCGCAAAAAATTACCTTCTCGAGTTAACAATGAACAATTGTTAACAGTACTACCTTTCATATTGTGCCAAAAATTTATTCAAATTACTTTAAAACTGTTTCCTTTAGGAGATATTTTCTAAAACAAATTTTATTGAAACTAAAAATTTGAAATGCGTTTTTCGCGAAACGAGCTTTTTTTCGTTATGACTATGTTGCAATAAAGGAGCGATATGTATGTACATATGTATGCACATAGAAAATCGAATAAACTTTTATGATTTCGTGTAGTTTGGCTTTGGAAATTAGAAAATTCCTTTGCTATGTCTGTTTAAATTTATATATTTTAAACTTTTTATTTTATTTATATTTTCCCGATGCCTTTGCATTGAAATAAATTTACTCACTGCGGCTAAACAAAGCAAATTATAGTACCAAACCTTGCCTGGAAATGGGCGATGAGATGGGAAATGTTTGATTTTTAAATAAGAAAGATGCTTCCAACACAATTGAGTGCTGTAATCTCAACGAATTCCAATCCGGTTTGATAGGATCAAATGTTAAGCCGCATGATTAGCCTCCGGTGCAGAAAGAGTGGAGTGGACTGTAAAGGAAGCAGCCGATAAAGCAAAGCAAATAACATTTTATTTGTTTTGCCTTGCTAAAGCAATCAAGACCTCGTTCGATCGTGTATGAAAGGAAAAAATAAAACAAGGTTTTTTTTTTAGAATTGGAATCACTCAAAATCAAGTTTTATTCAAGGCTTTGGAGGGTTGGAAAGTTACCTTGGTTTGGAGGATTTTTACTTATAATAAGAAAAAAGTAATAATAAAACGGAAGTAGGATTTTAATACATATTGAGAGAAAAAAGGAGATTGTTAGTTTTTTCGGCGAAAGACATTAATCAGTTATAGTACATAAGTATTATCAAAAATATGAAATGAAGGCCTGTAGTGCGATTCTGTAACTTATATAACGATAATCGAATCATTAAAACAATTATAATGATATTTTATCGTATATGTTATTCTGTAACATTTTCTTAACGATATTCGTAGTCGATCAAAATCAGCTGTTAATTTTACTGCCGATTGTCGGTTTCTTAAAGACAAAAATTTTCTTGCTGTTTATTCAATCGTTAAAGTGTATTTTTTTTTAAATTGTGCATCCATGAAATAAAGTACTTACAATCAGATTTTTAAGACATAAAAATATTTATTATATATTAAATACATAAATAAATACATAAAATATTTATTAAATACATTTTCAAAAACAAAAATTGCAGTATAATTTTTTAACCGGTAAAGAGTATTTTGTGTTGAAATAGCTATTGAACGTTGATCATTCGGACTTGCAAACGATGAAACAAGTTTGAACGCTTCAAGGGATAATCATTGTGTTTATCGGGAGTTGGACAATTTCTTTGAGTTGACAAATAATAAATTTAAAAAGTTATATTGATTATCACCAGTCTTAGTTGTGGTCATTCTGAACATATAGAAATTAGTACATATAAACAAATAAATGAAACATATGGACACATATTTTATTTTACTTACCTTATTACAAATTAAATAATATTTATTGTCACTTAAAAACTAAAATCACAACAAATAAAAATGAATATGTATACATATTGTTATGGGAAGTTATTGTTTTTTCTTTTCTTCTTTGTGATTTTCGCTTTTTTCTGGCAGAGATGCCACCTGTTGTTTATATGAATGAGCAGAAAAATACAGCTGTTTACCATCGTTAGAATTAAGTTACAGAATCACTCAATCGTTAGTGCAAGCGATGAAATTTGATGACAAAAGTTGCGATTATCGAATCGTTAAAAGTTCGAGAATCGCACTACTGGTGTTGTTAAGACATTTTTTTAAAGCTAGGAATATAAATATACTTACTCTTGAAGCACCAGTAGCTCTCTTACATCTTCGTTACCACTAACGGCTGCCGGAGGGTAAAGTGCACTTATACGGAATTCAAATGCTGATAATGGCTTAATATTTTCATCCTATTGAATTCATTTTTAATAATAAGGAGCTCCTGTCTTTCTTTAACGCGAAGACTTGAAATAAAATAATAGCATTTAAAATAATTATTTATCGTACTTTTTTAGTTTAGTCCAAAATTTTCTCTATTTTTAGGGATCTTGGACTAGTCCGCCATTACTCTTAAGTTCCATTGCATCCAAGAGCGCATCTTTCTGCTTTTCAGCAGTTTTTCTTATCTTGAACCAGTACTCAGGAGATGATTCCTACATATTCAGTACATTGTACTGGAACTAGGAAGATAGTTCGTGAGGAGGAAAAAAGTAGTAGTGTTTGTGAACATTTACTTGCGCCTATCAATAATACAACGGAAAGACCAAAATAAATAAATGTTCAAAGTGTTGGAATCAAATTAGTTAAAACTGATATGGTAAGTGTATATGCCTTCGACCCTACTTAGACTAGTAAGAATTATTCCAACACTTCTCACTCTGTAAGGTTACAGAAATTGATATCGAATCGAGCATATGAAGAAAACGGGCGATAGTGAAAAAATATATCTTCACAGGATGGAAAAAAACTACTTATTCCGGCGCAATTTGGTAAAAAAAAAACAAATCAATCATGAAAATATATGTATATATAGAGCACACGGATGACAGTAAGTGAAAAAGGTTTACATCAGTACCTATACGGCCTTATCTGATAACGGACTAATTCCATAGAGTGAACTATTCACGAGTCACTAGCGGGGCTTACGAGGAAATTCTTACCATATGTTTGTAGCCAGGAGGGATTAGAAGGCTCGAACTGCTGAATAAGGGGCGTATATGCAATTTTCCAGCAATCAAGGGAAGTCAAGGCCTAATGCGCCACTAAGAGCATGAGCTCTTAAAACAACTCATCCGTCCAACCATCACCACTAGTTCCTTACAGTATAGGTATCTGTCACAAGGCAACAGCACCACAACCAGAAGGTTCCAGCCAGGTTAGGCACATCAACCATGATCAGCCCGGATTAAACTACAAATAGAACCACCCAGCGGCATGCTGCTTCCCAAGTCCAACACGAAATAAGTCATGCGGCTTCCTAGAGTTTTATTTTCTACAACAAACGAGGGGCTCCTTTCCCTCTTTACTCGAAAAATAGAGTGTCCTGGTTTGGAATACGCCAGGGCAAACCCTGTTCCTCGGGGGAAATACGGACGACAGTAAAACAACACGCGTGCACAGCATGGACGACAAACAACTTCTATTAGTGGAAATCTCATTATATAAAAAAAAAACGAAACTCACCGTAGTTTTTTGTGTGAACAAATTATTTCTTACGTGTTCACGGTAGATGTCAAAATAATTCATTCTCACCGTTTGGTGAGCATTTAAAATTTCAGCGTTGCGGAATTGTTGCCCTAGAAGAGAGAAAACAATATAATTGAAATTGTGTTTAGTCTAAGGTCAGACGCAGCGATTTTAATTGCCGAACTTTTTAGCAATTTTCTTTTGGAATTGCTTTCTTGTCCACACACAAATACTTTTTTCGGCAATTCTTGAGCTTTCTCTACTTATTATTTCATACAATTCACATTGTTTATGCACACACACACATACACCCATGAGAGAAAATTAAGGAATTGCTGAGAACTGCCGAGTAACCGGCAACTCTTTTTCCCTTCTTATTCCCCTCACCGAAAGCTTCTATAAAGTCAAGAATTGCCCAACTAAAGTTGCTGTGTGTGACTGGCACTTATCAACAAACTTCAAAACTGCAAGTTAGGGTCTTCCTTCATGAAACGAAAAGCGATCGGTTAAAACAGTCAGATATGTGCTGAAAAACGTACAACTTTTTAATCACTTGTGAGCTCAAAATCGCAAATCTCATTTTTTATGTGCGCTTTTTATTTAAGCATAAATATGTAGCAGTTGCTTTTTTTTTTGTACGGAAATAAAACCAGCTGGGCGCTCTCAAATCGCCATTTTTAAAGAAAAGAAACACCCAATATTTACTATGATTTTTTCAAATGTCTTCAGCAATGAAACCTCAATTAGCGCGTCAAGCGTACTTTTTCTGCCAAAAATCCTCATGTACGAATACATACAAAAGTGTATGAGGCGTTAACGCTTTGCAATGGGAAAATCCAATTTCGAAATTCTATTTCTACTTTTTAATTCGTCGATGCATCAAACTAATAATGAATTTGCTTTGTAAGTTTCGTAAAAATTACAGAGTTGAAAACGCTGATTTTGTTGGCTCCAAAAGAAGTTACGGCCATTCATTCATTCCACGATAAACAATATATCGGGTGGTTAAATTTCAAGGGCCGATGTTGAATGTGAACCACACCTAAACGCCAAGTTCTTTTCCGAATTTTATTTGACAGTTCTCTATTTCAGACTTACTCAATTTGAACCATGGAGAGATACACAATCCAACAACGTGTTAAAGCTATCCAGACTTATTATGAAAATGATGATCAATTTTCGAAGAAAATCATCTTCAGTGATGAGGCACATTTTCACCTCGTCAATAAACAGAATTGCCACATTTGGGCGAATGAGAATCCAAGAGTGACTGTCGAAAAACCAATGCACCCACAAAGAGTGACTGTTTGG
Source organism: Thecocarcelia acutangulata (assembly GCA_914767995.1). Lineage (NCBI taxonomy): Eukaryota > Metazoa > Arthropoda > Insecta > Diptera > Tachinidae > Thecocarcelia > Thecocarcelia acutangulata. Next base: position 1,166,849 of record OU612099.1, on the reverse strand, counting down.
TGCGGTTTATGTGCTGGCGGCATCATCGGGCCGTATTTTTTCCAAAATGAGGCCGGTCAGGCAGTTACTGTGAATGGTGTTCGCTATCGTGAGATGATAACGAACTTTTTATGGCCCGAATTGGAAGATATGGATGTAAACGATATGTGGTTTCAGCAGGACACCGTTGGACGTTTTTCTTTGGGGTTATTTGAAAGAAAAGGTGTACGTCGATAAGCCAGCAACAATTCAACAGCTAAAGGATGAGATAATTCGGCACATTAACGGCATAGAACCTCCATTATGCCTCAGGGTCATCGAAAATTTGGACCATCGGATGGAGGTGTGCCGCCCATTTGGCCAATATTTTGTTCTATACATAATTGAGTAATACCAATATATCATAATAAAATAAAATTACAATAATTTCCTAAATAGTTTGTGTTTTATTCAAAATCAACATCGGCCCTTGAAATTTAACCACCTTTTATGTTTTATTACATGTCTATATACATACACCTATTCATTAATAATTTTACTTTTTTAAATTTAAAATATTGAAATATGTATGTTTTATTTTTGTTCGTTTACATATTTTTTTTATTTTTTTATTAACATATAATTTGATAAATTTCATTCATAATTTTGATTTGCTTTTACTAAATCTGATAGGTAGTCAAATTTGTAATTGTTTGTTGATTTCCTTTTTTCATATTTGAAAAAATATATGTATTTTCTTTATTTATCTTTTACATATACATAAATACGTAAATACAGTTTTCTTTATTTTTTTTGTGTTGTATGAAAACGTATCATTTTGCTTTAAATTAAGGTACTGAATTAACATTTATTTCTCAGGTTTCTTAAACTAATGTCCTACTAATGAAGTAGTGATCATAAACAAAAAATAAATAAATATTTATATAACTTATGTAACTACAATTTGAAAGACATAACTACATACATATGTACATGTATTATGCCTAATGCCGGAGCATTTCAAGAGCCTATAGCTTATGTATTAAGCACATGCACGGTTACACGTAAATCACACAAGTTTCTGATATCTCAGCTACTTGAGAGTTTTTCAATTTTTCTCATACGGATTGCTACAGCTAGTTTTCTTTTATATATGCACATTGAATATCAATAAATAAGAGATAATGAGACTAACATAATAGTTTTAATTTCTCTCAGAAAGAAAAAAAAATACAACGCAATTGAGTACTGTTACTACGCAAGGCGAATTCATTTTACCAGGTGAAACTGAAAAAACAGATGTTCTACTTTTTTCTCTAATTGTAAAACACCAAGTGTCAAAAGCTGTTTCCGGTTTGCTCACATACATGTACATCTGCAACTAAAGTGTGTAAGTGTGTGTATACATGTACATACTTTCTATACAAATTTTTTGACACACGAGTCGCTCAAGCACCAACAAAACACCATGTTGTTTTTGGATTGTTGTATTTATTGTAATCCCAGTTTCAAATGGTATAATGAATTCGCCTTGTTACTACTGATGCCAAACACGGTTGCCAATTTAGTGTCTCTCGCGCTAGATTTAGGGCTTTTTTTATTACCTAAAAACCGCATTTTTTCGCCAAAGCGCTTTAAAAAAACGCTGCAATAAGTCTTATTATACATTTACTTTATGCACTTCTTAAAGAGCTTATGCTAAATTTTTGATGTTGGTATTGACTATAAAAGTCCACCGTGAAATCAATATCGAAAGCTATGAAAAATAATTAATTGAAGAATATTTTGAAAACGAAATTGAAGGGATTTAAAATGTTTGTTGTTGTTTACCATAAAATAGAAACAAAGCTGAATTAACTAGGTGGCATCACTAGCGCAGGTGATAGTTTTTTGTTTCATATAATTGAGGGAGTCAAAAAGTTTTCAAAAATATTTTAATTGCTTAATATGTGTTGAAAACAATTATATTAATTTTCTTTGTTCATTTTCTTTATACAAACTTTTCTTATTGCATTTTGCCTCCGAGATTTTTACACTAACAAAATACTATCTATGTGGCACAACAACTCTAATGATGCCACCTAATAATTGCACCATGGCTGAATCATCGGATTAAGCTTCATACATAGTTCTAAAAATATATTTAATGAAAAATAATATTATCGACCTCTGTCATTATCTTACAAAGTTTTTCTTGTTTGAATGTGGATATGAAAGATTTTTAATTATGATGAGTCTTTTTTCAAATCAAAAGTAAAAAAAAGAGAATGCCACTTGTTACCGTGAACTTATTAATTCGTACAAAATAATGGCGTGCTGTAAAAAATATAGTGTTTCATCTGATGTAAGTCCAAATTTGAATAGTAAATTCGAAACCTTTTACTCCAACAGTTTTATGGCAGAAGGATGAGCATGACTTGAATGCCTACAAGTTTAGTCTGATTATATTTTAATACCCCATATTCTAAAATACTAGTAAGCGCTAAATATATCCGCCTCTTTTGTGAGCCTGAACTTCAAGAATGTAAGAACGAGTTTCAATTTTGAGATTGTTATTGAGTTTTTTTGAGCTAATCGTTAGCTATAAGGTTATTTACTGTGCAACCTAAATTAGCGCGTCAAGTGTAATTTATCTGTCAGAAATCCTCATGTACATATAAACCATCTGAAACCAACCCAAATAGCGTGGCGTCAACGCTTTGCAATTGGAATATCCAATTTTGACAGAGCGCAAGAGTGAAAGCTTTACTGTCTCTCAGTAAAGTTTGCTTGATATCAATGTTACTCATTTTTTGCGGCCATTAGTAATTACACTTTCGGTGCTTTCAGACCAATTAATCGACTTTATCACTTTTTATTATATCTATTCAGTGATTTTTACTAAACATGGTTAGTGAACAATACTGTTCATGGTACAACGTTAACGCTTTTATTTAAGCTGCATCCTACAGTGTAAAATCAAAGCGTTAAATTACGTTGCGCTTTATGCCTTAATTAAAGTTGCACTGTTACTTGACTACAAAATTCTATTAATAACTTTATTATGAAAGTGAAATTAAAAACTGTAGTATTGTCGATATAAGCTTTCACGCAGGTAATAAAATAATTAGCAAGACGGGAGCCACTTAAGTAGAAATGCACTTTCACCAAATTTTAAAATAACATCTATATCTTAAAGTAAACAATTTATTTGCTTTTCTTAATATGAATATGTATAGCTTAAGGCCCTGATTCACCATCCTACACGATCGTACGATTCATTCACAGGAAACTGTTTCAAAAGTCTGGCCGACTTGAAAAAATCGCTTCAAAATGGCGTTGTAGGCCACACTATTATATAAGTATAATTGAAATAATTTATTTACACAATAAAACAACTAAAAACTTTTATTAACATAATAATTTTACATTAATTAAATTTTTTTCTTGAGGCACCAACAATATTCTTATATTTTTCACAATATATACAACACTGATCGCACAGAAACCATAATGTTTTGAAAAGTTTCATAAAATTTTTCAAATCGCACGATTTGTCAAAAACTTTGTCGCACGGTTGCATTTTTAGTACTTTTTCAGCACACATGCTTTATTTGGTAGATCGCGCGATCGTGTATGATAGTGTAACAAGGCCTTTATGTATAGCTTTCTAGCGCCTTCGGGGTAAGTTCACAGCGCGTTTTGGCAATAAATAGTTGACAACACTAACACCAAATTGTAATTGGAAAAAAAGTTCAACGTCATTCAAGGTGCATTAACGTCTACAAGGTGGCAGCACTACGGCATGTGACAATTTTTTTCTACTGGCAATATAGTAAGCCATTTACGTCAAATGTATTGTTTACATTTTTAAAATTGAATTTAATGTTTTATTCGGAATTAAACGGTTAAAAATTTATTTTGTGAAATAATAATTTATAATTACGAAAATGTAATTTCATAGTTTATAATTATGAAAAAAGTATGACAAGCATAGCTTACCACATGCCTGCACCTTGACGTCATAAGAAATCTATGAGTTTATGTGCCTATTTATTAGTGTTGGGCAAAATTTTTCATTTATGTGAATCTTTCATTTTCTTTCAGAAAGATTAAGTGAATTCATTCTTTTCTTTCATCATTCTGCTTGCCAAACATTTCAAAATGAATCAATTAATTACATATGTCAGGTGGCAGCATAACGAACTATTATACAGCAACGACGGCGTTAATTATTTGTATCACATTTTGTTTAAACGCAATATGTAAAAAAATTACTTATTGTTCAATTTTAAAATTGTTTTCAATTTAAATGTACAAAATAAAATTAATAATTGATTGTGAATGGTTTGAAATGAAAGATTACGAAATGGGAAAAGAAAGGGCATGATGAAAGAAATGGGGAAAGAATACAGAAATATTTCATTCTTTCACTTGAGAGAATCATCCGGTTGAATTAATTCATCCATGAATGACACAAGACATTTTGTACCACTAATAAATCACAGAGAATATTGTTGACAACAGTTTTGTCTTAAAAAAAATACAACGAAAAGACTTCTTGTATGCAAGATCTCGAATGAATTATTTTGCTTTGCTTAAACGGAAATTGTACTTTGCAAAGTCATGCGTCTGGAGGTGGCAAGGAAAATAAAACGCCACTTGATCTTCCCTTGCTGCCACCATACACAAGACTTTGTCCCAATTTTCACGAGGCAATTTTAGTTGCGCAATTCTTATCAAATTTTCTTTTAAACTTGCTTTTATGTTCAGACACAGCAATTTTACTTGAGCAACTTTCGTTTTCTATTGCATACACTTTCTTAATCTTGCATGTACTGCATTCTCAAATTTTTCCATTTGATTTTCACTCCTTCTAAATTAATATTAAACAATATTTAGTTTTTTATTTTAATGAATTAAAATATTACAATTTTGCGCCAATATTACTTTCATCACGGACAACATATCAATACATAAGAAACGCAAATGAAAGAAAGATTACGAATGATAGCACAAAACGACTTTCCGAGTACAAGCAAGTCTGTACTCATTTTTACACTCCCCGCTCTTTCCACACTTATTTGTCCACAAACTCAAGAATTGCGCAACTAAAGTTGCCTCGTGAATATTGGGACTTTGCAAAGTAAAATTTCTGTGTACGAATGCGATGTCAGTTAAGTGTGTAAGTCAGAGTAAAGTCAATCAACAGCATATAATATAATTTTCTTATTTGTACAAAAAATATACGTATTAACATATTAAAACAGTTTTCGCAATACTCTCTGTTACAGCACTGCACGTCATTAGCACGTAAAAGTTCATAAGCTTTTGTCTGCAGAAAATTACTGTTCGGTGCGCTTTACGAGCAGAAGCATTGGTCTATACGTCTTCAAAAACGATTACGATCATAATGTAACTCGACGTCGCAGGTTTGATTTCTGCCACAGACCCTGTCTGTTACTGCAGCTGCGCAGTTTTTGTGTTTGCTAAAAGAAGACATGGTGAACGGTATATGGACAGGTTTACTAATATTTTACCACTTTTGCCTCAACGCCGTTATTCACTATACTACACAATCGTGCAATCTACCAAACATAACATGTGCTGAGAAAGTACAAAAAATGCAACTATGTGAGAGATTTTTTGACAAACTTTGCGATTTGAAACATTTTATTAAAATTTTCATAAAATCATGGCCGAATAAATCAGAGTGGTATTTATTGTGAAAAATATAATAATATTGAAATAATGTCAAATTATTATGGTAATAATAGTTTTTTAATTTTTTTACTATGTATATAGTATGGCTCGGCTAGCAACCAACTTTAGTTGCGGTGCTTGTGGGCAACCCAACTGGCAAAAAAAAAATGATATTGTGTATGGTAACTCCATGGTGATATTTTGACATAATAACAATCATAATTTTTTGTAAACAATGACATTTTTTTTTATAAAAAACAAAAACTCAAATTTTAACTTATTCGTAGATGTTAATTTTAGAAAAGAAAAGGCGACCATGGAGTATCTGGTTGATTTCCTTTAACATGGTGCCACTTTTCAAGGGTCAATTAAATTATAGTTCGATATAAATCTAACTTGTTTAAGGAGCAACCATGGTATGTGTATACACTTTGAGGAAAACTATTCGTTTTTCAAACAACTCGATGTTTTTATAAGAAATATTAAGAATTAATAAAACAAAAGAAAGTAAATTTATTAATTTGCCTTCTTGTTGTTTGAAAATATTATTAGTTATTCCAGTCTTTTAACACAAATCGCAAGCAATTGGCTGATGTAAATAAATAACAATAGACCCTCGAGACGTCCTGCACAGTAGAAAATTATTTTGTCAAGTTTTCGACGTCATCTTAAGCGGCCCATACACGTTTCAATTCAATTGTGAATTGAGTCTTTCAACTGAATTGATTATTGTTAATGAAATTATAGACAATTTTATAAATATAAAACATTCTCTTTGCAAAAACACTACAAATATAAATTTTGAGCCCTGATCAGGAGACGCGAACACACACAACACAATCAAATTGAAAGACTTGCTAATCAACTTGAAAAAATCAAAAAATTCTAGTTTTTCTTCAAGCAACTCGACAACTGCCAAACTAATCAACTGACAAAGCCATACACGCTTTGATTTGGACAACAACCCACTCAGTTGCCAACTGAGTTGAAACGTGTATTGGGTGCTTTAAGGGCCAAATAAACCACACAAATTGCTTGCCAAACATGTCAAAATTTTAGGTTCGTGCAAACATTTTTGTTCGATTGTGGGGGTGTTTGCTAGTTTGTACAAATATTTGAAGCATGTTTGCACGAAAATCAAATATTTTTGATTTTTGTTCAAACATTGTGAATGTGTGTGTAAATTTTGTTATTTCAATTAAATTTTTGCAGAGTGAGGTGGTTGAAGAAGAATCATACAGAGTGAATCGAGAAAATTTTTGTTTTTTTTGTAATAATGCTTGGAATGGCGTAAAAGTTTACTTTTATTGTAGAAATTAAAAAACAGAATATCAAGGAATAGAGGGCAAAACAATTTGTACCTTGCAAACTTCATATGGCGAGCAAATTGCCGCAACACAACGGCCGTCTACTCTTATTGGAAACAGAGAAAAAGTGATTAATTTGGATTTGTATGGGTGATTAAATTATATTTGATTGCGTTGTATTTGTATGGTTTGGGTGCAAGCGGAAAGCGTGCGTTTGGCAAACAGTTTGCGTAGTTTATTTAACCCTTTAGTTATTTGCTTCATGCAGATTACGCCATGCGCATGATTTCCCGTTAGATGACGTAGTTTAACCCATGCAAGGGTTGCCTTTTCTATGTACTTCCAAATCATATAGGGCTCTGTTTGCATTGAAACATTTAATTTGTATCTTTAATATCAATGATGCAAAATGCAGAGGAATGTCGTATTCATTTTGTCATAACTCACTGTCAAGCCGAAACAGGGTGACAATATTGTAGCCATCATTAGATAAACCATAAAAAATCTAAAAAGAAATCATTAAAATACATTTTGATTTAAAAATAAGCAGCGTTAGTATTTCAAGATGTGCGGTTATGGTTTTTTGCGCACCATCAGTTTTGCGTGCAATTGCCAAAATCAGAAAGTAATTTGCTTTTCACTCTCATTAGTCAAAACTGATTCGAGATTTTGTGGAACACACCTTATGTAAATAGCTGCAACACAATCTCTTCTTAGCAAAAGCACAAAGTATAAAAATATTTTGAACAATGAGCGAAGCATCTAAGCCGTAGCCGATTGTTTTACTTGTGGGGCAGCAGCTGCCGACTTGAACCGCTGATTTCTACTAATAATTATTTCTCGTCACAGAAAATTATAATAACAAAATTTGAAAATTAAGTCCGATATAAAAAATGGTAGATAAGTATTACTCGAGACTATTTTTTTTTTGGCTCTGATATTACCTACCAGACGTGGTTATTATGTTTATTGGCATTTTTTTTTACTGACATTCGCGTATTCTCAGAAAAGGCATTTCCTATAGCTAGTAAGTGCCAGTTTACACACAGCAAGTTTGACTCGTCAAGTCTTGAGCTTGTGAGAGAACGAGGAAAAGAGAACGGAAATGGCTACAGACTTGGTACCGTCAAGTTTAAAATGAAATGCAAAAAAAATATGAAAACTTGAAGGCAAAAATACTTAAACTTGATGACACAAAGCTTTTGTGTGTGAACATAAATGCAATTTCAACAGCAAATTGAAGCAGAATTGATCAAGAAAACCTGATGTGAGTAAACTGAGACTAATTGTACATAAAAAACAGAGCAAATTAATCCCGTTACTTTAAAGCAACAATTATTTTCTCTTGACAACAGGAACGTAGTTGAACCATTTTTGCACACAACCAGTAGTGCAAATCACTAACTTTACACCCCAATTAGAAGTGTTAACTTTAACCACACATTTTGTTGTTTGCACTAGCCCCAACGTTATTCACTAAAGGCCATGTTACACTATCATACACGATCGTGCGATCTACTAAATAAAGCATGTGGGCTGAAAAAGTACTAAAAATGCAACCATGCAACAGAGTTTTTGACAAATCGTGCGATTTGAAAAATTTTAAGAAACTTTTCAAAACATTATGGTTTCTGTGCGATCAGTGTGGTATATATTGTGAAAAATATAAGAATATTGTTTGTTCCTCAAGAAAAACATTTAAGTAATGTAAAATTATTATGTTAATAATATGTGCAAATAAATTATTTCAATCATACTTGCATAATAGTGTGGCCTACAACGCCATTTTGAAGCGATTTTTTCAAGTCGGCCAGACTTTTGAAACAGTTTCCTGTGAATGAATCGTACGATCGTGTAGGATAGTGAGTCAGGGCCTTTAGCAACTATTTATGTGGTTAAATATAACAGCTGCCTGAAACAGCTGATTTTAAACACCAGCATACGGTGTTTAAAGTACTTGTGAATAGGAAAAAGGTTAATTTTGGGGTTAATAATTTTAACCGAAATAATTGGGGCTTAAAAAGCATAGTGAATCGCACTACAGCAATTGAAATAAGTAAATTTGGGTATGTTAGTCTTTGTTTGCATAAACATTTTCTGGATTAAGTAACTAATCACTTTAATACATACATACATACATATATTGTTCATTTAAAATAGAGTTAATCTTAAAAGTACAAAACAAAATTTTTTTTTAATAGGGTGCCGCCGCTCTCTGATTCTTAACCAGTTTGTATACGAACACTAAACTTATAAAAAATGCTTAATACATACAAACATTGTGGAAAATTGACACTTGTTTTTGGATTGAATAGAGTGCGGGATATGTGTATGTGTGTGTGTGTATGTATAAATAAAATCATTAAATGCAAGTGTATAACAATTTCTTATGTATATTAAATAACAATTTTTTATTTAATCTATAAACTTAAATGTATGTATTAAATGTATTTAATCACAAAAGTTTTTCTAGGATAAATCTTTATTTCTGTATTCACATACTAAACTTTAACTTTATATAATAGATGAAGTGTATAAGGATATCCGGCTCTGCCGAATCTCTTCCGATTTCGTTAACTAAAAAATATTATTTACCTGATAAATATGTGTACTTGTGTTGGTACGTATACATGTAAGCAAGGTGCATTAACGTCTAAAAGGTGGCAGCACTCGATCAAAGTTACAAAATTACAACAAAAACAGGCATATGGTAAGCTGTGCTTGTCAAAAATACCTGTAACTTTTATCACAATCTTACAGCCTGTTCAAGGATCGCGTTTTAAATAAAGTGAAAACCAGCGACACGTTTATGACTACGTAAGAAATTGGGTCTGTGTAATGCGCTTTTCTTGTTTACTTTTTTTCGTGTAAAATATATTTGTACATCAATTGAAAAAAAGAAACAGGTGATAAAATATTTATGCAAACGAAACATATTTATGCTGGAAAAAAAATTATAGAATATTTGCTGGTCATACAAATACTGTTGATGATCATACAAATGTGCACATGGATTGATCCTAATCTATTGACTTTTTTAAATTATTTCCTTTCTTTAAATAACTAGCGAAAAAGGGAAAGAAACTTGAACTATAACCCGATTAACAAATGTACCAACCAAAAACCGAATTCAAAAAAAATTATAAAGTTCAACAAAACTTCAATAAACTAAAAGGAAATTGTTTGCATACTAACATCGATATGAACATTTATTTATGTATATATGGACATGTATGCATACTTTTTTTGCTGTTATTTCCATTTTTACAAGTTTCTTCTTATTTCTTTCTCAACGAATAAAAAATTCATTCGCGCACAGTTCGCCTGCTTGACATTTAAAAACGCGATACACAGACAGAAAGCAGACGTCAGTTTGTTGCGTTTTTCCCCTACACGCACATGTTTCCTGCCTGTTATAGCGTTGGAAAGTCCAAGTCAAATGTTCACAAAGACTACTCCCTCTTTCCCCCTCCTTACAAACAATTTTCCTAGTTCCGGTACAATGCACTGCATATGTAGGGGTCATCCCCTGACTATTGATCCAAGAAAAAAAAAATAGTTTTTTTTTCGCGTTGCATGAACGCAAGTAATTAAAACGTCAAGATTTATTCGCGTTTTCTGAGCACCTTGTATTCCATGAACAGGCTGTAAAATTATGAAAGCACCATTTCACAATGATAAATTATGTTTATTTTAATTACTTTTATGTTCACAAAATAATTTTTATATGTTTAATTCAGAATAAAACCCTAATTCACTATTAAAATCGTGAACAATATATTTGACGCAAATGGCTTACTATATTGCCAGTAGGAAAAAACTGGCATATGCCGTAGCACTGCCACCTGGTAGACGTTAATGTATCTTGAATGTAAGTGTGCTTTCGTAAATGAAAATAAGGGCCTAACTATAATGTGCATCAACTGGATTAAGCCAGCTTAACGTAGTGTTTACACGTGCAGGTGCAAATTCGAAAAACCCAATACATTTAAACTTTTTTACTAACACACGCACAATCTCTGCACTTGCAACCAACTTTCAACTGAACTGACAAGCAATTTCAGTAGGCAGTGATTTTTTGGCACTTACTGAAAGTCAAATGACAACTGAAATAACAGTGTTGCCTTACAACAAGTTTTGCGGATTTTAACTGATCTTAATATAATGTTTTTGTCATATTTAAATTTTTCAAAACATATTTTTAAAATAATTCACATTTTTTTATTGAAAATATATAAATTAAGCAGTCTTTGCCGTTTTGAGTGAAAAAACGTTAAAATTATTCTATTTTATTCCTACTATTTATTTCCCCGAAAAATAAAATTATGGTTTTCTATGGTAATGCTGTTTTAGGAGCTGTTGTCTCTCCAGTAACATTTTTAAACTGAACTTCCATGTTATTCTTTAAATACTAATGCAACTTGCAAGAAAGTCGAGTATTTTTTCGACATTTTCGTTGATAATACGTACAGAGGACTTCCATGCAAGTACTTGTACGTGTAAACGCAGTGTAAACAACTGAGCGAATACATATATAATCAAATGCATACAACTATAATGTAGATAATGAAACTTTTCGTTGCCAGTTGCTTATGCAAAGTACGAAACTGAACGCACTTTCTGTACGTAATCATTTGTTTTCAGCAGTTTATGTGTATGTTTATAAAAATTATTAAAGTAACTAAAAAATAAAATTGAAGGCGCGGAAGCAAACATATTTGTATTTAATTTAATAGAATAGAGTTTTAAACTTTTTTCTATTTTTAATTAAACAAATTACCATAAAATTATTTTTACTTTGTTATTTTTAGTACTTTTTTATATAATCTACTCAGAAAAGACAGAAGTTTAGGTAGTTGTGCAGAAATGGGTTTATAATCATTAAGTTCATATGAGTACAACTAACAGGCAGTTTACCAATTTCGAATGAAAACGAATGCGATATAAAATTAGTCACTCACATTCAAATCAATTTCTTTTGACACATCCAAGGCGAATTCATTACCAGGTGAACTTAACAGCACAGGTGATTATTTTTTGCTTCTCGCGTTTTTTCCAATGAGACTGTCAAATTTTGTTTACAAACTTTTTGGCGCCATTTTAATCTGTAGATTTTTTTGCATGATTTAGTACAATTTCAAGAAATTTGTGTGAATTTAAAAGTGAAAAAGTAATATAATCTGTGATTTTAATTACAAACAATTATAAAAGCTTATATTTAACGTTTATATAAAATTTTTCCCCAGCTGAACAATCTTAGGCGAATTTAGATTATGACATTCACGATATGTTTTACAATAACAAAATACATAGTACTGAATTCGCCTTTCCGCTTGCATTCACCTGTATAAAGTCGCCTTGGACACATCGTTCGCATCAAGGCGAATTAATTATTAGGTGGATGCATCGGCGAATTCGGGCGAGTTCGATTAATATGGCGGCACCATGATACAAAAAACAAGGTACCCGCTTCGCTACAACAACACAACAATAAAAAAACAACAGGTATTTTGTTTCTCTGTCAAGTTTTGTTTACCTTTTCGGTGCAATTTAAATTTTTCAACATATTAGTTATCATCTACTTTTGACAGCTTAAGTGCGAATTCGCCTTTTTACACAAACAAAATACCTGTTGTGTTTTTTATTGTTGTAGCGAAGCGGTTACCTTGTTTTTTGTATCATGGTTGGCATAGAAAAAAGTTAGACGAACACAAATCAATTTTCTTTCGCTTAGATTGCGAACGCAAGCACGCTGTCGAGATTGGTAAACTGGCTGTAAAAGTCGTTTTTGATTCACTTATGGCATTTGGCAGACTTTTCGTTCAATTTAGACATAAGCGTAAGCCAGTCTATGCACATAATGGTTAGGCCTTAAGACTTATCCTATGAAAGTACGTATGTGAATGACTTCTTACAACTAAAAATTTAGCTTAAACGAGTAATTATACAATTTTTAACATCATTCTTTATTTTTATATATTTATGTTCTCAAAACAGTAAGTTTTTGTTTTAAAGCTATTTTGGCATATGTTTTTCCTTTGAATTCGAGAAACTAAATGAAATTAAAATATTTCTTAATTAAAAGCTAAAAAATTGTCATTAAGCGCTTTTTAGATCTTTTAATATACTTTTTGTTTACGAACCCACGAGTTACACATGAAAAAAATATAACCTAAGTTGGGCAACGTCCCTTGTAATAATATGTTCAAGCGAAGGCTTATATTCGAGACTCGTTCGTATAGTCGTAATGATACTTGCTTTAAGATTTTGGAGAAGATCATAGATATACCAACTGAAATTATTATTAGGTGCAAACAGTTCGGCTATACTCGTATTGAAAAAAATCTAAAAACGTAAAAAAAAAATAAAATTCAAAACATGTTTGCTTAAAATGATTTTTGGTTTAATGCCTGAATTTAGCGATTTTTTCTCAACGAACGATCATTTCATGCATATAATAATGACGCATCACTGGATATTGAAAAAAAAAAAAAAATAAACATAAAAACCAAAACATCAAAAAATATTTTATTTACAATTTAAATGTGTTTGCCCAACTATGAATTAAAAATTCTAGACGACACCATTATTTCACTTCAATAATTAAAAAGAGGATTTCGCCTTTACACCTTTGGCCATTTTATAGTAATTTTTCACTAATTTATTTTTACAAAATACGCGAAAAAGTTTATTTTTTAACAAAATTGCTTGTTATTATCGCCATTTATGTGCAAATAAATCATTTTGTTGTAAAAAGTAAGTGTCATTACGACTTAATTCGTGCTCCTATCTTGATTGAACCAACATGATTCGCTATACAGCATTTTACTAGCATTTTTAGGCTTATATTCGAGCTCGTACTCTCATTTGTGATTCGCGGCCCCATCTTGATTAAATCTACATGATTCGCCATACAAAATTTTATGAGCGAACCATCTTGGTTCATTTTGAATCTTGTTGCGAACCATGCAAAAACTACTACCATCTCCAAATTTGATAATAAATTATCGCTAGTTTATCTGAACTAGCTCTCAAAAAATGTAAACAAAGAAAAAAGAGATAAAACAGAACATAACATAAAAATTGCATACTTACATAAAGATTTAAATAAAAATTGTAAAAACAAAATATGTAAATATCAGTGTGAAACAAAAACGACCGTCTGAACAGCTAGTTTCGCAATCGTGGTTCAGAGAGCGAACCAAGTGTTTCACATTACCGTCTGAATATGGTGTAATAAAACGAACCATCCTGGTTCATTGCCAAGTTTGATAACAAATTATCGCTAGTTTATCTGAACTAGCTCCAAAAAATATATATGTAAACAAAGAAAAGAACAACTATTTAATGCGTGTAAACAAAAAAGAAAAACATTAAACTTGTAGATTTAAATAGAAATAGCGAAACGTAAAAAGACGCGCTAAATGTTTGCCCAAAAAATATAAGCTCCAAGGTTCGTAGTCTCCGAATAGCGGAGAGCGAAACAAATCTTTTATATTCCTGTCTGAACCTGGTATAAGAATGTGAAGCTTGTAGCGGCTGATTTTTTTAAACAATTTTCAAAACTATTAGTCGGTAAAATTGCAATGGCATCTTTTTGTATAGAAACATGTTGCCATGAAGAACGATCCTCATAAAAATTATTATAACACCCAATTTTTACGACCACTTTTAAAGACATGTTTGTCTTTTATTTTAAAGCTACTACCAAAATCATGTTACATTTTCATCATGATTTTTTTTGACATGTCTTTTTTTCAATTGTAGTTGCAAAATAATATCCTTTGTCTCTTTTTTTCCTTTTGCTAGTATCGATGTAGTCATCTTGCCGAAAGGAAGGTAAATGAAAAAAAAATAATAGCAATATTACAAAGGACAACAAAAAGGAATTTGAAAAAAAACACGAAAAACAGAGTTCGTGTCTTTTTGTTTACCCCTCTTTCATTTCTATCAAATTTGCCCACAAATATGGAAGACATGACTTAACCTAGCATTTTGACAAGAAAGTAATTTCATGAAAGTTGCAATACAGTCACACTTTTTCACTAACACATTCACATTTCGTTTACTTTCCTATCAGCTTTCTTAAAAAACTTCATGAAACAAATTTTTTGAAGTTTTCTGAAAGTAAAACGACAAATTGCTAAACATTGTTGCCACATACAAAGAATTATACAAAGTTGCAGTATTCTAGTAAAATAATAATTATAAAATTAACTTCTTTCGCAAGTCTATGAATATAATTATGATCATTTGTCATTGTATTGTATATTTAACACATAAAGTAAACAATTAAAGTCTTTTTATAAAAATAATCTCATAAAAAACTTTAATGATGAGTTTTTTCAACTATTGCCCCATAAATCTATATATGTAATAAGTTTGGCAACTCTAATTAGTAAGCGAACAAAATAAGAATGGAGAGAAGTAGAGGCAAATTTTGTGACTCTTTGCTTCGGCGACGTGTTTAAAATAAACTTTCACTTTCCTGTGTAGACGAACAAGAAATTTTCATGAAAGTCGTCTATTTCATTGAATTTTTTATTTATAGTACGTATACAGAAATTTCATGAAAGTACTTTCCTGTGTAATGGCAGCGTAAAGACGTTTGAAAAAAATCATCGTGAAAATTGGGTGTAACCCCCCGTCTAGATTAGCAATAAATATCTTCGCAATAAAGCAATAACGCCGGCAGAACAACGGCACAAAATTGCTTGTTGCTTTGCTTATGTCAAAGGTATGGGAACACGTATTTATGACAACTCATAATTACAAAAAAAAAAAAAACCGAATAGGAAAGTTCAGCGCAAAAAGCAAAATTTTATTGCAAAAATAAATAACTTAAAATTTTATTTTATCTGGACTTTTAATGTCCTAAAGACAAGAAAACTGTTTGTACAGCGTGATTACTTGATTGCAAACACCCTCAATGCACCAATCCTTTAAATTTTTGCACAAGAAAAATTTACTAAAACTATTCGCAAGCAGAATGTTTCAAAAATTCTTTAATGTTAAACTCAAATGACAATAAGTTTTGACATTTTGTGTCTGCAATAATTGTTAACGAAAATTCATTGACAATTATTGCAGCAATAATTGCAACCACTAGCAATAAGCTGTCTTCACTGGCAATAACACAATTTTGACGTTTGCTGCAATAAATGTTAACATATTTATTGCTAATCTAGACGGGGGGTAAGACTGCGATAACACTGAATTCAAGTCTACACGTAACATAATTCTCTCTGCGATTGAATTTGAAGTTTTCATCTTAGATAATATCGCAGGTGAGGACACTAAGTTAAGTATTCTAGTTAAGAGCAAACGCGAAAGGCCAGCCAAGGTAAGGTTCAATGCGATAATTGAGGTATGGCTGTAGAGCGGACGTTTCTCAAAAATCAAAGCAAGTTTTCACGAATATTCGAATATAAATACTGAACGCCTATAACGGAATTCTGGTCAGGGAATTCGATAGGCAAATCGTTCCGTAACGCTCTTATTTGCCCAGGCAACGCCTAGATGCTGTCTGCTTATACATATATGTATAAAAGAACTTGGCCCGATTAATGTTCTCAGATAAATGAAAATATGAATTGCCTAAAGAAAATTCAATGATCAAGTTTGCAAGTCAATTACATATATAGCCTGCAATTTCTTTTGAGGTTTCTTTTTCTGGTTACTGTTTTTAATGTTAACTTAAAACTTTTTTTAAGTATAGTAAAATTTGAATGCAAGTGTAAGAACGTTGTAAAATGTAGCACGAACTCCATTAAACAGATGAAGTCGCGTTGCGACCACTGTCAATGGTGAGATTTGATGCCCTCAAACTAAGCGACGCCAGAGATAAGTTGCTGCGGTAAACCGGCCGTGGTGAATTTGCATTGTTGCTTAATAATAATGATGTGCTTTCAGCATTACTATGATGCTGCTGGTGATGTTTTAAGCCGCCGTAGATGTTTTCGCTTTCATTATAGCATGATTTGATAATACTTGCTGAGGGATTGGATATAAGAGTAACTTGAGCATTGGTTAGATTTGCATTACTCATTTTTGGCAATGTAAACAAGTCATTATGTGCATCCATTGTCTCCAGAATGCCATCTCTTGTCACACTATTTGGATTAAGTGTGGTATTTGAGTTATAGCTATTATCAGCGTTAGTGCTACCCAATCGCAAGCGGGAACTTAACACTTTATTGCAGGCTGGGCATGATCTAGGAGTCCCTTTATCTTTGCGCCTCATTAACTCCTGTGCACATCTAGAAAATTTATTAATTAAAATAAGAATTTTTCTCTGTATTTCAAATAAAACGTGCTAACTTACCTTGCATGTAAAATGTGTGCGCATGGTAACGCTTCTAAAGAATCTGGCTCTATTCCAAAAATTTCCCCGCAAGCTCCGCAGTTCAAACCAAGCGCGGAGTCAGTTTGATTAGCTAATCGTATATGAGTATTGTATTGATCTTCATCGCCTAACGCACGATATATCAACGCCAATCGCCTACGTATTTTTCGAACTAATAGCTGGAAAAATATACAAACACATGACCGTATTGTAATAAACGAAAGTATGATTGGACATCACAAAAATGGTGAAATATGACAAGAACGTGATAAATTTGAGCAACATTTTGTTTACTTCATACTATAATATTGTTGAACTAGATTATATCCGATATACTTCTAGAATATTTTTCTATAAATCTGTGGTGTGCTATCTAGCAATAGTTGTCCAAATAATATTGGATGTAATAGTTATTAATGTCGCTTTTTTTTTCTTGAAAAATTGCATTTAACATACTATAATAAGAAAATTGTTCAAAGTATTTTTATACCCTTCACAAAAATGTAAAGGGTATATATAAGTTTGTGATTCCGTTTGTAATTTCTACAGTTTTTTTTTGCGACCCTATAAAGTATATATATTCTGAATCAGAATTAATGGAAAAGTCGATTAAGCGATGTCCGTCTGTCCGTCTGTCCGCTGTTGAAATACCGTTTCTGAGAAAACCATTAGACTTAGAAACTTTTTTCTTTCACCATTCTTTTACCCCATCGATTCATGGGTTTGCTATTGAAATTCAGTAATATCGGTCCACGTATAGCTGAGATATATTCAAAATTCCGAAAAAATCCATTTTTTTTTGCAGTTTTGTATGAAAATTTTTGAAAACAAAAGTTGTTCGTTTTGCTTCAAACTTCACACACTTATTAAGCATGGTGACTAAAAGACAAAAAATTTTTTTTTTCAGATATCGGTCCATATATACCCGAGATATAGCCCAAATCGGATTTTAATGAAAATGTCGCATAGGCGAAGCTAAATAACTTTTTTTTTGCTCAAAAGCAGTTCTGATAATAAAATTAGGTTATATAAATATGGAAAATGAAAATTTCCGATATCGGTCCATATATACCCGAGATATAGCACAAACCGGGTTTTTCATGAAAATGTCGCGTAAGCGAACTTAAACAACTTTTTTGTGCTCAAAAGCAGTTCTGGTAATGAAATTAGGTTACATAAATATGAAAAATGAAAATTTTCGATGTCGGTCCATATATACCCGAGATATAGCCCAAATCGTGTTTTTCATGAAAATGTCGCGTAAGCGAACTTAAACAACGTTTTTGTGCTCAAAAGCAGTTCTGGTAATGAAATTAGGTTACATAAATATGAAAAATGAAAATTTCCGATATCGGTCCATATATACCCAAGATATAGCCCAAATCGGATTTTAATGAAAATGTCGCATAGGCGAAGCTAAATAACTTTTTTTTGCTCAAAAGCAGTTCTGGTAATAAAATTAGGTTACATAAATATGAAAAATGAAAATTTTCGATATCGGTCCATATATACCCGAGATATAGCTCAATCCGGGTTTTTCATGAAAATGTCGCGTAAGCGAACTTAAACAACTTTTTTGTGCTCAAAAGCAGTTCTGGTAATGAAATTAGGTTACATAAATATGAAAAATGAAAATTTTCGATGTCGGTCGATATATACCCGAGATATAGCCCAAATCGGGTTTTTCATGAAAATGTCGCGTAAGCGAACTTAAACAATTTTTTTTTGCTCAAACGCAGATCTGATAATGAAATAAGATTACATAAATATGAAAAATGAAAATTTCCGATATCGGTCCATATATACCCGAGATATGGCCCAAATCGGGTTTTTCATGAAAATGTCGCGTAAATGAACTTAAACAACTTTTTTGTGCTCAAAAGCAGTTCTGGTAATGAAATTAGGTTACATAAATATGAAAAACGAAAATTTTCGATGTCGGTCCATATATACCCGAGATATAGCCCAAATCGGGTTTTTCATGAAAATGTCGCGTAAGCGAACTTAAACAACTTTTTTGTGCTCAAAAGCAGTTCTGGTAATGAAATTAGGTTACCTAAATATGGAAAATGAAAATTTCCGATATCGGTCCATATGTACTCGAGATATAGCCCAAATCGGGTTTTTCATGAAAATGTCGCGTAAGCGATCTTAAACAACTTTTTTTTTGCTCAAAAGCAGTTCTGATAATGAAATAAGATTACATAAATATGAAAAATGAAAATTTCCGATATCGGTCCATATATACCCGAGATATAGCCTAGACCGGGTTTTACATAAAAGTGTCGCGTAAGCAAACTAAAACAACTTTTTTGTGCTCAAAAGCAGTTCTGGTAATGAAATAACGTTATATAAATATGGAAAATTAAAATTTTCGATATCGGTCCATATATACCCGAGATATAGCCTGAACCGATTTTTTCATTAAAATTTTTTTTTTTTTTTTTTGCTGAAAAGCAATTCTTGTTATAAAAGAAGGTTACTAAAATACAGAAAATAGAAAATTCCGATATCGGTTCATATATAACCGAGCATATTCAGGCCACATTTTTAATATACTATACATATTCGTGACTATCGTGAAGGGTATTTTAGATTCGGCCCAGCCGAATATACTACACTCTTACTTGTTCATTGTAAGCCGCTGCATTTTCGCATCTTTCTGACAGCATAAGGACGCCACGCTAAAAGTACTACTGCGGTTTTAGGGTAAAGAATGCATCAAGCCAATTGGCTTCAGAAATTTTACCTCCCTTCAATTTTTTTTTTTTTTACAGGAATACAAGCCCGAACTCCTCAACAAGAAGTTGCTCATGTGGCAAAAATTGCTACCTGTGTGGGCCTAGTCAGCCACACGGGGGCGCTGGTGAATCGTGAATAATTCACTCCGTGGAACTGGTCCATCACCAGGTGCAGGAGGTCGCAAGGCAGGTGCCGATGTAAATCTTTTTCACAATTGTCATGATTAATTGTCACATATCGAAGCAACAATTCCGGTTTATTATGATTAAACATGGCCAAAAACCGCCTCATCATCGGTGTCTCTACGACCACGTTTGAAGTCAGCAAACCAACGTTGTATAGTTGTGTCTAATGCAGCGGAGAACCCATAACACATTTCAAGCCATTGCTTCGCTTGAACTATAGTTTTTTCGCCATCAAGAAGCAGTGTAAAACACGTAATTAAAGCACGAAATTGTTTTTGATCCATTGTTTTGAAATTGACAAAAGTAGCCTCTTTCTTAGCAAAATAACTCACAAACTAATGAATAGAATATCATGAAGTTTTAACAGCTGTTTTTGGAAAGTTAGTATTAACTGAAAAGAAGATGACTGCAATAAAACTAGCGCCATCTATGTGTTAGGCCCGGAACTTTTCAGCCCATGTAGTATAACAACAGGAAGCTAAACATTGTAGTAAAGTTTACTCACCAATAAGTTTGAGATAAAATAAATTTCAAAATATTAAAGTATAGTTCAAATTGAGCAGTCGCAGAACAAAACGTGCTTTTTTGCATTTTTTTAGAAAATGATTTTTTGATGTAATTGCATTAATTTGGCTAAGTTCTATTGGAAAAAATCTTATTTGCATAATATTTCTTATGTTCTCATAGAAAACTTTTGTCTTTAAAAAATTGACGCAGAACAAAACGTGCTTTTTTTCTTTTATATTGACAAAACGTAGTTTTTTATAATAACTTTCATTTTAATGAAAGTTATTATAAAAAAAACTACGTTTTGTCAATATAAAAGAAAAAAAGCACGTTTTGTTCTGCGTCAATTTTTTAAAGACATGGGAAAATGTATTGACCTTCTCGAGTGATTGTAGCTGGAGCGAGCGTGCGTGATCACGATGCAAAAAAAAAAATACACACTCGCGCACTCTCTAATTGTAACTATAATACAGCACAGAGGGAGATATTGAATGCAGTTGCACATAGATGCCAGATAAATCTGGTTTAAAATCGTCAAATTTGACGGAAAAAATCGTCAAACCCGTCAATATAATTATCGTAAATCGTCAAAAAATCGTCAGCTGCTAAAACAATTGGTTTTTGCATAAAATATATATTTCAATAGGTTAAAATATAACAAAACTACAACTTTTAAGCTTTTATTAAAAATATATACTTGAGCAAACTGAAGTTAATATCATTATCATTATTTAAATAGATTTCAATTAATAAAAGGAATTTTGAAATTTCCTTTCATATACTGTATTTAATAACCACTTCTATTAAATAGGACATAGCTAAGTTGAAACAACCACATTCTTAAGTGTTCTTTAGTTGGAGTATAACATTTCTTCTGAAAATAGTTTCTTCAATTAATTTCTCACTTTGGTTTTTTAAGCTTCAGTTACCTGGATGCAACCTCTCACATTTGCTAACTAATATTTGTCCTATCAACTTACCCATAGAAAGAAAAATTACCGAAGAATCATTTTTGATAACTAATTCCAAAAATCTAGCATTGTCATATATGTCTCGTAAAACAAATTTTCCAAGATTAATAGGCTTCGTTGCTTTAATTCGGATTAAAGTTCTCGTCTTTCAAAATCTACTATGAAATATGAAACCTTTGGATTATATTAGAAAAAATACACTTTCTTCTTTTATAATACCATAAGGATTTATATAAGTTAAAGTTTTGAATTGATCTTCATATTTAAATCTTCTTAATAAAACGTGAAAATTTGTACACTTTTTAGCTTATTATTTTTTCAAGTACTATTCACATATGGTCTTTTAAATATATTTCTAACCTATACAATAAATGTATACTCCAAAATAAATAACGCGTATCCTTTCAATTTTACATAAATATTTACGTACAGATTTATTTTACTATATTTTTTTTTTTTTTATCACTCAATATTATTTCCATTTCGTACATAAAATAACTAAAAACTTAAGTGTTTATTAGTCGTAAATGTGATCTATAAAAATCGTCAAAAACAGGCCTTAAATCGTCAAATAGTCAGAGTATTATTTTGATCACCCAAAATCGTCAAATATGGCAACTATGCAGTTGCAATGAAGAAGATTTTGGAATAAAAGTTTGAAAATTTTATTTTTTTCAAGAGTAACGAAATTGAAATCGATTTAAGTGAAACTATTTGCACTCATGAGCTGGATGCCATGCGACTTAGAAGCCAGGCAGATAGCACTGAAAGCCCATCAGGTTGAACGCGGCAGGAGCATGGACCGTGGGGACACACTAATATATTAGAGATTGAAGGAGACCAAGTCCCCGATCTTATTGACTACTGCACCCCAAAACCATTCCTCACAAGGAGCTTCGGCTACCTAATTGAGGAATCTCCCATAGAACCTGGATACTTCTATGTTTACACGGATGGCTCCAGAAGGGGAGAAAGGGTTAGGGGTGGCGTTTACATAGAGGAATTTAACACTAAAACTTCTGCAGACTAGTAGACGGATGTACTGTACTTCAGGCCGAAATATCGGCTATAAATAAAGCGGCCAGATGGCTGATGTACCACAAGATATTCGGAAGGGATATCATGATAGTTACAGACAGCAAGGCCGCCATCAACTCCCTGACTGGAATATATACTAATTCTAGTCTTGTCCAAGAATGCCGGATATCTTTAAATAAGATAACGAGACATTCTAACCTAACCCTAAAATGGGTACGTGGACATGGGTCCAATAATGGCAACAACATTGCTGATGAATTAGCCAAAAAAGGGACAGCCCTAGAGGACAGGGATATAGACCCCTTATCAGCGTGTTGGAAACGAATAAAACTCCACACGCTAGAATATGCCCAAGAAAGGTGGCACACAGAGCCCACATGCCTTATATAAAGAAGCCTGTGGCCGCACATTAACTCTAAGAGAACAGGAGAGCTACTAAAACTTCCTAGATCTCTCCTAAGAATGACGGTAGCAGTCATCACTGGACATTGCCCGTTCGGAAACCATGCCAGGAGACTGGGTCTACCATATAAAGACTTCTGTAGAAGTTGCCAAGACAAGGAGGAGGAGGAGACAACCCTTTACCTCCTCGGTACACGCCCGGCATTGGAGCATCATCGTCTAAGGTACTTAGGCGAGCGGAGCTTGAATAGCCTTTCATGTCTGGCCTCGGTCAAACCGACTGCGTTAGCTTCTTTCATTAGAAGCAGCGGATGGCTAGTAAATCAGCAAGTAATGCCACACTAATAGTTTCCCACCTCCTTTCCCTCTTCCTCACTCCTTCTATATCCCTATAACCTTTTATTTTCTTTTTCCTTTGCTAACTTTTTCAGGCAATCACAAAGGGAACGACATACAGGACCCAAGTGAGCTGGAGTTTCCAGGTACTTGCTGGAAATCCAGCGGCCTGCTTACCTAACCTAACCTAAATGAAACTACCTTATATTAAATAGAAATAAAATATTAATTTGTTAAGTCCAATTGACATTTTTTTTTTTGAAAAGTTTAATTTAGTTTGAATAATAGAAAATTCTCTTACATTCAAGCTTAAGTAACAAAAATAGTTTCATGTACATACATACCTATAAAAAATATTTATATATCAAAAGTACGGTACATCAAAATGTTGTTTTTTGGGGTTTTCTTATACCCTTCACAAAAATGTAAAGGGTATATATAAGTTTGAGATTTCGTTTGCAATTTCTACAATTTTCATTTGCAACCCTATAAAGTTTATATGTATGTATATACTGAATCAGAATTAATGGAAAAGTGGATTAAGCGATGTCCGTCTGTCGGTCGTTGAAATACCGAGAAAACCATTAGACATATGGTGTTTTCTTTTCAGATAAAAATATTACACCTATGCTACATATAGTGGTTCAACACGTTCTTTTCTAAAAAATTTTACACACTATTAAAGGGTATCACGTTCTTTTCTAAACATGTTGCACTTAAAACTGGCAAAACATGTAGCATGTCCTACACGGTACTTTGAGTAAGGTGGAGATACTGCCCTTTTTTACATCTTTGTTTCTTACGTGCTTATGCAAATATGAAACTCTTTTGTTATTGTAGATGAGTAAACGGTGCTGCTGATGATAGCTTTTATAAGATAAAAATAGTGATATGTTAAAAGTAGCCATGATATATTTGAAACGCTAAGTGTACATTATTATTAAAGGGCGTTTCAGACTATCATACAAGTCTTAAGATTTTGATTGGATTTTGCGGGACAAAGATCTAATGATATTTGTTGCGACTGTCAAAAAATCTTACGTACTATTCATTTTGTTTTCACACCATCACTCCTAAAGTAAAAGAAGAAATGTGATTTGAAAATAAACAGCCCATTTGGTTAACGTCTGGTATTATTATTTTTATTATTTGCTTTTGCAAAAAATGCAACCCTGATCCAATGAAAAATCTTATTGTTTAAACAAATTTCTAAAAATGGAGAAGTGTTATGGGATGTCAAATCTCTTATCGTATTATTTCTCATTTTCATAACGTTTTACATTCACACTATCACACTTGCTCGTACTATTTGAGTTTTTGACAAGTCTTTATACAAAGTGTGATAGTCTGAAGTGCCCTTAAATGGCACTTTGTTGGCATTTTTTGTTCTTTTGTGCTAATAACACATGTACAACTTTTTAAGGGTGATGGCAATCGGAAAAAAATGATAAACATTTAAAGGGCAGCATTTTTTATCAGAAAAGAAAACACCAATAGTGACTATCGTGAAGGGTATTTTAGATTCGTGCCTTTTTTGTTTTATTTTCACAAAACGTGCTATTTGCAAATTAAAAGCCCTTTATTGCCCGTCCGATGCATTTTAAAATAAGAAATCAATAAAAATAATCGGGTGAAAAATAACCCTCAATTATATTGTAATTATTTACCTTTGCCCCTATTGAACTTGCTACTTCGAGTAACCGTGTGTTGAACTCAAGTGGGCGACAGTTACAAATTTTTTGCTGTAGTCTCAGAGCTTCCAAACATCTTGCAGCGCCATCCATAGCTTCCATTTGTGCCATTCGATCACCCAATGATGCCGAACTGCCCATTGCTTGTTCGTATTGCCTCAAAGCTCGCTTAAATAAATAAATAAGATATATAGAGAGATGTTAATCCGTCTTGCTCGGTGTCTAAAAAGTATCGAAATTATACATTAAAAATAGCCCACAGACGACATGTTTTTTACATTGTATACTTCAAATTTTACACATGCAAACAGCTGCATGTCGCTTGTTGGCTGTAAAATATTGCTTATGTAGAAACGTTTAAAAGTAAAAAAAATAAAGATTTCAGAAGATAAAAAAAGTTTATTGTTGGCAAAAATAATATGCCATAAGTCAAAAATGTGTCTCCAAATTCCAATTAAAAATGCCCGCCACTAGTTTAAAATTTGCATGAAAGCAAAATTTCTTCAGTTGTATCGTTTAACTAACAAACAAAGTGCACATCGCTCCTTTATTGCAACATAGTCATATCTAAAAAAAAAAAGCTTGTTTCGAGATAAGCATATTTAAAATTTTTAGTTTCCATACAAGTCTTAGAAACTTTTTTAAGAAAATATCTCCTAAAGGAAACAGTTTAAATGTGATTTGTATAAATTTTTGGCATAATATACAAGGTAGTACTGTTAACAATTCTGCAAAGCTCATTTTTTGAAATATGACTATGTTGCAATAAAGCAGAGATATGGAAATGTGTAATTAGATATTATATCTCAAACAAGTTACTTACATCATAATCCAACTTTTTCCGATAGATATCTCCCATAATACGTATGCTACGCATGTAAGTTGCTTGATCGCCAGCAATCATTGAAAGTCGTGTAGCCTCCATGCAATAATCGTGAGCGTCACCCAGATCACCTTGTTTTCGTAACGCGACAGCCATTCTTAGGAGAGCGGCCCGATGATGGGAAGAGTTGAGATCACCTAGTTGTAAGGAACGTGATAAGTCATAAGCTTTAGAAGCATATGAGGCACTCTTTTCATTGTCTTGCAGACGACCGTAGAGTTCTGATAGAGCAACATAGACTTGAAGTTCCAGAGATGGATCACATATTGCAGTTGCAATTTTATATGCACCTTGTAAGCCCTCAAATGCTCTAGAGAAACCACCCATTTCTAAATAAACGCGAGCAACAGTTAAATGTACCAGGCCGCCAGTGCGACATTGTGTGCCACATTCATTATATAAGGAATGTCTTGCATAGCTTAACGCCCTCTCTAAGCCCCCCAAACGTTCGTGCGCTCGCGCCAAATTAAGATAGGTTTCGGCTCTCATTGTGGGAGAATCTAATTCTTCTGAAATGCCCAACTGTTGATGGCCGAATTCTATGGCTTCTCGATATTTCCCCCAGTCCATATGGGCCTGATACAAATAACCTAACAACTGAAAACAGTCCTCTCGACGACTTGTTGATTTTAGAGCACTTCGCCAGGTACGTACTGCGGCATTTTGATTGTGTTGCTCGTACAATTTAAGCCCCCGTTCGATCTTAATTCAAAAAGAAAAATTGATTTTTAACTAAAAATCACGTTATAATAATAGGAGCCCCACCTTTCGCCTCGCCATAAATTGCTTCAAGCTGCGCTGGCATGCTAAAAAACAATTAATGACTGAATTATTTGAGTTAGTGTAACCATGCCGTGCCCATAATGAGGTTCCATCGGGGCTGGAGCCACATCCCGCCAAGCGTGAGTAATTTTCATCCAATTGACAAAGTTCTTTCACATAAAAAGTTTTATTTTTTATTTTTTTTTTTTAACTTCTTCATCGTTTACATACGAGTATTTTCAAATTTGTATACATACCATTTGTATTGTTTAAAAGATAACGCGAGCCATCAGGTGACGCTAGCAAATGTGTAGCAGAGAGATTGTGACTATGTGGTATGCTAATAAAGTGAACTAAATTAGCTTATTTTATTAAAGGAATGCTAAAACCGAGAATTTCTTACCTAAGAAGATCTTTGTTTGCTATACTCTCCCATGACATGTCTTTAATTCCAAGCTTGACTTAACAAAGTTTATCTGAGATATTGTTAAAGTCTGCTAATCCGCAAAGCATGCGAAGATGAGTTTAGTACATTGTTATCCACAATGGCTGACCTTTGAACTATTATATAAGGTGGTGGAGGTGGCCGAACAAACGGAAGCGGTATAAACGGCGATGTGCGCTTTTTTACCTTGCTGTTGGTTACAACGCCTTTCCGAAAATAGAGAGATAAACAAATTTAACGTTATATTAAGCCGTTTATTATATTTCTATATTAGTAAACTGCTGCCCAAGATATAATCTTATTAAAGGATTCATCCATTGTTTCCGAAAAAGATTTTTGTCCGGACAAACAATTTTTTCTCTTTATATGTAGTTTGACGTCTCTTTTTTCCATTTCAACTATTTATTGTATCTTCTAAAATAACTAACAATAAGTATGCAAAAAGTGGCTCACAGAGCCCCACATGCCTTGCATCAAGGAGCCTGTGGCCACATATTAACTCTAAGAGAACGAGGGAGTTATTAAGACTACCCAGATCTCACCTAAGAATGACTATAGCAGTCATCACTGGGCATTGCACATTTGGGAACCATGCTAGGAGACTAGACCTATCCTATAACGACTTCTGTAGAAGTTGCCAAGACGAGGAGGAGGAGGAGGAGATGATCCTTCATCTCCTCAGTACATGCCCGGCATTGGAGCATCATCGTCTACGATACTTAGGCGAGCGGAGTTTCAACAGCCTATCATGTCGGGCCTCGGTCAAACCGACCGCGCTAGCCTCTTTCATAAGAAGTAGCGGATGGCTAGTGTAGCATGATCACGACACTCTTTTAGTCATAACATGAGTGCATCCTATTAAAGGCATGTATAAGAAATAACTAAAAGAATATCAGTGGCTGTGTTCTGTAACTTTGGCGAGAAGTTCTCGTGTCGAAAACTTGTGAAACAAATTATTCCATCGTTTCTCGAAAAGTGAGAAAAAACTGCGTCGTCTGTAACTCATGTCGAAAACTACGCAAAGCGATTACATACATACATACATACATACATACATACATACATACATACATACACACATACATACATATACACGTATGTTACAAACATCACTTCTAGTGCTTTATTGAAAATACTTGTTAACAAAAACATGTTTTAACTTCATGCAAACTTTTGTGAGAGTATAAACTCGCATCTACATGTACATACATGCATGCATGCATACATATGTATATATGTGAATACATGCATGTGTACTTGGTTCAAAACTCAACTTTTAATGCAATACCAACAGAAAGTCGCTAGAATATGTAACACATTTCATTCTGCTGGCAGAAGAACCTTCACATTGTATTTCGATGGTGGAATGTTGCTCGTCCAATGCTTAAGTAAGTTATCCACTTCCTGAATCTCAGCTGTTCGAATTTAAGACTCATTCGAGTCTTAAACATACACATTTTATTTTATGCACAAATTATATTCCCATGTTTTAACGTACGTTCACACACACACACACACACACACACACACACACACACACACACACACACACACACACACATATATGAGTTTATAAAGTTGTTATTTAATAAATTTCCAAGTACACCAGTAAATTAACAGTACTCTAATCTAAACAGATATAACATACATATGGACGTACATAAGTACGTATGCACATATGTCCAGCCGATTGAGTTTGTGTTTGCGCTCTCTACTGTTGCTGTTGCAAGAAAGGGAGTGGTTTGCATGTCCTTAAGCTGTTTGTTTTTATTGTTTGCTTGGTATATTTCACAGAAATTTCACTATATTTTAAACAACTGAACAACACTAGCTGGAAATGTTTGCGTTTTATATTATTAAGCATCCATAGACTTGAATATTTATTATATTGTTTAATGTATTTACATATGTTTGTATATATCATTTCAGTTACCAACGTCTATACATTTATGTAAACAGTTATTTAGAAAGCAAAAAGTTTAAAGATTTTTATCGTCTGGAGTTCATCAACTGATATTTTTTATTTAACACTTTTTAATATTCTTATTTTTAAATTCTAAAATTCAAATGTTTTTAAAGTAAAATCTTACGTTGATTCTTGCTGCTGAGATTATTTTTGTGTTGTTAAATTTTGAGGATTTCTGTTTATCATTATACATACCACTGCCTTTTAAAATCATATATATACACACACATACATACACACACACACACACTAGTTAACAAATATTTCGTTTAGGGACCTTGGTTGGTTGTTTTAACTTTTTAGCATAATTTCAGGCGAGATGCTGCAATGAAAGCTTTTCGCAAGTTTTTTGAAGGAGCTTTTTTATACAGTTTGATAAAACATATGTTTGTAAATTCAAGGTGCGTGCGAATGCTTTCTGCGCACAGCCAGGCGAATTCATGAATTCTCCTTGGCGCTCAATTTCTGACTTTCCCCAATTTTTAGGACGACTTTTTCAAACGTCTTTTGGTGCTTTTTAAATTTTTTGTACGAAGAGTTCTTTAGTTTGTGAGCGGCGCGCTTTTTAAACTTCGGTAGAACTGACATGTAAGAAAAAAGTTTTTGTAAAGCGGTTTGAATACCATTTTATTCCAGATACAACATTTTTTCATTTCCTTTTTCAAAGCATAACAAGAGCACGAAGTAATAATGTAGAAAATGCACCAAATGATATGCACAAAGTAAGACAATCTTGCTATTATAAATTACATATATTCTCTAAAGAAAAAGGAACATTTCATTTTGTTTTAGAGATTTTGTTATTAAAAGATCAGTGGCTGTGTTCTGTAACTCTCGCCACGAGAAACTTTTCGACTGAAACGTGTGAATTGAAACAAAGTTGAAACAAACAGCTGCTTTTCTCACTAAACTGTAGCTGTAACATTTTTTGGTGAGTAATAGCTGTCACGTAAGGAAATTACTCGCCATTTTACAGAAAAACTGTGTCTGTAAAACTTTTGCGAAAAAATTTCCCGCTTTCAACTGTCATTATTTCTCGCAAATAGAAAGGCTGTGAGATAGTATTTCAAATAATAATGCTGAAAAAATAAGTATTTTGCAGTTAAATTAAGTTTCACATATATATTTACACAGTTTAGAATCATCGTTTTTTTATTTTAACTTTTTATTTAATTTTTATACCCTTCACACAACAAGTTTTAAGGGAATACTTATATAAGTTTGTAATATCTACAATTTTAATTTCCGACCCAACAATATACTGTAATACTTTTATAATGCTTTTTTTCAGAATTCACAAATTGCATTTGTTTTTTAATGTTACAAAATTTTGTTCATAAGTATGTATGTATGTATTTGTAAATAAAATGTAAACGTTAGAGCCATACCATACATTTTCTAGAACAGCCGGCGGTTATAGTATGACGCCGTCGAACAAAATTTCTTAGCTTTAGTAATTTTTGGTCGGCGGCGGTACTAATTGTGGCTGGTGCTTTCATTTTTAAAATTGCATGTCGGCATCGTTTTATATTTTCAGACATTTCTAACGTAACGACGTAATCGCTTTGGGTAGTTTTCGACATGAGTTACAGACGCAGTTTTTTCTCACTTTTCGAGAAACGATGGAATAATTTGTTTCACAAGTTTTCGACACGAGAACTTCTCGTCAAAGTTACAGAACACAGCCACAGGTCAAGTTTATCAAATATCACAACGAGACAGTCACTGAATAGTGAAGTTCCTATTTATGATGACGTGGGTCTTAGTTATTGCTTTGTTAATTGATAAATTAAACACATTATTAATTAAATTCAATTTTTTCAAAATCATCTGCCTCAAATGTTAAGTATGGGATTCTTTACCTTTTATTTGTCATAATTCTAGCAAATTCTCAATTAGGTAGGTTAGTTTTGGTGTGCTCTTCGATTTTTTACTAAACTTACTAAAGTTTGAGCAAAAATAACGTCGCATGGACATCGCTTCCGATGTCGATTTCCTCGAAAAGGTTATAACTGGTGACGAATCATGGGTGTATGGCTATGAGATTGAAGCCAAACCAGTGGCTGTGTTCTGTAACTTTGGCGAGAAGCTCTCGCGTCGAAAACTTGTGAAACAAATTATTCCATCGTTTCTCGAAAAGTAAGAAAAAACTGCGTCTGTAACTCATGTCGAAAACTACCCAAAGCGATTACGTTGTTACGTTAGAAATGTCTGAAAATATAAAACGATGCCGACATGCAATTTTAAAAATGAAAGCGCCAGCCACAATTAGTACCGCCGCCGACCAAAAATTACTAAAATTAAGAAATTTTGTTCGACGGCGTCATAATATAACCGCCGGCTATTCTAGAAAATGTATGGTATATGGCTCTAACGTTTACATTTTATTTACAAATATATACATACATATTATTTAGTAAAATTAAAAAGCAATTGCAATTTGTGAATTCTGAAAAAAAAATTATAAAAGTATTACAATATACTTTGTTGGGTCGGAAATTAAAATTGTAGAAATTACAAACTTAAGTATTCACTGAAAACTTGTTGTATGAAGGGTATAAAAATTAATTAAAAAGTTAAAATAAAAAAAAAAAAAACGATTATTCTAAACTGTGTAAATATATAAGTATGTGAAACTTAATTTAACAGCAAAATATTTATTTTTCCAGTATTATTATTCATTTAATGATGATTATTGTTATTTGAAATACTATCTCACAGCCGTTTTATTTGCGAGAAATAATGACAGTTGAAAGCGGGAAATTTTTTCGCAAACGATTTACAGAAACAGTTTTTCTGTAAAATGGCGAGTAATTTCCTTACGTGACAGCTATTACTCACCAAGAAAAGTTATAGCTACAGTTTAGTGAGAAAATCAGCTGTTTGTTTCAACTTTGTTTCATTTCGCTCGTTTCAGTCGAAAAATTTCTCGTGGCGAGAGTTATAGAACACAGCCGCTGACTATTGATGTTGATAGCATTTTCTTCGATATATTTTGTTTCTGATTCGCTTTCTTCTCCAATATATGTATATATCTTTTTTAATTTAATAATCTTTATTACTTTGCATAAAGGAAGTATAAAGGAAAAATCGGCGCCGGGTTTTCCTTCATGATCAACCAATGCAAAGTAATAAAGATTATCAAATCCAAAAACTTGATCAGTAATTGGACATTACTGAGGTTTTTTAATATTTTTATCAATACATAAAACAATTTTCTTTCATTTGATTGCTTATCAGATAAATCAAATTGCTTGCCCTTTATATTATTATATACGTATATATTTCTTTTCGAGTAACAGCATTTAGAATCCCCACCAACTAGGGTTCGCGAGGCTGTAGAAATGGCGGTAGAGAAGAACCTGCCAATAATCATAGGAGCTGATGCAAATACACACCATGTGGTGTGGGGCAGCTCCGATACTAACGCAAGGGGTGAGTCAATTTTTGAATTCATTCTTTGTAATAATCTAGATGTTATGAATGTTGGTTCGGAACCCACTTTTGTTGTGGTAAATAGAAGGGAGGTTCTACATATTACGCTAGTTGCACTAAGCATTCGGAATTGATAAGAGGATGGAGCGTATCGCAAGATTGCTCATTCTTTGATCACAGGTAGATTGATTTCGAAATATTAATTCAGGAGAGGGGAGTTATACCCAGAAGAAACAGGAGGAAGACGGATTGGGAGATGCAGGGTAGAATTCTCTCAGATCTTCTTCCGGATTCTCCAACCATACAGGAGTGTGAAGACATTGAGAGAGCTGTGGAGATATTGACTGGGTCTTTCGAAACGGCCATCTTAGGTTCATGCAGGCCTAGTCTGTGTCGGAGTGAGATTAAACCACCATTGTGGGATCTTGAGATAGCGAAGGCTCGAAAAGAGTCTCGTAGACTTTTTAAGACTGGGTAACTGGTCAGAGTACAAAGCCTCAGTGAATAAATTCAAGAACCTGATAAGGAATGCGAAACGACTTCATGGAGGTCCTTCTGCAGAGTGGAAGGGGATATCTGTTTATCGAAGCAGAATCCTTTGGGCGTTGGATAGTTTTGATCCATATAAATCACCGGGTCCAGATGGTATTATACCAGCTGACTTGCAGAAAAATACGGAACTTATAATGCCATGGTTAATACGGATCTTCTCGGCCTGCCTTAGATGGTCCTACATTCCGCAATCATGGCGAAGGTGTGTTGTAGTCTTTATTCCGAAAGGAGGGAAGGCTTCACACACCACTCCGAAGGATTTCAGGCCTATAAGTTTGTCATCCTTTTTGCTTAAAACCCTGGAACGGATAATTGAATTACATCTTAGAATGTCAATTGTTCCGAGCCATTTATCAGCATCTCAACATGCCTATACCAAGGGCAAATCTGTTGAGACTGCGATGCATTCGCTCGTGGGGTATGGAGAGCGAGCTCTGGAGCAGGGGAGTATGCATTGGTTGCCTTCCTTGATATAGAAGGAGCATTCAATAATGTGTTGCCAAGGGCCATAATAATGGCTCTGGAAAGACTGAACCTTCATCAGTCAATTGTTAGCTTCATAAAGAATTTACTGACCAATACCGTCATTAGTTTCAATATGGGGCGAGCCACATTTTGCAGAGTGGCTAGTAGAGGCACTCCACAGGGAGGAGTTCTGTCTCCTCTTCTATGGAATTTAGCTCTGAATTCGTTATTGATGGAACTAGATTCCATGCTGTTTAGGACAGTGGCATATGCCGATGATATTGCGGTTGCTGTGTCGGGTAAGTACCCGGATATACTATTACAGCAACTAGGCTCTGCGCTAATCCTTATAGAAGGATGGTGTACAAATACCGGTCTAATTGTGCATCCGCAAAAAACGGAGCTTGTGCTTTTCACTCGAAGATAAAAGACTCCATCGTTTACTCTACCAACCGTAAGGAGGGTTGAACTAGTGTTGTCAGACAGGGCGAAATATCTGGGCATCTATCTGGATTCCAAACTATCCTGGCGCCAGAATGTGCAGTCCAGGGCAGAAAAAGCGGCAATCGCCTTATTCTTGTGCAAAAGAGCCATTGGGAAGACCTGGGGAATAAATCCAGAATGAATGACCAAAGATTCACCGACCCGGTTGACAAAGCTAACCTGTTGGCTTTAATTTTTGCAAGTAATTCCTACTTGTCGGAAAGCAATCAACCACTTCCCGAGCTCGATAGAGTATCCGTAACTATGCCAAAGATATTTTTCCGGGCTCGAGCAGTTAAAAGGTTTTTGACCTTGACATAAATAAGACTCCTGGACCGGATGGCATTCCAGCACTGGTATTGAAGCAGTGTTCTTCCACGCTTGCTCGTCCATTGGCACGCCTCTTCAGCACTATTTTCCGTGTTGGTGAGTTCCCATCTTGCTGGAAGGTTGCTAATATAACACCAATTCCCAAAAAGGGTGAAACAAATAACCCCGAAAACTACCGCCCAATTGCAATCTGCTCTGCGCTTTCCAAAGTAATGGAAAGTATAGTTAACTACTACCTTGTGAGGTATCTAGAGTCGCATAAATTACTTTGTGATCGCCAATACGGATTTCGTAAGGGTCGGTCTACTGGTGATATTTTGGCATTCCTCTCTGAGAAATGGTGCCACTCAATCCACCATTTCGGTGAAAGTAAAGTTGTGGCTCTAAATATTTCCAAAGCGTTTGACAGAGTGTGGCATGCTGCATTGCAGGCAAAACTTATTGCTTTTGGTGTCGGTGATGACTTCTCTCGGTTTGTATAGGGTTTTCTCAGAGACCGCACTATACGAGTTGTAATAGATGGGGTCTCATCAAACGAGTTCAAGAATAATTCAGGGGTACCGCAAGGCTCCGTTCTTTCTCCTACCCTATTCCTTATATTCCTAAATGACCTGTTATACCAAATTTCCAACCCTATCCACTTCTTTGCGGATGACAGCAGCATGTGCCATTCGTACTCTTTCAGTTATAGGCCCAGCCTATCCGAGATCGTTGCCAAGAGGCAAAATATGAACGACTCACTAAACAGTGATCTTCTATTAATCTCTGAATGGGGTCGGGAAAACAGGATTGCCTTTAACGCTCGTAAGATCCAATGTTGTTTATTACCACACAAACAAACGACCACAGATGCTGCTTTATCTGTACTCATGGATGGTATAAATATTGAGGAATCGGAAGTTCTTGATGTTCTTGGAATGAAGATACAGTGTGATGTTCGCTGGACTGCACACATTTTTCATATCTCTAAAGAGGCATTCAAGTGCCTAGGGTTTCTAAAACGGTGTAAGATGTACTTCACTCCATCTGATCTCCTTACTATTTATACCACCTATATCCGACCAAAAATGGAATACAACTCTCATGTTTGGGCCGGTGCCCCAAAATCAATTTTGGGGTTACTCGACCGTGTGCAGGAGAGGGCGAAGAAGCTTATCGGTGACAGTAGGGGATCCAACTCTATTGACTCACTGATGCTCCAGTGTGACTGACGCTGTGTGGGGTGCGTTACTCTATTTTATCGTTACTACAATGGATTTTGCTCTGACGAGATTAAGGACCTTGTTCCTGAAACTCGCACATTTTTACGTAGCACGCGTGCATCGTTCAGAGCTCATCCATTTGTGGTCGATTGCCCTGGGAATCGTACTACGCATTACAGAGAGAGTTCGTTTTTCAGCCGTACGCTTCGTCTTTTGAATAAGTTGCCTGCTGACGTGTTTTCTGTCTGTTATAACGTTGAAAGGCTCAAGTCATCCAGGTTGGTTAGTGAATGCCGGATATCTCTAAACGAGATAGCGAGACATTCGAACCTGGAGCTTTTCTGGGTACGAGGGCACAGTGAAGTGCCTGGAAATCTAGTAGCGGATGAACTGGCAAAGGCGTCCAGCTACAACAAAGAGATATAGATGGGTTTGTTGGAATCCCGCTTGCGAGCTGTAAGAAACAAGTACAGCGTCAACTTCTCCAGATCGCTCAAGACAGATGGTCTAGTGAGGATACCTGTTGAGTATCAAGGCTGACATGGCCTAGATATGATAACAGGAGGACTATCACCCTTAGGGGCTTATCCCGACGGAGGTTGCGTTCGGTTGTAGCGGTCCTGACGAGACATTGCCACATAGGAACTCAGGCGAGGAGGTTAAATCTTCCATCTAATGACTTCTGTAGAAGTTACAGAGACGAGGAGGAAGTAGAGAGCGTTGGGCACTTCCTCTGTCAGTGTTCAGCTCTTTCTTATATAAGGGCATTGTAACTAGGCAGACCGATGCTTCATGATTTGACGGAGGTATCGGAATGCGGTGTAAGTGGATTGGACTCCTCTATCCGATCCTCGGGTTGGTTCTAAACCAGTAATATGTAAATCTACTGAGATGCGTATCACATCCAGGCAACACAACGGGACCAGACTGGACCCAAGTGGGCTGGCTTTACAATAGCTGGCAGACTGTCAAACCTAACCTAACAGCATTTAGAAAATATAGAAAACGTAATGGCAAAATTATAAACAAATCATATCAGGTGACAAAAGGTGGTGTCGTTTTGACAACATTCGTTCTTAATTGAAGAAAACGATCTCATCTTGACAACAAGACATTCTCAACTTAATACCGGTATTTTTGTGCCATCTATTCGCAATTTGACGGCGGTATGTTCACACTTTGACAGCGGTATGTCTACAATTTAACGAGATATGCATTATCGTTCGCTGACATAAATTAAAGAACGTATTTTTTCTCTTTGTGTGCATACACGTTCCTATACTCGTAAGTATATAGTTATAATAAAGGTATTACAATTAAAATTTTTCATTTCTACAAAATTTTGATTATTACTTAAGCTATGGACGTTATGACACTCTGAAAATTCCGTAGTGTCCTCGGACACTATGTTTTATTTTTTAACACTCCGATCAAAAATAAACATGTCCATTCGCTACCGAAGCCAGACTCCGAAGCATGCGTTATTGAAGCAAAGAAGAAAAAAGTGCTCTTTCTTCAAGACAACGCACCGGTTCACGCAACATTAGATACGGTGCTAAAACTACGTGAAATACACTTCGAATTGGTTGATCATCCACCTTATAGTCCAGAATTAGCTCCTAGTGAATTTTTACTGTTTCCAAACTTAAAAAATGGCTCGCAGGAAAAGGATTCCTCTCAAACGAAGAAGTGATTACCGAAGCTTGCGCGTATTTTGAGGGGTTCCCAAAATCATATTATTCAGATGGTATAAAAAGTTGGAGTATCGTATTGAGCTAAAAGGAGGCTATGTTGAGAAATCAGGGGTTTTTGGAAAAAAGGTTTTTTTTATACTTAAGTAGCTTTTATACTTAAGTAAACAATTTTTTGCAATTTCTTTTTGATTGGTAGAAATTAAACTATTTTGTGCATCAAACATGTGACACCAAGTTTCACAAAACGCATGTAACCTATTTGAGACATATACAATTTTTTTCGTGGGTTTATATTGAAAGCGTGAAAAATTGGTGAGTGGCGAACGTGTTAATTAAAAAAACAGATTTTTTAAAAAGTTCTATTATTTATTTTTTTATTTGTTTTTTTTGTTCATTACTTTGGTTTTGTTCATATATTATTTTAGTTGCCTAAGCTGTCAATTGAAAAACAAAGTTCTAGTTGAACAAAGTTTGTATAATTTTTCTATTTATTTGAGATGCACCGTAAATTATTACATAATAAATATACATAATGTTTACAATTCAGATCTAAATAATTTCTATTTCACTATAGTATAATTGATCATTAAACATTTTAAACTAAACAGTAACGAGAATATATTCGAAATTATTATTTTTCATTGTATTTATTGCATTTGAAATTATTTTTTTCATAGCATCATTAAAAAATAAAACATGAAGTGTTACATAACAATTGCGTTGATGTTCGTGGGGTTCGAAATCGGTCAGTTTTTAAAGTTGTCGCTTCAATAATTTATTACACTTATAAGGCAAATGACTCAAACAGCATTTAAAAGTTTTTTACGTAATTAAAATATTCCAGAACTTAGGCAACATTTTTAATTTTGCAAGCTTTAAATGCACTTGGCGTCAGGAATTTGAATTGATTTTTACGATCGTTTTTTTGTTTTTGTTTTTGATTGCGTCGCCCGGGGAAAATCGATTTTATCCCGGTTTGTGAACTTTTTATTTGTGCTGGGTAATGGTGTTAAATATTTTCATAAGAAGTAGTACCTAGAAGTTTTTAAGTACCAAAATAGCATACACTGTCCCGAATCCATGAAATCGCATTTTTCCCGGTTTGTGCCGATTTGTGATATTTTTATTCGTTCTTCAAAATGGCTTTTACGATTTTGGGGAAAATCAGGCCTTGGAAGTGGCTTTACCGGTTTCCGATAGTATATTAAGTGTTCTCGAAAATGGCTTCAAAAATTTAGTATCTCGAAGTTTTTAAAACGAAAATGTATCTACGTTAATCCCGTGCTTCGAAAATTCTGTTTTTCCCCGGTTTTCACATGTCTGGTGAAATTTTGATATGGATGTCAAAGGTAGTATTTTAATGAAAATACAGGGGTTGATTTTTTTTCAGCGAGAAGCGGCAGAGACCTGCGCCGTCCATTTTTATCGATGGCGGCGGCTGATGATATATTACTCAGCGGCGGCTCAAAGCCGGCTATAGCCAGAAAATTGGTTGGCTAGCTTTTTTCCCTTCGGCTCTTATAAAAAATCGGCTAAAAATCAGTAAAAATTTTTAAATTCCGCAGGTTCTATTTCGCACGTTTAGTGCCTAAAGTTTAAATAACACATATGTACATAGGTATGCACTGTTATATTTAATGAACAAGCAGAGTTACATATATTAATTTGTATTTTTTATTTTAATGCGTTAATGCACTTGATATAAGAAAAAGTAAATATAGTTTGTGTGAGAAAACAAATTTTTTCGTTATTAAACAAATTTCTGTTCTTTAAAGATATTTACATATACACATATATAGGGTGTTTTTTTAAGCTAGATAGAACTTTAAATTGTAAAAAGTAACACAAAAAATTAAATTTTGATGAAACATTTTTTTTGTTTCAGTATACTCTGACAAATCATCATGAATAGACTCACGCTTGAACAACGCTACGAAATTATCCAAATTTACTTTGAAAATCAGACCCGTTGTTTTATCGCAAAATTGTGTTCAGCGATGAGGCGCATTTTTGGCTTAACGGGTTTGTTAATAAGCAAAATTGCCGCATATGGAGTGAGACCAATCCACAAGAGACCCTACAGACTCCATTACATCCAGAAAAATGCACTGTTTGGTGCGGTTTTCATGCTGGTGACATCATCGGACCTTATTTCTTCAAAAATGAGGCCGGAGCTCGCGTTACGGTCAATGGAGATCGTTACCGCACCATGATCAATGATTTTTTGTTTGAAAATATGGATGACATTGATCCGGAGGAGATGTGGTTTCAACAGGATGGCGCTACGTGCCATACGGCGAACGCAACCATCGACTTACTGAAATCAAAATTTGGCGATAAGTTGATTTCGAGAAATGGACCTGTCAATTGGCCTCCAAGGTCGTGCGATTTGACACCTCTCGATTATTTCCTGTGGGGCTACGTGAAGTCACTGGTTTATGCTGATAAACCAGCAACAATTGACGCCCTGGAGGCCAGCATTGTTCGTGTTGTTCGTGACATACGGCCAGCAGTGCTCGAAAAAGTGGCCCAAAATTGGACGTCCAGAATGCGCTTCGTCAAGAACAGCCGCGGTGCCCATATGCCCGAAATCATTTTCAAATGTTAATGTCACGTATTGATCTTTCGAATAAAAAAAAATTTTGATTACAATTTAATTTTTTGTGTTATTTTTTACAATTTCAAGTTCTATCGGGCTTAAAAAAACACCCTATATTTACAGAAATATGTGTATGTAAAAAAAAAGGAAAGAGCGACTCAGAGACAGTTATGAAGCTTTTTACGGATTTTCTGCCAATTTGCTTTAGAGAGGCCTAAGAGGTTCTAGAGAATCCAAATCTGTAATTCCTGCCATTAAATGTACATATATACTAGTATATTAGCTGCCTTATATATAATTTTTTTTTTTCATGTTTAAGCTCTGCACTGATTCTATACAAACAGATTCTGCACTGATTTCTATACAAAATTTGTGTAATAAAAGCTTAATAAACATGAAAAACTTTTTATATATAAGGTTACAGAAATATAATCAGAGCGTTTACGTAATTTATTGGTATTTACTTTTTTGTACTATTAAAAAAAATTATTAGAATATAAACTTCCCTTTAAGAAGCATAGGGGCCCTCATCAAAACAAACTCTGCATACATTGTAGTTTTTCAAAACTTTTTTGCAATCACCTTTTGACGAAAAAAAATTTTCAAACCCAAGACCCACCGGCGTTTCTTTTGTTTAAAATAATTTTGTTTTTTCCTGGCGACGTCTTTTAAAAATTAACATCTTCTCATACTTTAAAACGTCGTTTTTATAATCCTTCATATATTTTTTTCAATAATAGACCAATTGCAACTATAGAAACATTAAAGCTGGAATTAAATAAAAATAAGTGCTTAAAAAATTATCGTACAAATAATAATATTACGTTCTACCATTTATAGGTAAAAATTACTGTAAAAAGCCGTAATTATCATAAGGCTTGCATCACTGCGCTTGATTGAGTAACTTTATTAATAAGGAAAAACGAACTTTATCATTGTTGCCGTATCAAATTCGAAGCAAACAATGTTTATTTTTCAATTTCTTTCAGTGAAAACATTACGATAGTACCAAAAATCGCTAGAGTATAGTTAATTTGTTCTGACGAGAAAAATTTTGTTAAAATGTGATGCGCAGAAAATTTTGATTCATTGTGTTACGGAAATACAAATTTTTTTAAGCTAAGTTTAGTATTTATATCTACAAAACGTTAAATTTGGCTTATATTTCATAATCTCGTGACCTACTATCAGCGGTTTATTTTTAGCCGAAATTAGCCGTTAAAATTGTGGCGGCGGCGGCAATCAAATATCATCGGCGGCTCGGCTATAGCCGCTTCGACGCAGGTCTCTGGGAAGCGGTATACTAAATTAACGAATCGTTATTTTGCCATGGCTCCACAAAATATCTAAAAAACATAAAAAGGCATTCTAACCACAATTTTATCATGACATTAAACAACGTCAAATGGAAAAATGTGTGTTAAGTAAAACTTAAAGTAAATATATTTAAATATGAGTACAATTCGAAAGCTTGACCCAGGTACTGTATGTATTAACGACAAACTTCTCAAAGTTATTGAGAAAAACTGAAGATTTGAATTTGCCTACTATATGAAATTCGATAGAATAACTACATAATATTGTAATATCCTCTTTATATTTGTTTTATAGCGCTACTTTATCCTCCGGTCTTCTTTGTTGAATGCTGATTTAGCACTTTACATAAAATATGACATATACTCGTGAGGCATCACACCTCTCCGAGGATAAAACGTATGCGAAATAGAGTAATTTAGCAAATTGGTTATATCACTCATGTAAATGTCGGCAAATCGAAAAAGTCGTCGGGAGAAATATGTCGGATTGTGGTAAGTTCTAAAGACACTACCGAACTGTTCATTAAACACTGTTTTGGTTTTGTTCCTGAAAGTAAAAAAAAAAAAATATGAGTTTATTAAAATATAGCATGTTTAAATTATTCAAACATTATTTTAAATTGGCCAAAAAGGCTTTGTGCATTGAAATGAACTTGAATAAATAAATAAAAAGACTTATGAAAAGTGGCATGCGAAATAAATTGTACCCGAACTTGGAAAATAGAAGGAAATGAGAAGGAAAGAGTGCATTTAACTTGTAATCTCGAGCATTGCAACTGACAGGAAAGACATCTGCAAGCAACTTATTCAACATAAGTGAGTTTCGGGAAGAAGATAAATAGTCTCGTCAGCGCAAATTTTTCTGTAGCAACGATACAACAGAGTAACGCATCTCACACTGCGGTTATAATCAACAGATTCAATAGAGTTGGATACATTGCTGTCACCGATAAGGTTTTTTTCTCTTGCACATGGTCGAGCAGCCCCAAACATGAGAGATTTCCTCCACTTTTGGTTGGTATAAATAGCAAGGAGATCGAATAGAGTATTTCTTGCATCCTTCTAGAAAACAAACAGCCCAGCGAACATCAAACTGAATTCATTCCAAGAACATCAAGAGCATCCGATTCATCAATATCTACACCGTTTATGAGTACAGTAAAATCAGCTCTCACGGACATGCGGTAAATAATACGGGCGTTGAATTCGACCCTGCTTTTACAAATACTGCCATCATATGCAAGAGAGTGACATAAAAGACACTTAAGAAAAATAAGATATAGGGTAGGAAAAGAACCAAGATTTGCAATACTCTCGAATTAATCGTAAACTCGTTTGATGTGGTCCCATCTATAACAAT
This sequence comes from Thecocarcelia acutangulata, assembly GCA_914767995.1. Lineage (NCBI taxonomy): Eukaryota > Metazoa > Arthropoda > Insecta > Diptera > Tachinidae > Thecocarcelia > Thecocarcelia acutangulata. The sequence goes on along the minus strand of OU612099.1, from coordinate 1,124,193 downwards.
CCGTATACTGCGGTCTCTGAGGAAGTCCGATGTAAATCGAGAGAAAGCATTACCGGCACCAAAGCAGTAGTTTTGACAGTAATGCACCATGTCACTATATCAAACAATATAGAGCCATCAATTTATTTTCACCCCACCATGATGGATCAAGAGGACCGAATTTTTCGGGAAATATGCCAAAGTATTCTAGTTACCTCATAATGGTAGTTAACCGTACTTTCCTTTACATTGAAAAGCGTAGAGCAAATTGCCTCAACCTTTTTAGAGAGTGGCGTTACATTAGCAATATTCGAGCACAACGGGAACTTACCAAGATAGTATGTGCTAAAAAGGCATGCTAGTGGACACTCAAGTGTAGAAGAACACTGCATCAAAGCCAGTACTGTAACGCCTGTTCGAACTCGAAAAGTCTCTTTGTCATAGCTACTAATGCTGCTGCAGGTTCGGGAAGTGGTTGACTGATTTTTAGCAAATTTACAATACTTTCAGCCAGCAGGTTGACCTTTTCTAAGGGATCGGTGAATGCTTGGTCATTCTTTAAAAGCGGTGAATTAGCATTATTCCTCACTCTCACAAATGACCAAAATCTCTTACGACACAAGGCTCACACAAAGAGCAATTTTTACCATATGTTTGTAGCCATATGAGCAACTTATTGTTGAGGACTTCGGGCTATCTAATCCCTCCTGTATGCAATTTCCCAGCAATCAATGGAAGACAAGGCCCACTATCAGCATCAGCCCTTAAACCAACTCACCCGTCAACCATCACCACTGGCACAGTACAGGTATCTGTTGTAAAGGTAACAGACCCTCGGGAGGTTGTTAGTCCCCGAAAAAAGCCACACACCAAATAATTATCAAGGATACTAACACCCCCTTCCTGCGTTTTAGTCTTCAGCCACAGACAGAACATTTCAGCTAAGGTAGGCACCTCAACCATGATCAGCACGGGTTGTACTGCAAGCAGAACCACCCGGGGGCCATGCTGATCCCCGTTCTGCGAATTTAAACCCTTGGTAAGGGTTTCAGAAGCCAACATAACATAAGTCATGCGGTTTCTTAGAGTTTTATTTGCTACAACAAACGAGGGACCCCTTCCCGTCTTTACTCGAAAAACAGAGTGCCCTGGTTAGGAATACGCCAACACAAAACCTGTTACCCGCGGGAACGTCAATGGCACAGGAAGACCTTGCCTTATTGCGAAGCAAATTAATATCGGAATATTGGCTTTTTATTGGAAAGCCAAATACTGAATGCATCTTCTCTGCATCTGCGGCTGTTTCTGTTGTTACAAGAACTGAGTATCAAGTCTTAGAATTAAAGGCGTCCAAATAAAATTATATGTATTTTTTTAAGATCTTAAATTATTTTCATAAATTTTGGTTAAAGTATCGAAAAATTGAAAGATACAGTTTATTGATCGCTACTTTACTTTAAAAATTGCGGCTCGAAAGTGCACAAATAATACAGGGTGCTTAGTAGCAGATTTATATTTTCAAACTTAAATATTCAATTCAATTTATTTGCTTTCTTTTGATATAATTTTGTTAACAATATGATATATTTAGATTAAAGAGGTTAGCAATATACATATTGCTTTTCTACTTAAATATTGGATTTTTCTGAGATTTTATGATGATTTCTTTTTTAGATATTATGACTTCTTCTTTAGGGGAAAATTATTCAAACCCCTATTGAATTCTACTTATAACTTAAGACTAAAGGGCGTTTCAGACTATCATACAAGTCTTAAGATTTTGATTGGATTTTGTGGGACAAAAATCTAAAGATATTTTTTGCGACTGTCAAAAAATCTAACGTACCATTACATTTTGTTTTCACACTATCACACCTAAAGTTAAAGAAGGAATATGACTTGAAAATAAACAGCCAATTTACTTAACGTCTGGGTTTAATATTTTTATTATTTGCTTTTGCAAAAAATGCAACACTGATCCAATGAAAAATCTTATTGTTTAAACAAATTTCTAAAAATGGTGAAGTGTTATGGGATGTCAAATCTTTTACCGTATTATTTCTCATTTTCATAACGTTTTACATTCACACTATCACACTTGCACGTATTATTTGATTTTTTGACAAGTCTTAATACAAAGTGTGATAGTCTGAAGTGCCCTTAAATAGTGGTTAAAAAGTAAAAAAAAGTATTGTAACGAGATTAACTCGTTAATATGGTGATAATCCGACTGTTCGCATCTGCGAATAGTTTTCCATTAGGTAGTTTAATTTTTCGTTTACAGTTTGGAAGTTGGCTAGAGAGTGCAATCTTCGCGTAGAGTAGTGCCATGGTAGCTTGAATATCAATTTTAAAAGCTTATTTTGTGCCACCTGTAACTTTTTTCTATGGCAGTTTGCTGACGTAGATCATACTGGTGCACAATAAAACATAATTGGGTGGAAAACTGCTTTGATTAGAAATTTTTTATTTCCAATTGAGAGGTTTGATTTTCTATTTATTAAAGGGTAAACCACATACAGCATATGGAATATGGTTTTTAAAATTTAATTTTTTGTCTAGAATAACTACTAGATATTTGACATTTTCTTGCCAGATGATACTATGGTTGTTAAACTGTAGCGGATTTTGCGGTAAGTAGCAAGACTTTCTCTTTCTTGTAAAGTAAATGGCTTTCGTTTTTTCAGCATTTATTAGAATTTTCCATTTGGTGAAATATTTATACAGACTTTCTAAAGCTGATTCTAGGTTATTAGTGACGTTCACGGAGAATACATCTGAGCTAATAATGGCTGTACCATCAGAAAAAATTTATGTTTCGCAATTTTGAAGCGACGGGATATCAGCTGTATAAATGTTATACAGCACTGGTGATAAGCAAGATCCTTGCGGACATCCTGCCTTTAGTTGTATTTCTCGCGATTTGGTATTTCCAATGTGTACTTGAAAAAACCTTTCACTTAGAAAACTATGTATAAATTAAACGTTTTAAGCTTGTAAATGAGCCCATTATGCCATACAGAATCAAATGCCGATTTAATGTCGAGCAGTATCATGCTACTAAATTTTCCGTTTACGAAATTATTTCGGACTAACTGTTTAATTTTAAGCAACAGATGTCGTTTGTCGAATTGAACACACTGTTCAAAACAGAGCCTTGTGTTCTGGGAATTTTCGAAAATAAAATGGTTCAATTATCTCATGCGTCGATAAAGCACATCAAACAGTTATCCTGCGCCAATACAATGGTTTTTAATGTTTCAATCGAGGGTTAGGGATCAGTAACGGCAGTTTTGCTTGTTGACGTGGCCGTTTAAGTGAAAATGAAGCTCGTTGCTCTAAAAAATGAGATTTATAATCCGACCACGACATCGTGACTGACAAATCCGCATAATCGATAGTTCCACCCTCCGCCCTCACTGTTGAAGTAATCGTATTTAAAAATATAGATTTGCCACCAGGAACCCTGTATTTGTAATAGTGTTGCCAAAAATCTTTCAATTGTGTAAATCTCTCATTCTCTTTACGAAAGGTTAAGTAAATTAATTAATTCTTTTCTTTCATCTTTCTGCAGCCAGACATATGTACTTACATATTTCAGAATGAATGAACATTATAAACCTATTTGGTATAAACGCTAATAGGTTTAAAATAGAATTAAAAAATTTATTTTTGTAACTTATTTTTTAACGATAAATTTGGTTTCTTTTTGCAAAGTACAATAATGATTCATGTTTTTCCTTTAATTTAAGTGATAACATAAATTGTTCCGTTTTTTACTTTTAATTTTTCCCTTTTGTTTAAATTTACATACATACGAGTATATTCATTGTTATTGTTTGCTCTTACCACTAACACTATCATTTATAAGATGTATATCTTGTTGTGTTAGTTTATCAAATAAATAAATAAATAAAATAAAAAAAAAAAAAATAAATAAATATGTATATCACATGGCAGCATAATAAATTGTTATACAACAACCACATTTGAAATATATAAAAAAAAATCTTAATATTCGTTTTTGAAGTTGATTTAAATTAATAAATATAAAATAAGACTTCTTTTAATTGATGTTTACGGATTCTGAATGAACGAATGAAGAAATATGAAAGGAAAGAGAATGATGAAATTAAAAAGGAATACAGAAATATTTCATTCTTTTACTTCATTCAGTTGAAGTATTGTATGCCTGACTGGCACAAGTATAATTTGTAAGTAATTTTATTTAAGAAACTACGAACTTCATTTGCCCACTTTATCAACAATAAAAAATATCTTTCCATCTTCATCTTAACTTTTGGGTTTTTTTTTATTTGGAGAGATAGACTATTTCCAATATAAAGGAACACAAATATTTTAGATATAAAACTGATTTCCTACCTTAACTGATCTCTTTCTTGCAACCATTTATGTAAGAAATGCTTTGCCGGTTTACTTTCATTATCCTGATTTTCTTCAATTAATTGCGTTAGCATTTGTAACCAATTTGCCGTCGCTTTGAACTCCTTAGTGTTTAATGTTTTTATTTCATGCTAATTAGGTAAAAAGTGTGCAAAAATTTTATGTAAAACACTAGTATTTTTTCCACAAAAAAAAAAAAAAATTCTTACCGACAATTCACTTATTATTGCACCCGTTCGCCAACCATGTTCTAGAGTGACATCGGCCAAATCGCTATAAGGATGATCGCCAAAATATAATACACTGTGACCCCGCCAGCCAGTTAAGTCTTGCAACTGCTTAACAGTTCCCTGTTAAATTTTCAAATAAAAAACTAATTTTATACGGGCTTTATTTTATATTTATAATAAAAGTAAATATGTATGCGTCTGTATGAATATAAAATAACTGAACAATTTTGATTAACGTCCATAGCACCCCATTAAAAATCTATTACTTTGGAAAATAAAAGTTAAACCAAATAATAATAGAGTAAAATCTAACACAATACAGGGGGAGGGTTTTTTTAACGCAGAGCTGCGTCGGAGACGTTTTCGTTTCAACAGCATTTACGGCCTGTTTTCAGGAGACAATATGGCTTTAGTTCGCGTTAAGACGTTAATGTTTTGCATATTTGCGTTTTTAAACCGCTAATGTCAAATATTATGCACGACTGCGCCGGAGAGTAAACGATACAATTTATCAAAGAAATATTTTATACCACAAATTTTTTTTTAAATACTTATTTTGCTTTTTTATTTTATTCACACTTTATTTCATAAAATTTAGAACGGGTTTAAAAATTTTTAATTTTTATTATACAAAAAATTTGCTGTTAAAAATTTTGTAAATTATTGTTTTATATTTTTTTGTTTTTGTTTCCTTTTTTCTGTTTGTTTTTTTATATTCAAACGGGTCTACCATTTTGAATGCTTAAAAGAAATATTTTGTATGAACAGAAGTAAACAAATATTAAATTGTAGTAGGTAGGTAACACTAAGACTTGATACAACGTAAATGCTTTCGTAAGTAAGGCTAAGAAACCGAATCGTGTCCAATAAACCCAAATTGTTACGTATTCGTCAAGCTGCAATCCGGTTCTTGTTTGCTTTGAACGTCTCCTAAAAACAGGCCGTTAGTTACAGTCAAATGGAGCAACTGCTTCAACGGAAACTCTCATCTACACGTTCCACAGGCTCTCAAGGTCAACTGACCTGACTGCACCAGATTTTTATCGAGTTACGTCAAGAAAGAGTTGTAGAAACCGAAAACAAGGAACTTGAATGAACTGAAGCAGTACATTGAAACAATAATTGAAGCAATCCCGACGTCAGGCCACAGTTAATAATAAGTTTCTGATCAGGAGTCGCATATGCGTGGATGAAGCATGAAGGTAGGTCAATCATCTTCAAAATAAAGTAATTATGCATATAAAATTAAATTGATTTTAACTACACAAATATAAAATAAAATAAATGTTATGCGTTGACAAAAAAAATTATTTAAATTTCTTATTGTTATTATATAATTACATACACACATCATATTACCTCACAATATATTTGTCCTTTTTCCAGCTTTGCCACTCTATCCCAAACATGGCTATCAATGCTTTCATCATAGAGGCGTATAGGACGAGATTCATCGGTAAAAAATTTGGGTTTTCGAGCTTGAACAATAATGACGTCAAAATATTCTCGCCAGTTTTCTCCAGCCAATAAAGCCATTCCGCGATTTCTATATAAAAACATATACATACGTATACAAATAAGAACTTCATTTCAGACTTAGTGCAAAATATTTTAAATGGGCGAGCAGTTACATTCAATTAGTGTGAGAAGTATAGGGTGTTTTTTTAAGCTAGATAGAACTTTAAATTGTAAAAAGTAATACAAAAAATTAAATTTTGATGAAACATTTTTTTTTATTTGTTTCAGTATACTCTGACAAATCATCATGAATAGACTCACGCTTGAACGCTTTCGCCGATTGGGCTCTAGAGCAGTTGGCAACTGACCCGTTGTTTTATCGCAAAATTGTGTTCAGCGATGAGGCGCATTTTTGGCTTAACGGGTTTGTTAATAAGCAAAATTGCCGCATATGGAGTGAGACCAATCCACAAGAGACCCTACAGACTCCATTACATCCAGAAAAATGCACTGTTTGGTGCGGTTTTCATGCTGGTGGCATCATCGGACCTTATTTCTTCAAAAATGAGGCCGGAGCTCGCGTTACGGTCAATGGAGATCGTTACCGCACCATGATCAATGATTTTTTGTTTGAAAATATGGATGACATTGATCCGGAGGAGATGTGGTTTCAACAGGATGGCGCTACGTGCCATACGGCGAACGCAACCATCGACTTACTGAAATCAAAATTTGGCGATAAGTTGATTTCGAGAAATGGACCTGTCAATTGGCCTCCAAGGTCGTGCGATTTGACACCTCTCGATTATTTCCTGTGGGGCTACGTGAAGTCACTGGTTTATGCTGATAAACCAGCAACAATTGACGCCTTGGAGGCCAGCATTGTTCGTGTTGTTCGTGACATACGGCCAGCAGTGCTCGAAAAAGTGGCCCAAAATTGGACGTCCAGAATGCGCTTCGTCAAGAACAGCCGCGGTGCCCATATGCCCGAAATCATTTTCAAATGTTAATGTCACGTATTGATCTTTCGAATAAAAAAAAATTTTGATTACAATTTAATTTTTTGTGTTATTTTTTACAATTTCAAGTTATATCGGGCTTAAAAAAACACCCTATATTAAATTTCACCAGTGTCTGGCTGGTCATTTGATTGCGCACATCTAAATAAATATTTTCTTTATTTCGTTTTAGGTATGAGTTATGCAGACGCGGTGATTCTCACGTCAAAATGTGGGAAAGAAATGAAAACAAAAAAAGAAAGGTAAGAATTCGCGCAAGTATCAATTACATTAAGAGTTGTTGATTAAAAAAAAACCCAAAGGCATTAATAATCACATATGCATATTTATGGGGCAATAGCTGAAGACTTATCACTATAAATTTTCTTTATTATATTATTTTTATAAAAATACTATAATTCTTTTCTTATGTATATTGAATGGAAAAAATATATATATTTTTCATATACATACAAGAAAAGTTATTTTTATAATTATTATTTTACTACAACTCTCCAACTTTGTATGTGGTAACAGTGCTCAGCAGTTTATCATTTAACTTTCAGAAAAGGTAAAAAAATTTGTTTAAAGTTTTGTTGAAAGCTGTGGGAAAGCAAACAAAAGTTGAGTGTGTTAGTAAAAAAGTGTGAGTGTATTGCAACTTTCGTGCAATTACTTTCATGTCTAAACGCTAAGAAGTCGCTATCGTGGCCTGTAGCGTTCACCTGTATAATTGTATTGCCAATGGAGTCCTTATTCCTCTCGCGTGAACACCGCAGATCACACAATAGTAGATGTAACGGCTTTTCATGCATCACAGGCGGCTCTCCAGTGCGCCAGACACGAAGATTTTGTTTATTGACGTGATCGTGTTAATGAAAATGCACCTCGTCTCTCATGATGATTTTCGACTCAAAACCTTCTTCATTGTTAAGTGTAGGGTTGCTTATTTATTTTACGCTCCCTGTATTTTAGTTTGAAAATTATTGAAGTACATGCAGACATTTAATTATTAACAGAGAAAATTGATATGGGAACTAGTGTGTGGGTAATTTGCAGCAAAAAGGAGCAAGAGTTAACCATTTTCCTTACCGTTTAATACACAAAATGCAATATATAAACCTTTTTTTTATTACTTCATTTTATGATTATGTAGCGCATATACCACCAAAAACTTTTTGTGGTGATCCATGTTTCTACAGGTTTTATATAATTTCATTTGCTTTAGTTATTATTACACATTTTAAAAAAATCTTAAAATTATTGATAAAAAAAATCAGATTATGTATAATATTTACATACAATATTAACACTATTTAGGCAAATAATCCAAACATTGTCTGATATTTTAGCAGTTTCCTCGGCTTGTTATAATTATGATGGAATCTTAAAAGTTTAATAAAAATGATATATACAGGAGGTTCTTTTAATCAACTATTATAATATATTCTTGTGCTTAATTAAAAAGCATTTACATCAAAATCTAAAAAAATGGATATGCGTGCAAATGGAAAAATACGGGTTGTTTTTTTTTATAATTTACCCAATTTTACAGTACGAGAACGCTTTTCGTGCAAATTGGAACCCGCGGGATGTCGGGTTTCTATACAGAAGTCCAAATGCGGGGAGGGATACTACCTTTTCTGGTTTCGATACCCTCTCTAACTCCATATCGAAGATCCTGGAGAGTTGTCCGAGCAGTGAAATCGTTGTTGCTGGTGATTTCAATGTTCACAACTCATCCTGGCTTCGCCATTCGACAACTCCGGAAGGCCAATATGTCGAGTTATTCGCTGCGCACAACCACCTAGCGCAATTAGTGAATGACCAACGCATATTCCATGTGTTGAAGGGCACCACTTAAATACACTTGACCTATTCCTGACTTCGCACCCTGAAAAGTGCCAAGTCAGCGTTAGTGCACCTCTCGGCAATTCGGACCATTGCACCATTTCTGCCTCCTTTTCGATCTCTGAACTTCGTAACGTTTCGAAATCAGCTACGAAACGTTCAATATTTATTTACGAAAAGGCGTGTTGGGCTGAGCTCAACCAATTTTATGAGCATTTTAATTGGAAACTTTGCTTTCTAGATAACGACATAAATGCTGCAGCAAAAATGATCGAGAATATGATATTGCTTGGGATGAAATCATTTATCCCCTCCAAGCAGATTTCGGTTAAACCATGAGTGAAATCCTGGTTTAATCAGACGTGCAAAAACGCAGTCAGATCTAGAGAGGAAGCATTCAGTAATTGGCGTTTAAACAAAAACCCAGACTGATTTGCTACGCAAAAAGGCGAGATCTTCGTGTGCCAGAGTACTTAGACGGGAAAAGTTTCTTCACGAACAGCGTCTTCGTGCCAAGGTCCTTACAGCTCCCCGGGGCAGTAAGACCTTTTGGTCATTCGTTAAGAGAGTAAAGAACAGTGTTAGTTCGTCAATTCCAACTCTCATAAAGAATGACCAAACATTCACCGACCCGGTTGACAAAGCTAACCTGTTGTCTGAAATTTTTGCAAGTAATTCCTACTTGCCGGAAAGCAATCAACCACTTCCCGAGCTCGATAGAGTATCCGTAACTATGCCAAAGATATTTTTCCGGGCTCGAGCAGTTAAAAGGTTTTTGACCTCGACATAAATAAGACTCCTGGACCGGATGGCATTCCAGCACTGGTCTTGAAGCAGTGTTCTTACACGCTTGCTCGTCCATTGGCACGCCTCTTCAGCACTATTTACCGTGTTGGTGAGTTCCCATCTTGCTGGAAGGTTGCTAATGTAGCACCAATTCCCAAAAAGGGTGAAACAAATAACCCCGAAAACAACCGCCCAATTGCAATCTGCTCTGCGCTTTCCAAAGTAATGTGAGGTATCTGGAGTCGCATAAATTACTTTGTGCCAATACGGATTTCGTAAGGGTCGGTCTACTGGTGATCTTTTGGCATTTCTCTCCGAGAAATGGTGCCACTCAATCCACCATTTCGGTGAAAGTAAAGTTGTGGCTCCAAAGCGTTTGACAGAATGTGGCATGCTGCATTGCAGGCAAAACTTATTGCTTTTGGTGTCGGTGATGACTTCTCTCGGTTTGTGTCGAGTTTTCTCAGAGACCGCACTATACGAGTTGTAATAGATGGGGTCTCATCAAACGAGTTCAAGATTAATTCAGGGCTCCATTCTTTCTCCTACCCTATTCCTTATATTCCTAAATGACCTGTTATACCAAATTTCCAACCCTATCCACTCCTTTGCGGATGACAGCAGCATGTGCCATTCGTACTCTTTCAGTTATAGGCCCAGCCTATCCGAGATCGTTGCCAAGAGGCAAAATATGAACGACTCACTAAACAGTGATCTTCTATTAATCTCTGAATGCGGTCGGGAAAACAGGATTACCTTTAACGCTCGTAAGATCCAATGTTGTTTATTAACACACAAACAAACGACCACAGATGCTGCTTTATCTGTACTCATGGATGGTATAAATATTGAGGAATCGGAATGAAGATACAGTATGATGTTCGCTGGACTGAACACATTTTTCATATCTCTAAAGAGGCATTCAAGTGCCTAGGGTTTCTAAAACGGCGTAAGATGTACTTCACTCCATTTGATCTAATTACTATTTATACCGACCAAAAATGGAATACAACTCTCATGTTTGGGCCGGTGCCCCAAAATCAATTTTGGGGTTACTCGACCGTGTGCAGGAGAGGGCGAAGAAGCTTATCGGTGACAGTAGGGTATCCAACTCTATTGACTCACTGGAGCATCGACGCTGTGTGGGGTGTGTTACTCTGTTTTATCGTTACTACAATGGATTTTGCTCTGACGAGATTAGGGACCTTGTTCCTGAAACTCGCACATTTTTACGTAGCACGCGTGCATCGTTCAGGGCTTATCCATTTGTGGTCGATTGCCCAGGGAATCGTACTACGCATTACAGAGAGAATTCGTTTTTCAGCCGTACGCTCCGCCTGTGGAATAAGTTACCTGCTGACGTGTTTCCTGTCTGTTATAACGTTGAAGGGTTCAAGTCAAATGTACACAAATACTACTCCCTCTTTCCTCCTCCTCACAACCTATTTTCCTAGTTCTGGTACAATGCACTGCATATGTAGGGGTTATCCCCTGAGTACAGGTCCAAGTTAAGCAACACACCTACTCCGTGTAGTGTCGGTTTCTAATATATCTGCTTCATTGTAAATATTTGCTTTTAGAAAAATGTTATGTAAAATTATGTTTTACAGTTTAGTGCAATCATACAGAGGTTAATTTCATCTGCAATGTTGTACTTTATATCAGGCTCATTCGCTAGGTTACTAGGCAGAAGCGGAAATACACTGTCACACAAAGTTTCCAGAAAAACAGTGCAAGTCTATGAACTGTTGCTTCGTTTTATTTTCAAGGATGTGTCCGCTGTACCTTAGATTTTTGGTTACTAATTATATAGGGTGTTTTTTTAAGCTAGATAGAACTTTAAATTGTAAAAAGTAACACAAAAAATTAAATTTTGATGAAACATTTTTTTTATTTGTTTCAGTATACTCTGACAAATCATCATGAATAGACTCACGCTTGAACAACGCTACGAAATTATCCAAATTTACTTTGAAAATCAGTCGTCGATTCGCGCAACTTATAGACGCAAAATTGTGTTCAGCGATGAGGCGCATTTTTGGCTTAACGGGTTTGTTAATAAGCAAAATTGCCGCATATGGAGTGAGACCAATCCACAAGAGACCCTACAGACTCCATTACAACCAGAAAAATGCACTGTTTGGTGCGGTTTTCATGCTGGTGGCATCATCGGACCTTATTTCTTCAAAAATGAGGCCGGAGCTCGCGTTACGGTCAATGGAGATCGTTACCGCACCATGATCAATGATTTTTTGTTTGAAAATATGGATGACATTGATCCGGAGGAGATGTGGTTTCAAAGGGTGGCGCTACGTGCCATACGGCGAACGCAACCATCGACTTACTGAAATCAAAATTTGGCGATAAGTTGATTTCGAGAAATGGACCTGTCAATTGGCCTGGTCGTGCGATTTGACACCTCTCGATTATTTCCTGTGGGGCTACGTGAAGTCACTGGTTTATGCTGATAAACCAGCAACAATTGACGCCTTGGAGGCCAGCATTGTTCGTGTTGTTCGTGACATACGGCCAGCAGTGCTCGAAAAAGTGGCCCAAAATTGGACGTCCAGAATGCGCTTCGTCAAGAACAGCCGCGGTGCCCATATGCCCGAAATCATTTTCAAATGTTAATGTCACGTATTGATCTTTCGAATAAAAAAAAATTTTGATTACAATTTAATTTTTTGTGTTATTTTTTACAATTTCAAGTTCTATCGGGCTTAAAAAAACACCCTATATATTATTTTTGGTAAAATCTATATATTACTATACAAAACTCCTTTGCACGAAAAACGTAACACTGAATTTTGCTTTGAGTGCTCACTGATAGCGCATTCGTCAGAATTCAGTCACAGGCATTTGTAGAAGATTATATGTATTTATATGACAAAAACGAAAACAAATTTTAATTAATTAACAAATGGTGAGTTTAAAAAAGAAAAAACATTTAACAAGGGTTATAAAAGTATATGCGAAAGTTGAATGTTTAGGTCACTGAATTGCTTTGTCAAATTATTCTTAAAAGCATTATCGGTCCTAGAAAAAAGTTTAAGTTTTATGGGAAGGGAATTCCAAGTCCTTGTGGTTCTCACATCATGAAATTTTCGTATATAGATGAAGCTATGCGATCTGGTGATTGATCGCGAAAAGCTGATATTTTCAACCAACCTTGTGAAACAAAAATAAAATTCTTAGTTTTATAAGCTCCTGTAAAGATGTACCAAAAAAATCCACAAAATAAAGAGAGGTATGTTCACTAGGTCTGAGCTTATTTCTAATAACTCGATTAAAAATCAAGTTGATTTTTCTTAAAAAAGTGTTATTAGTACCCGAGTATACCTCTAAGGCTCAAAACAATTGCGAAATTAGCAAAGCATAAGCGACAGTTTTTAACATGTAGTGGTAAGTATATATCCAGCGTGCATAGTCGTCTTAAACAAGTATTGACGAAATTAATATGTTTTGAGAAATCTAGTCTTCTAACTAAGACCACACCAAGGCAATGCAACTCATCAGCATAAGCAAATTTGCGTAAAGAGCAACGCATTTGGTCATTAGAAATTTTGTCGAAAAGAACCACCACAAAAAATAAATAAAAATAATTATAAGAAAAGAACAAACCTTTCTCGCTTTTAAGGCGAGTTTTCAAGTTTTTATGTACTTACACAAATGAGTAAGGACTGTTGGTAACCAAAAATAGTTTTTTGTCAGCTGCTTGTAACTTTTCAAAATATTTTGGCAAATGTTCATTTTTTTCAATATACGTTTCTGCATTTTTCATGACAATTTGATGCATTATGGGATGACAAGATTGCACAGCAGCTTTAATGTCATGAAATAAAATTTCTGGGTGGTAATCAATATGGTTCTTCTCAAAATATTCTGCAACATTACATAACAAACACATCTCTGGCACTGAAAACAAATCGGCCAATTGGACCATTTTCGATTTAACATTTGGCTTCATTGGAAAGAAGTTTGAATTATTTGTTTGAAAATATTTAATATTAAAACATTACTCACTTGATAGTTTTTCGAAGTGCCCTCAACGTAAGCAATGGGTAAGATACGATTCTTGTACAGTTTTAATACTTCTTGATCAGGAACTTTAGTGCGACCTCTGTATACCGAGCCCAATTGTATTTGAAGAAAAGAATCCAATTTTAAAAGTAGTCCTTTTTCAATATCATAATGCAAGCCACGTACAGCGAACCCCGGTATGTATTCTAATTTTGAAATATCTTCAGGGTACTGAAAAAAAAAGATCTTAAAAATATAACACAAAACATAACGTTTTTGCTTAAAATCAGATACAAGTATTTCACTTTTTACCACCAATTTGTCAAATCGGAAACATTTCTCTTAGAAACTTATTTAATATGTTTGTTAAGTTCATAGGCTATTCAGATATTAATTAAAGTGTTTTACATTATACAAAGTTATATTGGTTTTTAAAAGAAAAGGTATTTTTCGTTTATTATTTCTAGCTCTGCCCAAAATCTCCAATTTTCGATAGATAATAGGTGTGCACTTCCACCCCGTGAGTTAAGTATATAAAGCCAAACACTAACACATATATTAAGAATGATACTATAGACGAATTTATTGCAAACATAATTACTAATAAATAAAGTAAATTCTAATATTAAACTGATTAAATTTATAAAACAAAAATATTTTTCGGTCGCAATTCCAAGAATTGCAACCGCCCAAATTAAATATAAAACAATTAACTTCCAAAGTAAATTAAAGCACTAAATAAAGAAAAGGTAACAAATTATATTTTCGGTCGCAATTCTGAGAAATTGCAACCGTCCCAATTTAAATACCTTTTCGTTTGCAATAAACATAGTAAAATCGTATTTACTGCATTTCCGTTCCCAAACGAAAATGCAACATTAACATTTATTTACAAATAAAACATTAACTTTAAGATATAAGAAAAATTGTGAATTATAAAAAGGCAGTCTTGTTCCTCCCATCCGATCGCCAGGTCGTTAAGCTTAATTAAATAAATAAAGATTAATAAAACTAAACCAAATTAGTTTTTTTTAATAAATCCCTAAACTCGGTTTCGTTACTCGTGTGTCAGTTGTGTATCATATTATATCCGTGTAATGCCAGCTTTCATATTTAAACATAAGCAAGGTGCCATTAAAGCAAAATTATAACAATACAACAAAAACAGGCATGTGGTAAGCTATCTTGTCAAATATATCTGTAACTTTATTCACAACTATAAACTATAAAAGTACCTTTTCACAATTAAATAGAATTTTTATGTTCTCAAAATAATTTTTAAATTATTTCTAGTATTAAATTGTGTTATTTAAAAATAATAAATGTACTTCATTAGGGAAATGATAACATCTGTATTAATTGTATATGTCCTTTAGGAGCTCGATTAATTATTGAAAATTAAATAAATAAATAAATAAAAACGTTTAATTCAGAATAAACCACTAAATTCACAAAATGTAAACAATGCATTTGACGTAAGTGGCTTATTTTATTGCCAGTAGCAAAAAACTCTCACATGCCGTAGCTCTGCCACCTTGTAGACGTCATGAATGCACCTTGGTCCAAACTTTTCAACAAGCAAAATTTTATAAAGAAGCCTAATGTAAAGCTTTAATGGTACTTACTTTTTTCTGTCTTTTTACGATTTTGGAAAAGAGTATATTTACGAGGTCTGATAAAAAACCGTTAAAGTAATACCCCTCAGATACAATACACTCATGCCAGCGTTTATTGCAATTCTAGAAACACTTCTGAAACGCGCTTTTTGGTATCACCAACAGCTCTTGTTTCGATTTTTCTTTTATCTCCTCAATCGTAGCAAAATTCTGTCTTTTTATCGGTGTCTTCAGTTTTCGTAAGAGTAAAAAGTCAGCGGGGGCCAAATCCGATGAATATGATGGTTGAGGCATATCTCTCTGAGAAATTGTGCCAATCAATCCATCATTTTGGTGAAAGCAAAGTGGTAGCTCTGGATATCTCCAAAGCGTTTGACAGAGTGTGGCATGCTGCACTACTGGCAAAACTTACTGCTTTTGGTGTCGGTGATGACTTTTCTCGGAAAAATAAGAATAATAATAAATAAATATACGTACAATTACATGGCCAGATCAGGGCTTTTATGGCCCTTTTTCAGGCATTGTTTATCGCACATATATTCTAGGGTGTGAGTTTGACCAATACTTAGACTTACGACGGATGATCTTCGTCTACAAAACTATTAAATTTAGATATCCAGCTTATTTAGTACGAAAGTTTCAGTTTGGCGCATCTAATAGGACGCATTGCATCATTTGCCCCAGGTACACGACTTTAATTATGAGCCGAGGTTTTCACGTTAAGGTCTCAAGATTGTGGAACACAGTGATTCCTTACTCAAACAGAAAATTTTCATATTCTATTAGTGCTTTTAAAAATATATTCTTATCCAGTTTGATCTATTGAAACTATTTCAAATCTAATTTAGATTAAATGTATACGTTGATTTTGTGCAAGTAATGGTGAGGGAAATAGCATAAAAGCAAAGATTAAACATATTTGGCTTTATTCATGAGGAGTATTGGGTCTTTGTTGGATTGGTATTTGATGAAAATATAATGTTTCTTATGAATGTGGCCGATTAACTTTAAGATAAAAATACTGTAATATATAACATCAAAATTCGGATGTATATATATTGTAGTTCTGCTAACGTAAATAAATTTTTTGCCGCAAGTTTTGCGATACACCCCTATATGCTGCGTCACAATCCTTAACTACTTTTTACATAATTACAGGGTTCTGACTGATTATTGTAAGCGCACAATTGTTTTACCTTCTAAATAGTTTGCCAATTAATTTTTAAAAGCAACCATTTACTTCTATATTGTTCTTAACTTTAAAAAAAATTTATGTTTTTAATTACTTTATTTTGTTTAACATATGCCATTCATCTTAATAAACTTTACTGCAAAAAATTTGCAAGAACTGTCACTTTACTCTCTTTTTTGTGTTCTCATTTACGCATCTTTGATAAACGAACAGCAAGCAGTAAAACACAGTAAAAATTTGTACAAATTTCTGGGTAAACGAACAGACATAATAAAAGCCGTGTTGATTGCTCGATATTGCTTTATTTATTCATGACAATATTATATTACTTTATTTATTCTTGACAAAATCTGTAACCCTAAACCGGTTTTTATACGTGTAAAATAATGCAGATAAGTGATAAGTAGTGTTTCGTTTTTCACTGTTATCCGTGTTTTCGTTACATCGCTCTTTTATTGCAGCATAGTAATACCTAAAAAAACTTTTGAACTTCTCGATTTAACAATGCAGAATTGTTTACAGTATTACCTGTTATATTGTGCCAAAAATTTATTTAAATTACTTTTAAACTGTTTCTTTTAGGAGATATTTTCTAAAAAAAAAAAAAAATTCTAAGACTTGTGTGGAAACTAAAAATTTTAAATGTATTTTTCTCGAAACAAGCTTTTTTTAGTTATGACTATGTTGCAATAAAGGAGCGATATGTTCATTATTAATTTATTTTCTATTGGAAAATTTCGGACTAATTTTTATTACTCTGAGCAGTATTGAAGTTATAGTAGTTGTGCACTGAGCACTGATCAGTTTTAACTAATTTAATTCACTTTTTATTCCGGCATTTTTACCTAATATAGTACAATTTCTCAAACTGTTTAACTTTTATAATAAGGGTAACTGATTAAGATACATACAGATGAACCAGATGGAAGATCATATACGCTATATTTACGAGTTTCATTCATGAAATAGTTTTTAGTTAAGATCTTTACATAAATCCAACTCATTGTGTAAAGCACATAATTGCTATAACGACTTAAACATACCTTTAGCCTCCTTATTAACATGTCACGTCCTAAATTGTAAAGCAAATCATGTAGGCATGGCTTATAGCACGCCAATGTATAGTCATAATCAAAACCATAAACATTCACTTCACTCAGATCTAATTCATTGCAGGCAAACACACCTCTTGCATTTACATCCTTTGGCAATTTTTTTGCTATTTGTATTAGAAACCATACACATTAAATTAGTAAACAACTCTTAAATCAAAGCGATCTGTTTTCTACACATGCATAAAATTGAATTGTATATCTACATAGGAACTTCTCTTTTGTCACAGCATATAGTAATTCAAAATCCTCCTCAGATGTTGGTTTCTTGTTGCTGCGACTACCAATAAACAAACTTCTGTAACCATGCTTGCAACCAAAAAAGGCCTGGTTGCATGTATAACTTTTTAATTGTCGAAATATATAATGTCCAAACTTATGCATCGTGCCAACTTATAGCTATTTATTAACTAATATATTTTCCCGCCTTTATGTAATTAAAAAATAAATACTGAAATAATAACTAATTCGAATACCATCTGATAAGAGTTCTAAGTTGGGTCAGAAATTGTGACGGCGGGCATGCCAAAATATATGAGCGGCGGCAAACCTACATCTGCATTTACTCACGCAAGTAGAGGCATGCAAATTATGTATACGTGTTGCTGTGAGTTATTAAACGATATCAACAAGAACAAATACATGCGGAAATATCAACCACAATTATGTTGTAGTATTTCCTGGAGGGGCCCATAGGAATTGCAGGAAATACTTTATTTATTATTTTGTTTCTTTTTTTTTTTTTTTTTTTTTTAAGCATTTTTTTATTTATTGAATCTTCAAAATGAACTAACAATAAGTATTCAAATCTTAATACTAAATTTAAAATTAAAAAATGTGATTCTAAAGTCCGGCCAATGCTAGACAAAAAGTTTTATTAAGGAGCTATTTCGGTAAAATCACCTATTGAGCAATCTGATGGTGGCAGCGGTATCCCTTCTTTTAAGCCGAGTGTGGCCGCCAAAATTAAGTATATTGCGAGCAAGAGGGTTTGGATGAAGTTCCAGTTTACTGATATACCTTGTCGCGTACTTAGAAAATTCCTCTTTTACCAGCGGAACACTCAGATCGTTATGAATTCGTGAATTTTTGACGTACCACGGAGCTGCAGTAATCGTTCGTAGAATTTTGTTTTGTCGCCTTTGGATTTTTTCAATGTTTGACGCTGAGGCGGTGCCCCATAACTGAATTCCGTAGCACCATATAGGCTTTCGTATTGAGTTGTATAACAAAAGTTTGCAATCTAATTTCAGTGTCGAATTTCTGCCCATAAGCCAATTTAGCTGCGCTGCTTTTAGTTTTAACTGAGTGACCTTTGCTTCAATGTGAGACTTCCATGTTAGCCTACGGTCCAGGTGAATACCAAGGTACTTGACTTCGTTGTGCTGCGGAATAGGTGAGTTGTTAATTTGGATAGGCGGACATGTTTGCCTACACAGTGTGAATGTAACATGAGTACATTTCTGTTCATTAACTTTGATTTTCCAAAGTTTTAACCATTTCTCTAATATTGAAGTATATTCCTGTAAATTTCGTGATGCTAAATGGTGGTTATCATGAACACTCAAAAACGCTGTGTCATCTGCAAAGGTAGAAGTGTGGATTCCAGATGTCGTTGGCATGTCAAAGGCGTAAATCAAATATAAAGTAGGCCCCAGTATGCTGCCTTGGGGAACTCCTGCCTTGATTGGCTGAGTTGGGCTAATAAAGTCGCCTTCTCTGATAACAAACTTCCGCCCGTATAAGTAGCTTTCCAGAAGCTTGTGTGTATTTGCAGGCAAATTTAGCTTTATTTTGTGCATCAAGCCGTCATGCCACACTTTATCAAACGCTTGAGAAATATCAATGAAAAGAGCTGAGCAGTACTTCTTCGCCTCAAAGGTTTGTCTTATGACATTGACTAGTCTGTGCGTTTGTTCTATGGTGCTATGTTTAGCCCGAAAGCCAAATTGATGATCAGGGATGCATCCTACATTGTTCAATATTGGACTCAATTTCGCCATTAACAATTTTTCGAATAATTTTGAAATTGTTGGTAAAAGACTTATTGGTCTAATGATT
This sequence comes from Thecocarcelia acutangulata, assembly GCA_914767995.1. Classification (NCBI taxonomy): domain Eukaryota; kingdom Metazoa; phylum Arthropoda; class Insecta; order Diptera; family Tachinidae; genus Thecocarcelia; species Thecocarcelia acutangulata. The sequence goes on along the minus strand of OU612099.1, from coordinate 1,104,486 downwards.
CTACCTTAGTTAGATCCTTTCCTGGCTTGGGTATCATAGTAATCACTGAGACCTTCCACTCTGCAGGGTAATACTCAAGGCGTAAAATGGCGTTAAAAATAAAAAGTAGAACCCTTCTAGCTACACGAGGTAACTGTTCAAGCATTTTACCAGTAATTTGATCAATGCCTGGAGCTTTTCTGGGGTTTGTATTACCGATAACGTTTTCGACATCTTGAAAATTAAATCTCAAAGACACAGGAGGTCTAACAACATATGGTGGTAATTCCGCTGTATTATTCTCTGAATCATTTGTGATAAAAACGTTTCGCAAATGATCGACATACAACTTTCCCTATTCAGAATCGCTTCTTGCCCAGTCGCCAGTTGAATTTCGCAAAGGTGGCTTACCTATTACGGGTCTTTTTAAACCTTTTGTCGCTTTCCACAAGGAATAATCAGATTGAGGGGTACCATCAAGGCTTTCCAAATATGTTTTAAGGGAATCCATTCTATGGACTTCAAGCAGATTTCTTAGCTGAGCTATGCATTCCCGTAGCCTAGTTTTAAGCTGGGGCGACCTGCGAAGTTGCCACTCTCTTCTGACTCTTCTTTTTTCTGACAGAAGTTGCTCAATTTCAGATGAATAAGTTCTATTGCTCTCATTTCTAGGTCTGAAATGACTAGTGGTAGCATGCTGTACGGCCAGTTTGAGGTTTTCAGAAAAATTGTTAATTGACACATCAATATCCTCAGGCGTCCTCAAGGCAATATTTTCAGTACAATGTGTGCTCAAAAATTTTTTGTACTTTAACCAATTAACTCTATTGACAGTCAACGGTGAGCCAATCTCTTGGGGGAACGAAACAGAGATTATAGTGGGAGAGTGATCTGATGACAAATCTAATGAAGGCTCCACTTGCATCCACTCTAAGGGAAAATTTTTCGCAACTCCAAAATCTATAACGTCTGGGATCTTTCGTCGGTCTGTCGGCCAATAAGTGGGGTGTCCGCTTGAAACCACATCTAAGCCCATTTTGGAAACGGTGTCAAAAAGCACACGGCCTTTCGAGGTAATTAAGCGTGATCCCCAAAAAGTGTGTTTAGCGTTATAGTCGCCAGCCGCTAAAAATCGAGGCCCAAGTGATTTGAAAAAATTTGAATATTGGCTTTCTGTTATTGAAAATCGGGGCGGTGAGTAAATCGAGGATATAACGATTTTTTCATGAAAATGTTCAATACATATGTTTGTTGCTTGGATATACTCCTCACGTGTCTCGTTCATTAAATAGTGCTTAATTCTGGATTTTATTAGAACTGCCGATCCTCCGCAAGATCTTCCACGGGGATCTTTTGTGTCGTACAGTATGTAGCCATTAATTTTGAAAAAACTGTTGGTTGTCAAATGAGTTTCAGCAATCAACATTATATCGATTTGCTTTTCCATAAGGAAGTGCTCAAGTTCATTTTTGTGATGGCGGATGCCGTTTGCGTTCCAGAAACATATTTTCAACCAATTCATTTGTTTAAAATTGCCTGCAAAATAGTGGATTGCATTTTTAGCATTTCCTGCATCATGTTTGTCATAGAAACTGTAAAAGTGTTTATGGACTGAACAAGAGTCTGCAGAGTTGCCTCAAGATTGCTAAAATTTGGATCGGATTTTGGAGGCTTGGGCTCCTGATCCAAGTTTGGTTTATCGGATTTTACCAAATTTGCATAAGAAATTTGTTTGGGGTTTTGCAAGTTTACATGGCTGGTTGACTGGCGTACCTGGGGAAAATTGTTTGTAGAAGTGGTGTTTGACTGCTGGGGTGGCATATTTGAAATTGGTGACCTATTTGTCATTGACCTCTTGAAGTGAGTGTAGACAGGGCAACCCCTGTAGTTTGCAGTATGGTTACCTCCACAGTTACTGCATTTCTTAACGCTCGCGTCAGTCTTAGGTTTTTTGCACAGTGATGTACCGTGTAGCTCACCACACACAACGCAAACTGCGGGCAGCTTACAATAGGGCTTAGTATGGCCAAATTCTTGGCAGTTTAGGCATTGAACGGGCCCTAAACGCTTATGAGGCTCCTCAACGATAACCTTGCGATGCAAAAGATACTTGAGGTTATAAATGGGATGCACTTCATTCTTTTTTAAGGCAACATCTCTAGGTTCCAATTCAACCCTAAACATGGGTTGAGGAATTTTTTCCCGGTTTCTAATATTAACCACATTTTTAATTTTGAAGCCATTGTCTTCTAGTCCGGTTTTGACCTCATTCGTGTCAACAAAAGGGTCAATCCCTTTTATAACGACCTGAATACCTTTGGCACTTTTAAGCTGATATGTGTAAAATGATCGCTTCTCCTTCTCTAGAACGTCAGACAGCTTTCGGTATTCATTTTCACTGTTTACCTGGATTTTCGTTTCATTGATGCCGCCGTGCTTAACCGATGTTAAGTTAAAAGTATCTTTGCCGATTGCCGCAATAAGTTGTTTTACCAGCTCACTAGAGGTAGGTTCTCGCAAATATATTGGTGGCGGCTTAAAGGTTTTTTTAGAAATTGTTGGCTCATCTGTTTGCAGTATAGCAAACCTATTGCTATCGGTTGCCGAAGTCCTATTATCATCTTTAGAAAATTTCGGTTGAGATGATATTTGAGCTGATTTGGGGCTTCGCTGCCTTTTAACCACGGTTATGTACCTGTCCATGCCTACTTGGATTTTTACCTTATCATCAACAATTAAACTGGAAGATGTTTTGTCTTCAGTTGTAACAACAATATTTGGCGAACACGATCGCGGGCGTTTCCTATCTCTTAGAGACAGGAAATTTTCCAATGATTTTTTCACCGATTCCTCTTCAGAAATCCAAAGGTTTTTTCTACCGGAGCTAAGCTCTTTTTCAGAATTACATCTGATAGGTACACTCATGCAATTAATTGTTTCTATTTTTTATTTACAATTTTAAATGGTATTTAAAAAAAATGTCACAAAGTTTTTTTTTTTAAACAAAAACAATCTGTTCACCTATTACGGTTTTTACTTAATCCCGTTTTATTTTTTTTTTTTTTTTTTTTACTTGCGATCAAAAAACAAACACGTCCGTTCACTATCGAAGCTAAACAACGACTGAATTTATTATTATTTTGTTTCCATGAAAAACACGAGGTTAATTTCAATTAATTTGTTTATCGCTTATTGAACAATTCTTGCTCATTAACTTCTTTTATACATACATATTTGACCTGAAGAAGGTATCCGAAGGTGAGAGAAATATTTCCAGATAATAAAATAATAACAAAAAACAAGTAAGAGTGTGGTATATTCGGCTGGGCGTAATCTAACGACCCCTTCGCAATAGTCACGTATATGTATGGTATATATTACAAATTTGAACTGAATATGCTCCGATAACGGGGAAAATATATGTTTGCCTTATATCACCATTCCAAAAAAGAAATTGTTTATGGAAAAGTTTGTTTAAGCTATATCTCGCTTATATATGAACCGATATCGGAATTTAATATTTTCTGTATTTTGGTGACCTTCTTTTATAACGAGAATTGCTTTTCAGCAAAAAAAAAATCGGTTTAATCAAATCTGGTAATAAAATAAGGTTTTCTAAGTGTGGAAAATGAAAATTTCGAAATCGGTCCATATATACCCGAGCTATAGCCTAAACCGGGTTTTCTGTTTATAAAAGAAGATTACAGAAAATGAAAAATTCCAATATCTGTCCAATTTCATTAAAATGTCGCGTAAGCGAACTTAAACAACTTTTTTTTTTTTTTGCTTAAAAACAGTTCTGATTATTAAAGGAGGTTACTAAAACACAGAAAATAGAAATTCCTGACATCGGTCTATATTGTTTGGTTTTTTATAAGATGGGACAACTTGTCACATAGCCACGCCTCTTATGACAGAATTGTGGCAAAAATGTTTCAATAAACTGATTTCAAGAAACTCCACATTCCGTTGACCCCCAAGGTCTCCTGACCTCACTGTACCTGATTTTTTTGTGGGGTTATTGCAAACAAGAAGTTTACAAAAAAAAAAAACTCAAAATATTTGGATGATTTAAAGCAACCCGTTCGAACGGTAATTTAGACAAATCCCGCTGCAATATTCCTGGTAGTAATGAATAACTTTTTGTTAAGATGTCACACATGTGGTGGAGGCCATATGAACTCAATTATTTTCAAAACTTCATACTTAAACAGATAGATATATAAACAGCAAGTTTTAACTTCATGTTTTAACTGCGTTTGAAGTTAGGTGTATACTGCATGTTACGTGGAGACACTTTGTTAATTTTTGTTTTTTTAACGTATTGCCACCTTGTACAATTCATGTGTTCTCGTCGTCAAGGCTCTGCGTAGTGATATGGTAAATATATTTAGCTTTTGAAGTATGGTATCACTAGTTATGTATAAATGGCGTTTTTATTTAGTATACACAGAATACATAAATGGTTCTGCATAAATGTTGTATTTTTGTACCTAAGTTTACTATGAAACAATTTTATGAAACGTGAAAATTGTGAAATATTTTTCTTTTTAAATATACGTTAATGAAAGCAATTAAATAATTTGTAAAGTGAAGATATGATATTTACATTAATAATACTACAAAGATACGAAACAAAAACAAATCAGGAATTTGAGTTAAAGTTATCATGTTAGTGGCCACAAATACAACTGGACAGCAACAATTAGCAAAACCATCAACATTGTCATTAAATACAACTAATTGTCTACCTTCTGGTAGTGCATGTGTTAAATCGAACACCACATCATCAAACAATAACGCAAGTGTTTCTCCAAATAACTTAGCAATTATGTCATCTTCCCTCGACGTATCTACTCCTACAAGTACCACAACTGTTTCAACAGCAAACAATAATAATGCAAATAGAAACAATCTTCATTGTAATACCAATAACAGTGCTAGCCAAAAATATGAAACAGCTTATGGAGGAAATGTTACTTCACCATGTAATAGTGGTAAGATGATAAAAAAAAAAAAGATTTAAAAGATCTCGATATTTTTTAAAATAATTTTTATTTTTTTTTATAAAGCGAGAAATTTTGTTATTATTCCAAAGTTAAAAAGTAATGCAGAACCGAATTCTATGAAATATTAAGATGTAATAAAAGTCTAACATGCTAGAAAAACGCATCTCGGAACTTTTGCCACAAATATTATGTTACCTATAGTTTGTTGTATATCGGTTATTAAATAAAGTATTTAGAAAATCTTATAAAAATTCCCAGCAGACAGTGATCGTTTTTGTTAAAATATGTTCTTTGCATAGTCATAAAGCAGCTCTGGACTGAAGAAAAGCTCTCGCTTCATCGTAACTATTTCGCACAACAGATCGACATTGGTCGCAGTGCAAATGGCCGATGAGAGCCATAACACCCATCCAATAATAACTATTTCTTAAGTGCGGTCAGGCTTGTTTTTTTCGTAACGACTTGCCTCAACTGACTATTGGTTTACAGTTTTTCTAAAGTTATTTCGTAGTTAGTCAGAGCGACGCTACCATATGCCATCTTGTGCAGGCATATGGTTTCCGTCACCCCACTACAATGTTGTGCATCCTATACTTTGCAAATTTACTTTGCAACTGTAAAGGTAACTAAATGTTCTATGCTTACAAAATAATTGGAAAATATAATAATATAGTGCCTAGAATATTTATTAATCATACCGCGATTACATTTGTTGATTCCCTAAAATGTCTTAGTGTTATTTTTGATGCCAAAATTAGTTTTACTGAACATATAAATTTTCTCGCGCATAATACCTGTCTTAGTCTAAGAAGAAGACTTTACCGGCTTAAATCTTATACGCCTAAACATGTCAGAAGTCGGTTAGCTCAATCTCTTTTATTCGGCCATGTCACAGAATTCACTTCCGTTCGGAAATGGAATTGAATCGGGCTTTTAATTCTTCAAAAAACGAAAATTTAAAGCTTTTTCGGAATGAAATCAATTGTTTAAGATGATATGATGATTCTTGCAATTAGAAATGATTTCATACCGAAAAGTTTTTTAGTTCTCAGTTTTTTGATGAAGTAAAAAAATAACTCAATACCGTTTCCGAACGGAATTAAGCTCTGTGACATGGCTGATTATCTAGAATTAATTATTGTCTTGAGGTTTACTCTGCAACGTGGTCTTATAATTTAAATATGGTTGAAGGCATTATTAGAAAGATCGTTCGATATATTTATTGTATTAGAATAGTTGAACACGACTGTGTCGGAGCTTCTTCCTCTCTTCTAAGATGTAGTTTTGATAAGATTCGAATTTTATATAATTTTTATAAGTTAATGAAAATTGGACGACCATTATCCTTGGTAAATGAATTTTCATTTACTAGTTCCACACGTAATACTCAAATTGACGTTCCGCTAGTTCACCTGTCCGTCTTTGAGCGGTCGTTTGTTATAAGAGTTCATCGTATATGGAGCCATTTTCCGAGTTCTCTTGAAAGAAAGTCCCATAAGCATTAAGTCGCTTAAGAACTTTGTTTTCATACCACGTAAAACAATTTTTACACTACTAACATGTCGTACCAGTCATGAATGAATTACTTCAACTGAATGATTCTCTCAAGTGAAGCAGTGGACTATTAGTGAATCTGTTCTTTATTTGTTTTATCTTTCTTTTTACTCTCAGATTTATTTTGCTGTCGGTTTTCTGTTTTGAAGCTGATCAGAAAGTCGTATACATTTGATGTCAGATGTTCGTATTTCGAAAAAGATCTACCTAAAATGAATTATAAATTAAATTACTCTGGCATGTGTGTGGCCTTGATCCCTTTTTTATTGCAATATGTTATAAATAAAATAAATCTTTGCTGTGCAAAAATATTCAGCGGTTCTTAAAAGCAAACCATAATCTAAACAAAAACTCTGGAATCAGGAATAAAACATCTTCATAAAAATGATCTTATTAAAAAAATAATAATAATAATGATAATTTAGAAATGGCGAGCAAACAGTCAACTTCTTTCTGACAATCTGCAGGATTTATGACGCTTATTTACAATTACATCCAAAACTAGTTCTGCGACTCCTATCCTTCATCTGCACCATTACATATGTGATCGGATACATTTTTTGATTTGGACCAGGACTTAACAACACGCAAACACCAATGCAAACGTTACACATCATTAAACTGTTAGAATTAAATTAGTTAAAACTGATCAGTGCCGAGTGTATATTCCTTCGACACTGTTCAAACTAACAATTAGCTCAACACCTCCCAATACTGTAAGGTAATGAATTATATAACATAGCAAACGAAATTAATGACGACCATAAAGAAAACGAAAGCAGAAAAAACTCGCATGCACGGTATGGCAGACATAACTCTATTTGACTTAAATATCGGGGCAGATCATATATTATAAACAATCACTTCATATGCCGCAATTATTTCCACATGTACTCTTATAAGCTTGTATGAAAAATGCTCTTTAAAATAACAATTTTGGCGTGTCGTCTGTTGCCTACTTTAGTAAGCGCGATATACATATTCCACTTTTGCCGTACGTAGGATTTTACTAAGTAATTTATATACATATGTATATTTTTATTTATTTTATTTATCACATATTGCAGTAAAAAAGCCGTCATGGCCAAAATAAAGTAGTACTGCACAGCAAGATTAATAAGTGTATATACCTGAGTAACTCAAATACTAATACAACTCTATTCCTTATATAATACAAATCAATTTACAATATAATTTAATTGTAATTCTAATATATGAGAGATAAAATGCTGTAGAAGTATTCACTACAGTGCTACTGCGCAGTGTTCGAGTACTCAAACGGTAAAATTAAACATTTTTATACAATTTTTTTTTTAATTTTGATCCTAGGACTATTTTTTTTAAAATAAATTTAACTTAGAACTTCTTTTATTTTTTTCATTTTTTATTTATTTTATATATTATTTTATTGTATTTGCAATACAAAAAGTCTAAGAGTTCTTCCTCCTTTCATTCATTGTCAGAAATAAAAAGAAAACTATTATGTTTAAAATTGAGGTTTCCGATTCATTGTTCTTAAATTAAAACCTAATTACTGTAAAAATAATGTCAAGTTTCTTGTAAAAAAAATAACATAATGTTATAGGATAGTTAACGCTGTTGAGCTGCTGCATAAAAAAAAATAGGACGTACATATACTTGTTTTTTGTTAGACTAAATTCCTAGGTAAAATATTTATTTAGATAATTTTTGGCTTTATATAACTGAATTGATAAATAAATGAAGAAAGGTATGGTCTTCTTTGCAATTAATCTTTAAGCTTTCTAATTATATTAAAAGATAAGGTAAAGGTAATTTATGGTATAAATGAAAGATACCGATGTAGCTGTCGCATACCGATGTAGCTGAAAATTCCTCCAAATAACATTTGCTTCAGTTTTATTTATTTATTCATTAATTTGTAATACAATGCTAATTTGGCAAAACAAAAATTAAGTTTTTACATTTCTTATGCAAAAATTTACGAGCATAGTCGGGTGTCTGAGCTAGTTCCGCTGTTGATATCATGTAATTTTGGGATTATATAAATTGGCGCGCTTTACTTTTCTTTAATTAAAGAATAAACAATAAACGGCCGATATCATTTTTGAATTAAATATCTTCCAAACTCTATCCGCAATGTCCAAATTCTGTTTCCTCTTGGACATCACTCCATCTCTGATCGCTCGTGCTCGTTTGTTAAAAGGATTCAGCATTGATGGAGTCTGCTTCCCCATGGATTAAAAATGCTCTCTTACTCGTATTATATATACATATAGAAAGAAACTTCTTAAATATTTTATTGAAGTACATTCCTTAAATGGTAAAGTGACCGTAGACATTTTCAAATTTACAATATTGTTTCACTCAAATATATACATACATAAAATAAGTACTACAAGGGCTGAAAAGTCCTACGCATAACACATACATGGCGGTAGTTTTATTGCAGTCGCATTTTTTTCAGTTAATGCTAACCTTAAAAAAAAGATTTCATGATATTCTATTCATTAGTTTGTGCGTTATTGTGATCGGAGTGGCACTACTTTTGTTATTTTCAAACCAATGGATCAAAAACAATTTCGTGTTTTAGTTTTACACTGCTTCTTGATAGGAAAAAATACCGTTCAAGTCAAGCAATGGTTTGACAAGTGTTATGGGGACTTCGCTCCATCAGAAATAATAATAAAACGTTGATTTGCTGATTTCAAATATGGTCGTAGAGACACGGATGATGCAGAACGCAGTGCACGTCCAAATGAAGCGGTAACATCAGAAAACGTAAAAAATGCACAAAATCGTTCTGAATGGTCGAAAAGTGAACTTGTATGAGTTAGCTGACATCATAAGGATATCAAAAGAACGTGTTGGCTTTATATTGCATGAGCATGTGACTATGAGAAAGCTCTGTACAAAGTGGTCATGGTTTGGCCATATTTAAACCTAACAAACCGGAATTTTTGCGGCGATATGTGACAATGGATGAAACATGGATCCATCACTTCACTCCGGAATAAAAACGATCGTCATCTGAGTGGACAGCAACTGGTGAACTTCGTTTAAAGCGCCCGAAAGCACAACAATCGGCCTCGGTATTTTGTGATATGCGTTCTGTAATATTCATCGACTATCTTGAGAAAGGAAATACCATTAACAGTGAATATTAAATAGCGTTTGAAGGCCGAAATTGCAAAGAAAAAATTCAAAAAAAAAAAATTTTTTTTTGTTATTGCCATGACAACGCACCGTGTCATAAGCCAATCAAAACACGAGCTGTGTGAGATGTGTCGCCGTCTTGTTGAAACCACAGCTCTTGCAGATTATGGTTGTTCAATTGATGAAAGAAAAAGTCAGTAATTGTGGCTCTGTAGCAGCCACTATTGACTATAATATTGTGACTAGCATCGTTTTTAAAGAAGTACGGACCAATGATTCTACCAGCCCATAAAGTATACCTTAATTCAGAGTTTTTGATTTTTTTTGTTGTGTGTTTAGTAAAAATAAAAATATTAAATTATACAAAAACGTTAGCTCTGATTGGTATTCCTAATATAATTGACTAGTTTTTTTCTAAAACAGTAATAATTTTCTTCATTTTTAACATGAATTGGCAGGGAATTGTAAACATTTAGTCCTTTATAGAAAAGAGATCTTTGAGTTGAACTTGTATGTGCTCGTTGCAGCCTAAAATCGCACGCATTTCTCAGGTTGTTAGGTTATACATCTCCAACATATCTTAACTGTTCCACCAGACAATCAGGTCCATCAAAGTTTAAGTTTTTGTATAAAAGTTATTGTGTTGAGTTCTAGCTTTTGATATATATTTAGCCATCTTAATGCATCTAACATAAATTGTATTGGGGTAAAACGATTTAGTTTTAATGTTGGACGCATTGTCTTATTCTGTTGTCTTTGCAATCTGGATAATTGTGTATCTGAGCAACATGTATATATATAATACTGTAGAACCACATTCAAAGTGGGGTTTGATAATTGTATTATATATATTAGTTGACGTTGCAAATGAAATTTTACTTCTTATACGTTTAAAAAATCCGATTTATTTCGCGAGTTTTTTACATATGTATTCGACATGTTCCTTGAATTTTAAGTCTTTGTCTATAATAAATCCTAGATATTTAATCGAATTTACTATGTCCATTGTTATGTTATTTATTTTAAAATGTTTATTTATATTCATATTAAAGTCCATTATTTTTGTTTTGTTTTCATTTAATTTTAATTTGTTCATTTTAAGCCATTTATTTATATTGTTCATATCATTTGACAAGTTCTCGTAACACATATCTTCTGTTTCGGCTTCACTAAATATCAAAGTGTCGTCTACGTACAACACTATTTCACATTTATTCAACATCTTCTCCATATCATTTATATATAAAATAAATATGAGGGCTGCTAAAATTGAACCTTGAGGCACTCCATAATCATTTTTGTTTGATGATGATATAACATTGTTCGTTTTTGTAATTTGTGAATTTTCTAGATATGATTGAAACCATTTTAGTTCATTATATCTTATTCCGTACATGTATAATATTTTTTATTAGTATATGTCGGTCTATTGTCCCGAAGGCACTTTTAAAATCCAAAAATATCGCCATTATTTGATTATTTCTCTCGATATATTTCCATCTATTTATAGTGTAATTGACTGCCGTTTCACATGAAGATTTAATTTCGGAGTTCATTACTAAACCATTTGTTATTATTATTTTCATTTATTATCCTCTTCGTAGTAAATTTCTTTATTGAATTTTCATAACATTAATCAAAACATATATATTCATTTAACTTGGATATCTCATCATAGTATAATATTGCACTTATTTCATTACTAAAGCTTTCTTTCTCATATTTAAATATTTCAACTTCTTTAAAATCTTTTCTGGTATTGTCTAATTCATGACCTATAAAAATATCTATACATTCATGATCAATTATTTTATTATTTATATTATTTTTAACCAATATCATACCCGTACGAGTATTTGTTATTACATAGTCAATTAGTGCTTTTGATTCCTTTGTTATTCTAGTAAAATCGTTTATTATTTGTTTGAGACCATTATCGTTTAAAATACTTTCGTTTAAAGTACATTCTTTGTACCAATCTATATTGAAATCTCCAATAACTAAAATACCGTAATTTTGTTCGCATATTTCTTCTAGGAAGTTTTGAAAATTTTCACAAAGCATTTAATTATTTTCTATCTATATTCATCTCATATTGAATCACATATGCATTTTGTTAATTGCCCACATTGTTTGTACAGCGTTTGCTGTCTCAGAACTATCGGTATTTATTTTAGTTATTAACATACATATTTTTGTTTTTTAATATTCTCTGTACCCAGAGATGCAAATATTAATTTATTGAATTTTTGTTGAACTTTATCATTTTTAAATTAAATTTCTGGTTTGTACATTTGTACAACGGGTTATAGTTCAAGTTTTTTCCTTTCTTAAGTTTTTATCTTAAGAAGGCTCGGTGGCTGAGTGATTAAAGCAGCAGATCATGATACGTCATGACCCGAGCTCAAATCCCAGTGGGTGTAAAATAAATTCTGGTTTAACCTCTTCGGCTATAATTTCTAATCTTATCTACTTGAGCATTATCATCACTTTAAATATGCACTTTTGTTTATTGGCGTATCGATTCAAACAAAAGTAAGATTCATAGCTGAACAAAATTTGAAAATCGACATTAAGGACAATCTTGTTAAAAATAAATTTAGCAGCGTTGTTTAGGTGTCAGTTTATTATTGTTCAAATGCCAAAACAAACTAAAGTTAGATCACTTAACAGGTGACTAAATGCCCGTGAGTATTGCCAACTTAAAGTTTTATACCGTAACAAAAAATTCCCTTACATATGCTCTTCACGGTTAACCCGATTGTAGGCCTTAAACTCTGTAATAATAAATAAATAAATTAACGAGAACAACATTTAATGTCTAAAAAGACTGATGCCACGCATTTATTCATCCAACTTCAATATTCCATTCGAATACAACCTGGTTCAGTAACTTATTACAATTGTGATTTTTCGTAAGTCCCAACTAAGTTTCGTATATTAACATATTTTCTTCAAAGTATTTAATTATTTGGCTATAAACTATCCTATGTAGTATTTTAGGGAAAAATCACGTTTGTGATTGTGTCTCAATTAGCATTAATACTAACAGATTATATCATTAGCATTAATACGAACCGATTATATACTTACAGATGGAAACAATAGCCAAAACATAGATGACTCAAATGGTAATAACAAAATTAAAAATAAAAATAGTAATGGCGTTACCTTAGCCGCAATGGACTCATCAAGTCGTAGTGAACGGGATTCTTTATCTAATATATCAGCAAACTCATTAATAAGGCAAAGTTCTGCCAGTACAAATAGTTGTTCCGTACAATTCAACGAATCTTCACCAAATAATGGCGATTCTTCAAACAGCAGTAGTAATGCTTCTCATCTAAACAACGATAACAAATCAAATGATGAGGAAAAATTAAATAACAACCAAACAAAAAATAGTACAATAATAAAAGAAGAAGAAAGGGGTAAGTTATCCTGCAATCAAAATTTTTCTTGATATTAAGTTCCTTTACGTGCTTTATTAAATAATTTCAATATCTTACAATTATATATTATTTAGTAACTAAAACGTTTAGTTTGATGAGTATAATTCATACTCAGACCTGGTTCATTATTACATCTCGTTTAAAATGTTTTATCATAAGCATACGCAGCTATTTTAATATTGGAGGTTATTAGCTCCGTTCTGTTTAATAAAATACCTACATACATTTATTTTATTAACTATTTCAGCATACAGACCTGTTTCAGATTTTACTATGTTTTATTTTTTAATTTGTGCTTAGGAATGTATAATAGAATGCAACGATGAAAAAAAAACAAAATTCTTAGAATGGATAATTGCATAAAGCAACACCATGGCTAAACTAAGTACTCGATGTTGTCTGGTTGTTTACAGTGGTGTCACAGTGAAAAATTGGAAACGTGTGAATCTTATAGTAAATCGTATTGTTAGATTCAGTTTTACGCTTAATATTTCTTTACATATATCGTACTATGTTAAAGAATTTATAAAATATTCATTTAAGGACTTCCCAAGGATTGAAGTTTCAAAATTTCCATCTATTTTATTTGAACATAATTAAATTTTCTATATATACTAAGAATTTGTTATATTTGGTGCTACCTAGAATATCATATTCCACGTTTGAAGGTTCTTTTTTGGTAACAGCTTCTAGGTTTTGGTACAATTTGCCTATAAATTTAAAGAAATTTAATTTTTCTAAAACAACTTTTGAGCATCTTTTAGTTAATTTGTCCGCAATTTACCCTTAGTCTATACCTTATAATTGCATAATTAATTTTGCAATACTATAATTTTTATTTATATATTTTTTATAGTATTATATTGTATTGTAATTTTTCAAAATAATAAATTCTGTGTATTTTTACATATGCATATTGTATAAAATAAATATTTTCACGGAATTATTAATCATATACGGCATTTAGAGGCTCGATTAATTATTGAAAAATAAGTCGTCAATAATTAACTGTTTTTCTTAATTTTGGAACTGCGCTGATTATTTTTCATTTTCTAATATTACCGAAGTTTATTTATTTAATACAAATTGCTACAGGCTGTTTTTCACTTTATTGGCTAACAATTTATTTTGTTAACAATTATAAATTATGGATGTTAGACTTATAAATATATACACTTATACGAGTATATTGTGATAATAATATTTAAGGTTTGCTGAGATATGAAATAACTCTTGATCAAAGAAGACAGGAAAAAATAATTGAATTCACTAAAAGGGCGCATTTTTCAAGGCTATTTCCTGGACTAGATACGGCGGGTATCTGGAGTGTTATCATGATTGGGCTGGAGTGTGGTTGTTAATATGCCTGCCACTGAGGGGGACCATTAATTAAATGCTTTGTGTTTTTAATTTGTTACATTTTATATGTTAGTTTCTTTGGCTGGGGAGCCCAATTATAAATGTAAGACTTGTAATTATATATATATATATATATTTTTATTATAATATTTATGTTTTGCTGATGTATGAATATATCTTTTATGTCTTCAAACATACATTCTCAATTTATGATGCTTTGTAATATTGTTTTTTTTAGCCATGAAGGCCTTATATTACTGTACAAATGAAATAAATAAAATAAAAAAAAAAATAAATACATAAACAGCTGACTCCGTGCGTAAAGTGCGGCCAGTTTCGTTCTTGGCTCAAGCAATTGAGATTGCACGCAAAGTATCACTAAGTACATTAAAATTGTATTTGAATTTTTTTTTATTATATACTTATATTTTTTATCTTGGACCAGTACTTATGGGTAGTACAAATGTAGTGCATTGTACTGGAACTAGGAAAATAGATTATAACCTATTAATAACACCACTGAAAAACCAAAACAAAACGTTATAACAGCATTTAAAGTGTTGGAATTAAATTCCTGAACAGTATTCAGTGCACAGTGAACAGTGCCCAGTGCACTTCAGCACTGCTCAGACTAGCAAAATTAGTTCAACACCTCCCACACTGCAAGGTAATGAGTTACAGTTAAACGCGGGCGAAAGAAGAAAAACTACGTGTTCACAGGATTGAACACACACTACTACTTATTACTGCTCGATTTTTATGTCGATGCAAAAAAGTTAATAATGAACATATGTACATAAAAAATACGCAAGATTTAAAAAAAAAAACCACCACTATCACTGTTGGTTAATCTGGCTTAAGGCAACACACGTATGCTACCATTGGGCCTTAAAACTCATTAACAATGAAATATAATTTATTTTAGACAGTAGATTGGAAAGGCTTTGAGAGAAATTTTTACTTGATCAAATGTTATTTTGTAACTAGCTTTCGCCCGCAGCTTCGTTTGCCAACACAGTTTCATACATACTTTCATCGGCTATTGTGTCCCCTTGGGGGTAGAATTAATTAAAATCCGCTCTAAGCAGATGCCTACGCCGTAACATCTACCTCCGTGCTAAGTTTCAGCCCGATCCGTGCAGTGGTTTGGGATGTGCGTTGATAGATCACTATGTCAGTCAGCCAGTCACCTTTATGTATTTAGATTTAGATACCATGTTTTTAATGGCATCGCTCCTTTACTGCTTGTTTCCACACAATTCTTAGAAAATTTTTTAGAATATATCTCCTAAAGGAAACACTTGAAAAGTAATTTGATAAAATTTTTGGCACAATATAAAAGGTATCACTGTAAACAATTCTGCATTGTTAACTCGAAAAGCCAATTTTTTGTGATATGACAATGTTGCAATAAAAGAGCGATGTATCCTTTTAACTGGCTTTTTGTTGTTTTTTTATTAAGTCAGAGAAACACAGGGTGGCTGACCAATTTTGCTTCTTTTTTTTTTTTTTTTTTTTTTTTTTTATATTGGACCAGTACTCAGGGGATGACCCCTACATATGCAGTGCATTGTACCAGAACTAGGAAAATAGGTTGTGAGGAGGGGGAAAGCGGGAGTAGTGTTTGTGAACATTTGACTTGAATCTTCCAACGTTATAACAGACAGGAAACACTTCTGCAGGCAACTTGTTCCATAGACGAAGCGTGCGGCTGAAAAACGAATTCGCTCTGTAATGCGTAGTACGATTCCCCGGGCAATCGACCACAAATGGGTGAGCTCTACACGATGAACGCGTGCTACGTAAAAATGTGCGCGTTTCGGGAAAAAGATCCCTAATCTCGTCAGAGCAAAATCCATTGTAGTATCGATAGAACAGAGTAACGCATCCCACACTGCGTCGATGCTCCAGTGAGTCAATAGAGTTGGATACCCTACTGTCACCGATGAGCTTCTTCGCCCTCTCCTGCACACGGTCGAGTAACCCCAAAACAGACTTTGAGGCACCGGCCCAAACATGAGAGTTGTATTCCATTTTCGGTCGGATGTAGGTGGTATAAATAGTAAGGAGGTCGGATGGAGTGAAGTACATCTTACACCGTTTCAAAAAACCGAGGCACTTGAATGCTTCTTTAGAGATATGAAAAATGTGTTCATTCCAGCGAACGTCACACTGTATCTTCATTCCAAGAACATCAAGAGCATCCGATTCATCAATATTTATACCATCCATGAGTACAGATGCAGAAACTCAAATAACTTTTGCTAAAGTTTATGTAATTTATTTTTTAGAAATTCATTTAAAAAATAATCACCCTTATTGTGTTTGGCGTAGTCGTAAAACGACAGCTCTCTTAGTAGTGTGGCATTTACACTCTTATCTTACCGTTTCGACAAGCAAAATTTTGTAAATGAATCGTAATGTAAAAGATTATGCTAAACTAAATGATTATGATGCATCCTGTTAAAGAATTGCCAAACAAATATTTATAAATAACAAAGAGAATACAAATTTGTGCAAATCCATTTTGTAAAAATGGGTCGTTGCATTTTACTGATCCTCTGAATATAAAGTGGAAAAGCAAACATTAAACTAATTCTGTAAAAAGCAGCTGACACAGCAGCAAGTGCAAATATTTTTGATTTCTAACAAAAATATTTTAGAAAATATTGTATTATAAATGTTTATTCACATATGTTTAAAATCAGTCCATGCGTTCGTAAAACCTTCCACGGAACGGGATGTTGGACCATTATAATTAAAATTTTCGCAAACGGTGTGTCCCGCCGATTTTCTATTTATTTTTTTCTTAATATACATATATAAATAAATAAATACTCATTTCAAATGAGAAAATGTAATAGCAAACATATGTAAAAAATGGAGAAAGAATTCATACTTTTTACTTGATATTTTCTTATTTGATCAGATTTTAGTTATCTGTCGTGAGCAAATACGTTGACGGCAAATTTGCTCCCTTTTGAAAGATAAATACGCCAAGCACGGTGCATTTTAATGGAATTTTGTAATAGATTTGAATTTTGTCGTATTCACCGGCATTTTTCGCCAATCACGGTACCATTTTTCAAAAACGCCCGTCTTTCGCCGTAAAAACGCCAGTCACAACAAGGGTGAATACGTTTTTATTAAAGTAATTCATTAAGTTTTGAAAATAATTAAATTCAAAAGGCCTGGACCCTCGTTGACACATGCACGACATCTTATCAAAAATTTATTAATTACTGCCTGAAGTGTTGCAGCAGGAACTGCCTCAATTACCGGTCGACTGGATTGCTTTAAATCATCCAAATTTATTGGGGTTTTTTTTTTGTAAACTTCTTGTTTGCAATAACTCCACAAAAAAAAATCAGGTACAGTGAGGTCAGGTGACCCTGGGGGGCCAACGGAATGTGGAGTTTCTTGAAATCATTTTATTGTGAAATTTTTGCCCCAATTCTGTCATAACAGGCGTGTATATGTGACAAGTCTTGTTGAAACCAAATAGTGTTGAAAGGGATTCTCTTTCGGCGCAATTTTGGAAGGAAAACCTCTTTCAACATTTTTAAGTAACGGTATCCATTGTTCGTAACAGTGAGACCGTTTTCTTCGAAAAAGTAAGGCCTGACAATGAACATTGAAGAAACTGCACACCACACTGTGATGTGAAGTGGATGTAATTGTATCTGATTGAGTATCTGTGGGTTAGAATTACTCCATATTCGACAATTTTGTTTGTTAACATTGCAGTTTAAATCAAAATGTGCCTCGTCAGGCATAAAAATGCAGACGTGTTCATCCTCTGACACCATTTGAAAGATCTCACAAAATTGCAAGCGAATCGGGAAGTCTCTATGGTTCATTTTGTTTGTTAATTGAATCTTACATGGAAATAAGTTTAAATCTCGGTGCAAAATTGTCTGCAGTGACTGTTTGCTGATACCCATTTGAGCAGATAAGCTCTTTGTCGAAACTCTATGATTGAATTGTATGGCAGCGGCTACAGCAGCTATGGTTTCCTGCGTCCGAACTGAAGGATCTAGATATATGGCCTTCTTGCGAATGTGCCACATTCGGCAAAATTCTTTTCTAGCCTTATTATACTCCATCTGCTAGTAAGAGTGCTGCCAAACGTGCGCTTATATTCTCTTTGGAGGGAAAGACGTTGAAAGCGTTGCACTATCCAGATTCTTGTTTCATTGTTCCAATTCTCCATTTTAGTTAAATTTAAAGATCAATCTATAAAACACAACAAAAATGGAACAGGTTAGTTACACAAAAAATAAATTATTACGTTTTTTTTTTTGATAGCAGCTTTCATCAGCCACCCTGTATATTAAATCAGATGTCCTTATCTTACTTTTTTTGTAATATTGCCTTAATATGAAATGTCTAATATCTAAATCAAAATCTTTTTTATTCTTAGACAAAACCTCGTCATCTTGTGCAACCAATTCCACTTCGGTAAATGCTACAACAAATGCATCATTAACAAACCAGACATCTATTGCTGGGTTAAAATCAGGACTAAATGCTATTGTGAAAGATGAAAAAGATTTGGTGAAAAAAGAAGAAACGTCACTTTCGCCGCCCAATATGTCACCAGTGGGATTCGGTTCTATTGTAGGACCACAAATAAATGAGTGTAGTGACAATTCTGGACCAACAACAAGTAAGCGAATTTTTAAGAAAATAGTAACTGAAGTTTTAAAATTATAAAAAAATTAAAATTGAAGGAAGTAACTGAAGTTTTAAGCTGATAAAAAAAAATTGAAAAGAATTATGTATTCATTAAGAAACTTTGCAAATACAGGGTGGCTCAAAATTACCGAAGAGATTTGAACTCCTTATAACTTTTTATACTATTTTTTTTTTTTTATTTTGTATGACGAAATCGTTAATAATTGTTGAGTTTTTGAAAACCACATTCATCATGTCACTACAGTTTTCAACTTTACGAAAATTTTACAACAGTATTACCTTTGTGTTGCCTTTACATATCAAATCAATGCTTGTTAATTCTTTAACGTCAACTTTTCTCCACGCTTTTGAAGTATAGAATGGATTATAATATTAGTGTTCCCTTCAATAGAGAATTCGTTGTCGTGTAACTGTCAAATTGTATTAAAACTGGCTCCAATTTTCGAACGGTCTTTTTATGTAAGAGTTCACATAAGTATGTTTAATGCATTATCAATATACTTAAAAACATTTGATTGTTCGTACCGATTTATAAAAATAGGTTGTTTATATTTATTCCTGGACAACGGGATATACAAACGCTGTTAGGAAAATTTTCAGTTTATAGCTTCCAATATGTGTGTCAACACCCCTAAAAGTGGATAATACTTTACTTATTTATGTGACCAACCTTTACGTAATATGTTTTTCTGTGATTCACCTCCTACAGCTCGCAATTGAGATTTGTAATTATGGCTTATTATTATTTTTTTTTAGTGTTGTTGTTTTACTATGCTATATTCGAGGTCTGATCTAGAAATAACCGTTATTTTCAATTTGTTAAAGAGGTATTTATTTATTCATCAATAACTATCTTGTCCCCTTCAAAGTAATCCGCCCAGATATAATATACTTATGCCAACGTTTTTCCCAATCCACGAAATACTGTTGAAACGCGTTTTGTGGTATCGTCAAGAGCTCCTGTTTCGATTTTTATTTTGTCTCCTAAATCGTAGCAAAATGCTTTCCTTTCATCGGTGTCTTCAATTTTGGGAAGAGGAAAAAGTAAGCAGGAGCCACGTCCGGTGAATACGGTGGTTGAGGCATGATACCGTTTCTGGCCAAAAACTCATGCACAACCATCGATGTGAGAGCTGATGCCAGATATCTGCGATAAGACGTTACACTCGCAAGTGCACTTAATTTTTACTATGTAATTTTAACACTCGAGTGCTTAAACCACTCGCTTACACTGATGCGTTGATTTTTCCACTCGTTTTTCGATTTCAGCGATCCTAACGTATGAAAATGAACACAATAATTTTTAGTAGAGCAATAATACAGCCAGTCGGAGCAAACGTTTGTGTTTTTTCTGTTTTGACTCTCGATACATGTTTGTATTCCAACTAAACGAGTGTGTTGCTTCGAACAACCTGAAACAACATCCATGCAGCGTAACCTAGTGTTTAGACATGCGAGTAAGAGTTCGTGAAACTCAATACCCTCACATTTTTTTTACTACCACATTCACATTTTTCGCACTCGCAGGTATACTCGCAGCTAAATTTGCTTGCAACTGATTTTTTGGCACTTCCATGCAATCAGATGTCAAACAAACAAACAGTGTTTCCGTAACAGTGTAACGTGTAAATAATTTTAGGTAAATCAACTGTATTATAACAAAATGAAAACTTAAGTTCTAGCTAGTTTGTTTTTTAAATTTTATGTTAATTTACTAAAATTAATACTATAAATGGAAATATTTAAATTATAAAGCCTCAATAACAAAAAAACAAGTAAGAGTGTGGTATATTCGGCTTGGTCGAATCTAAAATACCCTTCACGATAGTCACGTATATGTATGTACAGTATATATCACAAATTTGTCTGAATATGCTCGGATGTATATGGAGCGATATCGGGAAAAAATATTTTTGTCTTGTAATCATCGTTCCAAAAAAGAAATCTTTCAGGGACATTTTCATGGAAAAATTTGTTTAAACTATATCTTGAAAATTCCGATATCAACCGATATCGGAATTTTCTATTTTCTGTATTTTAATAGCCTTATTTTGTAACGAGAATTGCTTTTCAGCAAAAAAAAAAAAAAAAATACAAACATAAATTCTAGCTATTGAACGAAAAGGCTGTTTCATTATCGTGTGTTTTAACATAAAAATATTATACTTTACTATAAGTTCACTTACGCCACATTTTCATTAAAACCGCGGTTTAGGCTATATCTCGGGTATATATGGACCGATATCGGGCATTTTCATTTTCCATATTTATATAACTTTATTTCATTACCAGAACTGCTTTTGAGCAAAAAAAATTTGTTTAAGTTCGCTTACGCGGCATTTTCATGAAAACCCCTTTCCAGGCTATATCTCGGGTATATATGGACCGAAATCGAAAATTTTCATTTTTCATATTTATATAACCGTATTTCATTACCAAAACTGCTTTTGAGCAAAAAAGTTGTTTAAGTTCGCTTACGCGACATTTTCATGAAAACCCCGGTCTAGGCTATATCTCGGGTATATATGGACCGATATCGGAAATTTTCATTTTCCATATTTATATAACCTCACTTCATTACCAGAACTGCTTTTGAGCACAAAAAAGTTGTTTAAGTTCGTTTACGTGACATTTTCATGAAAAGCCCGGTTTAGGCTATATCTAGGGTATATATGGACCGATATCGGAAATTTTTATTTTCCATATTTATATAATCTCATTTTATTACTCTCTATTGCGTTGCGAAAGAAAAATCGAATAATTGGTACTGTGTATTGCATTTTCGTATTTTCCTTTCGCATTTAATTTTTCCCTTTCGCATATTTTATTGTATCATTCTTCGCTATTGTTTATTTTGTGGTAGCAGTGTTGCTTCATTTGCAAAGTATTTCACGAAAAAGTTTGTGTAAAGGGAACAGAGTACTAAATTATACTCTTATCGCATTTGCTTTTCGCATCGTACTAACTTTCGTATCGCAATAGAGAGTAACTCCCCAGCTTTTAAGCAAAAAAAGTTGTTTAAGTTCGCTTACCAGACATTTTCATGAAAACCCCAATATAGGCTATATCTCGGGTATATATCGACCGATATCGGAAATTTTAATTTTCCATATTTATATAAGCTTCTTTTATTACTAGAACTGCTTTTAAGCCAAAAAAAAAAAAAAAAAAAAAAACGTTTAGGTTTACTTACGCGATATTTTCATGAAAAACCCGGCTTAGGGTATATATGGACCGATATCTGGATTTTTTTTTTGCTTTTAGTCACCATGCTTAATAATTGTGTGAACTTTGAAGCAAAACAAACAAT
Source organism: Thecocarcelia acutangulata (assembly GCA_914767995.1). Classification (NCBI taxonomy): domain Eukaryota; kingdom Metazoa; phylum Arthropoda; class Insecta; order Diptera; family Tachinidae; genus Thecocarcelia; species Thecocarcelia acutangulata. Next base: position 1,081,990 of record OU612099.1, on the reverse strand, counting down.
TTTTTTTAAATGTTCATACAAAATTGCAAAATTGTTTTTTTTCGGAATTTTGAATATATCTCAGCTATATGTGACCCAGATGTGTTGTACAACAACTTGAAACTATTTCAAACCCGTAAACAAACATGCGACAATAACAATGACCATACTAACCGCTTCCTTATATGGAAAGCGAGATAATTATTCGATGAATAGTTCCCCAAAACTTTTCTATAACATAAAACCACCACCGTAGTCCTTTTTCTACAGAAATCACGAAATATAAGATTTAATATCTTCACATGCTTCCAAATGTTACTAAATGTCCCGTCAGAACCGCCGCCTTAATACACAACTTCCGTCGCGGCATACCACTTGATAATAGTCCTCTAATTTTATTACCCAGGACATGTTAATCTCGATATTCAACAGATAACCTCACTAGTCTATCTATTCTGTGCAATTCCTAAAACTTGGCGCTGTACCTAACTTTCACAGCTTTTTAGTGGGATCCTTACCAGAAGCCTATATTCCTTTGTAACTAGACACCTGTCCTTGCCAATTCGTATGCTACAACATTACAGAGCAAAATCTGTTGTGGCAAAGGCAAAACAACTTTGACAAAGTATTTTAGTCAACAGTCCAGTGAATTTTATTTTAATACAATATTCCTAATATGTAATACGAGTAAAGGGTGTTTTTATAAAGATATAGAAATTTAAAATGGAATAAAATATACATGATTTTTTTAAATTCACACGAAATTTAGTTTATTCGAAAGATAATCTTCCGATATAATTTCAATATAACTTCTGGCATAAGACTGGCTCGGACGTAATCTCATATGGAGGTTCAATTTTCGATGACTTTTTGCAAAATGTATGGGCACAGCAACAACGCGGCGATTGTTGTCTCCCACGAGATCAATTGCTTCAGGGTTACCGGCATAGACCACAGAAAATAGTCTTGTGACGTTAAATTGCGCAATATTTTAGCTTAACTCGGTACGAAACGTGAAACTATGTGGATACCAAAATTTACCTTTTAATAACACCATTACAGTAACGACATGTATCATTTTTAAAGAAGTACGGAACAATGATTCCATTAGCCCATAGAACACACCAACAGCTAGTTTTTTGTAAGTAACTGCGACTCAACATGTACTTGAGGATTATCGCAAATATAAAAGTGAATTTGAAGATAATAAATTGCATAATTTGGCAGCGTTCTTCAGACTTCGGTCTATTCATGTTGACACTACACATAAATCACTTGACAGCCGCCATGTAAAAAAGTGCTGCCAACTCAAACTTTTATACTTCTATAAACACTTTTATTTTTTATTATGTACATATTTACTTATTTGCTTACTACTGGAGTAGAATACTGTAAGCAGATGCGGCTCTGTGAGCTCAGTTTTTGTATGTAATAAGCTAATTGAATATGTAAGGAAATTAATAAATAAGGAATTCAAACTCTTCGATAATTTGGATAAACCATATCAGCATCTTATCAAATGCTAGAGCGTTTCATTTGGTTTCACTAAATGCAATTAAAAGATCGTTATCATTTATAAGTTTTAAGTTAAATTCGATTTGCGAAAACCTATTTAAATTGGTGTAAATTTAATCAATCGCTAGTTGTGTAACCGAGTATAACCGCTTATTGTTAGTACTTTTTACCGGATCTAATAAACAAATGAAATGCTAAAAAAAATTATATATAATGTTTGAATTAAGCAAACAAAGAATCTAAGCATAATTATTTATTTCAATAGATAAGACTAATGACTCCGCGTCTTCGAGTGACAAACGCATGAGTTTAGCCGGAAATGTTTGTAATGATATCGATGATAGTTCTGTGAGTCAATCTAGTGTTGGCCATATCGTACCTGGTCCAGGAGCTAATTTAAATCTTATGAACAATTCCAATGCCAACCCACTAAGCTCAAAGTCTGTTTTGGACGGATTTTGTTCGGATCCTTCTACCTCGACACCGATCGGTTCAAATACTCCAAATGCGCCCTGCAATATTCCTTTGAATGCATCATTCATTTTAAATAATCTGCCCAATAGCAATAATCCGCTGCAGGGTGGAGGTGGAACTAATATTATTAGTGGCGGTAACGGTGGTATCAACAATTGCATGGAATATATGCAGCAACAAAATCATATTTTTGTATTTTCCACACAATTGGCTAACAAGGGAGCTGAGGCCGTTCTTGCGGGTCAGTTTCCTACTATTATTGCATATCATTGCACTCAGCCAGCGACAAAGTCATTTTTTGAAGATTTTTTTCTCAAAAATCCAATGAAAATGACAAAATTGCAAAGACAAAATACTTTAAACATAATGGGAGGACTTCCACCGTCAGGTGGCCCTGGCTCTGCAGGACAATTGCCTTGGTTGGCTGGTAATTGCAATTCGATGGGTAAAGTTTTACATAAACTAAACTTAAACAAATCAGGTAATAGGGAAAATTTTATTTTAAAATTTATTAGAAATAATAATTTTTATACCATTATACAGAATCAATAACATCTTCATCATCTAGTTCAACTGGAGTAGGCGTTTTGAACGAAAATGAAATGATGTGTTGGGATCAAACACGATCTGTTTTAGATAGCCCAGCTGGAGATTCTGCAAATGCCATGAAAATTCTAGAAAATGCTGAAAACTCCAGCAATACGGCAAAGACGGTGTGTGCAAGCCTATCAACTGATGACAGTGGGGGAATTCCCTCACTACAAGGAGTTAAAGTTCCCGATGAAAATCTGACACCACAACAACGACAGCATCGAGAAGAACAATTAGCAAAACTTAAAAAAATGAATCAGTTTTTATTTCCTGAAAATGGTGTAAATGATTTTCATCCTCAGGCACCTGGGAATAATCCTATGATGCCTGGAAAAATGCAAGTACCGCCTGAAGCCTTGTCTGGTGGTATGTCCGGTAATCAAGTTGCATTATTGAACATGCAAAATGCCAGCATGGGAAACAAACTTAATGTAGCAGCCATGCGTAATATGTCAGGTAATTTGATGAATCATGCAAAACTTGGTGCCTCCAATACACAGCTGGATAATATGCCAAATTTGGGAGAAGATATTATAATGCCAAATGACATTATGGGCAGTACTGGTTGTGGACCAAACGATATGCCAATTATACAACCCCCACTAAAGCAAGGTTGTATGCCAGGTATGAATAATTCTGCTGGATTGGGGGCTAATAATGCCAGAAGCTTATTAAATGCTAATGGGGCTAATCTCAATATGATGAATAATAGCGGACCTATGGGCATACCACCAGGCGGCTTAATAAATGACCAAAGTAATGCAATGATGGGAAATAATTCGGATATGCTATCATCATTCAATTCTAATCATTGTCCACCTACTGGTCAAGAAAGCGGTAGCGGTAGCGGTGGTTGTGGTATGATGGGATCGCATAAAAATATGAACGCTCCATTACCTCTTTCGTCCGATATTAATTCCGCAGAAGGTATATCTCAAATGGAGTGGTCAAAACTACATCATCACCTCTATGAAGAGCGACTGAAAAACAATCACCCTAACCCAAATAGTATGTCAGCGGAAATTAGTGGAGGTGGCCCTGCCGGATGTCAGCAAACACTCACGAGATGTAGTTCGACAGGTATTGGTGGAGCTGGGAGCATATCACATAGAAATAATTCTAATGCTAATGCAAATAATCGTGGCAATCAGGGTCCACCACCTCCTTATCATCCGACACAGCGATCGGCATCTGTACCCATAGCAACACAATCTCCAAATCCTTCAAGCCCTAATAACCCAACATCCAACATGTCGCTGCCTTCGCCCCGAGCATCAAATAGCATGGGTGCAGCGTTATCGACGACAACATCACCAAGTATGGATGTCACATCAGCATCCTCTGTATCAACAGCAAATACAAATTCGACAACAACTACCACAACGGCTGTAAGTGGAGGCACATCGGGGTGTAATGGAACAACGAGCAAAAATACTTTTCCACAACAGGGATCCCCAACGCCGGGTTCTGGTGCAGGAAATTCAAATCGTAATAGGTCATCCGTAAATAATTTAAATAGTAATCCCACCACACCTTTATCACATGTTTCTCCCAAAGATATTGACTCTAAGAATATGAATACAACACCGACACCGGGTAAGAAGTGCCAATTCTGCAACCTCATATTTTTTTATTTGATATTGTTTACAAATTAAATTTATTACACAAACGCAAAATAATATATAAATATATTTATTTACTCTCTAATTTTTACAGTAGATCATAAATCGACAAGACCAAATTCTCAGAGATCAAGAAGTCCTCTATTAAATGATTTACCAAACAATACCATGGAACCAAGATTTCCCAGTCCTGGCTTAAACTTTGCACCTAGTGGTACAACTGTCGCAAATACCCAAAATTTACACAACAGTTTTAAAAATCAAAATTCAAACTTAGAGGTAAACAATTTTTATACATCATGTATGTTGTATTATAAAAAGAAACATATTAAAAATTTCATTCCGTGCATGTTTTTTGTGCTGTCTGCTGATAAATAGATTACAATTCAAAGATGTTGATAATACCATCTTTAAGATAACCTTTGATTAGTAGTAGTATCTTCCCGTATATATGCATATCTTGCAAACGTTATTTGATTATGTGATTAGTGCTTTTCTTATTGGCACATGATAAAAGTTTTTGTGAATAAAATCTAAATTTATGTTTTTAACAGTTACTTAAGGACGGGACATACCTCAATTATGGGAAGTATAGTGGACCTTCTGAAGAATATTGATTTTCGAATCACCGGCTCTACTGCCAGATAAGAGATTCGATATAATTTTGGCAGGCACGGTCTCGGAGGCGGTCGGCATAAATCGTCAAGAAAACGTGCTTGAGATCTCTGCAAATGGATACAATTCGGATTCGGGAGTTCGTGGGGTTATTTTTATTCCACTGCATGAGATACCATGGCATTGCATGGTGTACACCAAACAATGACAATCTGCGTTCTGGGGCGCAAAGGTGAAGGAGTCCCTCATTTATTGCAGCAAATAAAATTCTAGGAAGCCGCATGAATTATGTTATGTTGGACTTCCGAAATCCTTATCAAGGGTTAAAATTGGCAGAATGTTGATCAGCGGGAGATTCTGTTTTGCAGATCTCTCGGTGTTGATCATGGTTGAGATGCTTGCCGTGGCTGAAACGTTTTGGGTGTGGTTTGAACCTAAAATCGCAGAAAGGGGATTTAGTTTCCCTGATAATTTTGGTGCATGCCAGTTTTCGGGGACTAATAACTCCCGAGGTTCTATTGTCTTGCAACAGATACCTGTACGGTAAGGAGCCAGGGGTGATGGTTAGATACGTGATATGGTTAAGGGCTTAGTGGACTTCGGCCTACCAACTCATTGAGCTTTGTCTTCAATTGACTGTTGAGAAATTGTAAACGGGAAGGATTAGAACTTTTAAGCAAGGGTTTTGTCTTATGGCTGCAACCTTTTGGCAAAAATTCACCGCGTGGAGTTGGTCCATCACCAGATTAGGCCGACAACGTAGGTGTTGATGTAAATTCATTCCAAAATCTGTATGAGGTTAGACTAGGTAGGCAGGCCGCTGGATACCCCGAAACGGCCTAGGTTTCCCAGCTCACTCAGGTCCTGTAGTAGTGCCCTTTGTGATTGCAATCTGTATGAGAGAAGGATTAATAGTAGGCTGTGAAATGAGTGTAGCGTAACGCAGACGGAAATCGCGGCTATAATGAGTGCAGCTAACTGGTTGAGGTACTACAGGGTATACAGGGAATATATCTGAATTTGCTCTGAATGTAAGGCTGCGCTGCTTGCACTTGGTGGAGTCTACACGACGTCCAGTTGGTTCGTGAAGTTCGGATATCTCTTAAGCTTTTTCGGGTACGGAGGAACAGTGAAAAGCCTGGAAAAGTTGCGGTTGACGAACTGACAAAGGTCGCGGTCCGGTTATAACAAGAGGAAAAAGAGGGAAAGTAGCCGTCATGCTCCAGAGCTTTCAAAATATAGCGGATCTTTAAGTGTAGCAGGTATGATAATAGCAGGACTATTATCTTTAGGGGCTTGGTCCGACGGAGGCTGCGTTATACTATAGGTTCTAACGGGACACTACGAGAAGATTAAATTTTCGATTTAATGATTTCTGTAGAAGTTGTAGGTACGAGGAGGAATTAAAGATTGTTGAGCTCTTCCTCAGTCGGTGTCCAGCTTTTATATAAGAGTTTTGTATCTAAGCAAACCGATATTGCAACCGATGGCAGAAATATCGAAATGTGATGTAAGTGGATTGGACTCTTTCATTCGATACTCGGGTTGGTTCTAAACAGGACCACTTGTATGTAGATCTCCTGAGATACGTATCACACTCAGGCAACATAATGGGACAAAATTAGACCCAAGGTCGCTGGCTATTACACCTAACGTTATAGTTAATTTTGTGTTCTTATGTAAATAAAAAAAAATTTTTCTATCAGTAATATATACCCATAATTGTTTTTTCTTCCACAGCAACAGCGCCAAAATCTTCAGCAAATACCACCGCAATTTTGTCGGCGTACTGATAATATGCCCTTAAATCCAAATAGCAACAGAAACAATCAGACTAAAATGTCAAGTTCTTTTGATCCCATATCGTCATTGGCACAAATGTCACAGCAACTAACAGGTGGCGGTGTGGGCCTGAATTCTGGTGGCATGGGAAATTCACCAAACAATATGTCTGGCTTAATGGGCGGCCCGGGTGGTGTAAGTGATATTAATATGAATGGCTTAATGGGTGGCCCAATGATGGGTGGTCCTGTTGACCCGAGTATGGAACATTGTAGTCAAAATCCCAATGGAGGCAGTGGTGCTTTGGGCATGGGTGGACTCGGAGGTGGGCCAGGTTCAGTAACGGGACCTTTTGGTCCCGGTAATTGTAATATGATGGGTGGTAATCCTGGACCTATTTGTCAGCGGTTGTTGAGCCCAAAAATGTGTGGACCGAATATGTCGGGTGGTTTTAATCCAAATCAAGTTCCTGGAATGAGTATGCGAGACGGACCCTCTGGTTTCCCTAACATGATGCCAACACACAGAATGATGAATCACCGAATGTCAGCAAACTTTGGAAATTTTAATGTTTCGCCCAATATTCAAGTTAAAGCAAGTACCCCTAATACAATTCAGTATATGCCAGTGAGACCACAAAATAATAGCAGCAACAATATGCGAGTACCTCCTAGTCTGGAATTTTTGCAACGCTATGCAAATCCTCAAATGATGGCAAATTCTGCTGGTGGTGGTGGAGGACCGGGGGCAGGTCCAGGAGGATCACCATCTGATATGCCTAGTATGAATGGGCCTAACGATTTGAATAAAATGCCAAATACAAATAATAATATGGGAGTTAATTCAAATACCATGAATCATATGAACTTTTTTGGTAACTGCAATCAGATGTCGGCAATGAGTAACATGGGTCAACCCGTAGGAGGAGGTGGTAGTGACCAAGATGAGTTACAAGGCAGTGGTATGATGTCAAATCATGACCCAATGAGCATACCTGGACCTCACGCACCGTTATTAAGGGGTATGAGGCCTATGCGACAAGGCGGCTTGCCGGCGGGTGTTGGTATGAATTCAGGTTCTCGCATGCAACATCCAAGCATGGGTAATATTCCCCCGAATGGTTTAGGCAACAATCCATTTCCAGGCAATGACGGTGAATCATTGGACTGTAATGATCCCACTAACGGTATGTTTAATAACCCCGCTGGCCTCTATCAACAAAAAAACAATAAACCACCTCCAATGGGAATGCCGCATGGTCCACCTATACTTAATCCCAATAATGGCAACAATGTGAACTTACCAAACAATAGCGGTATTAATGATCAAATTCCTTCCAACCCTATGCAAAATCCTGCCATGATTGGACCTAACAACTCCTTGCTAAATAGCAATATGCCCAGTGGCAATAACGGCGGCCCTGGCGGACCTCTCTCTGGAACGGGAAATATGGGATATAAACCATTTGTTGGACCAACTTCTAATGACTTGAAATATGCTCAACAGTATCATAGTTTCCAGCAACAACTATATGCCACATCTACTCGTAATCAACAACCAGGAGGTAGTCAACAACAACCTCCTAATGCAATGTCGCCCAATAGTAATCCAAATGCTGGATTTTTTGTTAATAAATAAATTTTGCTCTAAGCCCTTATAAACCATGTTAATATTAGCATTTAAAAAAAGAAATATTAATTGTTTTGAACAATGAATATAAAATTTAGGGTTGTTTTTTACTGGCGTTACGTTTAGGAAATTTGAATAACTTAATATAAATGGTAGGTAATAATAGTAAAAAAGCATGAAAGCGAGCGTAAATAATTTTTTTTTTTTGTTTAAAAGCAGTTCTGGTATACAATAAGGTTATATAAATATGGAAAAAAGAAAATTTCCGATATCGGTCCATATATACTCCAGATATAGCCTAGAACGGGGTTTTCATAAAAATGCCGCGTAAGTAAACGTAAACAACAACTTTTTTTCTTAAAAGCAGTTTTGGTAATGAAATAAGTTTACATAAATATTGAAAATGAAAATTTCTGATATCGGTCCACATATAGCCTAAACCAGGTTTTTCATGAAAAAAATCTTTTTGTACTTAAAAGCAGCTCTGGTAATAAAATAAGGTTATATAAATATGGAAACTATATATAGCCAGAACCGATTTTTCCATTAACATTTTTTTTTTTTTTTTTTGAAAAGCAATTCTTGTTATAAAAGAAGGTTATTAAAATACAGAAAATAGAAAATTCTGATATCGGTTTATATATAACCGATATATAGGTTAAACAAACTTTTTCATGAAAATGTCCATGAAAGATTGATTTCTCTTTTTGGAATGGTGATTACAAGGAAAAAATATTTTTTCCCCGATATCGGTCCATATATATCCGAGCATATTTAGTTCAAATTTATAATATATACTGTACGTGACTATCGTGAAGGGTATTTTAAATTCGGCCCAGCCGAATATACCATACTCTTACTTGTTAGTACCGGAAATGTACTTGGCATGACTAAAACGTTTTTTTATACCCTTCACAAAAATGTAAAGGGTATTTATAAGTTTGTGATTCCGTTTGTAATTTCTACAGTTTTTTTTTGCGACCCTATAAAGTATATATATTCTGAATCAGAATTAATGGAAAAGTCGATTAAGCGATGTCCGTCTGTCCGCTGTTGAAATACCGTTTCTGAGAAACCCATTAGACTTAGAAACTTTTTTCTTTCACCACTCTTTTACCCCATCGATTCATGGGTTTGCTATTGAAATTCAGTAATATCGGTCCACGTATAGCTGAGATATATTCAAAATTCCGAAAAAAGCCATGTTTTTTTTGCAGTTTTGTATGAAAATTTTTGAAAACAGAAGTTGTTCGATTTGCTTCAAACTTCACACACTTATTAAGCATGGTGACTAAAAGGCAATCAAATTCAGATATCGGTCCATATATACCCGAGATATAGCCCAAATCAAATTTTTAATGAAAATGTCGCATAGGCGAAGCTAAATAACTTTTTTTTGCTCAAAAGCAGTTCTGGTAATGAAATTAGGTTACATAAATATGGAAAATGAAAATTTCCGATATCGGTCCATATATACCCGAGATATAGCCCAAACCGGGTTTTTCATGAAAATGTCGCGTAAGCGAACTTAAACAACTTTTTTGTGCTCAAAAGCAGTTCTTGTAATGAAATTAGGTTACATAAATATGGAAAATGAAAATTTCCGATATCGGTCCATATGTACCCGGTCCATATGTAGCCCAAATCGGGTTATTCATGAAAATGTCGCGTAAGCGAACTTAAACAACTTTTTTGTGCTCAAAAGCAGTTTTGGTAATGAAATTAGGTTACATAAATGTGGAAAATGAAAATTTCCGATATCGGTCCATATATACCCGTGATATAGCCTGGAACGCGGTTTTCATGAAAATGCCGCGAAGCCAACTTAAACAACTTTTTTTGCTTAAAAGCAGTTCTGGTAATAAAATAAGGTTATATAAGTATGGAAAATGAAAATTTTTGATATCGGTCTATATATACCCGAGATATAGCCCAAGCCGGGTTTTCATGAAAATGTCGTGTAAGCGAACTTTAACAACTTTTTTTTGATTAAAAACAGTTCTGGTAATAAGATGAGTTTATATAAATATGGAAGATAAAAATTTCCGATATCGGTTCATATAAATTATCGATTTTAAATTCGATGCGAATCGGATGTATTTGCAATGGTACAACAACAAAATACATATTTTTACCATACAAACAATCAATCGGCCATATTAAGTTTTGCATAGCTTATGCCCACATACATATGTATGTATCTATAATATGCGAAAACACAAGTTCTTTTTGTTAGTTTATTTTTTTCTTTTGCTTAAGAAAAAAATAAACATCCACACATACTCATGCATAAAATGGCACATACTTTTAAACACATGCAGCCAAATAGCAGAGATGAGAATGATAAATTCTCTGAAAAGTAAATAATAAACTCTCTTTGAAGGAGATGGATTTTGTACGGAGTCCATCGTCAAATTATGCACTGAGAGTACAATGTACAGACGTAGAACATCTTTGTATATTTATCGTCTTTGCTAAGTCTGTGGTCAGACAGACCGATTTTAATTGCCGAACTTTTTAGCAATTTTCTTTTGGAATTGCTTTCTTGTCCACACACAAAAACTTTTTTCGGCAATTCTTGAGCAATTCTCTACCTTTTGCTTTATGCACTTTACATTGTATATGCACATACACATATATGTTTATTGTTTAAAATATTTTTTGATAAATAAGATAAGTTCTCACAGAGAACACGCCGACCGACTGTTGGACTCTTCCGACAAGTCGTTTGCCAAATGCAGTGAAGTTATTCTAGTAGAAATTTTAGCGACATTGTTGTTAAGATCAACACCACAAAAATAATTGGTGTTTAGTTAACGCTAATCAGTCAGGCTATAAAAACAACTGATTTAAAACGAAGCCAAATAGTGTTAAAAACTGTTATAGCATCGGAAAAACGCCAATGCTAGTGTTAATTTCTCTAAACGAATTTTATTAGCGTTAAAACAAGTTAGTGAATTGTACTACAGAGCTGCCTTGCGACTGAATTTTTTATTTTGTTTTTTCAATTTTCTTCTTATTTGTTATATGATTGTCAGCTGGTTAATGGAAATATTCCCATAAAAATATAACTAGTGTTGTCTGTTTTCCCTTTGAAATCTAAAAGCACTGGGGTGTAATCACCGCATACGATATCGAATTAACTATCGTATCGAATAACATTACGACACATCTATATTATGGCAAACGATGCATATCGGATCGTAATTTAAACAAAATGTAATAGATTGAAGACCATACGTTTCCTAGAAATACGAATACAAAAGAAAAATTCTTTAACTTTTTTATATTATTGCAATACAATTTATCCGATATCGTATGCCATGATACCAAAATGAAAAACTTCGATAATTTTGCTCGATATCGTATGCGGTGATTTGGCCTCTGTTTTCTGACTAATCTAGAAACAATGGAATGCTTTGTTTCACAGTTCTCGATGTGAAAAGTTCTTACGAAAATTACTGAAACGAGGTACGAAAAATTAGTAAAGAAAACAAAAGGCTACACCGATATACGATATTATCGCTTGATAAAAATATTCTTAGCATAACAACGAAGTTAAGTAAAACAGCAAACTTAAATTTTCTTTATTTTAATATACAAAATTATTTAGTAATGAGTACCAATTTGTTGAACAGAACGTGGCGATGAAAGTGGATCGCAAACTGTATTTGCAATCAGATTATCAACATTAGCTTTTAGAATACGAAAATTTATTTCAGTGTAATCAAGCTCACTGTAAAGGTAAACTGGCAGTTTATTACTTATTACCCAAACACTTTGATTAGTGTCATGATCAACTTTAAGATCGTTTGGGAACTGAATTAAAAGTTCTGTTGTGCTGTTTCCACCATAATTTTCCAAAAATCGATATATGTTATTTTGATCATAAGATTTATTTGTGTCCCAGCATCCGACATCATCTCTGTGCACCTGAGTAAAGAAAAGTACGCCATTTCGAGAAATACCAGATGTCGATGATTGTCCGAGCTGACCACGCTCACCGATCGGCACGAAGTATTTGGCAACTTTTTGGGCATCGGCGGGCCACAAGGTCTCATCCTTTAACAAGCTTGTAGATACCATGAATTCCTGTAAGATTAAAAATAATATAAGAGTTCGATTAAACTTTCCATCTTTTTGTTCTTATTTTGCTTTTCTCAGTTGTGTAGTTATACATATGTATGTGAACTGTTTTTTGTTTTGAAAGTGGTATAATTCCATTTTTTCGTATGTTGAGCTTGAATCGATTTAAAAATATTGAGCAACTTTAATCAACTCGAGTGGTTTTACCTGCTAATTTCATTGTGAAACTAAAATTATTTGGAAAAATAAAAGGTGTTTTTAGTTTCACATGGACTTATACCACTTTTAAAAATAACGTATTACAAGAAAGAAAAACAGTAATAAGTCCATATATTTAGAGGTATAAAAACTTTACTGAAATGGATTTTTATGTAAAAAGTAATAGTTAAAATGAAGAGATTTAAATGTACGAATAGCCAAGTTTATTAAGAGTTTATTGCAATTATAAGAAAAATATAAAAATGAAAATTACTGCGTTAAGATTTTCATTAGTCTGACTTACCAACATCACTTTCAGATCAAATTGACAGATTGTCGTATTCTTTACATGTATATGAATTCATTCCTATAAGTAATACTATTTATCTAAGCTTTTAATTTTCTGCTTTAATAGCAATAATATTTATATAATACTCCCACTGCAATCTGTTAAGTATAAGAAGTTAAGTATAAGAAGCAAAGCCCGGAGGAAAACTTAACAAAACTTCTCATCCTTTCATCAGAACAATAATAAATGTTGAGAACTTTTGCCACATCTAACCCAGTGTGCAGCTATTGATCTGCTTGTTATAAATGTACAACACATTCATACAAACAAGATAAAACTAAAAACATAATACAGAAACAAAAAAAAAATGCACGATTTAAAGTACGTGAAATTCCAAGTTATTGGTAACAATGTTAGAAGCTAAAATAGTGAATAAAAAACTCTGCTTTTCCATACTTTCAAAAAACAAATCGTAGCAACTTTCAAAAAACAAATCGTGAACAACCGGTTCATTTGTTTGAAAGGTGTAAAGAAACGTTAGAGACGTGTTGTATAAATGAAAAAGCTTGCTTTTTTGGGTTTTGCCAGGTATTATTAGAGCATTTTCCGTTTAAGATCTCAACAATTTATTTAGATTGTTCGGAGATAAAGTTGAATGTTTGAGAATATATTTAAAAAATTTCCAAAGTCTACTAATGACATATAGGTAGCTGGGAAACATAGAAAACATGGTATTTATAATTTTTTATTGGAATCAATGTTAAAAGCTAAAATAGTGAATAAAAAACTCAATTGTTATTCAATTCATTTTTAGAGAAAACACGATAAAACTATATTCCTATAAGAATTTTAAGCTAAAATGTTCTATAGCATTCTTTTCAGTCAACCGTTTTTAAAACTGATTGCACCAATTTTTACGACAATTTTAAGGTGATGTTAGAGTTTTTATGTATTGTGAAAAGTCTTATTTAAATCTAAAAATTTGTTTATTAATCAGATATAAGATGTTTTTGATAAAAATAATTTAATGCTTTAAACACATTCGAGACAGCAGGCTACACGACACGACTACAAATGCTGCTGGCTACAAATGTAGCTTGTAGCCAGCTACATAATTAAATAGAAGGCGGCAGCTACATAATAAACAGCTGATATAGTTTTTTTTTCTCTAGTTGCAAATATCAAAAAGCTTTTTGTGCTTACAAAATGGCTGAGAGAAATTTAAAAAATTCTGCAGTAGTTATTGCTAAAATAGTGCAAGCAATAATATATATACATATATAGAAATTAAATATTTGCAAATCACAACCAAAATCCACAATTGAAAGTTAAGCTGCTGAAATATAAACAGCTGCTTTTTGTATTTCAGTGGTGCCACTTATAATAATTTTTTAGCTGTTTCTAAAACTAGGTTGCGAATAGTTGGAAAAAACTAATGTGCTGTTCATAGAACACAGACGAGCAACTCGATAGAAAATTTGTGTGAGTGTCACTCAATTTTTTAATTGATTTTCATACAAATTTTTTAGACAAGTCGCTCGTCTGTGTTCTATGAACAGCACATAAAGTAATTTAAATATAACCACAGTTTATGAACCAATATACGGAAATAATTTTTTGGCAAGAATTATTATTAAACATTTTCAATTTAGAAATATACATAAAAGAAGACGTTTGTGTGTATGTAAAAATGATTGTTGTTTCCATAATATATTAACAATAAAAAGAAATATATAAAACACTAACAAACATCTGTAATAATTTTCAATACATGTAAGAACATGAATTTTTCTTTCGGTTTACGGAAAATGCCAATAAAACGCAGTATGCTACTCTATGCGAAATTTCAGGTTACGAAAATCAGTTTTTATACACGGAAAACTATCATGCTGATACTTGCAGGCATGAAAATTTGTTTACGTGTATTTTAGTTATTTAACAATTAAATTTGAAGTTGTGCTCTTATATCTAAATGGTTCAGTTCAGATCTTGCTAAATTTCAAAATAATAATAATTGCCGCGATCAATTCCTTGCAATACATACCAGAAAATATAAAATTGATTGCTTTTATTCTTGGGCCATATTTCCTTTTTATAAGCACACAGAACTAAAATTATCCGACATTTTACATAACATTACTTTTTGCTAATTCTTTTTATCAACAACAGCGCATGCGATACACATTTTTAGATTTAAATAAGATTTTTCGCTTTATATACAGGGCTGTTCTGCAAATCACTTTTTGTGAAAGTGATTTGAAATCACAAAAAAGGTGTTCTGCACACAAAATATTTTTGATTTTTGTGATTTTAAATCGGTTAGCTAACTTGCAATCAATTTGAAATCACATCCCAACTTTTGCACGTACTTTATTATGACTTTTATAATTTATTACATTAATAAATAATTTAATGTGTTTTCTATTGATTATTTAAGTAAAATCATTTATTTTATGCGAAATAATTCACTAAATTAAGAAAAAACTAGATACGCTTATTTTGTTGCAAGATTTGTTGTATTATTTTGTGATTTGGTTTATTGGTTTATTTTATTTTAACTTCTATACTCGTTAGAAGAAATTAAATTATTTCGCAAATAATACCGCGAATAAAAAAATTCAACCTGAAAATAAGAATATCAACAAATTGAAGCAAAAAACAGCTGTGTTTTTGTGTTTCAGAAGAGTAGAAATCACATAGAAAGTCACAAAAAATTGTGATTTGCAGAACAGGCACAAATCACATTTGTGCTTTTCAAACGGCATGTGCTTTGAAATCATGTGATTTTTAGAACAGGCCTGATAATATACTCAACAAGAAAACAGTATCTAAAAACACAAACATCGCCTGAAACTTCAGTTTTAAAAACGCTTGACTTAAAAAGTGCTTAATAGAACATTTTAACGTAAAATTCTTGTATGAATACAGTTTTATTGTATTTTGCCTTGAAATGATTTCTAAGGCTGTTTAACTTTTTTATGAATACAATTTGGAATTTATTTTCAAAGCACTAATTTATTTGACTTTGCTTGATACATTGACATCACTAACAAAGCCAATAGAAATAGATCTAATTTGAAATAGATCTAATTTGGCGGCAGCTACAACGGTGGTCGTGTAGCTGTGCTGTCGCCAATATGTTTATTCTCATAAGAACGCGTGTATTTTAATTTTAAGCTTTTGTAGCCGGTAGCCTGCTGTCTCGAATGTGTTTAATGCTTTATGCTTTAATTCAGATGAGAATTGTAAATAATGGGGGCTATTCTGCGTTTCGATTCGGATCGAAATTTTCTCCGTCTGGCAACTTGAGTATTCTGCGTTTCGATTCCGCTCAGTTTCTTTCGATTGTATGTATTCTGCATTACGATCGGAACTCCGTTTTTTTCAGCTGTTTCTTTGTTGACGGAGAAGTTTTCGTTATCTGTTTTTTAGTTAAAAAATTAAAAAAAATGTAAGTAGAAAATGATATAAAATGTTCAGTAACGATTAAAAAAACATTTAAATTATTTTATTTAATTAAATTTATATATTTATTTTTTTGCTTTGTTTTAAATTATTAATTTTTGTACCCGAATCTGATGTGTTTTTTTTTTATCTATTTTGGGTCAAAAACAACAATACCAGAGCAAATTTAATGTAATCTAATGCAGACATTGCATGTGGATATCCCCAGCGATCAAAGGAAAAAGTAGCAGTGTTCTGGCAGGAAGTTGCAGGAATCATCAATGCACTTGGCCCTCCAAAAAAAAACAAAAATGCCAGCCTCATTATATCTCATATTGTTCTCCTCTCTGATCAACGATAATGCAGCTGTTACAGAAATTAAATTATTGATTTAAAAAAAAAATAATTACAACAAAGTGAATTAATCCCCTAGAATTTTTATTAAATTTTACTTTGGTCTTTCCATATTTAATCACAACACTATTAATTTTTTTTATTATGTACCATTATCTTCACAAGATTCTTTGCACTGTAATATATTTATGAACAATTAATTTTAGTTTGTTTTTGTATATATTTCTTTTTTCTTATTAAACTTTACTAAAAACTTATTTTTAATTATGTATACAAACAACTTTTTGTATTAAATTTGACATTTGTTTATGAAAACGACAACAAACTTGCTTATTTTGCAATTTCATTTCCACATTCCACAGTGATGCTATTAATTTTATAAACATTGTTGTCTTCTTCTTTTTCTTTCGATTCCGTTTTTTATCAGAATACCAATTTTCGATCGCAACGGAACTGAATGCGGAGACTTAATCGAAACGCAGAATAGGGGTGAATAACTAAGGCCCAGTTTCGAGTTGGTATTTAAATGTTATTTAGTTTTAAGTTCCATTTAAAAACGAAAATCAGTTTTTCACTACAAATTTTGACTGAACTTAAATGCCCAAACTTCTTCATTTAAGTTTTATTTAAGTTTTTCTCTAGCCCATATGGCTTTTGTGTGCATGCATTTGTATTAGTGCAAAAAAGGTAAACAAAGCACACATACCAGCTATCGCATGTAGAAGATATTTGAAAATTAGTTGCTAATTTTGCACTAAACAACAGCACAATAAATATAATAATTATCAAAAATAACTTCGCGTGAAATAAAGTTATAAGTTTTTTTACGCAGTTAATAAATTTAATATTTTTCTTTAAGAATTTTTCTATTCTGCTACTAATAAACAGCTGTTCTATGGAACACTTTCCATAATATTTGGAATTTAAGTAAAGCTGCGACTTTTCATCGCATTTAAATATGAACAATTATTTAATACTGATAAAATGAACATGCATTTAAATACAACTTAGATTTAAATTAAAATTAACTAATTTTGTATTTAAAAACGCAGTCAAAAACTAGGCCTAAATGTAGAAAATAAACAGCCAATTTGGTCAACGTCTGGTTTTAACATTTTTATTACTTGCTTGTGTAAAAAAATGCAACCCTGATCCAATGAAAAGCCTTATTAATTTGTTAAATTTTTGTTGAACTTTATAATTTTTAAATTAACATGTTTTTTTTGGTTTGTACATCGGGCTTTAGTTCAAGTTTTTCCTTTCTTAAGTTTTTTCTTAAGAAGAATTTTTTTACAATACAAATTTGCTGTGATCAATAATTATTGATTGAAGAAGACATGAAAAATAATAATCAAATCTTCAGCTGGGGGACAACTAGCTGTTTCGTAGTCGCTACACTACTCATCAGCAACCACTGGGATGTGAACTCGGGTCATGACTTATCATGATCTGCTGCTTTAACCACTCAGCCACCGAACTAGTTGTTATTTAATTTCAATTGTGGATTTTGGTTGTGATTTAGAAATATTTAGTTTTTATGTATATTATTACATCGAACACTAAGTAGCTCGCACTATTTTAGCAATACTAACAACTGTGAAAATGATTTACATCAGTACCTGCCCTGACGGCCTAACCTGATGGTGGATCAATTCCACGAAGTGAATTTTTCACGATTCACCACCGCCCCCGTGTGGCTGATTAGGCTCACACAGGTAGCAATTCTTGTCATATGATTGCGGTCATATGAACAACTTCTTGTTGAGGAGTTCGGGCTTTCTAATCCCTCATGTATGCAATTTCCCAGCAATCAATGGAGGACAAGGCTTAATGAGTTGGTAGGCCGAAGCCCATTAAGAGCATCAGCCCTTAAACCAACTCACCCGTCAATCAATACTAACAATAGAATTTTCTAAATTTCGCTTAGCCATTCTGTAAGTAAAAAAAGATTTTCATTCAAACCAATGAGAGAAAAAAACAATATCAGCTGTTTATTATGTAGCTGACTGCAGGCTACATTTGTAGCCAGCGGCATTTGTAGTCGTGCGTTCGTGTAGACTGCTGTAATGCTTTAGGCATGCTCTGCCCAACTGGAGCCACCACTTCGCCAACATAAAGATTCTCATCTTTCGTAATAAATATAGGTAGAAATACACAGGCATACATATAAGCAAAATTAGGCGAACTTGATAAAGATTTTTTCCTGACCCCGAAATTCAAGCTTGTGGGTAGAAAATGAAATCGAAGTATGAAATTGGCTTCATGCAATAAAGTGCAATAAATATCTCTTATTGTTTAGTTTTACTGATGTCCCGAGTACTGATACGTACGAGTGATGAATGATTGACTGCTTGCTGCAATAACTTCATTCTAAAGAAGTCTGTAATTTTCAAAATATGTTTCTTGGGCATTACGGTGCCGCCGACTTTTTTCCTTCCCAAGGGTTTCAATATTTCTTTCCAAACTTCAACCCTTCTCGGATTTCAAACTTTCAATGTTTACAGCAACAATTTCATACTGACTATGTCAAGATATATATTTTGAACACTGCATCAAAATATTTATATATTTAAGGCCAGTCAGAGCTGGAAATCCTCAAAAATATTAAAGTTATGCTTCACCTTTAGATCGCGCAGCATTAGTGCTATCTGATATATTCTACTCGTAAAGCTGCTTACCTTAAAACTGGCCATTGGATGAAAGTATAGAACACGCTCCCTCGTAGATAGCTGCGGCAAGGATAAACTCATTCCAAAGACGCCGTCTAACCACTGGAAGTTTAAGCCATATACATTAAAGTCAGAAGCCACTGGATCAGGAGAAAAGTTATAATTTGTAACTCGCCAACTCCGATTCTTTTTTAAGCTATACACTACAATGCCGAACCTCCAAACATCAGTTACATAAGCATGTGCGTCATCGCAACTATCTTTGAAAACATCCACCACAATGTTTGAATGCAAGCTGTCTTCTTTTATTTGGCTAGTTGGAAAATCATAACGAACAATTAAATCATTAGAGTGCAAATCGTAGGCAACTATTTTTGGAGGACAAATTTGGTTCAGTGAAACAGTGGCATTAACAATACCCGAGTCTATTAACCATATACGTTTGCAGTCATCTATAAATGTTCTGTAAACAGAGATAAGTTTCGTACAGTCTGGATTATATGGATCACCATGCGCTTCCCAATTAGGATAGGGTTTAATGGCAGGACTGCGCTCTACTGGCGGATAGTTTAAATAACCAAAACTTGCTGGTACACCGTCCTTCCATCGGGGAGTTGTAATAAAAATTCTATTTTCATAGAAGTCCACACCCAAAGGCAAATTGTTTTCCGGTATAAATTCTCTGGCAAATAAAGAAAACATATCAATTTAGATATATTAAAAAGATTTCACAAAATTTGAAATAAACTCACTGTTGGTACATATTTATGTTAAAACTTAATCTATTTATATTAATTCAAATCGAATTACATAACAGGTGTGTTGTGTTCCACGTGCAAAACGAAACAGTCTGAACTAGTCGATAAGCGTTCCACGTAACGATTTCTCAAAAATGTTGAAAGAAAATAAGAGTAATTTTTTTTTGCATTTCTTGTGCAAATTAGTCTAAACTTTTTAGGTGTGTTCCACGTGAATAACGAAACAGTCCGAACTAGTCCAAAAGCGTTCCATGTAACAATTTTTGTGCAGTGTTATAAAATAATAAAGACATATTACTATATTTTATAAAATTATATTACTTTTTTAACTTTATTTATTTTAAATGTATATTTTGTATTTGAATTGCTGATCAGCCGCTTGTGCGACTGATCAGCTTGAGTGTTTTATTAATTCTCTGTTAAAATATATTATAATTTTCTTCTGCTTAATATAAGCGTGAGAAAATGCTTGGTCGACATAAATACATGTCGACCAGCTGCTTGGTATGTGTGGATAATTAGCTGCAACAATGTGTGCATATCAAGTGTCATGCTGACGGCATGACGACTTACAGTCAAACACATATAATGTGGACTTATTGTATTTACAGTCAAACACATATAATGTGGACAAATGGAAATGAACTAATTACTCACACTACAGCAGTTTTGAGAGAAAATGAGAGAGTAATTTTTTAATTTCCTGTACAAATTAGCCCAAACTTTTTCTTTGGGTAAGCTCGGACTGGAATTGAATAATCAGCTGTTTTATGTTTACATATGTACATATGAAACTGAAAAAGTAATCTGAAAATTTGCAAATTGGAAAAAAGATTTTGTTTAAAATTTAGTTAAAAGCAAAATGGAAGGTTGTTCAAACTAAAAATAACGATGTGAAGTTGTAAGCACAACATGAAATTGTTGTTCATTTTATAAATATGTACCATAAAATCTATTGAAAATTTTACAATGCTTTTGATTTTACAGCTTTTGCCAATGATGCAAATATATTGTTTATATGATGTTGTGCGTTTTAAGCGTCTAAAATCACTTAAATATAGTATAATCTAAAAAGTAAGCAGCGCTATTGCAAGATGTACAATTGTGGTTTTTAGCGTTCCAGCAGTTTTGCGTAAAATTTTCAAATTTAGAGAGTAATTTGCTTTTTACTCTCATTAGTCCGAGATCTCGAGGAACACACCTCATATTTATAAAATTAAAATCCAAATAACAATTGCATGTTCTGTTTACAATTTCACAACGTTGCTTTTAGTTTGGCCAACTAAAAGTCGTTTTTCATTCACATATGCATTTGACAGGCTTTTCGTTTAATTTTCGCAAAAGCTTAAGCCAATCTATGCACATTATAGTTAGGCCTTAAGTCTGTAGCTAAATATGTGTGTACACATATACTCGTAGTTTAAAAACAACTTCGGCTGGCTTTAAGTTTGAAACCAAGGCGAATTAATTATTAGGTGGATGCATCGGCGAATTCAGGCGAATTCGATTAATATGGCGGCACTTTCTCTGTCAAGTTTTGTTTACCTTTTTCGGCGCCATTTAAATTTTTGTACATGTTCGTTATCAAGGCGACTTTATACAGGTGAATGCAAGCGGAAAGGCGAATTCAGTACAATGTATTTTGTTATTGCAAAACATATCGTGAATGTCAAAATCTAAATTCGCCTAAGATTGCTCAGCTGAGAAAAAATTTTATATAAACGTTAAATATAAGCTTTTATAATTGTTTGTAATTAAAATCACAGATTATATTAGTTTTTCACTTTTAAATTCACACAAATTTCTTGAAATTGCACTAAATCATGCAAAAAAACCTTCAGATTAAAATGGCGCCAAAAAGTTTGTAAACAAAAGAAACAAAATTTGACAGTCTCATTGGAATAAACGCGAGAAGCAAAAAATAATCACCTGTGCTGTTAAGTTCATCTTGTAATGAATTCACCTTGGGCTGGCTTTAAGTTTGAAACCAAGGCGAATTAATTATTAGGTGGATGCATCGGCGAATTCAGGCGAATTCGATTAATATGGCGGCACTTTCTCTGTCAAGTTTTGTTTACCTTTTTCGGCGCCATTTAAATTTTTGTACATGTTTGTTATCAACTACTTTTGACAGCTTAACTGTGAATTCGCCTTTTTACACAAACAAAATACCTGTTGTTTTTTTTATTGTTGTATTGTTGTAGCGAAGCGGTTACCTTGTTTTTTGTATTTTTTGTATTTTGAAACATAGTTTCTCTTGTTTATACCTATTTTTAATTAAAAGTGACTCAGAACTTCATAAAGCATTTTTTGTTGTTGTTGTTATTTTTTCTTGTTATTTTCCTTTCACTAAACGAAACCCAATTCAAAAGTCTCTCATCCTGTCAGTTATTCATATGCAAGGATGATAGAATACATGGTTACGATCACTCTCAACTGAAATCTTCTGCGCAAGCACAGCCCTAAATGATTTTCAAATACATACTCTTGCATACGTTAAACTACGTCATCTAAGGGGAAATCATGCGCATGGCGTAATCTCTAGTTTTATAATTTTTGCTCATGTGAACGTGCTCGTACATGGGCAACACAACTTTTCGGCTTTCAGAATTTTCAAACCGTTAAGGGGATATAGTTGAACATATTTATATTTGTATGTTAAAATTCATCTGTATATATTTTGCACTTAGATAATAAAATTACCTATTTGCGATTGCTCTTTTTCTTTTTTCGTATGTTGTATATTCGAAGTCTAAATATTTCCACTCATTGACAATTTCAAATAGTTTATTTTTCGTTACACTTGTAAATTTTGGCTCATGAATACCATTTCCATAAAAATCTTGTGGATACAACAATGTCAGGTGTTGGCTTTGCTGCTGATCATTATGATGTTGTTTGCTATGAAACTTGGAGCTGTGAACGTTGACCACACAAAATCCATAAACAAGCAAAGAAACATAAGAGAAAATCATTTATTCAATTTGTAACTTTTTGATTCTGAACTGAATATTATTTAAAGCATCCGATATTTACTGAACTGTATCAATCGTGTTTCAAACACACACTATCATCTAACATCATATTTGGTAATTACTTTATAGCCAAGGGTACATTTTTTTTATTACTAAGCCGTTTATTGAACAAGCAATCGACTTTCCTTTCTATCAAGTAAATCAGCATGTCTTTTGCAAGAGTTGGCCAAGAAGGTGTTGTAATTAATGCACCAAAAACCAGTCGTCATTACCCAACAAACACTAAGTCAAACCTTTGATATAAATTCATTTTCTCATTTGATATCAGGTCTTGTTCAGTGGTTTGGATTTAACATTTGAACTCAAATTGAGAATCATTTAAATGCATAGAATTGACACTTAATGTCTTACACTCAAAAACAAATTTGTTTTTGAGTGTAATTATGAATTTTAAAACAAATCTGAGAGCAATTAATATGGCGATGAAATGAGAGTTTTATATATATTATAAAATATTAATAAAATAATATACAGGGTGTCCGCTGGCAAGGTGTACTCTTTTGTTTTGTCGCCACTTTGGTAAATATTAGTCTTGACAGTTCACATTTGGCAGTCGTGAAGTAGACACGTGGCAAATGTATTTTGGAAAATATTCGACAGACCACCGAAATATTCGACAGCCATCCCTGAACAAGAGAGGCAAGCGTTTTTTAGCTGTCAAAAGTTCTCATATCCGTACATTTTGTATGGAGCATACCGAAAAAACGCGGCGATAACGCAACGGCAACGCTTTGCAATTGGAAAATCCAATTTTGACAATGCGTTTCACAGTGAAGTAAGTTGCAAAAGAAAATAGTTGCAAACAAAAGAGTGAAAAAAAGACAAAATATAAGAAAGGAAAATAAATAGGAAAATAAAAAATTTTTGTATTTCTTATTGGAAAATAGAGATAGAAACTATTTTCAGTGTGATATAGTAACCTTCCAACTTATCTAAATAACTCATTTTTAAAACTTTAATTATTTTATTTATTTAGTAACTATACAGTTGCAAAGTATAGGATGCACCAAGGCGAATTTATAAAGGTGAATGCAAGCGGAAAGGCGAACTCAGTACCATGTATTTTGTTATTGTAAAACATATCGTGAATGTCAAAATCTAAATTCGCCTAAGATTGTTCAGCTGGGGAAAAAATTTATATAAACGTTACATAAAAACTTTTATAATTGTTTGTAATTAAAATCACAGATTATATTAGTTTTCAACTTTTAAATTCACACAAATTTCTTGAAATTTCACTAATTCATACAAAAAAATTTTCAGATCAAAATGGCGCGAAAAAGTTTGTAAACAAAAGAAAAAAAAATTGACAGCTTCATTGAAAAAAAAACGCGAAAACCAAAAAATAATCACCCAGTAATGAATTCGCCTTGGGATGCACAGCATGGGCGGGGTGACAAAGACCATAATGCCCAAGATGGTATTAACAGTACTTTTGTAGCGTCGCTGTGACCAACTATAACGACCTATGCCTTCATATAGGAAGTTTCCACGTGGTTGACAATGAAGAAGCTCTAAAAAAAAACTGTAAACCAATACAGTTAGTTGAGGCAAACCGTTAACCAGTGCGAGTGAGACGCAAAACTCTCGAAGACCGAACAACAAACACAAGCCTGATCGCACTTAAGAAATAATTACGATGACGCGAGAGCTGTTCTTCAGCCCAGATCTGCTTTACGACCGAAACTTTAATTATTTTATTTTAATGTAGTTAAAAAGTCACAAACAATAATGCCTTTCGTCCAGCTGTTAAGATAATCAGGGTTGTTTTATTTATTTGTTTTATAACCCTGTTTTTATCGTTTTGACATAGCGTTGCAGCTTTTGTTTGGAGATTTCGTTTCAGCGTTAAAGCTTATCGGAAAAAAAGTTCCGCTTGCCGCTCTTGTTTAGGGATGTCAATTAATCGTTAAAACATTTTATCGAAATCAATCATCGATTACTGTGACGAAGAGTTAAGTGAGATTTTTACGAGAAACAACGTGCCAACAAAACGCACTATTTATCACGTAGTGAATGATTTCGGAGAAAGAGTGTTTGTAGAGTTATAAATTCTCCTGAATGAGGAGATAAAGAAATGGACGGAGTCCATCGTTGAATAACATTGGAACGAGACAGCTGGTCTTGAACACTCCAAGAAATTTCTAAACTTTGATAAAAAGAGGGCCAGGAAAAGAAAAGAGGGACAGGAAAAGTCGCATTGACAGGTGCACTTACATTATAACTGCTATAAGCACCTGCACAGGATGGGCATTTCCAACACAGACATTTGCAAATTCTGCGGTAATGAAGAGAAGTCAATGGAGCACTTAATCACCCACTGTGGAGTACTGGGACACAGATGATATAGGCTACTACAAGCTTATATGTTAAGTGAATGTGACTTAATATCACTCCAAATGAAGGAGCTTGTCCGTTTTCTTGACATACTTAACCCACAATGGGGCAAGGGGACACACAATAGGTCAACACTGGCCGCAGTGCAAATGGCCGATGTTATTTATTTTACTACACTTCTTAACATGAACAGTACTTGTAAATACTTTTAATAACATTTACTCAAGTTGTTAACTATCAACTTGTTACTTATATTTTTCATATACAAATATAGTTTTATTATTCATTGTTTCAATTTTAAGCTGGCTTTTGTAAAATAATTATTTATATAAAAAATTGTAATAAATATATTTTTATATTTCAAAGAAAGAAATAATATATAAATTCTTTAACAAAAAAATAAAATTAAAAGTTGTTGGGAAAATTATTATACAAATATCTCAACAATTAACTGTAAGTGATAGGCCCAAGCATGGGCCATAGCGTACTGCTGCTGCTCAAGAACCCGTTCAAAACAATCCATCAACCTCAATTTGTCACCGCGCTCGGAAACTTGGGCTTCAAGGAACATCTTCGGCCACAATTTTATTTCATTTTCATAAAAAAATTAGTCCATTCCTGGCAATGGAAAACCCTTAAATTATTCATCAGTTCCCTTCGCAACTATTAAAAGTGACAGTCTGGTGTGCAATTTAGTCAGCAGAAATCATTGGACCTTACTTCTTTGTATACGAAAACGGCGCATCGGTAACTGTGAATGGGAAGCGATATCGTGATATGATTGAAAAATTTTCAACGCCACAACTGCATGCTTTGGGCCTGATTGACAAGTGGTACCAACAAGATGGTGCCATATCGCGTACAGCCAGGACTATAATGGAACTACTGCGAGTAGTATACCTTGCCGGTGGACGCCCTGTACGATAAAATATGAGTAAAATTTAGTTATTATAATAAAAAACTAGAAAGAATTTAAAACATGCAAGTGAAAAAGTAATAAGAATATTGTTTGATCGAGGCGCTACTCAAAGTCTAATGGAGCCGAATACTATATCTTTTCGGGAATCTGATGAATAAAAAAATGACGCGACAGTTACAAGAAAATTCGAATTAATAAACAAAACTAGTTCCAAGGTATTACCAAAAACACAAGAGAATAACTTAAGATGAAGAAAAATAAATTTCACAAATTCAAAATAGTTTTTTTTTAGCTATTTGTTAAGAATGCTACGAGTATGTTTTTCAATTTAATTTCAAATCAATATCAACCGTTTGCTGTTTGAAAGAACTTTTCTTTTTAAATCACTTTTCATTTCAATTCAAAGCTTAATGTTTGTTGGGTAGCTTCATGGTTCATTAATGTATGCTTGTATCTACATTTATTACATTTTTTCATACATCTCTATAACATTTACATACACATGAACAAATAAAAATAAAAGTTTATATATATATATATATATATATATATATATATATATATATATATATATATATATATATATATATATATATATATATATATATATATATATATATATATATATATATATATATATATATATATATATATATATATATATATATATATATATATATATATATATATATATATATATATATATATATATATATATATATATATATCATAATATCAAAGGCTCGATGTAATTTA
Source organism: Thecocarcelia acutangulata (assembly GCA_914767995.1). Classification (NCBI taxonomy): domain Eukaryota; kingdom Metazoa; phylum Arthropoda; class Insecta; order Diptera; family Tachinidae; genus Thecocarcelia; species Thecocarcelia acutangulata. Next base: position 1,054,938 of record OU612099.1, on the reverse strand, counting down.
TAAGAATTAAAGTAAAACCTCGAATAATTTTACTGGTTTAAGACTTAATTACTCGAACAAGTTAATGATTAATGATGACGATTTTCTTCATAAAATTTTACATAAAATTACGCCAGAAAATGCGGTCGTAAAATATAATCTTAACGGTGACTGTAGGGTATCCAACTCTATTGACTCATTGGAGCATCGACGCAGTGTGGGGTGCGTTACTCTGTTCTATCGTTACTACAATGGGTTTTGCTCTGACGAGATTAGCGATCTTGCTCCCGAAACTCGCACATTTTTACGCAGCACGCGCTTATCGTCTAGAGCTCATCCATTTGTGGTCGATTGCCCGGGGAATCGCACTACGCATTACAGAGAGAATTCGGGTTTCAGCCGTACGCTTGGTCCGAGGAATAAGTTGCCTGCAGACGTGTTTCCTATCTGTTATAACGTTGGAAAGTTCAAGTCAAATTTTTACAAACACTACTCCCTCTTTCGCCCTCCTTACAACTTATTTTCCTAGTTCTGGTACAATGCGCTGCATATATAGAGGTCATCCCCTGAGTACTGGTCCGAGCTAAAAAAAAATGTTCTGCGTCACAATCTTTAAGTACTTTTTTTAAGTGATAACTGGGCTCTGACTATAAGCGCACAATTGTTTAAATAGTTTGCCAATTAATTTTTAAAAGCAATAATCACTTAATTCTATATTATTCTTAACTTTTCTAAGCATTTTTATATTGCTTTTGATTACTTTCGTTTATTTACATTTGTTTGTTTAACATATGTTTTTCATCTTTTTGCAGCAAACATTTGTAAGTACTCAACAAAAGAACTGTCACTTTACTCTCTTTTTGTTTGTGTTCTCATTTATTGCAGCATTCAGTAAAACAAAAATGTTTACAAGTTTTTGGGTAAACGGACAGACATAATAGTTGTGTTCATCTACTAAAATTTTTTTACAAATTTGTAACATTGTTACTAGAAAGCGTTCATTAACCCAAAAAAACCCAGCAGTCCACAAGTTATCACAATTTGCAAAGCATCCGATAGTAAGCGATTGTGTCAACAGAAAAAACCAAAATAAACATGTTAAGCACAACAAACAACTAGCATCCGATTCAGATTAGTCTTTTTCTACTCATTTTGTTAAATTGAATGTACATAAGAAGCAAAGAAGAAAACAAATGCTAATAATACTGTTTTGAACTCATCCAATCTTCGCTTGGATGCATCTTACGGCCTAGACCATCGCTGTGTAAATGTAAGTAGGAATTGTATACAGACTTCGGATGAGTCACGCTTACATTGTCAATGGTCTTAGATCGAAGATGTATGTGACAAAAATTTCACTGGTACCTCTAAGGTCGGTCGCATTATTTTTGTGTTCAAAATTAAAAAAAGTGATTAAAAGGTCGCTAAGGCATAAAATAAAATACTCTAACGAAAGTATACTAACAAAAGCACAAATTAAATAGAAATGAGGCCTGTTAAAGAACGCCTTCTATCAGACCTGTTGAAGAAGGCCTTATATCAGGCCTTCTGAGGAAGATAACGGAGAAGGCCTTGGCTGGCTAGGACAACGTGTGTAAAAAATATATGAGTATGGAATGCAGTAGCAAGGTCTTGTGTCTGCCAAATAAGGCCTTACATACATGCTTTATTATAAAATGTATATAAGAATCAATTTATTGTGGTACTCACTAATATTGCGTACAAACATTCAATTTCTTTCAATATTGAGATCTCACTAAAACAATGTAATATATACTGTACATATATGTACGTGACTATCGTGAAGGGTATTTTAGACTCGGCCCAGCCGAATATACCACACTCTTACTTGTTAACAATTAAAATGTTCACACCCGAAACAACTAAAACAAGTAAGAGTGTGGTAAATTCGGCTGGGCCGAATCTAAAATACCCTTTACAATAGTCACGTATAAAACCGCGGTTTAGGGTATATCTGGGGTATATATAGGCCGATATCGGAAATTTTCATTTTCCATATTACAGGTGAAAGGCTTAAATCCCGATATTGTAAAAAACACTATCAAGCATTGGGGTGGCAGTGTGATGGTGTGGACATGTTTTTCAGGTCATGGTCTAGGACCGTTCCACAGAATTTCTACCAAAATGGACAGATTTGTGTATTGGTATATTTTAGAAAATAAGATGTTGCCATATGCCGAGTGGAATATACCACTTCGATGGGTGTTTCAACACGATAACGATCCGAAACACTCATCGAAGTTGGTGAAGGTCTGGATACAATCGAAAGGGATTCAAGTGCTTGATTGGCCGTCTCAATCGCCCGATTTGAACCCAATCGAAAATTTATTTTCCATATTGAAGAGGAATGTTGGATCGAAACGATTTTCCAATAGAGACGATTTATTTTTGTACCTGGAGGATGAATGGATACGCATAGATCCAAAAATAATTGATAATTTAATCAAGTCTATGCCGCGTCGGTGCACCGCAGTAATAAAAAATAAGGGTTATTATACCAAATACTAAAAGTTTCTTAGGTTTTGCCCAATGATTTTTTGAGTATTTTTTGTTGTTGTACTAAAAGAACCGTTAGATGAGCGATAATTACAAAATTTTTTTTTGTATATTTGTATGACACATTTACTAATAAAACTGCATTAAAGCATTGAATTGAAATATGTTCATTTATAATGTATGTTCAAATATAATTTTGACTACAAGCTAAACTCAAGCAGCGTTTCTTAGGTTTTGCCCAATACTGTATATACTTTATAGGGTCGCAAAAAAAACTGTAGAAATTACAAACGGAATCACAAACTTAAATACACCCTTTACATTTTTGTGAAGGGTATAAAAATAAAATATGTCTGTCTGCATCAAAATGAAAATAATTAAATTTATTATCCAAATAGATTTATTGATAACAAAAGCTTTATAATTAATAGTTCTTTGAATATGTTTTTTTAATTTCTTTTATTGTAATTGTGTTTTTATAATAAAAATTTCCACAGCAATCAACATAGTAGAAGAACAAAGAAGATATACAAAAAATTTCTATTAAGTCTATTAATTTCGCAACTTTAAAAGGTTTCGGCAAGTTCAAAGCAGAATGAGAAAAATGTCTGTCTTTCAATTTCCAAATCCTAAAAGCGGACTATGTGCGCTTTTACATTTAGACAGACGATGGGTAGACAGACGAAATTTGATGGTGCTGTAACTAAAATTGTCGTGTGTGTAGTGTAGTGTGTAGTATACGATTCTCTGTACTAGGCATTTGTGGACATTTTTTCTTTCTCTTTTTAACTTTTCGCATTCTTTATGTTGTTGCTTCATATTATTATTCTCATATCAACATCAACTTCATATAAACACACTAGCTGTGCTTAAAAATGCAACAACAAAAAAGAAAGAAAAGAGAAACGAAAAGTTTCTGTCTGTCTATTAATTTCTTAAATGTAAAAGGTTTACCTATCGTTTAGACAGGAAAGTAATTTCATGAAAGTTGCAATACACTCACACTTTTTCACTAACACACTCACATGTTGTTTACATTCTACACAGCTTTCATCAAAAATTTTACGAAACAAATTTTTTGACGTTTTCTGAAAGTAAAATGACAAATTGCTAAACATTGTTGCCACATACAAAGAATTATACAAAGTTGCAGTATTCTAGTAAAATAATAATTATAAAATTAACTTCTTTTGCAAGTCTATGAATATAATTATGATCATTTGTCATTGTATTGTATATTTAACACATAAAGTAAACAATTAAAGCCTTTTTATAAAAATAACATCATAGAAAAGTTTATAACGATAAGTTTTTTTAACTATTGCCTCATAAATTTGTGTATGTAATAAGTTCGGCAACTCTGATTAGTAAGCAAACAAAATAAGAGTGGAGAGAAGCAGAGGCAAATTTTGCAACTCTTTGCCTTGGCGAAATTTGTAAAATGAACTTTCACTTTCCTGTGTAGACGAACAAGAAATTTTCATGAAAGTCGTCTATTTCATTGAAATTTTTATTTGTAATACGTATACAAAAATTTCATGAAAGTACTTTCTTGTGTAATGGCAGCGTTAGGCAGGACCAAAGGAGAAATGAAAAAATGTCTGCCCAACGTCTGTCGAAATGTAAAAGCAAACTATTCAAGTCTGAGTCTAAATGGAAAAAGATTGCAGAGATGTTCTATCACAAATGGAATTTTCCTATGTGGCAATGCTGCTGCCACGTTTAATGTATCAGATATATATCCTTCTGTTGTGAAATTTGGCGCACATAAATTATATTTTATTAGTTTTCTTTTTCACTAATTATGGAATTGTAATTTGATTTTTTTTTAATAATTTCATTTACTTTTTATTTACGTTTTTTTTTTGCCAACTCGCCTCAATAATGTCCAAAGGGCGCTGAGGCACAAATCATTGTAATAAATTTTGTTCTCCTTTTTTTATTTAATAAAAAACAAAAAATTTGCTATAATATTATTACCAGGAACAACTTATTACCAGGAATGAATTTAAAGGTTATTTTAAATAGTTTTTAAATTCTATGTTGTTGCGATTTAATTTTTATCAAGGTTTTTTTTTTTTATTGTTAAATCGAGTTGACAATTTCTGCTGGGTTCTTAAAGACAAAAAGATTCTAATTTTTTGTATCACATGAATCTTTCTATCATGCTATATAATTTTTTTTATTGAGAAATTATCAATGCATAAACAAAAAAAAAAAAAAAAAACAAAAGGTAATTAATATGAGTAATAACGGAATTGTATATTTTTAGTTCAGATCCAGCGTTCTAAGCTGTTTACTCACATTGAGTTTTAATCAGGCTTAAGCTGTAAATAAAGTTTCACGCTCAAAGAGCTTGTACCTTGTCTCATTACATCTTTTGTTATTGAAATAATACTTCCAATGACTTTAGGTTTACCTTCGAGAACATCCTATAACGCAGTTATTTAATAATTTTTTTGGTTACAAACGCTGACATTGTTTTTTGGTAATTATTGATCACTTGTCTTGTGAAAGCTGAGAAGAACACAAATATAATTCTTAAAACTTTGTAAAATTAAATACAATTTGTTTTTCATAAAATTTTAAAATAAAGTTTCAAATCTTTAAAATAAAAAGGAGTCCATAATTTGATTCCAAAAGGATAAACCAAAGTATCCTTAACCAAAAATACCAGGGTGAAAGCTGTAGGAAGAAACAACAAATTTGCTAGCCCTCTACAAAACCCTTCAAGAGCTGCTCAGAATTCTATTGGGAAGACACATCCAACAGGAAATTGAGTAGTTAAAGTGCGTTTATCTCACAAACCAATAACATAAGCAGTAATAAAGAATGTTTTATAGTGATAAACACAAAATCTTATGATTTGGTTAATAATATGAAATTAAAATTATTCAAAATTATCTTGATTATTTAAAGAAAATGGAATTTAAACAAAAAAAAAAAAATTTTAATTTTTGCCTTGCTTTCTGCGTTTTTTTTTTTTTTTGTAATAACCTAAAACCTAATTATTAATATTTAACATTTAAGTAAACTACCGATTTTGGTAAGAGAAAAGAAAAAAAATCTTTATTAAAATTATATACTTAAATTGATCAATGGTATTTTCTCGCAGTGCAATTAAAGTAGTGAAGAAAATATAACTAAATAATATATAACTTAACTTTACTAACAATTTTCCTTGAGTGTGAACTCCTATCTTTTGCATATTTTTAATTCTTCTCAATTAAACTTTTTTTTTCCTTTTGTATCTAACTTAAATAAAACTATTTACTCATAATCATTGTAAAGTAATATGATTTCCAAAACAGGAGAGTTAGAGAAGATGCAGCAACAACAACAATATGTAATCCATGTGAATGCTGGGCCCATCATTGTACAAGTTGAACACGAGTATTCTCTTCAATTTTTGTAAGTCATAATTACTCTTTCTTTTTTTATTTTATTCCTTTCATTTGCATATAATTTTTGTCAATCCGATTCGAGTTGTTCTGTTTAAGTTGTAATGAATTATCAATAAATACCATGAAATTGGCCAAATAGGCTTTGTATTATATATTATTGAATGAATAAAATAAATAAAATTTAAATAAATAAATAAAATTTAAATCAGATTGTAGAAAATATTGCTGTACACTTTATTTTCACGCTCACAGTATATAGTGTTCTATCTCCCACTGAAATTTTTTTGTTTACCACTGTTTTCCTAGAAAAAATTAATAAAATTTGTAACGTAACGTACAACGTAGCGTAACTTACGTAACCCAGACGAAAAACTTCCCTTCTAATTACAAACCGAATAATATTTAAATGCCACTTATAAGTTTTCATATAGTATTAAAAAAAAATATTAAATTACCTGAAAGGAAAAAGACAGAAAAAAATTATTTCCGAAGTTGTTAAAGAAAAACTAACATTGGGGGAACTAAAGTCCCCCACTCCGTACTCTAAGGGTTTAACAAGGTAAGTGAATAATATTGTTCATGGCGCAGCGTTAACGCTCTTACAAAGCGTTAAATTAAGTTGCAATTTACGCCTTAAATTAGGTTGCGCTGTTTTAGCACAGCTGTCTGTTTTAAGAGCACAAAGTGAGGTCATCTGTTGCCGGAAGAAAAATAATAATTTCCATGATTTTACCGGAATTATCACAACAGGAATCTGGCAGAAATTTAACAATACTATTCAAATCAAATAGTATTGTTAAAGCCTGCTCAGATAAATGCCAGTACATGATTGCAACTTTGTTTTAGATATAATGTATATCAGTTACTTTATTCCTTATGTCTTTACCATTAACCAAATAAAAAAGAGTCTGATAATAAAAATTTTATACGAAAGTTTAAACTAATGGTCAAGCACCTCGACACTGACTGGTTGCTGGCACCGAAAGGGTCTACAAAATAAGAGCTGCGAAATACAGCATTTTAGTTAACGAACACCGGAGGCTATAGTGGCATGGATACTCACACACATGAAAAAAATCAAAACGCAAAGTGGTTATAATTTTAGATACATTAATTATACTTTTATTATTTCCTCTAAATTTGTGTTTTTTACGTTTTTTTTATTTGCAATTATTTTTTGAATTGTTTTTTTTTAGAAAATTTACAACTTTTGCATTATATAACAATTTTTTTTACCAAATCTTTGATACTATCGCACACATTTTACTGATTTCCGTAACGAATTCAAGTAAAAATATTAAAGCGACCGGGAAACTCACCTTGGGGGATCATTGCAAACGGGTCATCTTCAATAAACCGAAGTAAGAATTATCTTATAATACTTATCCACATGTGCTTAAGGGTATAAAAATTCAAAACCCCGAACTAGGGTCGTTTCTATTGTTCTTTACCTTATATCTTAAAGAATATAATTAAAATTGGATACGGCCGAATTGCAATCCTAATCCTCTAAGTAACTAAAACTAAACAAAAATAAAACAACATTCTACATAATAACTTAAAGTTTTGAAAATCACCCAAGCATTATTACTGCAAGTTTTCTCGATACTGACACTTTTCGAAAGCTCGAGTTCTTATTACATTTGATTTACAGGAAGTCATATTTCGGTAAATATTACCGCCTTTTTTTGTGGATTTTTTGGAATTTGCGTCGTTTAAGAATCATATCATATAAAGCTTCCAAACCTTCTTGAAGTCCTTCTCCTGTTATAGCGCATGCTGGCTGTATGTACCAACCTTTGTATTGACTTGAAATATTACAACTATTGATGCAAGACTTTGTGCTGCTGTTTCTCGTTTGTAATATCGTAGAACTATTTATACTTGATGTTGTAGCAGATGACGATAACTTAGAGGTGTTGTCATTATGATGACTGGTACTGTTAGCGATTGTACAATTGCTAGGTGTATAAGATGAGGTTGGGGTGCACACTAATGATGATGGTGAAGACTGATGTGTTATAAAAGACGTTTGCAATTCTTGAGTCACAAGCGTTTTTTGTGAAGTATGTTGTTGCTGTTGGCCATGGTAAGAGTCTAGTAAGGAAGTTGATGAATAGTTTTGAAGCGTTAGGGCTTTACTTTTTATGTCGTTATTATCGCGGGTATTGTGTTGATTTGTTGGTGAAGATGAAGATATGTTAACTTCACTAATTTCACCATAATTACTTTCTTCACGTTCATTTTCCGTTCCTTTTGTAGTGGCAACAATGTTGCCAGTCGAGGAGGAGCAGGATTTTAAAACTGAACTAGTGTTCAAAGAATTAGGTGTCAGCAGTTCATGTAAAGCCAAAAGCTTTTCCAACTCTTTAGGTTCACGAGCACCAGGCAGATCTTGTTTGTTAGCTAGTATTAATACCGGAACTCCCTAAAAAGATAATTCGTTCTTTTATTAATATAAACTGAGATAGAATGGAGGCACAAAAAAGGGATTGAAGTTATCTGTCAACAAAGAGAAAAATATATTTTCGCCAGCTAATAAACTTTAGGCGAAGCTGAATGCCATCATACAAGCACTAATTATCTTTCTATACCTATAACATTTATTTCTTAAAGCAGCTACTACATATATACATACTTATTGTCAAATAATGGGAAGACCACAAAACGGTAGGTGGTTAATCAAAAACAATACTGAAAATGAAGTATCGCCACACGCCTGTCAATATCAAAATAATGAAAACTTACCTGTGGTCAGTCATTAATAGTCATTAAAAATAGCACATGCATAAAACATTGGCTGGGGGCAATAAAATGGTAGCTAAAGCTTATGCTGTAAATTATGAAGTTATAAATAGCTTTGAAGTGAATAAAAAATTCAACTAAAGCTAGTACTTTATACTTACTAGCATAAACTAGTTTTATTTTTATTTATTTATTCATTATTGTAATACATATAGCCTTTTGGCCAATAAAACTATATTACAAAGCAATTCAAATCTTATCACTGTAGTAAGAGTAAGTTACAAGAAATTCAAGTTTTTCCAGTATTGACTTAAGAAAGGTGCGATTAAAAAGTAGTGAATGCTGAAAAATACTATTTTATGCTACTATTTTTTTAAGCATGTGTTCGACGTACGTAAAATTGGTTTTGTTATATGAAAACAAAAGAAAATCTTTATACAGGTTTCGAGAAAAAAAAGTAAAATGGTTAGCAAACCATTTTTTGGAAGAAAATTATGAAAGGAGAGAAGCATCGCTGTGTCACAAAGAATGGAAAATTTTCTCCACTTAGCGACCCTACTTTTCAAACGAGAGTCGGAAAGGAAGAAAGTATACATTGCATAACTGTTTGCAAAGCAGTAAAAAAAGTTTTGGATAAGGTCATGAGTAAGGCCCAGTTGTGGATTAAATTTCCGGCGAATAGTGAATAAATAAAACTTGCTCAAGAACAGTGCAATTCACGATTCGATTTTCCTTGCGCTACTGGAACAGTAGATTGCACGCATGTTGCAATACAGAAACCATTAAATCTTGGCGATGAGTATGTTAACCGCAAGGAATTTTGCAGCACCAAGCAATATGCAACAACGCAACCGAAGAATTCACATCAATTGGCTGCAATTGGACAGGATCAATACACGATAGCCGAATCTTAAAACGATCACTTATTTTTCACGCACAATCTTCCTGGCCCGATTCTTCAAAAGCTACCTATAACAAATTTCAAGTGGCTGGGTCCTTTCGTTTAGACTGTATTTTGTTTTCCACAGACGGACAGGCATGGCTAGACTGTCTTAGATTTCATCACTGATCAAGAATATATACACTTTATAAAGTCTTAGAGAGATATTTCCCTGCGTTACGCACGGAATGCCAAGGTGAGTATACCCTGCTATTCTTTTTCGGAGGGTAAAAAAAGAAATTCTGAAATTTCTCTCAAATTATCAATCGCACCTTTCACGAACTTGGTCTCTGTGACAAACATATCTAATTATGTTAAAAATGTTGTTTTCGACCTTTTTAATGCAATTTTTTTCGGAATGCTTTTTATACCAAAATTAACTGACAACAGCAAACTTAAAGAAATTATGAAGAAGGATAATGTTGTTATTGCACAGAGACCTAACAATTGTGCTTTGCAAGTATGTTATTTTTGCAAGTTTATACTGTTTCTAAATTTTAAACAAAATATATGGATAATGATAAAAGGCTGATGGAGGAAGCGCGCAATCGAACTATTTTTTATATGAGTCAGCTAGACTACAAAAATATTAAAAGGAAATGAAAAAAAGAAACAATATTGGATGTTGACGATGTAGCTGCCCCTTTCAAAATAACCAAGTAGCTGGCTATAGAGCTACGTATATTTGTAGCCACCGGAAATTTTAGTAGCATGTTCGTGTAGCCTGCTGTGCTGAATGTGTTAACACGATATAAATGCAGAGCAACAAATAATCTCTAGTTAAATTATTCAATCTTGAGTTGATGTTGTTTGTAATTAATTTCCAACATTTCGACACTAGCCGTTAAAACACAAAGTATCTTCTTCAAAAGCTGTGTAGCAAATGACAAAATTTCTGTTTGTACACCTGTAATTCGCTGGTTCTTAAATTTAAATGATTTACTTGCTCTTAAATGCACTCCACTACAATTGAGAGTGAACAAAAACGTTATTAAAAAAATTTTTTGTGGTTATAAAACGTTTTTTTTTTTCAAATTCATCACGTCAGCATATATAATAGATGCTATTAATATTTTGCGCCTACACATGATTAGTAACAGATAATCGTTACATATAGACTTGGCTTAATTGGTTTTCTTTAAAGTTATAACAGCGTTTGAAATAATTACTTGATTATCTGGACATTTTGCAGTTCGCATAAGTTCCATTTTAGCTTCTTCCATCCGTTCAATGTCAACCGAGTCAACAACAAAAAGTATTCCATCTGTACATCTGTCAAATAAAATTGTAAGTTTAACTTGTTCAACTATTGGACAAATATTACCGTGTATAACTCCGCCATAATGGTCTCAGTTTCTCTTGTCCACCAACATCCCACACTAAAAATTGCACTCCCTTAGCCTTTCCCAGCATTCCTTGCACTTTTTCACAGTTGAAGCCAATAGTGGGAACGGTATTTAAATATTGGTCAAATTTTAATCTATACAATGCTGTAGTCTTTCCTGCAGAGTCTAAGCCCAACATTACAACATGCAACGTACCCTACGAAAAAATCAAATACCTTTATAAGTGCTTATAACGCACAATGTAATTAAGCGCTGATATAAAATTAGCTCTTTACTTGAGATGGTAATGCATCCAAAAAGTGACCGTTCTTCCCCATTGTCGTTCCCATTTTATTAACAAAATATTTGCTGGTTATTAAATACACAAAGAATTTGACTTTACTTCATGTTCGACTCTGTTGGGTTAAGAAGCAAACCACCAGGAAAATTTGCATTTTCTACACATAAAAAAACTCCTGTAAATTGACAAGTGCTATTAGCCACAATCACTTAAGCATATTTCTTTGTTTCCACTTGATTAAATTCTAATTAAAATCTATTAACACTAAAATTTTTATTATTATAGTACTTATAATCTGTGATACTTTATAAAACAGTGATGTTATATATATGACTACTTGGTTATTTTTGTTTAGTATACAAGACGGGGTAGGCGTTGCCATACTAGGAAAACCAGTTCGGTCATTGTTGAGTCATAATGTTATAACAATGTTAATAAAGTGCCGTCCACACCTGACATGAGAACACTAACAGGAACAGCAAAATACTGTTACTGTCAGGTGAAGACTGCAAATGCTTACCAATTTTGCAATAATAATATTTTTTCCATGAACTATAAAAAAGTACATAATACGATTTTATTTTCAAAGAAGTAAGGTGATGATTCCTCCTGACCAAATTGCACACCAGACTGTCACTTTTAATGGATAAGTTGAAATTTGCAGTTAGTATACCTTCCCGGCCAGGAAAAAAATTTTCTTATATTATATAACAATACAAAAACAACTTGGTACTTGTGGCGATTAATGTGCCAAAAAATTTTACAAAGTGTATGTACAGAAAAACAAACTTTATATGGAGGTATGTATGTATTAAATAATCAAACAAAACCAGCTTTTGACAGCTTATTTTGTTATAGTCGAAGAGTGAGTAGTACATATGTGTACACATTTCTATCTGGTAAAATTTAATTCACCTTAATATGACACTTTCTACAAGGCGAATTCATTATCACGTGAACTTCACATTTTTTACTTCCGTATTTTTTCTTCCTGAGACTGTCAAATTGTTTTTCTTTTGTTTACAAAAATTTTCACGCCATTTTAATCTGAAGATTTTTTTGTATGATTTAGCGTAATTTCAATAAATTTTTTGATTTAAAAAGTGTAAAACCAATATAATCTGATTTTAATAACAAGCAATTATAAAAATTTGTTATAACGTTTATATAACACATTTTCATAGCTGAATAATCTTAGGCAAATTTAGATTTTTAAATTGTCAGGAAGTTTTACAATAAAAATGAGCATAGTATTGAGCACAATATTCTGTGGTATTGAGCACCACATAATATTCTGTGGTATTGAGTTCGCCTTCCCACTTACATACCTTTTGTTTTATTTTAGCATTAGATAGTAATGCCGAAGCATATAACTTTCTATTCAAATCAAGCCGAATTCACTACAAGATGAACTTTACAGCTCAGTGATTATTTTTTGCTTGCCGTGTTTTTTTTTCCAATGAGACTGTCAAATTTTTTTTCTTTTGCTTACAAAAATTTTCACGCTATTTTAATCTGAACTTTTTTTTGTATGGTTTAGTGAAGTTTCAAGAAATTTTTGTGAATCTAAAAGTGTAAAGCCATTATAATCTGTAATTTTAATCACAAACAATTATACAAATATGTATTTAATGTTTATGTAACATTGTTTCTTAGCTGAATAATCTTAGGCGAATTTAAATTTTGACATTCTCAATAAGTTTTACAACAACAAAATAAATAGTATTGAATTCGCCTTCCCGCTTTTATTCACCTGTATAAATTCGCCTTGCTTCATATGTAGTAAAAAAGTTATAACAAATTTCGATGCAATTCGTGTATGAAGAATTTGTATTTTATATTACAAATGTAAGCCGATAACCTCTGTTACTAGTGTTTTATTGCTAAAGATTTGGTATAATTTAAATTGTAATAAACCTGAGACCTTTTTGTTCGATGATGTTGTGTTTTTGTTGTTCAAGAGTCCTCTAGATTTTCCTGATGTTCTGTAGGCGAATATTAGCTTCTGTCTAGGACGGGTGCTCGAATGGATGTCAAACAATTCCTTGAACGTAAATCCTGCTAAAATTAAGGATACAGTCATCGCTTCTTTACTGATCTAGACATATTTTTGGATGGGGTGCGTATTTCTTTTGCTGATCAGCTTAAATGTTTAGGTATAATATTTGACTCAAAACTTTCCTTTTCAAATCATATCGAATGGTAAGTGGTAAACTTTTCGGTATTCTACGTAGAATCTACTCAGCGAACCTTTTTACTTCCCCTTCGTATCAGATCACAACTTTCATGGGCATTGCTAATGTCGCACATTATTTATGGTCTTAAAGTTTTTTCGGGTACATCCTCCATGTATCTGTATAGAATTAACTGTCTCATTAACATTATTGTACGTTTTGTCTATAATGCTCGAACATTTCTTTGAACGATTTCTTGGTTGTAGTTTTACTAAATTTCTAATGATTCGTAATTTGGGAGGACCAAATTCACAAGATTATGAAGGCTTCCACACCCTTAGCATTGTATAGGTCATTTACGTTTCTGCACTCCTCTTGGAATCCTCAGCTACTTATACCGACTATTTCTTGCTGATTTTTTATAAATCTTTTGTGTTTAGGATTGCTAGATGACGGAATATTTTACCTTTTTCCCTGCGCATTCTAATAACGTGTTTCGTTTGAAACTTTTAATTCGCCTACATATTCTTTCTTTGGTTATCCCACTGATTTTTTTCAGCTGGGGAGCTATTCTGTTTTTTTTTGATTTAGCTTTTTATTTTTATTAATTATACAATATATTGTTAATTATTATTATTTTTTTAACATTTTTGTGTACTCAGGCTATGAAGTTGTGAAGTTATATAATTATATTGCCCTTGAGGCATTGTATTGTATATTTTTGTAAATAAATAAATGAAATGAAATAAAATAAAATAAATAATAATAATAATAAGTATAAATGTGGATGTTGGATATTTTTTAAGCGATATATGTTTTAACATTTTTCAATTGACTGCTGGTGAATGTAATATTAAGACATTGAATAATAGCAAATACTTTCGACAACTTTTCGTAACAAACGATATGATAACCTTAAACTACTAATAAAAATGTTATAACAAATTTCGATGCAATTCTTGTATGAAGAATTTGTATTTTATTTATACAAATGTAAGCCGATAACCTCTGTGGCTAGTATTATATTGTTAAAGATTTGTTATAATTTAAATTGTAATAGTATATAAGGATATAAATAAATAATAATATGTAGAAATGTGTATAAGTGGATGTTAGACATTTTTTAAGCAATATATGTCCTGACATTTTGGTGTTGAATGCTGCCGAATGCAATATTAAGACATTAAATAATTGCAAATACTTTCGATTACTTTTTATAACAAACGATATGGCAGCCTTAAACTACGTTAAAGCCGCCATGTTGCCGTGAGTATTTTCTTTTTTGTTTTGCGCTTTTCGCAAGTTTTGTTTTGTTAAGTGGAAACAACGAATAAAACATAAAAAAATTTTAGTAAAATTATAATTGATTAAATCTTTACACGTTATTTTACAAACTGCATGTTTTGTCCGTAAAATCAAAGAACGTAAAACAAAAAGTGTTTGTGTTAAACAAAAGTATAAGTGCTGAAATTTAATTGCAAAAAAGAATACAAAACAACATTAAACTATTCATGTATTTGTCATATATTTTCACAACTCACTGGAAGTAATAAGAATAATAAAAAATAAGTGTAGAATACACACAGGTAAGCTGCTGCAGCTTAAGGAATCTAAATTCTTCATCCAAAGTACAAGTTGGTACATGTATGCCTTGGATAGTGTAATACTTTATTATGCACGTTCTTGGAATATTTATTATATTCTACGAGGAGCTTTCTTGTTCTCATGATGCAAACATATAAACTCTAAACCTGTATTACCGTACATTATTTAATTAAAGTTAGAAATTAAACATCTATTTTGCGTCGTTTCGCTTTTTTTTACAAGTATTTTTTAATAACGCATGAAGCCAACCTTTGGTGTCCATTCCAGAACTTAAAATATTGACAATCTTCGCCTAATCATGTAGTTAGTACACCTTAAACAAGAAATTGTGCGAAATGTCTTGTAGTTGTTTTTTTTTACCTATTCCAAATTAAAGCTATAATCTTAGTACGTACATATTTATATCTATTTGTTTGTACATATGTACATCAAATCAAAGCAAAATAATGTAAGGACGTAGCTTAGTAGCTAAAGTCTGCTTAAAATAACGATATAAGCTTATAGGTAACTGAGGTAGCTATAATTTACTTTACTACTAATATTTATACAAATCAAAAAAAATATATGCAACTTGTTGTTGATTTTCTAGCTGACTGCCGATATATTATTGAAGTTAACCTAACCGCCAGGGCTTAAATCTAGCTTACCAATACAGCGTCAAATAACATAAAAAGTGCATATAGTGATAGAAAATTTAAAAATAATAAGAAAGTTTAAAATCACAACATTGGCACAAACGCTTAGTTTCCGAGTTATGACCGAAAAAGTTTTCATATATACATGCGATTTTCTACCACATTATTCAATTTATATGGTCAATATTGGTATTATTTAATAGCTTGTTAATAAATCTCTTATAGGTACTATACTGGAAAGAATACCAGGCTATGCAGGAAAATTTTCGTTAGCGAAACCGGTGTTTGTTATACCATAGAGGAGAAAATCCTTGCATACGGCCAAAGGCCGGCTATGTAAAAAAACGTTCGTTAGCGAAGCCGGTGGTGGTTATTATACAGAGGAGATAAATGAAAAAAAAAAACTGGTAGCGAAGCCGGTGTTTGTTACTAAATTAAATTTTTATTGGATTTTAATTTAGATGTGTGTAACACTTTGATACAAAATTTTTTTAAAACTAATGATACTTATCAAGTTAAGTTTTTTTGCAGGAGATTTAGTAGGTCTGTTTGAATGAATATAAACATAAATATTCAAATGATGCCGATATTCACCATTTAGATTGAAAAACGGTGTAGAAAATTGCATGTATATATGAAAACTTCTTCGGTCCATAACTCGGAAACTACGCGTTTCCGTCAATATTGTCATTTAAAATTTTTTTCCCGCCGAACAAATCTAGTTTACCAACGCAGCTGCAAATAAAATAAGAAGTAAGTAGTGTGATCGAGGTTTGAAAAATAATAAGAAAATTTAAAATTACAATATTGAATGAAACACTGAGTTTCCGAGTTATGGACCGGAGAAATTTTTTATATATTTGTACTTACATGCAATTTTCAACCACATTATTTTATCTATATGACTATTGGTATCATTTGAAAGTTTATGAAAATAACTCTTCAAATACACTAAAATTACTGGAAAAATTTTAACTCAGCAGCTATCATTAAAGTTAATAAAAATGTACTATTGCAGAGCCTTGCGGAATACCCGACTTAACCTATCCGATATTAGAGTTCAAGTCGTTTAAGGAAACAAATTGCTTACGGCAAACAAATAAGACCACATAAAACTACATGCAGAACGCAGTTTATTAATCAGTATTGAATGATGTACCTCATCAAAAGCTTTAGTAAAGTCCATATCACCAAGTTCAGTTGACAGTAAACCATTATTTCGCCCACTTCGAAAATCAAATTGACTCACATTCAGCAAATTCTCAAATTCTTCGTAACTTGTTCATTGATTAAATTTTCAACAATTTTGGTTAAAGCAGCCAAGATATTAATAGGACTCGTACTACTAACTGATAGAAAACGACCAGCCTTGGGTATGGGTACGGGTTTGAGACGCGATATTTTCCAGTCATAAAAATGTACGGAGTAAGTTTGTATAGTATTAACGAAATGTAAGGTATGCCTAGAGATATAACGAACAATTAATTTGATGGAAATACCATTAGCCGCAACCGCCGCTGGTTTTATTCTAAATACAGCATTAAACAAGTCCGAATCATTGCAATTTGAAAAAGAGCAAAATTCCGCCGAATCCGTAAAACGTATTGAAATGTTACGTAAATACATATTCATAAGTATGTATATGCATATGTAATTTAATAATAAATACCGGTTTCGCTACCAAAGTTTTTCCGTGTAGCCGGATATCAGAGATCTATTCAAAACCTTTCAAATGACACCAATATTGACCATATAAAGTAAAAAACCTGGTAGAAAATCGCATGTATATATGAAAATTTATTCGGTCTATAACCAGGAAACTAATCGTTTCTTCCGACATTGTCATTTAACATTTTCTTATTATATTTTAATTTTCTATCACTCCATGTGCTTTTTATTTCATTTGGAGCTGTGTTGGTAAACTAGATTTAAGCGCAAATCGCTCCCTTACTGCAACAACTCCAAAATAAATCGAAACGATAATGCAGTATTTTTAACAGCATTTTCCATTATATTGTGCCAAAAATTCATTCAAATGGCACTTAAATGGCTCCCTTTAGATATATCTTCAACTTGGTTCTTAGGACGTGTATTAAAAATATAAAAAGCATTTTTCTCCGAAATAGATTTTTTGAGTTACGACGTTATTGCAATAAAATAGTGGTATGTGCAATGTATTGACAAATTAGCTAACATTTTGTTCATTGTATATACATGCATACAATAAAATTATCAGTTAAAAACTATTTATGGCTCCTACTATATGAAAATTATACACTCATATCACCGTCTTGTTTAAACTAAAGCTCATCGAGACCATGTGCTTGAATTTCAAGATGTTAATATAATGCAATAATGATTATCATTGACGCTGACATTCTGGTTTGCTTCACTTTTGAAGAAATATGAATTTATGATTTCACCATCCTATAAACTACACCATACCGTTGCTTTCAATGGATTTAGTCGTAATTCTGGATAGACATCGATTTACTTATCGGACTAAATTTGACATATTTTGGTTACTCATGTATCCATTGAGCCACACATGTGCTTCATCACCACACATACAGCTGAAATTTGGACACGTTGCTGTGGTATGAGTTTTTTTCCTTGATGAATTCCCAAACGATACTAAACAAAAATGTCAAAGCAGTTTGTCATGAGTCGTACGTGACCTATGAAAAAAAGCTGTTAAAAATCAAATCTCCAAATAAAGCAGCCATTACCTGCGTGAAAGCTACTGACATATTTCGAAAGTATTAGAGTTTATTGTTTTAGTTAGGTAGGCAGTCCGCTGGATTCACCAAAGAGTACCCGGATACTCCAGCTCACTTGGGTCCTGAAGGTCGTTCCTTTTGTGATTAAATTCTTTTGTTTTAGTTACTAAAAGAATATTATAAGCAAGTAACTTTAAAACCTGCAAACAGTAACCACAAACAAATTTGAAGCTTTAGCTATAACAGGGACCTAAAGACGTTTCAATGTATAAGGTCCCTTTGAGGTTTTAAAGTGTAGGTGCATAAACGTGTAGGCGATATTTACAGCTTTCTTTTTCTAATACAAATTATTGTTAGTAAAGCAATTTTTTAGGATGTGAGGTATACAAATTTAGTACAACTAAGATCGCTAGTTTTCAAGTCGCGCTCTTGATCGTAATATTTCGAATTTTTATAATGTATTTTAACTATTAATATTTGTACTTATGTACATCAGATGGAATATTTTAATTTTTACAGCAAAAGTTTTCCATTTTAGGCCCATTTTGATTTTATATGAATTAATGAGCACGTTATTTATAATTTATTTTTCTTAACAAAACCATGGATGTCCCCACATCAACATGGTTTCTGTACGGGTAGGTCTACTTTATTTAGTGAATACTGCTTACAGGCGTTTGAGCTTGGCTGTCTAGTTGAAGTAATTTATACAGACTTTTCTAAAGCATTTGATAAAGTTTCACATGCGTTACTGTTGTCGAAATTAGAATTTATAGGATTTCACTCTTTCTACCTTGTTTGGTGAGTATTGAATATTATACTATGCCATTTTATCAAACATCGGGTGTTCCACAGGGTAGCGTTCCTGCCCCTTTCTTATTTAATTTATTTGCTATTACCAAAGTATCTTTTATTCGCGGATGATTTAAATTTTTTAATGAAACTATAGTCTGTTAGAGATGCTTTATATCAAGTGTGCCCAGCCCTATGCGCTTGGTACTCAATTGTTTTTGTAAATGCGCTTAGCTATAAGACTGCGCTCTTTAATACACAAATAGTGCGCTCGTTACTAGTAACGCAAAATACACAAACAATTTCGTCTTTTTTTATATATTTTTTCGTTCTTCACCGCACACACACAAAAGCAAAGCAACAACACTTTCGCATGTTTTGCTGGTAAACATTGACGACAGCGATTATCAGTGTGAATTTTGTTTTTGTAAATGTTTTGCTTTTTACAACAAAAAATCTATATATATGTATATATAAATGAATGTTTGTATGTATGTATGTTTGTCCTTTATAGAATCGTAAACTATGCATTTGAGCATAGGATTATCTTCGGCAAAGTTGTTGTGCATGAGCTTGAGAAGGGTTCTAAGTTAGTGTGACCACGCCTACTTTAACGCCCACTTTTTTTAAATTGAGTAATACATGGGTTTTAACAGATTTACTTCAAATCTTACTGTAGACGAGGTAAAAATAAAAGTTTTATGTGCCACGCCGATTTTTTCGCCCCATGTAATGAGGGAGAACGCTTGCCAGACCGCTGGATCGATCTGCCTGAAATTTTCACAGCACACCACTAAAGCTCTGGTATCTTTTATTAGACTCTTCTTTCTTTTGACTATGCCCACCTTGACGCCCACTTTTTTTAATTGAGTAATTGATTTCAAATGGGTTTTAACAGATTTACTTCAAATTACATACACACACATCTTACACATGTGAGGCAAAAATTAAAGTTTCACTTTAACGCCCACTTTTTAAATTGAGTAATAGATGGGTTTTAACAGATTTAGTTCAAATTGTATATACATCTTACTGTAGGCAAGGGAAAAAATAAAAGTTTTATGTGCCACACCCATTTTTTCACCTCATATCATGCGGGATGGCGCTTGCCGTGTAGGCCAGACTACTGGACCGATCTGCCTTAAATTTTCACAGCCCACCACTAAATCTCTGGTATCAAAATACATCTGCGGATCCAATTCCATATCCATGAAATCCAGTATCGCGATAATTAACACGACTTGCACATCGTGCTGTACGGGACATGGAATATACGGCTCTTAATTATGACCGCAAAATTAATGGCAGTCTACATGGATTGACTTCTTTCGGTGCAACTAGGTCGACGTAGAGTATATTATAAGCTTTAATTTTTCCTAAAAAGTTACCTGATACCACGAAAGATTTTTTAACTTATATAAGTATGTCTATATAAACTAACAGAAAGAAATAAAATTTTAAGCCTAAATGGGACGCCTGGACCGATGATTGGGATAATCTTTTTTTATCAAGTATTCGTTATAACCCACCTAAAAGTTTTTCGGGACGAAAAATTTATGCTACGTATTTTTTAATTTATCTGAAACACAATTTTTACGCAGAGAAAAAGTTTTGAACAAAGTTTTCAACGTCTACTGCTACGCCCACTTTATTTTAAATCCGTGGGAAAGAAAAATTAAAGTATAACGTAAAATTTATTTTCTGTGAACCAAACAATACGAACAATGGATAACAATTGCGATGGATATGCATTCATTTCATTTACAAGGAGTTCTATATACTGAAACTCAGCTTGCTACTATTTATATCAGATTGATAGTTTGTGAAAATAAGGTCAATCATATCTTAAAATATTACCATCTATTCCACCAATAACCTGGCTGTATTCAATTTACCGTCTTTTTCTGCCGTTTTACAGAATCAAAATCTTAGCTCATCCACAATGTGCTCTCGAGCATTTTGCTAAGTGAAAAAAATCATGATTGTTTGAGCGGACGTGATGTCGGCGATCTGAATTTTCGAATTGCTCGCGAATTCATGATGTAGCAATCGGTCGCTCTCTTTACTTCCCAAGATGTACAATCGTAAGCTTAAGGTCGGATCGGTAATTATAATGCTATGAAGTATAAATCAACCACATATCTGTAATCACACTTGACTTTCGGTGAAAATACTGATGAACAACGTTAAAAAATTAAGAATACTTAAATAAAATTATAAAGAGGAAGACGTTTTGTCATTACAAATCCTAATGGTTTCGAGAAATACAATATTCCATCATTACGGCTTGCTTTCGCAATGAAACCCCATATTTTTACGTTTTTCTCCCCTTTTGCCTATATCAATGTAAATAAAATTTGAAGGCAAAACAGCGTTTGCCGGGTCAGCTTGTATTAAATAAAAATTGTTTTTCCTTAAATGTATTGGTGTTTACTCTTCCATATAGAACTTGTGGGCACCACTGCTTTATATAATGAAGCGAGCTTAATAACCTAAATGCTTGGTGTCATCTTAATAATCTACGTTTAAATATTAAATGTTTGCATGTTTCTTTTCATAGGTCAATGATCCATCTGTTCTTAATTTCAACATTGGTGGTGTTCAATTGCATTCGTCGAATACAAAACTTGACTTGACTTGGCTGTGGTATTTGACAGCTCGCTATCAGTCGTATAGCAGGTAGAATATATTCTTCCAAAGGCGTATAAAATGCTTGGCTTCATTAAAACAAATTGCTCTGAGTTTTCCGATGAATACACTTTAAGCCCTATTTATACTTCATTTGTACAATCCAAGTTAGAGTATGCTGTTAACGTTTGGAGTTCTCATGCTTTCTGCTTTGTATCTCGTATTGAGAGACTTCAACAGTTATTTATTAAATTTACTACTCGACCTGTGTAATATATAGATAATGTGCCTTGTGAATCTAAATGCTTGTTTATTTTATAGATAGTGTGCCTTAACATAAAGTAAAGTTCAATCTGCTTTATTTATTTTTGATATCAACGGCAACGTTGATTGCCCTGACCTATTATCAGATGTATCATTTGTAGTTCCCCCGAGGAAACTTAGATTTGCAAAACATCTTGATGTGCAGCTTCATCGCACTAATTACGTATGTTTCGGTATTCTAACTCGTTGCTTCATATATCTTAATGCCGTAAACTACAATATGCAGAATTAACCCAAATCTTTTATTGGATTTAGTACTGAAAAAAATCATTTTAAACTGCTGCTTCTTAATATTTGTATAATATTTAAATATAAGTTATTATTATATTTTTTTTTCTTTGTAGTTTATCTTTATTTATTCAATCAAAAATTAAAATTTCTTTTGTATATATCATTAATAAGCGAATTTTTAGTTATTACATATGTACGATATTAACTAATTAGTTGTGAGTTCGAGTCCAACTTCAGTCAAGAAAACAATAATTGCTGTGAAACAACAAGACCAAAGAAGAACAAAAAAAATGGTTGAATACCATATCTGGGTGACAACTAGGTGTTTCGTAGTCGCTACACTACTCGAATCCCAGTGGATGCTGATTTAATTAACATTATACTGATTTAATTAACACTAACGTATTTAATACTTATCTGATACTTACCACTAATTTACATATTTGAATTTTGTACATATATACTCATTACTCTGTAAAGTTATTCGCATTGGCAAGTCGAACCAATTGGAAATTTTTCAAGTGCCAATTTAGATCATTTCCGGTACATGTAATTGTTATATAATTCTTACCATCGCCAACAACTGAAGACTGCCAGTGTGATCAACTTTAGTACTTCCTCTCTTGGAAATATAAAAATCACCTTTCAACAAATAGTCACAACTCTAATAAATACTCTTTTATTTGTTGATTCAATTCAACTTATTTATCCATAATATGTACATTTATGGTAAAATTTAATTATTGCATATATAAGTGTTCAAGATCGTTTCTTTTTCAGCTTAATTATTAGTAAGTATTGTTGATAATCCTCTTTTATTTTATTTCCTTTCCCCAAAAAATCCATTATAATCAACCCACCCCGAGTTAATCTTATTCTGGTTTGAATAATCACCCTTATCGTGAATAAGATGGGAAATATTTTTTCCGATAAAATTTTAAATTCCCTGGAAGGGGAAATTGCTATCGTGAAATTCAAGGGAACTCTTTTAGTGCTATCAGTACGTAGTAAATGTAAAATATGTAAGAAGAGTGATTAATAATAATATTAAACTGTTAGTGCAGCGAAGAAAAAGTGTGAAACTAGTTCAATTGAAATTAAAAGAAAATATTTAGAATCGTAGGAATAATTGAATTACAGGAGGAAGAATCTCAACAACACCGAATTGCTTGTAGACATTTACTAAATGAATCTACTCCGTTGGAGTTACTTATTCTATAAACAAATTGTGTTTGTACATAACTTTTTTTGTTTTAGATTTATTCAACATTGTGCGGTAAATAAAGCCGCATTTATGTACATATATTTTAGAAGTGTTGGACAATAATATTCCAACTACAAAAACATCATTTGGAATAACACCAGCAATAACAATGTATGCCTGCCTCCGGTTTTTGGCAGAAGATGTAGCCAAAGGATAAGATTTGTTGATGCCACATATCCAGGAGCCTGTACTATTTATATTTTCCGGAAAAGAATTCCAAAATTCAGCCAACACGTCTTTAGGGGTTTTTGCATTCTTTTGAGCACAATATCATTTTGCCTCTTATTAACAAAGCTAGCCCTAAAATAGCTGAATATAAGCTTGTATATTTTAATTTAAAGAAATAATTACTTACATGATGAATACAGTCCTCCAGCAAAAATAATGTGAACAAATCAAGGGGAAAACAAAAATAATACGAGGGAAATAAATGTTTACGATTAGGTGAATTTTGGCCGAATGTGAATTTTTTTAGCGTTATTATTCCAAACTGAGTTACACATAGAAAATGTGCATTCATTTCTAGGGGAAACGTATTAGCGATTGCAATTCTGGGAAATGGGAAATTTTTTCATGGGAATGACTGTTTACGATAGGGGTGAATAACACGATTTCGGCCAAATCATTTCATTTGCCCAAATTCAGTAATTTGCGGCATGATTTCCCATACATTTTTTATATGATCACATTATGTCAAATGACTTAATTTGTATCAAATTAAGTCTAAATTTCTCTGTGCAACACTGTGCGGCTATTATTAATACAAATGCAATATTGGGGCATCCGTTATTGGTGAGTTACAGTTGGAAAAAGCGACATTTAATTACGAATCAAAATGGGTGATTTATTTGTTTATAAAGTTGAATTAAATAAAAACTAAATGTTAGTTTTTTTATTTATAAGTTTTTTTTGTGTTATTTTTCCTTATTAACTGCATCAACACCATTTTATTTCCATGTTAAAGCCAATTTAATAGGAATGCGTTCCTTTCTCAAGTCTGCGTATAAGGAAATCAACTTCAAGGTTTTCTTTACGCCTTTTTCCGTTGTAAAAGTAGGGCATCAACCTTCGATGAAACGTGTCTGGCACAATTTTCAATATCTTTCAGCCAAAAAGAACACAATCGAGAGCATCATTAATCTGCTCATTGGTTTTCATTTTCGAATGCTAAAGTTTGTTGTTGTACAATAATTATTGAAAAAATATTTAGTTTTTTTTATAAAATGTAATAAAACAATGCAAACGTCAAACTGATTTCGAAAAAGAAAATTATTTATAACACAGTGGAAACACTTCGAAATGATTTCATCAAATGAACGTAATTTGGAAACGTAGTATAAGGCAGAATTGATTAACTCAAAATTTGCTTTTAGCACTCAAAGAAAGAAATTTTGTTCAACATCTTCAATAGATATATAAAATCCGTTTCATTGAATTATATTTAAGCTCATACATACTTATTTCAATTTATTCAATCGGAGTGGTTTTATTTGTTTTTCTAATAGATCTTTAAAACTTTCTCTTAAATAATTAGAGCCGGATTGATGCTCAATTTAATTAGGAGAAGTTTGTTTTTCGTCATTTCGGATAACATTGTTTGCGTTGGCGGCAGAGCTTATTATTGTCTTATTTTTAGATTTTTCAACTATGATAGATCCTGTAGCTATATTCCGTGACAAAATTCTCATAAGCTCAAACAAAGAACTGCTTTACTCACTAAACTGTAGATATAAATTTTTTTGTGACTAATAGCTGTCACGAAAGAAAATTACTCACCATTTTACAGAAAAACATTATCTGTAAAACTTTTGCGAAAAAATTTTCCGCTTTCAACTGTAATTACTTCTCGCAAATAAAAATGCTGTGAGATAGTATTTCACACAACAATAATCATCATAAAATGGATAATAGTACTGAAAAAATAAGTATTTTGCTGTTAAATTAAGTTTAATATATATAATATATTTATTTATTTATTTATTTATTTATTTATTCAATATCAATACAATATATTATTTAGACAGTTTACAACGATTGTTTTTTTTATGTTAAGTTTTTAATTAATTTGTATATCCTTCACACAACAAATTTTAAGGGTATATATAAAATTGTGATTCCGTTTGTAATTTCTACAATTTTGTTATTTATTTATTTAGTAACTATACAGTTGCAAAGCATGGGCGCCCAAGATGGTATTAGCACTACTTTTGTAGCGTCGCTGTGACTAACTATAACGACCTATGCCTTTACATAGGAAGTTTCCACGTGGTTAACAATGAATAACCTCTAAAAAAAACTGTAAACCAATACATTTAGTTGAAACAAACCGTTGACCAGTGCGAGTGAGACGCAAAACTCTCGAAGACCGAACAACAAAACACAAGCCTGACCGCACTTAAAAAATAATTACGATGATGCGAGATGTAAAATTATAGAAACCAAAGTGAATTGTGAATAGTGAAAAAAAAAACATTATAAAGGTATTACATTATACTTTGTTGGGTCAGAAATTAAAATTGTAGAAATTACAAACGGAATCACAAACTTTATATACCCTTAAAATTTTTGTGAAGGGTATAAAAATACTTCAAACACAGATTTTTGTGAAGGGTATAAAAAGAGTTCTGTTTCTGTTCTTGAACATCGGTTATATTAATTTTGAATAGTTTTTATATAGAATCAAAACGGTGGTAGAAATGATTTCGATTGCCGGTCGGTACTTGCATATTTTTTCTTTGCAAGTTGACGGAAGTTTAAAATGAAATGTAAAATTTGTTATAGTAGTTTTCCTCTAATTTTGTTTTTGTGGAAAATTCACTTATTTCAATCGCTATCTTTGAAAATATCAATCTTATTCAGATTACTTATCCATGACCATTTTTTTATATATGGAATAATGATTTCTTAAAACTTAAAGCTTGAAATATTTTATACGTATTTTTTAATATCAGAATTTTTTTAATTTTCAGAAAACCAAAGAGAAAAAATTTGCTCATAAATGCTTTAAATGATCTCAGGAATTTTTTTGGAAACCTTCAAAGTGTTTTAACTATGATACGCTCAAAAAAAGTAAAAATTAACCTAAAGTTTTTTTAATGCAACAATTCCTTAATGTTGGAAGAAAGAAACAAAAACTTTTAATTTAGAAAAAAAATGTCACAACCTGATCTAATCTGTGAAACACAAGCAGCGGCCATAGCGGTAAATGAAGTAAATGATCATTTTAGTGATCATCATAATCTAAAAACTAATTTTTCTAATATGGTGACGACAACATACACGCAGTATGGTATACTAGTCAGAAATGATCAATTTGAAGACATGGCTCTTGCGGCATCAGCGCCGCTATCTATAGTCCAACCAGATATTTATGATGTAGCAGATGCACTTGAGCGCCATAAAGATTTAACAAAGAATTTTGATGATATTCACGAGCATTTGTCAACTGTTGAAAACAGTATTGTTGAAGAAGACGTTAATGATGTTCATCATAATGCGGATATGACGCTGAAGTCGGAGGATTGTCAAGGCTTAGTAATGCACTCAATAGACGATGGTAAACATACTTATTTTAATATCAATATAAAAAAAAAACATGGTATCACTCTCGAAATATTTTTACATCAGACCTAATGACAATCTTGTACAAATGGCTTTACAAAAATCATTTACAAAATGGTCGATTGTGTTCGTAATTTACACTAACAAATCTACAAACGCAATTGCAATATATTTGTACCTGTGCAAGTAATTTAAAGTTTATATTTACATTTTTTTTTATACAATGAAATGATATCAGTTCATTTCATGGACTATTATTAAAAGCATTTACAATATTTAAATTACTTTTCATATTATTTACTGTGGCTACAGAGCCTAATTATGATTGTGTAATGTTTGTAAATATATATAATTTTTTTTTTGTTTTACTGATATCTATGCACTTTCTCAGGATGTAATGCTTTGTGGTATTGTTATTTTGGCCATGACATTGACTGTATATTACGGTTTAAGTCAAATAAATAAAATACATTTAAAAAATTCTTAATCGCAAGAGTTTAAGAGAGCGAAGCAGGTCGCTTCTTATAGCATGTTCACACGGACGCTTAAAATCGTGTTTCGCTTGTTTTCCCATACAAAAATTTGAGAGCGAAAAATCTTGTTTCCGTTTGAAACTACTAGCCAAACACTTTTTGTCAGCGTTGCCTTTTATGATACTAAAGTGTCAATTCTAGCTATATGCATAAATAATCAGTTCTCATTCATATTTGAGCAAGGTTTTATATTAAACTGCTCTTATGTAAGTAAATGTATATTAACATATCGTTCCTTTATTGCAATATAGTCATCTCTCAATTAAAACTACCTTTAAACTGCTTCCTTTAGGTGATATTTTCTGAAATAATTTCTAAGACTTGTATGGACCTTTTTTTTAGTTATGAATATGTTGCAATAAAGGAGCGATATATTTGATAATGAAATCTTTATTTCTAAAAAGTATGTATGTATGTATCTTTATACATATGTATCTGTACAAATATAAATGTGATTTATTTTATTAATAAGTCTGAAGAAGTACAACTGTATTTCAAAAAAGTTTTTACTGTACTGTGTCTGAGTTCGTATGTAAATGTCATTTAGCTTTAAGTTCCATTTAAATACGAAAATTTATTTTTCACTACAAATTTGAATGAAACTTAAATGCCCAATCTTCTTCATTTAAGTTGTATATAAGTTTATTTCATATATCGTATAGTTTTGCGTGCTTGCTTTTTTGTGTTAGTGCCTGTAGATCACAAAGTGATATTTAATGAAAAATAACATTACATGAAATACAATTATTAAGTTTTTCTGTGCTATTGATAAATTTAATATTTTTCTTTAAGTATTTTTCTATTCTTTCAATAACAAACAGCTTTCAAATAACTTTCCATGATATTTGGAATTTAAGTGAAGCGGTCACACTTTCATCGCATTCATGTCTTTACATATAGTTTAACTTTAAATGAAAATTAACTAATTTTGTATTTAAATACGAAGTTAATAA
Organism: Thecocarcelia acutangulata; assembly: GCA_914767995.1. Taxonomy (NCBI): domain Eukaryota; kingdom Metazoa; phylum Arthropoda; class Insecta; order Diptera; family Tachinidae; genus Thecocarcelia; species Thecocarcelia acutangulata. The sequence goes on along the minus strand of OU612099.1, from coordinate 1,026,307 downwards.
CTGGACCTGTGCGTACCTCAAAAGTGCGATCCAAATTTTAGTAATTTAGAGGCAACTCTGCAGACTCTTGTTCAGTCTATAAACACTTTTACCGTTTCTATGACAAACATGATGCAGGAAATGCTAAAAATGCAATCCACTATTTTACAGGCAATTTAAAAAAAATGAATTGGTTAAAAATATGTTTCTGGAACGCAAACGGCATTCGCCAACATAAAAATGAACTTGAGCACTTCCTTATGGAAAAGCAGATCGATATAATGATGATCGCTGAAACCCATTTGACAACCAACAGTTATTTCAAAATTAATGGTTACACATTATATGACACAAAAGATCCCCGTGGAAGATCTTGCGGCGGTTCGGCAATTTTGATAAAGACCAGAATTAAGCACTATCTAATGAACAAGACACGTGAGGAATATCTCCAAGCTACAAATATATGCCTTGATTATTTTCATGAAAAATTGTTATATACTCGATTTACTCACCACCACGATTTTCAATAGCAGAAAGCCAATATTCAAATTTTTTCAAATCGCTTGGTCCTTGATTTTTAGCGGCTGGCGACTATAACGCTAAACACACTTTTTGGGGATCTCGTTTAATTACCCCGAAAGGCCGTGTGCTTTTTGACACCGTTTCCAAAATGGGCTTAGATGTGGTTTCAAGTGGAGCCTTCATTAGATTTGTCATCAGATCACTCACCCACTATAATCTCTGTTTCGTTCCCCCAAGAGATTGCTCCCCGTTGACCGTCAATAGAGTTAATTGGCTAAAATACAAAAAAATTTTGAGTACACATTGTACTGAAAATATCGCCTTGAGAACGCCTGATGCGTCAATTAACGATTTTTCTGAAAACCTCAAACTGGCCGTACAGCATCTACCACTAGTCATATAAGATCCAGAAATGAGAACAATAGAACTAATTCGGCTAAAATTGAGCAACTTCTGTCAGAAAAAAGAAGAGTTAGAAGAGAGTGGCAAACTCGCAGGTCTCCCAGCTTAAAACTAGGCTACGAGAATGCGTAACTCGACTAAGAAATCTGCTTGAAATCCAGAGAATATCTTCCCTTAAAACATACTTGGAAAGCCTGGATGGTACTCCGCAATCTGACTATTCTCTGTGGAAAGCGACAAAAGGTCTGAAAAGACCCGTAATAGGTAAGCCACCTTTGCGAACTTCAACTGGCGACTGGGCACGAAGCGATTCCGAAAAGGGGATGGTGTACGTTGATCATTTGAGAAATGTTTTTACGACAAATGATTCAGCGGATGCTGCAGCAGAATTTCCGCCGTATGCTGTTAGACAGCCTGTATCTTTGAGACTTAACTTTCAAGATGTCGAAAACGTTATCAATAACATAAACCGCAGGAAAGCTCCAGGTATAGATCAAATTACTGGTAAAATGCTTGAACAGTTACCTCGTGTAGCTAGAAGAGTTCTACTTTTTATTTTTAACGCTATTTTACGCCTGGAGTATTATCCTGCAGAGTGGAAGGTCTCTATGATTACTATGATACCCGAGCCAGGGAAGGATCCGACTAATGTGGAGTCATATAGACCAATAAGTCTACTACCAACAATTTCAAAACTGTTCGAAAAATTGTTAATGGCGAAGTTGTCTCCAATACTTAATGATGTGGGATGTATCCCTGATCATCAATTTGGCTTTCGGGCTAAGCATAACACCATGGAACAAACACATAGACTAGTCAATGTCATAAGACAGACTTTTGAAGACAAAAAGTATTGTTCAGCTCTATTCATCGACATTTCCCAAGCTTTTGATAAGGTGTGGCACGACGGACTGATGCACAAAATAAAGTTGAACTTGCCTGCAAACATTCACAAGCTTCTGGATAGCTACTTATACGACCGGAAATTTGTTATCAAAGAAGGTGACTTTACAAGTCTCTCACAGTCAATCGAAGGAGGAGTTCCCCAAGTTAGCATTCTAGGACCCACTCTATATTTGATTTACGCATCTGACATGCCAACGAGATCCGGAATCCATACTTCAACTTTTGCAGATGACACAGCTTTTGGCAGCGTTCATGAAAACCATCAAGAAGCTTCACGAAATTTGCAGCAGTATATTTCAATATTAGAGCAATGGTTGAAACTTTGGAAAATAAAAGTTAATGAACAAAAATGTACTCACGTTACATTCACACTGCGTAAGCAAACATGTTCGGCTATCCAAATTAACAATACACCCATTCCGCAGCATAATGAAGTTAAATACCTTGGTATTTACCTCGACCGTAGGCTAACGTGGAAGCCTCACATTGATGCGAAAGTCACTCAGTTGAAATTAAAAGCAGTGCAACTAAATTGGCTTATGGGCAGAAATTCGACATTGAAGTTGGATTGCAAACTTTTGTTATATAACGCAATTTTAAAGCCTATATGGTGCTACGGAGTTCAATTATGGGGAACCGCCTCAACATCTAACATTGAAAAAATTTAAAGACGACAAAACCAACTTCTTCGTACGATTACTGCAGCTCCATGGTACGTAAGAAACTCACGAATTCACAAGGATCTGTGTGTTCTGCTGGTAACTGACGAGCTCTCTAAGTATGCCACAAAGTATATCAGTAAACTGGAACTTCACCCAAATCCTCTTGCACGCAACATACTTAATTTTGGCGGCTACTCGCGGTTGAGAAGAAGGAATACCCTGGCCACCATCAGAACGTTAAATAGGTGATTCTACCGATATTATTAGCGCAAAATAAAACTTTTTTGTTTTGTGTTAGTTCATATTTTGAAGATTCAATAAATAAATGACTGAAAAAAAAAACGTACAAGCATCGATGTGTGAGCTGGCGCGTTATCATGGTGCAAAATCCATGGTTGTTTTTTCCACAATTCTGTGCGTTTCTGACGAAATGCTTCGCGCAACCGGCGCATAACTTCAAGGTAGTATTTCTTATTTACCGTGCGACCTTGCGGCAAGTATTCATGATGAACCACGCCATTGCTGTCGAAGAAAACAGTGAGCAAAATCTTCACATTTGACCGAACTTGACGTGCTTTTTTCGGTCTTGGCTTTTCTGGACGCTTCAATGTCATAGCCATACATGATACGTCACCAGTTATGAGGAAATCTGGATCGTCGTTGACGGTGTTCAACAGCTCCTGAGCGATGTCCATGCAACGTTGATTTTATGTAGCAATTTTAGAACAATCTTTGGTGCCGCACGTTTTATGCCTATAACATATTTAAAAATTGCTTGGCATGAGCAGAACGATATGCCAACATTATCAGCAACCTCTCTGATAGTGATTCGACGATTATTCAAAATCAGTTTCTTCACTGCTTCAATGTTTTCATCGGTTGTTGACGTGCTCGGGCGACCAGGACGAGCTCGGTCTTTCTTAAACCAGTTATACCACTAATGCCACAGTCAACACTTCAAATGTCCTTGCGCAATTAATTTATTTTTTTACACAAAACTTAATACAGTTTCTTTGATCCTTCGAAGAGCTCACCAAAACACGACTAACCTTTTTATCTGTCAAAAACAAACAGACAATCCAAAATGGCTGATATTACCAACGTATATAATAGACATGTGTACCAACATAACAGAAAAAAATGCGAAAATCTAACATACGTAACTCACGAAATTTGAAAATAACGATTGTTTTATTATCAGACCTGGTACACAACAAAATAATTTGTCGACAGTGTTGTTCTTAGAAGTTGATTGTGTGACTACTTCATGTATGTATTATTAATAAACTATTAAAAACGGAGATATAAAAAATTCAAAATCTTGCTCTTACTGAGTACGAGTAACAACAACACGATTTTTTTTTGTAGTCGTTCCTTTTACTCCTAACAAAAAATTCACAAGATACGAAAGTGATTGAATTCATTTTCGATGTATCAAGGTTTCGCAAAGGAACGACAAGTATAAATACCACCACAACAATTTTTAAGAGTGTTTAAAGTACTCAGTTGTGAAAATGATTGGGTAAACACTCGGTGTACTTATGGTTGCGGTGCGTCAGTACAGATCTCTGGTATATACATATATGTATATTATACATACATAAAATTTGTTTAAATATTTTGCATTTGATACTCTCTGCCACTTGTTCTATCTTTTAATTCTATATATATAAATATGAGGGCCTAACAGATTTAATTGTCAGATCTATTAGAAATTTAATATATTTTCTTTTGGTCTATTATTTTTACATGTCGACGACAAATAGTCATTGTAGACTTTTCTAATTATGTTAACAATTATAATGATACTGTTGGATTAGTTCCCCATATTGCAACTCTGTCTTTCTTTCGTTTATACTTTTGTATACTTATTTTGAGGTTTATATTTTTTACGTATTCGCATATTCAAATTTAACGTGTGATAAAGCACATTGTAACTTTAATTTTGTCTTTTTGTATAAACATTTGAACGAACAATATTGAAAAAAAAAAAAATTTTAAATAATACTTCGTTCTTTGGCCATCATAATTCTGTAGCTTTTGTGATTGCCAGCTTCATTAGTAGATTCGAAAGCAAATAGTCGTAACTAAATGTTTCGCTAACAACCTATATAAACTATTTTTTTGTAAATTTTTTATTATTAAAATTTTTATATATTATTTATTAATAATTTGAAAATGTTTGTCAAACTTATGAAAAACAAAATTTGTCGTGCGCAATTTTAGCGCAATGTAAGTCCTATACATGTATATGCGAAATTTCTCAAAATAAATACATATGTATGTTTTGTTATTTACTGAAATGAATCTTGAAAAAAAATTTGTATATAAAAATTTTTTGTTTTTATGTTTTGGCTTTTTTCTCTCCTTTGTAACTTTTGGTTATATTAATTTTTTTATTTTTTTTACTTTTATTTTCGAGTACTTATGCACTTTCTTTATAGAAATATACTTAATATAAATAACGTAGAAAATGTAGTAAATTCTCTTTTAAAACTTTATATTGTATTTTAAACTGTATTTGGTATTATTGTATATTGTTGTTTGAATAATAAAATGTAATGAATTTACAAATATTTTATAAGAAAAATTGATGCTGAAATATTAGACTAAATAACTAAATATATTAAAATAATTTTGCTGCTGCCTACGCACACAAAAATACTCTGCTTCTTCTGTTGATTTCTTCTTTTTATTCTCTATTTTTTGTTTGGATTTATTCATTTTAACTTTGGTTGCTTATGTTGAACATTCTCTTTCTTTCTTTCGTTTTTTCTTTATTTGCCCAGGCTGTTGCTGAAGGCAGTGTTCAAAAAACTTAACTTACAAAAGCAAAAGTTTGAAAAATTGACTGTTGCTTCGAGTCAGAAGTTTTTTGTGCACTACGAATGCTTTTGTTTTTCTTAAACTTTTCAAAAAAAGAGAAACTTTAAAAAGTCTTTTAATATTTTAAAGAGAGTGGGAAGTTCTGTTTTGTTGGAAAGTAATAATTAAGCAACAGTGTGTAAACCAAAATCAAACTTCTTGCTTGGCAGTAACTGCGCAGTTGATTTACGCTGCCATTACACAGGAAAGTACTATCATGAAATTTCTGTATACGTATTACAAATAAAAATTTCAATGAAATAGACGACTTTCATGACAATTTCTTGTTCGTCTACACAGGAAAGTGAAAGTTCATTTTAAAAATATCACCGAGGCATAGAGTTGCAAAATTTGCCTCTGCTTCTCTCCACTCTTATTTTGTTTGCTTACTAATCAGAGTTGCCGAACTTATTACATACACAAATTTATGAGGCAATAGTTGAAAAAAACTTATCGTTATAAACTTTTCTATGATGTTATTTTTATAAGAATACTTTAATTATTTTCTTTATGTGTTTAATATACAATATAAAGAAAAAATATTATAATTATTTTCATATACATGCAAAATAAGTTAATTTTATAATTATTAATTTACTACAATACTGCAACTTTTATAATTCTTTGTATGTGGCAACAGTGCTTAGAATTTGTCATTTTATTTTCAGAAAATGTCAAAAAATTTGTTTCATGAAATTTTTAATGAAAGCTGAGTGGAAAGTAAGCAAAATGAGAGTGTGTTAGTAAAAAAGTGTGAGTGCATTGCAACTTTCATGAAATTACTATCCCGTCTAAACGATAGGTTAATGAACTTATTTCAATATGTTATTCTCTTTTGCAAAAGAGGCAATATACTACTCAGAGAACATAAGAGTTGTACTCGTATTTCAAAAGTATTTGATGCTTATTGTTAAAAAATAAAGCTGAAAGAATATGTAAGGTACATTATCGGGCATGTTCTGACATTCACATCTCGTATGACATTTGCGATTGTGACTTGAAATCGCAAGAAAAGTGTTCTGTAAATCGTAATCGCCAGACTCTTGGCGAGTTCAAGTCACAAGAGTATACCAAAGTGAACTGATGAATTAACACTAAACTGAACCTTAAACATATAATAAAATAACGTATATATTAAATTAAATTTGTTTTATTTGTACTAGAATAAAAACTAGACGAATTTTCATATAATTTTTGCTATTTACATGTAATTGAAAAAATGTTCTTAAAACGCGAGCGAAATGAGTTTCGTAAATGTATTTCTGGAAATAAACTTGTTTACATTCGATTTTTGATTACATATTTAACCCAAAATGCATAATATGAATGTTGCTGCCATTTTCAATTTACTTTTTTATTTATTTGCTCTGGTAAAACATGTGTTTTCAGCATTCATATTATGTCAATTCGCCAGCAAAACGCGTGAGTCACAAAACACTTAAAAACCAATTTAGCGTTTTCAAGTCGCCTGGCGATCTTGAAAACTTGCGCGTGTGGGAACATGCCTGTATATATTTTTACAGTAAACATGCCACAAAAAAGCAAACAGTTTTAATAAACATACGATTGTTTTTATAATAAAAAGCTGCCGCTAACCGGGTCAACTATGTTTCGAAAGTAAGGTGAATTTAAACTATTAAATGGCATACTGTCTTCTGTAACCAATCCAATAATGGATCGAAATTAAATCTTTTTACTTGTTTTTATTTTAATACTTTGTGTTCTTTCAATAGTAGAACTCAAACATTTTTTTTTCACTTTTATTGAGATCTAATTTATGTAGTTTCTTCAGATATATTTTTAAATTGCTGATTCGATTATTCTTTAGTGAAAATGTGCAAATATTACACTTTGCTTTGCCTATGTCAGATTTATTTTTGAAGTAGCGCTAAACAGCTTTTTTAAAATCATGTGTCGGTATATGCATATAATATCCTGGTTGTTATAATAAACACATTTTGTGTTTGCTGGCTAGCTCTTTCACCAACGCAAACACTCACTCAAATTTATGTTCACTCTACATCCCAGTGAAATTTTTGTCACATACATCTTCGATCTGAGAGCATTGACAATGTAAGTGCGACCCATCCGAAGTCTGTATACAATTCCTACTTACATTTACACAGAGATGGCCTAGGCCGTAAGATGCATTCAACACTGTATACATTGTAAGGGAAGATTGGATGAGTTCAAAACTATATTATTAGCATTTGTTTTCTTTTTTGCTTCTTATATACATTCAATTTAACAAAATGAGTAGAAAAATACTAATCTGAATCGTATGCTAGTTGTTTGTTGTGCTTAACATGTTTATTTTGATTTTTTCTATCGACAAAATCGCTTACAATCGGATGCTTTGCAAATTGTAATAACTTGTGGACTGCTGGGTTAGAAGCTAAAACAAAACTGAATGAGCGCAAAGAACCTAAAAACTGTTTAAAGAAACTTTTCATAGTTTTCTTTTCAAAGTTTAAGAAAAAGCAAAAGTTTTATTTGAAAAGAGAAAAGTTTATATTCAAACAATCAGTTTATTGTTTCAAACTTTTGATTCCTTTCTCTTCGTAATTTGAACACTGTAAACTGCTGCTTTCAGTTTTCTTTATTGAGATACGAAGTCGAAAAAATTTAAAACTGCGGAAATGCGAAAAAAGTTGAAAAGACTTTTAAACACTGGTTGAAGGTGTTGTCGCTTTACAAAGAAAGTTTTTGTTTAAATTTTGCAATCGGAAAAAACTTTGTATTCAAAGATTTAAATTTTGCACTAGTTCAACTTTTGTTTTGTTTATGTGTTGCCCTTTGATTTATTTAAAAAATTCACCTTCTGTTTTGTTGTATAGGTTTGTCTTTAATAAGTTTTTTTTCATAATTTTGTTATATACTATTTAAATTTGTCGACGACTTTTATTTATGCATAATTGATTGTGTAAATAGGGATAATTAAATGTATGTATATCCGTATTTGATTAAGTTATAAAGGTGTTTTTTTATGCACATACATATTTATAATTCATTGTTCTTCTCTAGTTTTTTCACTATGTATTATTTTATGTTTTGTCACACCTCAAAAATCGTAAAATAATGCTTCACTAAGTCAATATTTCAACTGATGCAGTGGTCTGCGCCAAGTTCCGACCTCAATCCAATTTAGAATTTGTGGGAAAATACGGTTGGGACTATATCGAAAGGTTCTATCAAACTTAGTCGAGTTATGGTAACAGATGCAGCTAGAATGGCAGCACATTCCAAATGAAATTATTCAAAACTTAGTCAAAAGTATGCCCAAATGCATAAATAGCGTATTAAAAAAAGTGGATTAAGGAAAAAGTACTAAAAACACAACATATTTCAGTTATTCGGGTATGTTCTGGATTCTACTTTGAAGTGAAAATAGTTTGAAATCACTTCAATTTCAAGCTTTGGTGTTCTACATTCTACTCTTTACTTTTCTCTTTGAGTTTTGTTTTCGAACATTAATTCGTAGTGAATTGTCTGGTTCTTGAAACTACTTTTACACATCCACTTTTACGATCTCCATTGACCGTAACGCGAGCTCCGGCCTCATTTTTGAAGAAATAAGGCCCGATGATGCCACCAGCATGAAAACCGCACCAAACAGTGCATTTTTCTGGATGTAATGGAGTTTGTAGGGTCTCTTGTGGATTGGTCTCACTCCATATGCGGCAATTTTGCTTATTAACAAACCCGTTAAGCCAAAAATGCGCCTCGTCGAAGTCGTCTATAAGTTGCGCGAATCGACGACTGATTTTCAAAGTAAATTTGGATAATTTCGTAGCGTTGTTCAAGCGTGAGTCTATTCATGATGATTTGTCAGAGTATACTGAAACAAATAAAAAAAATGTTTCATCAAAATTTAATTTTTTGTGTTACTTTTTACAATTTAAAGTTCTATCTAGCTTAAAAAAACACCCTATAGTTGTAGTAAGATATTGTATGAGGGTTACCATTATAATACATACCATACATACATGACATTAAAACCAAGGCCCAATCATTCCAATAGACGCGTCCAGAATAGCCAAGACTGAAAAAAGCACGTCAAGTTCGGTCAAATGTGACGGTTGTACTCACTGTTTTTTTTCGACCACAATGGCATGGTGCATCTTGAATTCTTGCCACAAGGTCGTAAGGTCAATAAGAAATACTACCTTGAAGTTATGCGCCGTTCCACAAAATTGTGGCCCCGCTGACTTCTTCCTCTTCCCAAAACTGAAGACACCGATGAAAGGAAAGCGTTTTGCTATGATTGTGGAGATAAAAGAAAAATCGAAACAGGAGCTGTTGGCGATACCAGAAAGCGCGTTTCGAGGATTGGGAAAAAGCGCTGGCATAAGTGTATTATATAGGAGGGAGATTGCTTTTAAACGGACAAGATAGTTATTGATGAATAAATAAATACTTGTTCAAAAAATTTATAATAACGCCGCAAACACAATGCGCCAAAACAATCTGCGTTTTTTTCCACTCTGAGAACGAAATCGTCGCTCAAATGTGTCGTATATTTCCGCCACGTGGGATACCTACGTAGGTATCTGAGAATTTTAATACACAAGATTTGCACATACCTGGGTATCAATTATACTCCCTCTTTTCATTTCCATGGGTGTCTCGCTTTACATATACCATTAGACACATATGATGTAGAATTTAGCTACCTGTGGATTATATTCAAAGCCGTTGTACAATATTTCCACTACTGGTATCTTTACAGAAGCTCTAGGGCGAGAAGGCATAACACCTTTACAAGTTTCGAAGCCGATTCCATGGGGAAAATCCTTGAGAAATGTTCAAACAGTAAAATCGTTGGCTCTGATGATTACAATATTCACAACTTCTCATGGCTCCGCCATTCGAGTCCCACATTTTCAGAAGACCAATGTGTTGAGCTATTCGTTACGCATCGATATGCTTCTGACTTCAACCCTTAGTAATTTGGATCATTGCACCAACGTACTGATAGTTTGGTTTGTAATGCAATGATAATTTGGACTATTGAGAATGATAAGAAAATACCTGAATAGGATCGGTTTCAATGCACCTAAGATCCAGTCTTAGTCTTTTTACGCATAGATGCATAGCCACAATGCAGTTGCATCTATATTTATGGGTGGTATAATTATTAAGTAATCTAATTCTCATGTTCTTGGAATAGAAATACAGTGTGAACAAATTATTCATATTTCAAAAGAAGCATTCAAGTGCATCGGTGTAAGATATACTTTATTCCATCCCATATCTTTACTATTTGTACTACCTATATTCGGCCGAAAACTGAATACAAATCTCATGTATGGCCCGGTGCTGCAGAGTCTATTTTAGGTTTACTCAACCGTGTATAAGAGAGCGCGGAAGAGTCTATGATGAGAGATCTCGTTCCCAAAATTCGAGTCATTTTACGCAACACACGTTTATCATCCGACCAGTTCATTGGCCAGTAAATCGCACAACGCATTACGGAGAAAATTTGTTCTTCAGTCGTATGGTCCATCTGTGGTATGAATTTTCCGCAGATGTATTTGATGTCACTTACAGTGTAGGAAGACTTAAATCAAACATTCACAAATACTAATTTCTGATTCCTCCTACATATCTGCATTTGTAAGAGTGCTCCCCGTAGTACTGGTCCCAACTAAAAAAAAAATTTTTTTTTTCAAATTTCGTGGCAGTCTGATCAGCTGTTCAAATTATAGATTTCTGACATTATTATTTTAGCAATTTAAAAAGCGATGATCAGCAAGTAGCTGCAGTGAATTCCTTATGATGTTTTTGAAATACTCTGCATATATTCAATATCAAACTAAAAATCTAGTTAACCTTGTTTTTTCTGTCTTCCAAAAGATTACTTTGCCAGCAGTTAGAAACAGCACTCTTGTGATTCTTAAGAAATTCTGTCAAAATTTCGAAGCTAAAATTTCAATTTTTTTTTTTAGTATTAATACAAGATGATATGGGAATGCCTTCTGATTCTCAACTACCAAGCCATGTGTATTTGAATACATCACCATTTCATCCAGATATATTCATGTCGGCTCAAACATGTGTACCTTTAAATTCTTCTGCAACAAATCTTATAAATTCATCAAGTAACAAGTAATGTATTTTAAATTTATTTTTAAGTAAAATTATAATTTTTTTTATAAATTTTCCATTTACCTTTAGAAAACGTAAAAAAGAGCAACCTATTTCTACATTTTCGGTTAATAATTTATCGCCTCAAAATGTAAATATTTTAAGTAATGATGAGTTCGAAGGAAATTCTAATTTAATGGATAGTACAAGCGATACGTTAACATCAATGATAGGAGAAAATTCACCAACAATCCAACGCAACCAAAAACTTCAATCGCCATCATCGATAACCAATTTTTTTCAGTCACCATCTGGACAGTTAAATAAATGTATATCGAGTCACGATTTCCAAGGTGAGGCGGATTTTATAACGGAGGGCACAACAAAACCAAGACGATGGGAGCAAAAGCAAGTACAAATAAAGACTATGGAAGGGGAATTCAGTGTAACTATGTGGATTCCCGGAACATCAGATGATGAAGAAGAGCAAGAAGAAACTGCAACAATAGAAGCTGAAAATCCTGACTCCCAAACCGATCAAGAGTTCTTGAAATTCTCCGAACGTTGTACTAATACAAACATATACACAAGTTCAGATACACCAACATCAGCTTTACCAAACATTATACTTGATTCCGCCTGTGGTTTGCAACCTGAAGTATTACATCAACATATATTGATGCAACAACAACATCAAGTACTAATTGATGATTCTGTTTCTGCCAACTCGTTGACAGATCCTCACAAATTACCTGCACCTGTTACGATAAATGTCAATGACGACAAAAAGACACAGAGTATATGCTCACGTACCAATTCCTATTCAGATAAATCAAAACGGATTAATTCATCCGCTAACAATATACAACAAATTAACATGCTTAAACAAACGACGATGACACCAAATTCATCGCTCAAAACTACATCCACGCCATCTGCTTCACATATTGCGAATCCAACAGCACTTATAACAAACGTTAATGAAAGTAGTAATTCACCTTTAACAAGTTTCAATTCTGATGAGGATGTTTCCTCAAATCACATAAAAGTGCAAACTGTTAATGGAAATAGCGCAACTGCGAATAGTTTACTAATTTCAGATTCTCAAAATGGTCGTCTCTTAACTATGGGAGTGGTGTTGCAAAACATAAGTAACGATCAGACTAAAAATTCAGCTCCACCGCCTTTAAGTTATAACTCAAATGATACCTCATCAAACACTGCCGCATCAATTGAAACTAACAATGCGTCAAGTGTTATCAATCATGCTATAACGCCTGGACCAGATATAAAAATTCCTTGCCCTCACAAAGGTTGCAATAAGTTATTTAGAGATAAATCTGCAATGCGAAAACATTTACACACGCATGGACCGCGGGTACATGTTTGTTCAGAATGTGGTAAAGCATTTGTCGAAAGTTCAAAGCTGAAAAGGCATCAGTTAGTGCATACGGGCGAGAAACCCTTTCAATGCACGTTTGAAGGATGTGGTAAACGATTTTCATTGGATTTCAATTTAAGGTTTGTAATCACTTTAAATACATACATATATCTACAGACACACATGTATCTACAAACACACTTGTGTCTACAGACATACATATTTATATACAAATATCGAAAAACTCACATACATACACGTGCATATGTATATACATATGAAGGTGTGTTCATTTACTAAAATTTTTCACAAATTTGTAACAATTGTTACTAGAAAGCGTTCATTAACCCAAAAAATTTGCAACGAGAGAGCGTCAAAAGGGTGTACAAAATTGAGAGACAGAAAAATTCTTGCAAGTTTTTACAAGTAAAATTTTTTTGCGTTTGTGTTTACAAAACAATATTTCTAAATTAAGTTAAACATAAAAATATTTTGGAAAATTTAAGAAATTGTAAGTGTATGTAAACTTTTAAAACAAGTATAAGTATTAAAAAGGTAACAAATTTATTTTTGTGTATCTTAGGAACAACAGAGGTAAAATAAGAGTCTAATGGCGATGAGCTAAGCAACACAGTATCTGGCACATCAGTGGACAAGAATGTTCCGGCAAATTTACTTGCTTGAATGTGTTTAAAACTTTTAGGGAAGCAATTAAATAGACACTTAGACACCTTCCATTTTTAATTATATTAATATTTTTGTAGTTTTAACCTCTGAAATGTTTTTGTTTCTTTAATTTTTACAGACCAGCTTTTTAATATCGTAAATATTATGTGTACCTAGCTATTCGCTACTTTACACTTTGAAATTGATTGGATATAAAAATGCTATGTGTTGTTATAACGTATAAAGCAGCCCATACACGTCAATTCCATACAATTCAATTGTTGAGTCTTTCAATTGAATTGATTTTTGGCCACACACTTCATAAACTGAATAGAAAGATTTTCATTCAACTATCAGGTTCAATGAAATTAAAGACAATTTTAAAAATTATTAAAAAAAAAAGAAAAAGTTTTGACGGCTGATCAGGAGACTCGAACACACACAGTACAATGGAATTGAGAGACTTACTAACCAACTTGGAAAAATCAAAATCTTTTGATTTTGCTTCAATCAACTCGACAACTGCAAACTAATCAATTCACAAAGCCATACACGCCTTGATTTGCACATCAAGACTCCGTTACGAATTGAATTGAAACGTGTATGGGGTGCTAATTAAAAAAAGATACTTTATTCAAAAGTAACTAATCACCCTTATAGTACTTAGCGTATTTCGACTATGCCTGGTACTAGATTAAAAAAAAATTGTAAAACTTAAATCACCATAATCACATTATTTTTAAAATAACATACATATATTTATGTATAATTTGTCCAAAGGATATAATGGTAGTTATTAAGTACTTATATATACCTATACACAACAACACTACTCTAACTTGCAAATTTTTGCTAGTAAAGTGTTCATTTACTTTTCCACATTTTTGAGAGTAATTTTGAAAATTTTATTGTTACTCTCTCGTTGCTAATTTTTACTAGTAAAGTAAATGAACACACCTTGTGTGTAACTTTGTTGTGTGAAACTGAAAAAAAGAATTGTTGATACATGCATGTGTGCATAGTTGTATAACTTTGCGAGCGAAATTATAGTTATTTTATTATACCTAAAATATAATTTTTAAGCAAATTTCAAATAGAGAGGTAATTTTTATAAAAAAAAAAATATTCTTAACATGTACTCGTATTTCTCAACATATTGGAAAGAGTCTACTATTTTTTTTTGCTTGCTCTTAGATGGCCGCTCTTAAACATTTAACTAACTTTCAACAGTCGAGTGTTTTTATAGAGTTGTTGTTGATAATACACTGTTGCTCTAGCAAGACTGTTAACTGTTAAATATTTGCCGTCTAAAGTCTAATTTATATAGTGAAAGGCTGGTTTATTTTTCGTGTATAGATCATTAACCAACTGCAGAATACGGATATAGTATAACTGACTAAAATTATGGTAGGTCATCACGGGGTGATTACGGTCGTCATACTGTGATAAGAATTGGCAAGATTATAGAGAAATTATGAGAGGCTGAAACCGTTACATATATGAGCAAGGGTGTGCTTTATTGAAATGTAAAATTATCAGTTCAGCCAGTAAATGTGTAGCAGATGATCGGAACTTAGCTATAAATTTAACAGCTCTTATGAACCGTAGCGTATTTCACAATTTGTCTTACACTTTCATCCATATACATTCCAATTTACTTAACAATAGCTAACAGTTAACAACGCCGTAGATGTGTTGATTGGGTAGTAGAGCAGCAGGCTTTCATTGCAGATTTTCTTTACAGCTTTTTTATGCGATGAATCATGCATACGTGTTTTTAAAAGTGCCCTGTGTGTGAGTGTCGTGTTTTTTCGTTTAAATGCTAATATTGAGTTCATTATTTCGTGCGAAATTCTTTCAAATTGCATACAAAAGTGTTTCGTATGAAATATTTGCGAAATAAGATTAGAAATGCAGTACTGAGTTTTTAAAGCGAAAAACACACAAAATGTATCTGCAACATGTTTTAATTTAAAATTGTTTCTGGGACTATTTGCTTTTTCAGCTGCAAAATAACATAAGCAAAGCTTTTTTCGCACGAAATACATACATGTATACATAAAACTAAAAATGAAACACGAATTACGAAATAAGTAATGTTGCTGAAAACTTTTCGCACATTCAATCTCAATACTAGGCTTTAAGGGAGACGTACAAATAAAATCGTTAATCATCATTACGCTCCTCTATTGAAACGTAGTCATATCTCATAAAATGAGCTTTTAGAGTTAACAATGCAGAAGTGTTAACAGTACTGCATGAAAAGTAGTAGTAAATGAAAAATAGTAATAAATCGTTATATAGTATATATGTATACATATAAACAATAAAATTTAATAATCATAATAAATATGTATGTCGTTTTTTATTTTACTTCTTATTTGATTGTGTCTTTCGGTAACAAAACTGACGTAAAACCGGTAAGGCAATCAAAATTGGAGACTATCGAAATAATTATACGTCAAAATAAAATTTCAAAAGTTTTTGATTTTCATCAATCAGAGCCGACAACCTATAGGTGTAGCCGAAAAAGCACGACACGCATGCATACACGCAGAACGTTGACTTGTTTTTTTGATCGTCTACAGCGCACTTAATATCGTCCGTGTTGCCATATTTATTCATATTGTTGCATTTTTACTTTTAAAAACGGGTTTATGGGTTATGGGTGTGCACACTGTTTTTACTGTCGTCCGTGTTTTCTTATTCATTGATATAGTTTTTACCTTTGAAAACACTTGCGGATTCTTCAATTGCAAATGAACTGATGACGCAGACACTTGTTCGCTATACAGTACTTAAATACTTCACAACTTTCTTTACACTTAATACCAATGTGTATTCAAACACTAAACTTGTGTACTTTTCTGATTTATGACTGTCTTCCACAACGTTTTAAATTAAACTTTGCCTCTGCCGAGCATCTGTTTGCGGTTTATACTTCGTGAGGCTTCAAGTTAACGAGAATTCCAGACTCAAATGTACGAATATAATTGTTACAAACATACACACACATATTTGCAATACAATAAAAACGTAACAAGGACAACAAAATCATAAGTGGTTGATTTACGTGAACTTTTGCGTTCTTTAGATCATATACATATGTTTATTAGTGTATTATGTTTTTAGCTTTATGTTGTTTTTGTACATTTATAACAATCAGATAAACGGTTCGCATATTCGATTAGATGTGATATAAATTCAAAAGAATATATTCGTTATTAGTTTCTTTTCCAACCAAGTTACACCAGCATAAGAAGCAAGTGGCAAGCTATGACCGTATTATTACCGATTTTTATTCACCTACAATTGAAGACTATAAGGTGGACGGTAACATTGAAAAACTTCAAAGGCCCAGATAAAAAAAGACGACAAAATCAAATTCTTTGAACGATTACTGCAGCTTCATGGTACGCAAAAAACCTACGAATTCATAAGGATCTCTGTGTTCCTCTTGTAAAAGACGAATTTTCAAAGTACGCGACAAGGTATGTCAGTAAATTGGAATTTCACCCAATTCGTCTTGCATGCAATATACTTAATTTTGAAGGCCACTCTCGGTTGAGAAGGAGGGATACCCTTGCCACCATCAGAACATTAAATAAGTGATTTTACCGATACTGACCGTGCAAAATAAAACATTTTTGTCTAGCATTGGCTTACTTAATTAATTTTATGTATTTAGTATTAAGATTTGAATACTTATTGTATATTTTTTAATTATTGTAAATCAAACTTTTTTCCTTCGTTTCAGAACACATGTTCGTATTCATACCGGTGATAGGCCGTACGTTTGTCCCTTTGATGGTTGTAATAAGAAGTTTGCGCAATCTACAAACTTAAAGTCTCATATTCTTACACATGCTAAATCTAAGTAAGTATTTTTACATGACCATCCACGTATCTATCCTTGCGGTATTTGTGAAGTTCGAGACTTGATTAGCAATACATGAATAAAATATCACCTAAAATTTTGAACACATAAATTTTGCTTATTCAGTAAGAAAAAAACAATTTATATGTACTTACAAGTATACTCGTATAGTAGGTTCATAATTGTAGGATTTTGACCAACGCGAGTAGTGGTTTGCCATTCAAAACGTATTTTTTTTTCTTCTTTTGCTGTCGTCAGTGCTTTCTTTATATGTTCGCTATTAATTTGTTTTCCATTTATGTAATTCATTATCTTGTAGTGTGGGAGGTGTTGGACTAATTTTTGTTAGTCTGAGCAGTATTGAAAGTGTATACACTGGATGCTGATCAGTTTTAAGTAATTTTATTCTAACATTCTAAATACTGCGATAACGTTGTCTTTCGTCTTTACATGTTGTAATTGATAGGTTCAAGTCCAACGGCCGTAAACACTACTCCCTATCTTTTCTTATAACCTATTTTCCTAGTTAGATGTATACATTACACATACATATACATGAAAGTCTTCTAAAACATACCTTTTAAAGTCCGATTTTTAAATAGTGGAGTGCACATACATATGTCTTAGTTTTTCATTATTTATATTCTGCCAACAAGTAAACGTAGACTCTTTTCATGTCCTTTTCATGGTTGTGTGAACAAAATATGTTTATTGCTAAATTTAAAAGCTGAAATAACTATTTGGACATTGTTTTGCAATTTCTATTAATTTTAAACTAATTTTTTTTTACGTAAAATGTTGTAGAAGTTTTTTCCTTCCACAACACACAGAAAAAAAAACAAGCTGTCATATTAAAACGTAATTTTCTGTTAAGACATACCTCTTAACAGCTGTGTTTAAACGGCAAGGAAACCGTAACATATCCAGTCTACCGCATTTGAGACTTACAGTTTAAATACCTGTTTTTTTATGGTGGCGTTCACGTAGTAGAGATTTGTAACATCTCATTCCAAAACATAAAAATGGCTTAAAACAACCACAAATAGTGTTATAACAGAGTTTTTAAATGAACAAGTTAAAACTTTAACCAAAATCCAAGATGAGCGGTCCACGGAAGTGTGCGCGATTTTGAAGGGACACAGTGTGTTATCTTGTTCCTGGAAACAGTCCGCACTTTTTCCTCAGTCTAATTTGGGCAAGTAGTTAAGCTATGCGCTGTTAAGAAAGCCAATAATAACAAAAAAAAAAAATACGAAATTGAATTAAATCAATCCAGATGCTCTCATTAGTGCTGCTGTATTTTGTTTTGCTATCAGACAAACTTCGTTTACAAACTATATATCGCTCCTTTATTGCAACATAGTCATAATTCAAAAAAGCTTGTTTCGAGAAAAATGCATTTCAAATTTTTAGCTTCCATATAAGTCTTAGAAAAAAGATTTAGAAAATATCTTCTAAAGGAAACAGTTTAAAAGCAATTTGAATAAAATTTTGCCAAAATATAAAAGGTAGTACTGTTAACAATACTGCAGAGGTAACTCGAAAAGCTAATTTTTTGAGATATGACTATGTTGCAATAAAGGAGCGATATGTCTACGAAAACATTAATTACTCGTTATTACCACGTTTATTGTACATATATTTTTTCTTAGACTGAATTATTAGGTAATATTGTTTTTTTGTTCATGTTTGTTTGTGTGCAGTTTGATATTTTAGGTAGCATCAAAACAGGATCAATTGCAGATCTAGAAAATGTAATCGGTTTGTCAGTTGAAAAGTCGTTAATTGTAAAATCTTGTAGACTATAGTGATCCCCCCATTACGCCAAGGAACTTTTAATTTCCTATGGCTTGATTTAGGCGTTTGCTGTTTGCAATGGCTTCTGCTAGTGATATGTAATAACATCATCCAAATACCTATGTATTTGGTATTCCTTTCCTATACTTGAATTTTTTTGTTGTGTTAATTTCAGAGTAATCACATTCATATACGAGAGTAATCACATTCATAAGCTGTGTTGAACCATTTTATTGGCGAATTATTAAACATCATATTATGTTATAGTTTCATTATTTTGTAAACTCTATTTTTAATCAAATATGGGCCTATAGCCTCGATTGATAATTAATAAATAATATGATAATAAATAAATGAGATGGAAACTTTTATGTTATGACTTGTTGTAAAGTCAACATCATTCACACAAATTAAAAATAACAGAGGCCTAAGGATATATTCCTGTGGTACTCCACTAACACAATTTAAAATTGATGAGCTTGCCGTATTATCACCAACAAACTGTTTGCGTTTACTAATATACGAATACAAAATCAGAAAAAAAATTTCAACTCACGGTTCGTGTTCTTTTAGAACATTTTCCAAAAGTTTTCGCCAAACTTCAGGTGTTATATCGTTGGGTATGTTGTTTTTCAATTACCGTATGATACTGGGTCTGTACCAGTCTGAAAACTTTTATAGTTTTAATTTGGATATATTTTGTTGCTTACAATATTAATGAAAGTAAAAATTTCATTCGGAATGTAGAAAACTTAGCCGATAGTTTACTATGTATTTATATATGTATGTATAATAAAAAATCTAAACAAACCCAAATTATTTTTAAAGGCGAAGTTCTCTGCCGCTGGTTGTCCGCAGTGGAAGTAATACAAGCAATGATTCCAACAGTCCTCCCGTGCAACAACACGCGCCAACTAATAGTTTTATAAAAATGGAAATAAACCAAATGGACTCCAATTCATCTTATGTTATATACACCGAGTAAAAAGATTTTTATACTATATGAAAACATATCCTGTACCTTTATTAAATTAGAACATGGAAACCTAAATAAATTCATGTCCGGTAAACCATACAATTTATATAAAATTAAGTTTATCATTTTCAATATAAGTTTATTTAAACATTACACACCTTTAGGTCAATTGAAATACAAATTTTTAATTTCAATTTAGAATATTATTTTTTATAATTCTTATACTCTTACAGTCGTAATGACATCAGCCCTTTAACATCCAATTGCCACTTCTAAACAAATATTATTTAGATATATTTAGACATTTTTTCGATAATATATTGGAAAATTTTGACCTTTTCAGTTTTTTTTTTTTTTTTTTAAATAATTTTTTATCCTAATACATCTAAACTCTACTCCAAATAGTTGAAAAGACGGAAGAAATTGGGTGTCACTACGGCTTAAAATACTGTAATATTCAGAAGACAGGCAAATACTGAAAATGAATAACCAACTTTATATTCTCGTATCAGTAAAAAAAGTACCTCATGTACCTTTTTTCAAAATGATATATATACTTACGTCAAATTCTCAAAACTTTGTTAAATTTCAATTTCATTACAATTTGAAATTTATAGTGTTTCGTATGTATAAAAAAAAAGAATTCAATCTTGTATGTATTTAATTAGATAGGTAGATAAGAAGGTACCTTTGTATTAATATTTTAATTTTAACTCTTACAAATTTAAATTTTTGTCATTGTCATTTAATAAACTGAACAGAACAAACTGAAATGTTCACAAGACAGGAAAATACTAAAAGTGATGGAATGAGTTAATAATCACATAATCATAAAAGAAAGCCTTAGGTTACTTAGAATTAAAATTTTAATGCATATATATATATATATATATATATATATATATATATAATTATTTTTTACTTGAATTTAATTTGCGGATATCCATCATTTTAATATTAGTATGAACTATCACTGAAAATATGTTAAGCAATTTTTATATGAATAGATTTCAAAGAATAAACAGAAATTTTGTGACATTCATAAAAATATTATATCCTGTCATTGCTTTCAAAAAATTCCATTTTTGAAAATGTGTTTTTCTTTACACAAATAAAAAGTTTCTTAAATAGTGATTAATAAAACAAATTATTTGAACTTTGTGAAAACGGTTGTTTAAAAGACAACAATTAAATTTATAAATGATAAAGAATTTGCTTAAGTAAAAATTTTGTTTTCCATTATTATTATTATTATTTTTTGAATTTACTGTATGTAACTAAACTAATAAAAATATTTTAAGTTTTATTTTTAACATCTCAACATAATCTGCCATTCTGTCTGATTTGCTTGTGTACTTCGGTTCGTTGTCCTGTTTAAGCACCCAAATATCTTCCCTAGCATATGGGAACATCATTTCATGTACAGTTGAAAATTTAATTCAAAACGATGCTTTTAGCAACTTGATTTATTTACAATAAACAAAAGCGATAACATTGGTTTCTGTGACATTGAAAACCGACATTTATTAAAAAACCGATAACAGTGGATTTCAGGATACTAAAGTATTTGTTTTGTCGGTTTCCAATCCAGTTCCGATAAGATTGGTTTCTCTGACACCGCTGATTCTTTTTTACGATTCTTTTCTACAAAGTATTTGCGATTGAAGGTGTTTTCCTCAAAAATGTGTAAGCAAAAAATTAATTCTCATTTGTGTCTTTATTTAAAAGGCGAGTACTAATGCTTACAACCGATAACGATTCCAAATTAAATTGTGCTGCTATTATTTTGGCTGGAACTGTATGTGCGAAAAAATGTTTTTTTATTTGGAAAATCTGCTGAGCTAAAGAAACATTTATGTAAGAGTTGATCTCCTTTTGTCCAATAAACACCTATTTAGTTGTTGGCACTTTATTTCGATTTATTGAAAGGTTTTTGCTTACGGCCTAATTTTCTTAACAATTTTTTCACGACGTGTAGGATGACAATACTTCGATTTATGTTTATAAAAACACCGAAACAGCAAAAACAGTCTGTGGCGCTGCATTGTGAGAGCCTGTGTGTACATTCGTTTTTGGGTGATGGAATCAGCCGAAATTTTATTTCATTCCAAAAATGTATAAGCCCTATGCCTACCAGGTAGCAGCAAAAGCTCTTGTTAAGACCAGAGTGGAAGCAGAGTTTCAGTAAGATTATTAAATTTGTCCAGCCAGTAAAGAGTTGTCAGCAAACGTTATTGGTTGTTGCGATGCAATGAAGTCAGTTACAAAGTTCTAAACCAAGTCAAAAGCTGCTGCCCGTGAAACATTTGAGGAGCACATACAAGAATAGGTTGCAAAATTACCTGCTCTTTCCCCCTCTTCACAACATATTTTCCTAGTTCTGGTACAATGCACTGCATATGTAGGGGTCATCCCCTGAGTACTGGTCCAAGATAAAAAAAATTAATCAAATAAATAAAGCTAAGCAAATACTAAGAACAGACGTTAATTTTTGCCGTAAATGGCAAAAGTCGATGAAGATCAGCGATCGTAATATACATAATAAATACCTAAGAAGCGAGACCAATCAACTAAGCTGGCGTGTCTAACGTATTGTGAGTTCTAGGGAGCGGTTAATTATCCTTTACAGTTACAACATAGAGCTTCCTGAAGTCAACGCAGATCCTAGAACTGTCATCCTTTTTCTTGACTAACACTAAGATTAAGGTGAACTGTGTACAAGTTCACCGCATTTAGGCCACTAGGCATTAGGCTGACGCATATCAATTACACATCTGTCTATATATCGACACATTGTAAGCGCCGCGCTGCTCATCAGTATAGTTGAAATCCCTTTTGAACATTTAACTATATGTTGAAATGTATTTTCAAAGAAAACTGTGCATGGAATTGTGAAGGTGGCTGGAATTATAGATCAAAAGTAATAAGTACAAAGTACACATAGGTGAGAATAGTGACATTTGAATAAAATAAAATTAGATGCTTTGGTTTTCGGAGTGATGTCAGAACAGAGACAGTAAAAGTATATTTTTTCTCCTACTTAGATATAATTTAAAGGTTTCAAACTCCTTGTTTATTAATAAAAGCACAAAGCACGTGGAGAAAAAACGATGAGATACAAATATGTTCAATTCTCTTTGTTTATGTCTTGTTTCATTTCTGCCTACTTTTACTACAAAGTTAATCTTACTAAAGCCCCTATAGCAGTGTAGAATTATTTACACATACAAAAAATACCTCCTTCCTGTCTAAATATATATAAATAGAGTCAAATATTTATATATGTTTTTTTAATGGAACAAATTTTCTCAGGGAGAAAAAATAAAATAAAAGACGGCAAAAAAAAAAAAAATATATTATATATATAAATTCCATGGTTTATTCACTTATTGACACTAAGTTTTCTTGTTTAAATTTGCTTGCATAAATATCCCTGCGTTGATCATTGGCTACCCGATTACATTCTTTTAATGACAACGCTTTATTTTCAGTGTGTGCAAAGTAGTGTTTAATACGTCTTCTAACTGCTCACGACGTATGCGAGACTGTATTCAAGCTACCTGCTGCTGACTGGTAATGTATGTTAGGAAGTAATGAGCCCTTACAGTAAACTTCAATGTTTAACATAAGTATGTTCTAACACACTTAGCAGTGAAGCTTTCAGTACAATGTACTGAATTTGAAGTTTATTATATTTCCCAATATGTTAAACGATTTATTCCTATCAAAAGCTAGATTATACATAAATTAAAAATTTTAATAAAAAATTTCAGTTCAGAAGATATAGTTAACATATGTATGAACTTCATCCATCATAAGTGTAGAAATTATCTCTTAAGAATATTGTAAATTAATTTAACTTAAAACTTAATGTACTTTGTATAAATCTTATATAAAATAATTAAATGTATCATGTATTTTTAGATTTATTTTTATAAACGAAGAAATTAAATTTAATAAATGAAAAAATGTTAAAAATCTATTGAAAAAGTTAAAGTATTGCAATTATCTTTTTCTCATTATCATATGCCACGTTTATACGTTCAGGTTATTTGCGAATAAAAATAGATAATCTAAGTAGAAAAAACTGCCACAGAAACGGTAAATTAAACATATATAATGATCCGTTTCAGTAGAGGTTTCCTTTGTTTTAAATTTTAAATAAATTGAAAACAATTTGTATGAGTTTTTTACTCGAAATTTCGTTCTCTTTTTTCGAACATCTTCAGCAGTATAATTTATTTAATCAGGCACTGGTAGATGGTTTGTCGTCTGTTGTAACAACTATATGTGGCGACACGAACGCATGCAGTTTCTTTCTCTTAGCGACAGTAGATTGTCCAATGAGTTTTTCAAAGACTCCTCCTCAGAAATCCAAGGACTTTTTCTAGTGGAGCTGAGCTCTTTCTCAGAATTACATCTGATAGGTACACTCATACAGTTTTTAATTAATTTTTTTTCTAATTTTCACTTTAAAATATATAACAGTAAATGCCACAAAGTTTTTCTTTTATATAAAATAACTGTTTTTCAATTATTCCCGTTTTTACTTATTTCGGTTTATTTATTTATTTATATGTTTGCTGTCCTGTGTAACAAGACGGATGTCTTAAAAAGAACACTGGGTGGCACGATGTACAAACTAAGTATTTAACATTATAATCATAAACATTATACTTCCCAAAACAGTTAAAAACAATACTCGTATAACATTAAAAAAGAAAATGTGGAAAAACACAACAACAATAGTATTTAGGAATAGTATTCAAAAATAAGTCTTTTAAAGCATGTAGCATTGCTGGTATTTTTAATTATTTTTTTTTTTAACTTTATTATTTTATTTATTGAATCTACATAAGAAATGTAATGACAATAAGTATTCAATTCTTAATACTAAAAAAAAAAAAAAATTGTGATTAAAGTCCTGCCAGTGCTGGACAAAAATTTATTTTTATGCGAATATATTTTTAATTATAGTTGGTAGTTATTCCAGAGACGAATAGCATTAGATGTCTTAAGCTTCGTTTAGACTATGCTAATATTTGTCCAAACACAACAAATAATGGTTTGGGCTAATAGTATGGTTTGTGACTAATGTTTGGGCACGCGTTTCGATTGCACTAATATTTGTTTAAATTTTATTTGCACAAATAACAGAAGATTTTGTGTCAGCCATGTTTGGTACAAATATTTGTATACCCCTTTACACTGCACTAATAATTTTATTTGTCCGGTATGTATGACAAACATCTGTCAAATAACGTTGTTGTTATGTTTATGAAACTCATCTGCTAAATAGTATCAAATATCAACAAATATAACTGAATTGCTGTCTATTTTTTTAAACAATATTTGTCAATTTGAAGTATGTATATTTTTATTTTTATTAAAAAAATAAAGGCACATTCTTTGGCAATCTTAAGATTAATGTTTGTTAAAAAGGTAAAAATAAGGCACATTCGTTAGCAATTTTAAAATTAATATATGATAAAAAAAAAAAAAATAAAAAGGCAAATTCTTTGGCAATATTAATATTAAGGAAAAAATGATCACATTCATCATTTTCAATTAAAGAGGTGGTTGAGCTCTTCCGCTGCATTTTGTTTTTGTTTGAGCTCACTTAATTCTTTAAACAAAAAACCTCCAAGATTTCTTCTTATGTTTGCAGCATCGTCTTCATTCAAAGCATTGAGCTCACTGACTATGTAGCGTCCGAATTCCTCATTAGGTTTAAAGATTTGCGCCTGTCCTTAATAGTTTGAACAACATCACAAAATGTTGCCATGACATTTGTCGTTGTGTTGTTCGACAAAGGCGCAGATGATAGGACTGATTCTGTAAAAAAAAGCTTTTCTGATGACAACAATATTAACAATTAATGAATGCATTCTCATTAGTTTACCTTCGCTTTCAGATAAAATATTTAAATTTGTTGTTGTTGCTTGCCGCTGGCTAGCCTCCGCACGTCCAACAAAAGCCATGGAATCAAAATACTTCCACTTTGGTGTATTGTCTGCACCTTGTCCAGATTTCATTTTTTTTTTTTTTTGTTAAGGTAGCCCCGGTACTGAATGCTCAAAATTCGACCATTTTGTGGAAGCTTCCTCCGCTGTAATATTTAACATATCGCCAATTTCAGTCCATGCGCTATCCCGCATGGGTTTTTTGTGGTAGTCAGCACTTGATGCATTCCAAATGCAAGGATGCCGATCAATTTAAATATGTTTTCTTCGCTCCATTCGTGCGGCATCCTCTTCCTTTTTGTTTTTTTTTTTTTTTTGGCAGATCGTGGCGGTTCAATTGCTGCATTGATGTTTTCCATTTTCTTTTAGAAAATATGTTTTATATTAAAAAATTACAAAAAAGCGATTTTTACTTACCAATCTGTCAAACGAATTCACCAGTATTGCCATTACAACTTATTTAATTTTTTATATGTTATGCACTGTCAAAAATAACTGTTGGTAACCCAATTTCTACAATTATTTGTCCCTATTTGTTCCGTCAAAAATATTGCGAGAACAAACAAAATATCGAGCCAAATATTTGCTACGACCAGCTGACAAAGTGTTTACACTATGCAAAGTTTTATTCACAAACAAATATTTTTTTAGCCAACAAACAGTCGAAAAATATTTGGTGGCTAACAAATTCGAGTGTTTACACTAGGACAAACAAAATTTGTATAGTTTTGCACAAATATTAGCACAGTCTAAACGCAGCTTTATGGGTACTAAATTATTCGTGCGATTGAGGGTGTTGAGCATTAATTTTTCAAACAAATATCCAGGCATTTTTGTTATGATAATTTGATGAAGTAATAAAAGAATTCGTATTTTGGAAAGGTCATCGAAGTTTTTTTTTTGTAAAACTTGATATACGATCAAATCTACGACATGCAAAAACATGTCTCGCAATGTTGTTATACAGTACATTTAGCTTTCGCCTTGATTCTGCATCGCAAGATGAGTAAATTTCACATCCATACATTAATATGTTTTTAGATTTCTTTGCAACAACATACTCCAAGAGCACAATAGATTGTAATTCTACTTATCAGTTTAATTTAAAACATTCATCTGGCATAACTTTTCCATTCATTGACAGTGAAACCGTTCTTTCAAATTTAAGATCACTTAAATCTTCTTATTATCCCAGTCCGGACGGAGTTCCTAGCTGTATTCTCAAACATTGTGCAGAGTCCTTGTATAATCCACTTATGACTATCTAAAACAAGTCTGTTGATCTATGTTACCTTCCTTCTGAATGAAAAAAATCGTTCATTATCCCTTTGTTTAAATGTTGAAGCAAGTTTGGCATATCAAACTACAGAGGAATTGCTAAGCTAAATGCTATTCCAAAACTTCTGGAAAAAATTCTGACTAGTTGTCTATTTCACCAAATATCTTCACTGTTATCAACGTATCAACATGGCTTTTGTAAGTCACGTTCCACCACTACTAACATTTTGGAGTTTACTACTATCGTAAATGATGGATTTTTAAACAGCAAGCAAACAGATGTATTTTCACGGATTTTAGTCAAGCATTTGACAAAGTAAACCACGACCTGTTGTTACACAAGCTTTCGTTAATGGGATTTAGCATTACAACCCTTAAATGGATTCGTTCATATCTGTTCAACAGAACACAACAAGTAAAGTTTAGAAATGTTTTATCGATAAATTTGGATGTTCCTTCTGGTGCTCCCCAAGGAAGCCATCTTGGCCCGTTGTTATTTACCCTTTTTATTAATGATCTGCCCTCTGTTGTCTTGCACTCAAGAATTTTAATGTATGCTGATGATCCTCGGGAGATTGTTAGCCCCCGAAAAAAGCGACACACCAAACAATTATCAAGGATACTAACACTCCCTTCCTGCGTTTTAGGTTTCAACCACAGCCAGAACGTTTCAGCCAAGCCCGGCTTGGCTCAACCATGATCAGCCCGGGTGGAACCGCAAGCAGAACTACCCGTTGGCCATGCTGATCCCCGTTCTGCCAATTTATACCCTTGGTAAGGGTTTCGGAAGCCAACACAACATAAGTCATGTGGCTTCCTAGAGTTTTGTTTGCCGCACCAAACGAGGGACCCCTTCCCCTCTTTTCCCCGAAAAACAGAGCGCCTAAGTTAGGAATTCGCCAAGACAAAACCTGTTCCCCGGGGGGCAGCACAAAGTCGACAGTTGGTACAAATTTGATTTATCGCCAACTAGCTTCCGATTCGTCAACAACACTTAGTAAATCAATTCCACGGGGGGCGTGAAAAGATTGCAGACAGACAGAGTTACATTCACGTTTATAATATTAGTAAGGACTAATAAATAAATAAGTATGTATATACCTTGTCGGATAATCAGTAGCTGACTACAAATATAGCCAACTTTTAATTAATTTTATTTATTTAGTAACTATACAGTTGCAAAGTATAGGGTGCACGGCATGGGCGGGGTGACAAAGACCATATGCTAAAGATGGTGTTGACAGTACGTTTGTAGCGTCGCTGTGACTAACGTTAACGACCTATGCCTTCACATAGGAAGTTGCAGCGTGGATAACACTTAAATACCTCCAAAAAACTGTAAACCAATACAGTTAGTCGAGGCGAACCGTTAACCAGTGTGAGTGAGACGCAAAACTCTCGAAGACCGAACAACACCGAACAAGCCTGACCGCACTTAAGAAATAATTACGATGACGCGAGAGCTGTTCTTTAGCCCAGAGCTGCTTTACGACTGTGAACTGAAAATTCTTTTGTGATTCTGTGATGGTAAAAATGTCTAAACAAAAGCCAGCTGTTTCAGGTTTTTTTACAATATCAAAGAAAAATTCGCTCACACTCAGAAGTTTAAAATAGTATTATATTTAAAAACATTTTAAATTATATACAAACAGTGAGAACCGCTAATATTACATACTAAATTCTCTGGGCATTTTTATACACATATGTACATCATTTGTAAATATCATTTAGTTTTTGATATCTGCAGCGTGCTTTCTTCGATTAGATCGAAAGTAATTTTGCAAAATTTCCGTTTTATCCAAGTCAATGTGATGATAGTTCTGGAGAAATCAATTGCATTAATAACATGTAAATAAGTTTGATAGATTTTTTAAAAATTCACCTGGATAGCATAAATTGTTTGATCGTTTAATGTATTATTGTTGTATAGTGCTTTGCCCCCCTTTTCTTCTGTTCCGTTTGCAGATCTATGTGCTGAAAATTGGGATTCTGTTGAGTTGAAATCGTTTTTAAGACTTACAGGCTTATTTGCCTTTGGAGTTTCCTTAACATAGTCTATCGGCACAAAACTAACGCAATTAAAGGTATTTTGCAAAGAATTAGAGGAATTTATACGTTTTTGAAACACATTATCCATATATTGCTTGTTACGCAGGCTGGAAGCTAGTGGCAGCTTAAATGCGTCCATTGATGATTCCGGTAGTTTCCAGACTCTAAGCTCATCGTTCCATTGTGAGTTTTGTAAAATGTCATCAGGATTCCTAAAATACAATATACAAATATTATAATATAATAAGGTAAATTAGCGCCGAACGTAATTAGTCGGCTAGATATTATGTTGAAGTGAGTATCTTAATTAGGTGCGCTTGAACAGTAAAGTTCACTAACCTTGTTTGACAAAAACCAGTAAGTAGAAATAATAAGATATACGGCCATGTCACAGAATTCACTTCCGTTCGGAAATGGAATTGAATCGGTTTTTTAATTCTTCACAAAACGAAAATTTAAAACTTTTTCGGCATGAAATCAATTTTATAAGATAACACTGGTTTCCTTCTTGCAATTAAAAATGATTTCATTCCGAAAAGTTTTTTAGTTTTTCGTTTTTTGAAGTAGTAAAAAAAGTATTCAATTCCGTTTCCGAACGGAATCAAGCTCTGTGACATGGCTGATAGTCCCTAAATTGTCATGAAATAGCTGTTACGTCTTTTGTTCACTTATATGAACAATGTATCGAACTTCCCTTCCCTGACATGTGTCATCAATGCCCACCAATATCTGTCACAACATCAACAAAAAGCAATCATCGTTTTTGGGCGATAACGCATTTTTACTCCGTAACGAGTTTTTATAATTGTAGTCAATTCTATAATTCTTGGCGACTGTTATAATAGTGCAAAATTATGAATAGTGTATACAAAGTAAAACGCAGAATTGAAGTTTATATACTTACATATACATATGTACATAATAAATATACTTTGGTTTTATTACGTTTCACAAAAACGATTTGCTTTATTTAACTTCAGAATTAAAGACTTGCAAGAAGACCCCCCCCCCCCCCCCCCCGCGAACCCGCAAAGGAACATGGTCCTTCGAATCGGATCTGAACCAGTGACCTATGGATCATGTTATCAAGCGTGACATAATTGAAATAAGAAAGCACGTGTTGAGTTTTGTTAAGCGATTTTTACCCGCAAATTTTAAAATCCGGTGCTAAGAGGGATTTTTTTTTAACACACTATTAGCTCAGGCTGGATTTTAACAGAAGCCTATCAAAAAGCACTTAACAAAACTCAACACGTGGTTTCTTATTTCAATTCTGACACGCTTGATAACATTTCGACAAAATTTTGGGAAACAGAAGATATACCCAAGATATCCAACTTTTCCGATGAGGAGCTAACTTGTGAGGAAAAGTATATAGCAACCCCCAAAAGACTGCCCAACGGTCGCTATCAAGTTAGTATACAATTCCGTTAGCCCCCCACTGAATTAGGAAATTCTCGTCATATGGCAATGGCTCAATTTTTAAGAAACGAGAAAAATTTGATGAAGAAACCAGATCTTAGAGTATGATAGCGTGCCTCAAGATTATATTGATTTGGATCACATGAAAACTATAAACTATAACCCGGAAATATCTTTAAGTTCCTATTATTACCTACCGCATCATGCCGTTGTGAAACTAGTTCGAATAACGACAAAAGTTAGGGTTGTATTTCATGCTTCCAGGATAACGGCAACAGTTTAAATGATGCTTTACCTACTGGACCCACTGGAGACATTCAAAATACACACCCCATTGCGAACTTAAACAACTTTTTTTGCTTAAATGTAGTGTTGGTAATAAGATGAGGTTATATAAATATGGAAAAAGAAAATTTCCTATATCGGTCCATATATACCCGAGATATAGCCTGGAAAGGGGTTTTCATGAAAATGCCGCGTAAGCGAACTTAAACAACTTTTTTGTGCTCAAAAGCAGTTCTGGCAATGAAATAAGGTTATATAAATATGGAAAATTTTCGACATCGGTCCATATATACCCGAGAAATAGCCTGAACCGATTTTTCCATTAACATTTTTTTTTTTTTTTTTTTGCTGAAAAGCAATTCTCGTTATAAAAGAAGGTTACTAAAATACAGAAAATAAAAAATTCCGATATCGGTTTATAATTATATAACCGAGCATATTTATATCACATTTTTAGTATACTATACATATACGTGACTATCGTGAAGGGTATTTTAGATTCGGCCCAGCCGAATATACTGCACTCTTACTTGTTTTTAATACTTTTCAATGACAATCCAGCAACTTTGGACTGTGGCAGCTGTTCCTTTGTTAGTTAACAGATTGCTAAAAATTGTCTTTAATGTTGAATAACATTTATTTGGTAGTATACTAGTGCATATAAAGGGTGATTTTATAAGAACTATCGGAAATTAAAAAAAAAACACATAAAATTCAGAAAAATGCATGAAATATTTATTTGGATCGATAGTTGGGTCGATATAATTTAATGTTTGAAGATTATTTCATGCAAATGTTGGCCGCGGCTGCGCCTCAAATGGTCCATCCGCTTAGTCCAATTTT
Source organism: Thecocarcelia acutangulata (assembly GCA_914767995.1). Classification (NCBI taxonomy): domain Eukaryota; kingdom Metazoa; phylum Arthropoda; class Insecta; order Diptera; family Tachinidae; genus Thecocarcelia; species Thecocarcelia acutangulata. Next base: position 994,347 of record OU612099.1, on the reverse strand, counting down.
GGCATACTCTTTCCAACATTTCGGCCGGTATCTCACGAATAATGTTGGCAATGTTGGCTTCCAGTGCGTTAATTGAAGCGGGCTTGTCGCTATAGACATTAGCCTTAACATAGCCCCACAAAAAATAGTCTAGAGGCGTTAAATCGCACGATCTGGGCGGCCAATTGACTGGTCCCAAGCGTGAAATAAACTGTTCACCGAACTCGCCTCTCAATTGGTCCATTGTTTCGCGTGCTGTGTGGCATGTGGCACCGTTTTGTTGAAACCACATGTCATGCAAGTCAAGCTCTTCCATTTTGGGCAAAAAAAAGTTTGTTATCATCGCACGGTAGCGCTCACCATTCACAGTAACGTTGTGATTCGCATCATCTTTGAAGAAATACGGCCCAATGATGCCGCCAGCCCATAATCCGCACCAAACGGTTGTTTTTTGTGGATGCATTGGTAGCTCTTGCAATGCTTCTGGCTGCTCTTCACTCCAAATACGGCAGTTTTGCTTGTTCACGTATCCATTCAACCAGAAATGAGCCTCGTCGCTGAACACAATTCTTCGATAAAAAAAGTGGATCTTCATCTAACTTTTTAAGAGCCCATTCACCAAAAATTTGGCGTTGTGGTAGGTCGTTTGGCTTCAATTCTTGCACCAGCTGTATCTTATAAGGCTTCACACCCAAATCCTTCCGCAAAATTTTCCACGTAGTGGAGTAACAGAGGCCCAGTTGCTGCGAACGGCGCCGAATCGATAATTCACGGTCATCACCAACACTGGCCGATACGGCTGCGATATTTTCTTCAGTTCGCACTCTACGTAAGCGTGTTGGTGGTTTAATGTCCAACAATGTAAATTTGGTGCGAATTTTTTTTACAATAGCCCGAATAGAAGCCTCAGTAGGTCGATTAAACTGACCATAAAATGGAAGAAGCGCGCGATGAACTTTCTTAACAGAGCACGCATTTTAGTAATAAAATTCAATAATTTGCAAGCGTTGTTCGTTTGTAAGACGATTCATGATTAAATTATAGACCAAACTGAAGATGTTTGACAGTGACACAAGATACAAAACGTGCGTGAGCTGTCAAAACTAGTGTTGCCAAAAAGATAATAGCAAAAAAATCACTCGTTACTAGATAAGTATTTAAAACATCACATGTGATTAGCATTCGACAAAATTATATATTAAAAATTATATATTAAAAAAATTAACGTTTGTATTTATGTAGGTACGTTTGTCCTTTATAGAATCGTAAACTATGAATTTGAGCTTCTGGTGCTCCTGGTCAAAGTTGTTGTACATGAGCTCGAGAAGGTTTCTAAGTTGGTGCGACCACGCCTACTTTAACGCCCACTTTTTAAAATTGCGTAATACATGGACTTTAACAGATTTACTTCAAATTGTATAGACGTTTTACTGTAGACGAGGTAAAAATAAAAGTTTTATGTGTCTGAAATTTTCACAGCACACCACTAAAGCTGTGGTATCTTTTATTAGACACCTCTTTCTTTTAACGATGCCCACTTTGAAGCCCACTCGTTTTAAATTGATTCCAAATGGGTTTTAACATATTTACTTCAAATTGCAAATACGTCTTACTGTAGGCGCGGTAAAACTAAAAGTTGTATGTGCCACGCGCACTTTTACGCCCCATCTCATGCGAGACGACGCATGCCGGGTAGGCTAGACAGCTGGACCGATCTGCTCTGGTCCCCATTCTGCCAATTAACCCACTTCCAACAAAACCTGAGCCATGCTAGGACTGCCTAGAACTTTTATTGCTGTAATAGAGTTTGTTTTGGTCATTCATGTTGTTATTATTCAATTTAAACCTCCACAATTACTACTTCCCCCTTTTATCTTCCTCATAACCTATTTTCCTAGTTCCAATACAACACACAACATGCTCGTATGTAGGGATCATCTCCTGAGTACTGGTCCAAGGAAAAAACAAATGAGGGACTCTCTTACTCTAGTAAGCAGAGTGCAAAACTTGCTCCCCCGATGGAGTAAATATAAGTAGACACGAAAATCAAGCTCTTTAATTGTTATGGTTTCATACCAAAGAAGTTCAAGCCGAATCCTGTCTGTCAGTCAAAAAAAAGTACTAGTACTTCATATAGCGCTAAAGAGGCATTTTACGGGATTTACATAATTTTGAAAAGTATTCAGTAAATTTTATTTAGGTACTGAAAATGTTCTTTGTGTACAAAATATATATAAAACATATTTTTTTAGGAAAAGGCTTTAAAATAAGAACTTACCAATACTTTCCGTCTTTACGTAAGATAGGTAGCGCCTTATCCACAATTTGTTGGTAAAATTTTAGATTTTTTTCTAGTCGTCGTATAGTCTCTAAGTAGTCAGCGCGATCCAGTTGAAATTCAACTTGTAAATCAGAAACTTCTCTTTCAAGTGCTCGATTTTTCTGGCGTAATAATTTTAAATGTTCGTTTTTTGCATTGAGTTCTTGTTGTATTGAAGTGTAGTGGACCTGCAATAAATCCCGATCCTCACTTTGCTCAACTCGGCTTAAAACGTGTGCTAGAGCGCTTAATCTCCTTTGAGCGTCAAGTTTCTTTTTTTGTCTTTTTTCTTTAAGCTGCGTATCATTTGCTCTCTCCCCACCGATTAAGGCCTGCTTAATCATTTCAATGCGCTTACACGCTTCTAACTGCAATATTTTATTACCCGTTGCGAGTATTTGGTCACTGGATTTGTTTTCCACTTCTGAGTGATTATTTTGCTGCTTTAAATGTGTAAGTTGATCTTCATAGCTTTTTTTCAGTCGCTCCATTTCTTCAACCCGTTGCTCCTTTTCCCGTTTTTCTCTTATGTGTTCTACACGCAAACGCTCCATTTCGGCTTCCATTTCAGCTTTTAGACTTTTGCTTTCCTCATCTAACCAGGCTAAAGTGAGTTGAGGTGGCCCTTCTTCATTTGAAATTTGTCCCCCATTTGTGTTTGCCTCCAACATTTTTTTAAGTTTTAAAATTTCTTCCTGATACTCTCGTAGCTTTGCATCTTTGGGGTCTTCATTTATTTTAGGTTTATTTGAAATATTTTTGGCACGTGAGGCATAGCGCAAAGTGGAAATAGTTTCGTCATAATTGCTGTCTGCTGGAGATATACATGCAATCATTAAGGTTTTTGTATTTCCTCCCAATGAGTCCTAAGTATTGCAGTGAATAAGTTTTCAATAATATATTATATAATAGATATTGATACGTATGTATGTATGGTATTTTTTAGATTTAAATAAAACCTGAGGATTGTCATGAATCTCTGACTAAAACATCTCTTTTTCTAAAATCAATTCTTAAGCTTTGCTAAGACAGCTGATGAGATTATAAAAAAAAAACCTGCCACGGATGTGATGTTACTTTGACATCAATACAATTACAACGGTCTTAATTTCTGACTCCATGGAAACTTTTCATCACTGTGAATTCAAACTAAAAGGCTGCACAGAATGTTCTAAAGAACACTGCTTACTACTCTGCAGTAGTTCCAAGCACTGTATTTCAAAACAATTCTTAAAAGAAAACAAACACGCTATAGAACATTTAGAAACAGAACAAATACTTCATAGTTTTGAAACGCCTTCACGACAGTGCTTGACTGTACTTGAATTCTGCCTCACAGCAAAATCCAAAACAAAACATCACAATAAAGCAAATAAACGATGAGTCACAGCGAGCACACTGACATTTGAACATGCTGCGTCTTAAATACAAGGTGGCTGATGAAAGCTGCTACCAAAAAAAAAAAAACCTAGTAACTTATTTTCTAATCTCTTCCATTTTTGTTTTGTTTTATAGATTGGTCTTTAAATTTAACTAAAATGGAGAATTGGGACAATGAAATAAGAATTTGTATAGTGCAAGGCTTTCACGTTTTAGAGTCCGTTCTTTCCGTCCAAAGAAAATATAAGCGCACGTTTGGCGGCACTCCTCCTAGCAGATGGAGTGTAATGAGGCCCGTATCATCGACATCCCTCAGTTCGGACGCAGGAAACTATCGCTGCTGTATCTGCTGCCATACAATCTAATCCTAGAGTTTCGACAAGGAGCTTATCTGCTCAAATAGGTGTCAGCAGACAGTCACTGCAGACAATTTTGCACCAAGAGAATCTTTTCAACACTGTTTGGGTTCAACAAGATGGGACAACTTGTCACATAGCCACGCCTGTTATGACAAAATTTCACAATACTGATATCAAGAAACTCCACATTCCGTTGGCCTCCCAGGTCTCTTGACCTGATTTTTTTGTGGGGTTATTGCAAACAAGAAGTTTACAAAAAACCAAACAAATTTTGATGATTTAAAACAATCCATTCGAACGGTAATTGAGGCAGTTCCCGCTGCAACACTCCAGGCAGTAATGAATAACTTTTTGATAAGATGTCGTGCATGTGTCAACGAGGGTGGAGGCCATTTGTATTCAACTATTTTTAAAACTTAATGAATTACTTTAATAAAAATGTATTATTTTTCAAATGAGTTACTAAAAAATAAAATAGATAAACTTTACAGCCACCCTGTACAAAGACAAAAACAACAACAACTATTTTTATAAATAAAACTGAAGTGGAACACTACTTCAATGCTTGAGGTTCTACTACAATTTTGTTCTATTTCATTTGGTTCTGTTTGTTCTAAATGCTTCTAAGACAGTATTCGTTTATGTGTTTAGAACATATCGGCACTGAAGTATTTGTTTTGAAATGTGAAAGAAGACGATGGATTGTACTTGAAAATACTACGATGTTTTGTAAGACATTTTTATTGTGCGTGAGCAGCCCTCTAATTCAAACCTTACATCAATTAATCTAATTGTCATTAGCGCCAATTATTTTATTAGCGGATTGTCATACTGATGTCAATTACTAAATGCAGTCAATAAAATGTAAAAATAATAATAATATAATTTGATGAACATATCTCATTGATATAAGTACTAAGTGGGGTCAATTTACTGAGAAAATATCATCAATACAATTCCACACTATTATCGGACAAACTTGAAAACGGAATCAATTTGATGTAAGGGGTCATCATTCTGATGACATGTTAGTAACGTACATATTTATATATGTATAATGTAATTTTTAATATGTATATATGTATTTGTGTAATAATTGTTTTACGAATTGTAATTGAAATTAGTTTACATCAAAACCTGCCTTGTCGGCCTAATCTGATGATTGACCAACTCTGCGGGGTGAATTATTCACGATTCACCCGCACCTCCATGACACTTGCTAGGCTTTCATAGCTCTCAGCTTTTCGCCATAAGTTTGTAGCCCTATAGGCGAACAACTAACTTAAGAGTTCGAGCCTTCTAATTCCTCCTGCATGCAATTTCCCAACAGTCAATGGAAGACAAGGCTTAATGAGTTGGTAGGCCAAGCTCCGTTAAAAGCATCAACCCTTAAGCAACTCACCCGTCTGACCATCACCCCTGGTTTCAATCAAAGTTATAAGTGAAACTAATTCCTCTTCTTGTGATTTTAGATTTAAACCACAGCCAGAATGTTTCAGCCAAGGTAGGCACCTGAACACAATCAGCACTGTGATGGTCAGCAAAGCAGAATCCCTTGGGATTGCTGGTCTCCGTTCTGTCAATTTTATACCTGGGTTAGGGTTTCGGAAGTCCAACACAACATAAGTCATGCGGCTTCCCAGAGTTTTATTTGCTACAACAAACGAGGAACTCTTGCCCCAAAACTCCGAGTCTGCTGATTTGATGCATGTCAAGGCAAAACTAGCTCCCCGCTGCGCTGTCAAAATAGAACTTTTCAGCAGGGAATTAAAGTCGCACATTGTGGTTTGATTCAAACAATTTGTGCGTGTATGATAACTTTTGACAGCCAGACAGCGCTTGACCCGCTAATTTTAGTACCGTTTGGCTATAATTGATGGACATAAGATCTCTCTCCTCTATTAGCGCACACGCGGAAGCGCTTTAATTTGTTTACTGATTAATAAAGCTTTAAGATTTTTTACTGGGATCACTAAAAAACTCAAATTCCGAAATATGTGAGTTAGGTCCTTTTCACATGAGAGCAACGATATGTACTATGAGTGCATGTGCAAATAAGCTGATTGTGGATTTCTATTTACATTTACATATACATCTAAATGTATACACATGCTTACACACATATGAACATGGGGCGTTATTAGTCCCCAATAATTGTCAACGGGTTATTTGTGTATAGGAAGGTATTTCAAAAGATGTAATTCAGAAATAGTGAGAAAGTATACCAAAAGGTGTAGAACATGTTTTACGCAACAGAGGATATTGGATTGAATACGAAAAATACCAGTAAGTTTTCAAACGGAAAAGTTGAGTACCTGCGAGATTTTTCAGTAAAGTTTGTTTTTCGCTGCGAAAATAGTACTTTTGGTTTCGATTTTTAAACTACTTTGCTGAGTAATAAAACAAATTAAGAAAAAGTGCTAATTTTTGCACCCTACTGTAGACGTTGACGCACTGAATTAACGCACTTTCGATCTTTATAGAAAGAAATTTTCTTACTCCTTTTACCCAGCAGGCAGTTGTAAAACCGATTTACATCAGCAACTGCCTTTACGGCCTAATAATATAATGGATCACGGGGTGAGTTATTCACGATTTATCCGCAAGTTTTCGCCATAAGTTAGTAGCCCTATAGACGAACAACTTTTTTAAGAGCTCGAGCCTTCTAATCCTTTCTGTATGCAATTTTCTAACAGTCAATAGAAGACAAGGCTTAATGAGTTGGTAGGCCAAGGTCCATTAAAAGCATCAACCCTTAACCAACTCATCATAACCATCACCCCTGGTTTCTTACAGTACAGGTATCTGAAGCACCTTGGGAGATTATTTGCCCCCAATAACAAGCATGCATCAAAGTTACCAGTGAAACTAATCCCTCTTCCTGTGATTTTAGGTTTAAACCACAGCCAGAATGTTTCAGCCAAGGTAGGCAATCAGCATTGAGATGGTCTGCAAAGCAAAATCCCTCAGTGCTTTGCTGGTCTCCGTTCTGTCAATTTTATACCTTGGTTAGGGGTTCGAAAGTCTAACATGATATAATTCATGCGGCTTCCTAGAGTTTTATTTGCTTCTTCTTCCCCTCTATGCCCCAGAAAGCAAGGTGTTCTGATTTGGAGTACACCAAGGCGAAACCTGCTCACCGGGAGGCTTTTAGGAGTACAAATATGTTTCCGTAATTTTTTGTCGAAAACATAATATTGTTGCGAATTTGCATCTCCTCTAACCACTGCTTATTATACATAGAAAAATTCTTTTTTTACCAATTATATTATTTATTTATCGAATCTTCAAAATTTGAACTAACAATATCGCTCCTTTATTGCAACATAGTCATAACTAAAAAAGCTCGTTTCGAGAAAAGCACATTTGAAATTTTTAGTTTCCATATAGGTCTTAGGAATTTTTTTTAAATATCTCCTAAAGGAAACAGTTTAAAAAAAGTGATTTGAAATATTTTTCGGCACAAAATAAAACAATTAACAATTCTGCGAAAAGCTCATTTTTTGAAATATAACTATGTTGCAATAAAGCAGCGATATGTATTCAAATCTTAATACTAAGCTTAAAAGATAAAAAAATGTGCTTTTGATTTAAGTCCGGCCAATGCTAGATGAAAAGTTTTACTTTGCGGGAGCTCTATCGGTAACAGCGCCTACTTTTTTTTCCTAATTTGAACAAGGTTGAAACGAGATATGATAAGATCCGCAATCTGCCAACACTACGACTTAACATCGCTGTTAAAGAACAAAAAATTCATGAAATAATTGATCTTCTTGTGCCAGATAATAGTCAAATAAATGAATAAAGGTCAGCCGAATCAATAGCATCATAATCACGGAATTCAATGTTCCTAACTTTATGGCCAGTGTGAAAATAGAAGAAAGGCGATAAATCAATTCATGATGAGAAATTAAAGGAAATTGCATCTGGTCACTAGCCAGAGATCATATTTTCGATTCAGAAAGTAGGACTTGCTATAGATTAAAAATACTTTGCATTTCCACTTTTAGTTTTAAAATTTTGCACTTTTCAAACATTTTTATTCAAGGCATGAATGTTTGATGAAAATTAATAAAACTATTATATTAAAAAAAATTACCTGCAAAAGACGCGTCAATTTGGAGTCACGGTACGGTATATGCTTGGTTTTTCCATCCACTAATGCAGATATAACATTTCCTAGTGCAGATAATGACAGGTTGATTTTGGTTGCCTCTCTTAAGCGCTCACCAACTGCCCCCGTTTTGTTCTGCCGTTCTGAACCCGCCAAATCAACCAAATTTAATTTTCCACGCCGTATGCCACCAGCTGCCGGCATTTGTTCGACATTTTCATCTTCAATAGGTATCTGTTCTAGGCTAATTGTAAATATGGAATGGGAACGGGAGCTGGTAGCATTCATTAAAGTTGCCCCTACAACCCGATTGCGATTACCCATGTTGAGGAGATGGTAGCATTCTTCAGCATTTACCACTGTATGACTGCTAAGTGTGGGAACAGTTACCCCAACACCAATCTGCTCCTTCAAAGCATGATTAGCATTGAGATCTTCATATGGATTAAGCAAATCCCTTATGTTTTCGTTGTAGATTTCTAAATAGCTCACCATGGCCAAATAACGTATTCCAGACGCTACGGAAATTCCCTCAAATATGTGATCAAAGGAGCAGGTTATGATACCACCACGCTGTTTTGAATTGTCAGGACCCTTCAAAGAAATAATAATAAATTATTAATTTAGATACATATGTACATATGCATGCTGCAAAGTACACAGCTACATATATTCACGGCCGTATTCATAAAAAACTTAAACAGCCGTTCAAACCATTTTTAGGGAATATTCGATAAAACTGTATTCAGAAACGAATTTTACGTTAAACTGTTCTTTTCAGCAGTTTTTTAAGTCAACCATTTTTAAAACTGATTGCACCCAATTTTAAGACAATTTTAAGGTAATATTTTTGTTTTTTAGTTATTGTTTATTTATATGCGAAAATTTTTATTGCATATTTATCATAAATCCCATGATATTGATAACAATAGATGTGTGTTTTTAATAGAAAATATGACCCAAGCTTTGAATAGCTGGCAACAGAAAACTTTCAGGGGAAGAAGTAATCTATTTTATTCTGGATTCCAGATAAGCAATTACGCTTTACATTTTTTTCAGTCTTCTTATTTTAGTTATTACTAATATTTTATTTATTTAAAATGATATACGTTAATAAAATGTCATGTACATCAGTGATGTGTAAAAAAACGAAATAATAAAAAAAACTCGTTATTCATATTTTTTCCTACGCGTAAGCAAAAGGAATCAAAGTAAAACTTTTCTGACTCAGTATTTTTTGCCATTTAACTGAGAGACAAAATGGAGTTAACATTTATTTATTTGTTTTAAAGTCGATTTTCATAAAACACAATACAAGACATTTCTTTACATGAGTACTATGTGAACAAAAACCCGTTTTTATCGCAGCACTATGATACAGATAAGAATTGCATATGATGGCGTTGCCAATCACAAATAGAAAATTTCAATAAAATGACTTTTAGCTAAAATGCTGTTTATGAATACGTTTTTATAAAATGTGCTTTTTTGCTGAAAATTCTGTTTTAACTAAAAAGATATTAAAATGCTTATTAGTAATTTTTTTATGAATACGTCTGTCAGTGTTTAAACAACTGCAGTCAAAGTAGCGGTCCTTTGAAAAACTTCATACTCGTACATGAGTTATGCACAATGAGAAGATAATAGGTGTGTTTATCTACTTTACTAGTAAAAACTAGTAACGAGAGAGTAACAAGAAATTTTGCAAAATTACTCTCAAAAATGTGAAAAAGTAAATGAGCACTTTTCTAGCTAAAATTTGCAAGTTAGAGTAGTGTTGTTATGTATAGGTATATATGAGTACTTAATAACTACTCTTATATTTTTTGGACAAATTATACATATGTATATGTATATTATTATAAAAAGAGCATTCAACATTGTCGTGGCTGGCGTTTTTTGAGTACAGAATAAAGAAAAGTTTTACAATTTTATTTAATCCAGTACTAGACGTAGTCGAAGTACGCTAAATACAGGGATGATTAGCTACTTTTGAATAAAATATCCATTTTTAATTAGGGGCGCTTACCCCATACACGTTTCAACTCAATTGGTTAGGTAGGCAGGCCGCTGGATTCTCAATCGTTCCCTTTGCGATAAACTCAATTGGCTATTGAGACGTTTAAATTGATTCGTTTGGAAGTTGTCCAGTTGGTTGAAGAAAAATCAAACCATTTTGATTTTTTTTCAAGTTGGCTAGTAAGTCCCTCAATTCGATTGTGCTTTGTATGTTCGAGTCTTCTGATCAGTTGTCCAAAAAACTTAAGAAAGGAAAAAGCTTGCAAATGTACAAACCAAAAATTTAATTTAAAAATTATAAAGTTCAACAAAAATTCAATAAATTATTGTCGAAATTTATATTTGTAATTTTTTGTAAAGAAAATGTTAAATAATTTTAAAATTGTCTTTAATTTCATTGAATCTGATAGTTGGATGAAAATCTTTCAATTCAGTTTATGAAGTGTGTTGACAACCAATTCAATTGAAAGACTCAATTCACAGTTGAATTGAAACGTGTATTTATACGTTATAACTGCCTGCCTAACATAGCATAATTTCAAAGTGTAAAGTACCGAGTAGCTAGGTACTCATAATATTTACAATGCTAAAAATAACACCTGGTCTGTAAAAAATAAAGAAACAAAAAACAGAAATATTTTAGAGGTTAAAATTGCATAAATTTTAATATAATTATAAATGGAAGGATCCAAGTGTGAATTTAATTGCTTCCCTAGAAGTTTTAAACACATTCAAGCAAGTAAATTTGCCGGAACATCCTTTGCCACTGATGTGCCAGATACTGTGTTGCTTAGTTCATTTCCCTTAGACTTCTTATTTTACTTCTGTTGCTATTAAGTTACACAAAAATACATTTGTAATCTTTTTAATACTTTTATTCGGCTTAAAAGTTTACATACAATTACAATTTCTTAAATTTTCCAAAATGTTTTTATTTTAAACTTAATTTAGAAATACTGTTTTGTAAACACAAACGCAAAACAGCTGTTTGAATAATTATTGCAAGTAAAAATTTTACTTGTAAAAACTTGCAAGAATTTTTATGGCTCTCAATTTTTTACGCTCTTTTGACGCTCTCTCGTTGCAAATTTTTTGGGTTAATAGTAACAATTATTACAAATTTGTAAAAGTTTTTAGTAAATGAACACAACTAATATTAAACTTACAAATTTCCATAGTTACCTTTCTTTCATTTTCCATTATTCTAATGCAATATTTACTAGCATACTAGTTCAGATTACTGATTGCTATTCCATGTAAAATTTTTATATTATGAAGCAATTTCGCTAAAAGTCATTCGAGCTTGCTGTCATATATATTTTGATTTTTCACCAACAGAACAGCTGTTAATATTATTTTCTTCTTTCTATCCATTACATGGCAACTTCTAATTAATAACCAAATAATTTAATTTATTTACCAATCGAAAAACACTTCTTTACTCTGTTTACTAAATGCAGTTACTGTCGCCGGACAGGGTAAAATTTTAATGCACATTAAGGGTACTTTAGACTATCACACTTTGTATTAAGACTTGTCAAAAAATCAAATAATACGTGCAAGTGTGGTAGTGTGAATGTAAAGCGTTATGAAAATGAGAAATAATACGATAAAAGATTTGACATCCCATAGCACTTCACCATATTTAGAAATTTGTTTAAACAATAAGATTTTTCATTGGATCAGGGTTGCATTTTTTGCAAAAGTAAATAATAAAAATATTAAAACCAGACGTTAAGTAAATTGGCTGTTTATTTTCAAGTCATATTTCTTCTTTTACTTTAGGTGTGATAGTGTGAAAGCAAAATGTAATGGTACGTTAGATTTTTTGACAGTCGCAACAAATATCTTTAGATTTTTGTCCCATAAAATCCAATCAAAATCTTAAGACTTGTATGATAGTCTGAAACGCCCTTTAGTGAGATTTTAATGCGCATTAACGCTGTCGTCTGTCTATGGTATAAGTGAGGATATATTTGAAAAAATATTGCTAGTGAAACTGAATACCAATTTGATCGATTGTGATATAGAAAATTTTTTGCTTTTCCAAGAAGATAAACAATATTAATACTTTTTTTTAATAACTGTTTTTGAAACATAAAGTTTATTTACTTATTTTTAGTTCAGAGATCTTTTTGTTTTTCAATACATTTACATACTCATATTTACATATCATATTTACATATGAATTAACTTATAAAAATACTTCTCAAATAAATTTAAAAAGTGGTAAACAGTCTCGAGGTCGCAGGTTCAATTTCTGCCACAGACCCTGGGTGTTACTGCAGACAAGCAAAAACAGCTTCGCAGTTTTTGTGTTTGTCCTTAAAAAAAAAAGAAAAAAAAAAAATTATATTATTTCCCCATATTCCAAGAGGCGTTATCGTCGTTAAATCAAGACGACATCCAAAAACACTCGGTTACATATTCGTCTTCGACAGCAATTAGGTATTCTTGGATAGGTCTTTAGTATTTCCTAGACCTAAGCGATAGATAGGAACTGTCGACAACATTAAATTGTTTTTGGCAACGAGTAAATAAATGAAAAAATTTTTCTGTCGACTTCATGTGACGACGATGACGCCTTATGGAATATGGGAGATTATTAAACCTCACTCAGTACGCATGCACGGAAGAATTTACAGGATTTATAAAGGGTGGTTAAATTTCAAGGGCCGATGTTGATTTTGAATAAAACACAAACTATTTAGGAAATTATTGTAATTTTATTTTATTATGATATATTGGTATTACTCAATTATGTATGGAACAAAAAATCGGCCAAATGGGGGCCGCGACCACGGCGGCTTACCTCCATCCGATGGTCCAAATTTTCGATGACCCTGAGGCATAATGGAGGTTCTATGCCATTAATGTGCCGAATTATCTCATCCTTTAGCTGTTGAATTGTTGCTGGCTTATCGACGTATACCTTTTCTTTCAAATAACCCCAAAGAAAAAAGTCCAACGGTGCCAAATCACATGATCTTGGCGGCCAATTGACATCACCATTACGTGAGATAACACGGCCATTGAATTTGTTGCGCAAAAGAGCAATTGTTTCATTAGCTGTGTTCAAGTGGCACCGTCCTACTGAAACCACATATCGTCTACATCCATATCTTCCAATTCGGGCCATAAAAAGTTCGTTATCATCTCACGATAGCCTGACCGGCCTCATTTTGGAAAAAATACGGCCCGATGATGCCGCCAGCACATAAACCGCACCAAACAGTCACTCTTTGTGGGTGCATTGGTTTTTCGACAGTCACTCTTGCATTCTCATTCGCCCAAATGCGGCAATTCTGTTTATTGACGAATCCACTGAGGTGAAAATGTGCCTCATCACTGAAGATGATTTTCTTCGAAAATTTTCATAATAAGTCTGGATAACTTTAACACGTTGTTGGATTGTGTATCTCTCCATGGTTCAAATTGAGTAAGTCTGAAATAGAGAAATGTCAAATAAAATTCGGAAAAAGCTTGGCGTTTAGGTGTGATTCACATTCAACATCGGCCCTTGAAATTTAACCACCCGATAGAAGCAACATCCAACCCAATCAGCAAAACGAAAGACAAAGATTTTAACTTACGAGTAAAGCGCACTTCAAGTATCAAAGTCAAAAGAAAGCAAAACTTCTTTTTTAACTTTACCTTCCGAACTTATTAAAACAACTTTTCTTTAACTTCCGAACTTATTTAAAGTTAAAATCGGTCAAACCGAAAACTGTTTAAACATGTCGACTTCAAAAGCCTTCGTAGTGTATAACTTAAACTTCATATCTATTTAAATTATGCTAAAAAATTTTAATATACAATTTTGTTGTAATCTATGTGAGCAAATATCATATACATACGTATTTTAACATATATCATTGTTAATACATTCTTAAGTATTTAAATACATATGTCTCGATCTGGATAACTGGACAAGAGACAAGGAATGAAATACTGAAGTTTAACCACCATACCTAAATGAGGAGTCGCAGAACCAATTGTGTATTTTTGCATTTATTAAGAAAATGCTCTTTTGATGTGCATATTTGCATTAGCTTGGCCAAGTTCTAGTGGAAAAAATCTTATTTGCATAATATTTCCTCCCTTTTCGTAGAAAAATTTTGTCTCTTAAAAAAAATGATGCAGAACAAAACGTGCTGGGGCCAAATCACCGCATACGATATCGAGCAAAATTATCGAAATTTTTCATTTTGGTATCACGGCATACGATATCGAATAAACTGTATTACAATAATATAAAAAAGTTAAAGGATTTATTTTTTGTATTCCTACTTTTAGGGAACGTATGGTCTTCAATCTATTGCATTTTGTTTAAATTACAATCCAATATGCATCGGTTGCCATAATTTAGATGTATCGTAATGTTATTCGATACGATAGTTAATTCGATATCGTATGCGGTGATTAGACCCCTGCTTTAAATTTTCTGACTTTTTGTCAATTTTATTTTGGATTTGCTTTCCTGTCCACATACAAAAATTCTTGAGCTTTCTCTAGCTTTTATTTCTTACAATTTATGCTAGGAACACAACTGCGACGAACTTCGCCCATCGTGACGGACTCGTCGGCAAATATTCATTGTATAACCTCGTCGTTTGAAGCACAATATCAACAAACATTGTTTACATTCCGTGCAAAGAAAAAAAAAATTTATATAAATACTAAGGTGATCATATTAAAAGTAAGCCTATATAAATCCCATCCGAAAGAGGGATTTTTGAACAAATTATCTGAGATACTTTATATTTTGAGAACATCTTCATACATTTTTTACTACATGGATTAATATATGTTATAAAAAGTATTATGTCATGAAAAATACTTTTTCTATGTAACAAACCTGGTCACCTGATACTGCTTTGTTCGTCGTTCGCTGACGAAACAATTAGAAATAAATCTATTTCAACTTTCGCTGAGTATAGCTCTAAACACTTAGACGACAGCAGACTTCACAGCTTCACGACTACAAATGAAGTTAGCTTCAAATGCTGCCGTCTCATCAGCAACATAATTATTTTAAAGACAGCAGCAGCACAATGTGTATTTTAACAATGCAAATTTCAGAGGTACCACATATACATATATTTTACATGAATAAAATTAAAATTACCGACTGAAAACGTGGAAATATCACGTAAAACTGTAAAAACTAATCAATTTATTTATTTATTTTATTTATGTGATGTTTATTTCTATTAAATATTTCAAACAAATTTTAGTTTTTATTGCTGCCAATTTATATTTATGGAGGCAGCACTGCATTTACTTTTTGCTGCTTACGAAAATGGAAATTAATCTAAGTTGGCAGCAGCAGCAAATGCTGTTGTGAAGTCGTGCTGCTGTGATGTCGTTAAAATAATCGTGTGCATTTAAACACATGTATTTTATTTTTGACAGATTGCTGCTTGCTGTCGTCTATGTGTTTAAAGCTTAAGACGAATTTCGATGAACATTGCGATTGTGTGCATTTTCATATACACCAATGTGTTTTATTTTTGGCGACGAATATTCGCGACCAAAAATTCGTGGTGTGTCGCAGTTGTGTTCATATACGAGAGAAAAGTAAGAGCGTTTTCATACTCGGCAACTTACCCAGTGAACTTTTTGTCACATACATCTTCGATCTGAGAGCATTGACAATGTAACTGCGACCCATCCGAAGTCTGTATACAATTCCTACTTACATTTACACAGCGATGGCCGTAAGATGCATCCAACACTGTATACATTGTAAGCGAAGATTGGATGAGTTCAAAACTATATTATTAGCATTTCTTTTCTTCTTTGCTTCTTATGTACATTTAATTTCACAATATGAGTAGAAAAAGACTAACCTGAATCGGATGCTAGTTGTTTGTTGTGCTTAACATGTTTATTTTGATTTTTTCTGTTGACACAATCGCTTACAATCGGATGCTTTGCAAATTGTAATAACTTGTGGACTGCTGGGTAATTACTATGTAAATTTTGTATTCGATGGGGCAACTCAATACAATTTTGTGTGAAAAAATGTATCCTATTGGCATCTCATTTCAATTTTGTCCGGTCAAGTTATAAAATTAAACCAGTTCAAGTTGGGAGTTGTTCGTAAAAAATATTTTCTCTCTCTCAAGAAGAGAGACGTCAAACTACATATAAAAAAAATTTTGTCCGGACAAAAATTTTGTTCGGAAACAATGGGTGAATCCAGCTTTAGTTGCGCAATTCTCTTGCTCAAGTGTTGTCTTAGCAATTCGTTTTGTTCGCACATTCGTGTTGTTTATGTTTTTGATATTTTCTTTTGTTTAGTTTTTGGGCCGTTGAAAATATTAAGAAATTTTAAGTAAAACAAAATTAAAGTTGGGCAACTAAATTGCTGTATGTGAACATAAAAGCAAGTTTAAAAGAAAACAAATAAAAACCAAAATTAAAATTGCGCAACTAAATTGCCAAATGTGAAAGCGCTCTAAAGCTGAAACTACGCGTTATATGCCCTGCGCGTTTTACGCGCAGCGTAATAACGCACTCTACACCTTTTCTAAACTCAAGTTACATGCAACGCTTTTCATGCGATACGTTTTTTGTTGTGTTTGAATTCTTTTTTCAATAAAAACATTTTTTTAACACAAAAACATAAAGTAACAATCAACGGCACAAATATTTTTGGCGATAACTTTGAAAAAATAAAATGAATTGGGATCTGCGGCTATCAAAAACAACTGACAGTTTTTATAACGCTTGTGACGCGTGCAAAAGTAGAAAGTAAATCTACTTTTGGCGTCGTATGCGTTTAACGCGTCATACGCTTTGTGTTGTGTAACCTCTCGCATAAAATTACATTGTTTTTACTTTTTTGACAGACGCTTAGAATGCGTTGGCGTGTAAAACGCGTGTTATGGACTTTCAGCTTAAGGACAATGCTGACAATTTCCAAAAACCGCGAATTCTTTTTTTTTCTTCTTATTCCCCTCACCGAAAGCTTCTATAAAGTCAAGAATTGCCCTACTAAAGTTGCTGTGTCTGTCTGTGTCCCACTTACATAAAAAACGTACTAAAAAATCTATGTTCCGTTTTTTATCTAGTTTAAAATGTTAAAATAATTTAGCAAACTTTTTTGCTTGAATTACAACAGCGCTGTCAATTCAGCGCTTTTCATTCTGGTTTTAGTGGTTTTTAAAAATTGCACGAAGAATTCTAGAATTCTTACAGCCAGTTTACCAATCTCGACAGCCTGCTTGCGTTCGCAATCTAAGCGAAAGAAAATTGATTTGGGTTCGTCTAACTTTTTTCTATGCGAACGATGTGTCAAAACTCAATGAAAATACATAAGAATATGCGAACGAATAGTAGTGAGATAGACAAACCCAAATTGATTCGAATGTGAGTGACTGGCTTTCTTTCGCATTCATTTTCTTTCGAAATTGGTAAACTGGCTGTTAAATCAATCCACGACGCTTTTATTGCATTTTCTTTTAATGGGAATCAAAGAATCTGTGTTGATATATTTAAGAAACGTTGTTTGTTGCTTTATTTTTTACTCTATTGATGTTCCTTTTAAACAGTACATTGTACCAAATTTTCAGATATTTTTGGCTCGATTTTTTAAAAAAATCGATTTATAAGAAAACTGTGTCCCAATTAATACTCGTAACTTTTTCAATATTAGTCCAAACAGTATAATTGTTTTTGCTTTGTTTTTCTTTTTCTATCTACTAACTGATTAAAAAAGCAGAAAAAAATTATGCACAGTGGGCTTGATGCGATTTTCGGAATTTAATATTTTAATTACATATTTCTCACTGTTTGTACTGTTGGATTTTCTTGAAATTTTTTTGTAATAAATTTTGAATTTTCCCACAATTTCTTAGACCCTTTTGGTCGTGGGATTCGAATAGTTACTATTTTTCCTGATTTTTTTAAATTTAGTAAAAATAGTTTTTCGTGTTAAACCACTGTACAATAATTAGCTAGACTCAATTATTTCTTACCTGCATTGTGAACGTTTTTCCGCAACCCGTTTGCCCGTATGCAAAAATCGTACCGTTGTAACCTTCGAGGACGTTATCAACAAGAGAATAGCAGGCTTCATTGTATAACAAGTCCGTCGGTTCTAATTCACCATAAACACTATCGAATGTGAACGTTTTGGCTGGAGCTGTGCTGTCTGACGGATTCGTTACAGAAACCGAACATTTATCTGCAGACACTATATTCTAGAATGTGAAAAAATTATTTATAATCCATTAGTTTTTCTCGTTTAAACTAAGAAATTGTCTACAATCGTCATCTACTTTGCAGTTTACCACACACTTCATGCGAACCACGAAGCGAGACATTCGTTTGATGCTTTGTTTACCTTCAACAAAGATTACAAAAGTAGTTAATCTTTATAATACATATACACCAGAGATAAATCTAGTACATTCGTAATTTCAAATAAAATCTTGTTGATTTTGACGAAATTTCGCATACAAAATGAAATCTGCTTTGCGCCTAGATTTTGTTGAAATCAAGTAGAACTTGAGGGTAGGGAAGGTGGGAAACCACTTAATGTGGTGTCACTTACTCTCACCTAGATAAACAGAAAAAAGTTAAGTGTTTTGGAAACTTCCGTCTCTGCTATGAACACATGTTAAATTTTGTTTCGATCTGGTAACTCCATCATATAGAAATAGTTGTTCACAAAAGACGCATCCGCAATTTTTTTACAATGGAAAAATTAGAAATGCGTTTATCGGGACAAGAAATTCATAATGATATGGTGAATGCGTTAGGTGAAAGTGCTCCTTCATATGCAACAGTAAAAAATTGGGTTGCTGAATTTAAACGTGGTCGTACAAGCATTGAAGATGAACCACGTAGTGGACGTCCAAAAACAGCAACAACAACAGAAATTGTAGCCAAAGTGCATGATATGGTATTAAATGATCGACGAATAAAAGTGCGTGAAATAGCTAATATCATGGGCGTATCAAATGATCGACTCCATTTAATTTTGCATGAAGAACTACAGATGAAAAAGCTTTCTGCAAGATGAGCGCCGCATTTGTTAACAGTCGACCGAAAACGCATAAGAATGAACATTTCTCAAGCTTGTTTGGATCGTTTTAAGTGAAATAAAATGGATTTTAAGCGTCGTTTCATAACTGCTGATGAGACATGGATCCACCACTATACTCCAGAGACAAAAGAATAATCCAAACAATGGACTGAAGCTGGAGGTAGTGCCCCAAAGAAGGCAAAAACAATTCAATCGGCTGGTAAGGTTATGGTAACGGTTTTTTTGGGACTTCAAAGGTATTTTATTGATTGACTATCTGCAAAAGGGTAAAACAATAAATTCAGAGTACTATTGCAACTTTTTGCATCAATTAAGTGTACAAATTCGAAAAAAATGTCCTGGCTTACAACACAAAAAAACAAAAAAAAAACAATTTAATCAAGACAACTTTCTATTATTACTTTTCATAAGTTTTTTACAAAACATTGTACTGTTAGTTGTATTTATTTCAAGTTTATTCCTCATTTTTGTTTTAATTAAAAAAAGTGTTAAGTGCTTACGCTCAGAGCGAAAGTAGGTGTGCTCCACGAGATCACGGACTAGTTCGGACTAGTGAGAGCAAAAAGCAAATTACTCTCTGTATTTGCAAATTTTACCCAAAACTGCTGGAACGTAAAGTGCTGTCCACACCTGACACGAGAACACTAAGAGGAACAGCAAAATACTGTTACTGTCAGTTGTAGACTGCAAATGGTAATGTTTTCTTGCCGTCTTGACACGGCTGTTAAGACGTCTGTTTTAAAAGCTCTGTCTTAACAGGAAATTACATTTTAATATGAAAAAAAGTAAAAATAGTATCAAATTAAGAGACATTGCAAAAAAAAAGTTCAAGTTCTTATTTTAGATTATAAATTTCGCAATAAAAACATATTTTTTTCCACAAACTATAAAAAATGGCATAAAAAGTGATGATGTGCTTTTGTTGACGGAGTTAAAATAATGAAAAATCAAGACATACGGGTACTCCACCATACAAAAATCGAGCCGTCAAAGGTATGTTTTAACAGTATGTCTTAACAGTGCTTCATGTCTAATGTGGACGGGCTGTAAAAAACCACAATTGTACATCTTGTAATACTAGTGCTGCTTACGTTTAGATTGAAATATATTATAGTGATTTTAGACGCTTAAAGCGCATAACATCATATAAACAAAAGATTTGCATTATTGGCAACAGCTGTAAAATTAAAAGCGATGTAAAATTTTCAATAGATTTTTATAGTGCATATTTATAAAATGAAAAGCCAAATAACAGCTGCATTTTCTGTTTACAACTTCACAACGTTATTTTTAGTTTTGACTTTAACTAATTTTTAAACCAATACTTTTTTCCAATTTGCAAAATTTAAGTTTCATATGTATGTAAATATAAAACAGCTGAGCGCTCAATTCTAGTCCGAAGTTACCTAAAGAAAAAGTTCGGGCTAATTAGTACAGGAAATGAAAAAAAATACTCTCTAATTTTCTCTCAAAATTGCACAAAAATGTTTACATGGAATGCTTTTGGACCAGTTCGGCCTGTTTCGTTATTCATGTGGAACACACCTCATATACAAAGCTAGCACGATCACCATAGCTTTCCTGATTTAGTGCTTTTTCAATTGAATTAATTAGGTCCCAAAATAAGAAAATAAGTATGCAGAAAGATTCATTTCTGTTAAGCGCAACAAATTCCACTGTTAAATAATTATATCAGGGTCGCAATCAACAAGGTTGAAACATTTAGCGGGTTTCAATTTTCTCAAAATGGCCAAAATAAGGTTTAGCTGACCAGCCGAGCAAAAGAATATTGTCCGACCAAATTTGGTCCGAAAATACCAATAATGGCAACGCTGAAACACATGTATGTTATTATTGACAGATTGCTGTCGTATATGTATGTGTTTAATGCTTTAGCTCAAAAGTTCCATATGGAAGAGCAAACACCAATATATTTAAGGAAAAACTACTTTTATTTAATATTTTTTGTGGTAAAAAGCAAAACATATTTACAAAAACAAAATTTACACTGATAATCGCTGTCGTCAATGTTTAGCAGCAAAGTATGCAAAAGTGTTGCTGCTTTGCTCTAGTGTGTGTACTGTGAAGAACGATAAAGAAATATATGACACAATTGTCTTCGTTGCTAGTGCTGAGTGCAGTATGTGTGTATTACAGAGCACAGCCCTATAGCTATCTGCTTTTACCAAAACAATTGAGCATCAAGCGTACAGGGCTTGGGCAGCTCTGCTTCAGTCTAAAGGGCCAAATAAACTACGCAAACTGCTTGCCAAACACACGCTTTTCGCTGCACCCAAACCATACAAATACAACACATTCAAATGTAATTAAATCACACACACAAATACAAATTAATCTGTTTTTCTTTATTTTCAATGACAGTAGACGGCCATTGTGTTGTGGCAATTTGCTCGCCATATGAAGTTTACAAGATACAAATTGTTTAATAAATTGTTTTGCCCTCTATTCCTTGGTATTCTGTTTTTTAATCTTTATTTGTTTTAATTTCTACAATAAAAATAAACCTTTACGCCATTCTAAGCATTATTATAAAAAAAAAAAACATTTTCTCGATTCACTCTTTATGCTTCTTCTTCAACCACCTCACTCTGCAAAAATTTAATTGAAATGACAAAACTTACACACACATTCACAATGTTTGTACGAAAATCAAAAATTTTTAATTTTCGTGCAAACATGCTTCAAATATTTGTACAAACTAGCAAACACTCCCACAAACGAACGAAAATGTTTGCATGAACCTAAAATTTTGACATGTTTGACAAGCAGTTTGTGTGGTTTATTTGGCCCTTAAGTTGACAGCAGCCAAGGCGAATTCATTATTAGGTGCATCGGCGAATTTAGGCGAATTCTATCAATTTGCCGCCACTTTATATGCCAAGTTTTGTTTACCTTTTTCGGCGCCACTAAAAATTTTTATTGTATACAAAATACATAGTATTGAATTCGTCTTCCCGCTTGCACTCACGCATGATACAAAAAACAAGGTAGCCGCTTGGCTACAACAATAAGAAAAACAACAGGTATTTTGTTTGTGTAAAAAGACGAATTCACACTTAGCTGTCAAAAGTAGTTGATAAAGAAAATGTACAAAAATTTAAATGGCGCCGAAAAAGGTAAACAAAACTTGACAGAGAAAGTGCCGTCATATTAACCGAATTCGCCTGAATTCGCCGATGCATCCACCCAAGGCGAATTTATACAGGTGAATGCAAGCGGAAAGGCGAATTCAGTTCTATGTATTTTGTTATTGTAAAACATATCGAGAATGTCAAAATCTAAATTCGCCTTAGATTGTTCAGCAGGGAAAAAATTTTACATAAACGTTAAAAATAAACTTTTATAATTGTTTGTATTTAAAATCACAGATTATAAAGTTTTTCACTTTTAAATTCACACAAATTTCTTGAAAGTGCACTAAATCATACAAAAAATGTTTGTAAGCAAAAGAAAAAAAAAAAAATGACAGCCTCATTGGAAAAAACGCGAGAAGCAAAAAATAATCACCTGGGCTGTCAAGTTCACCTAGTAATAAATTCGCCTTGGCATCCACCTAATAATTAATTCGCCTAGCACTCACCTGTATAAATTCGCCTTGTATGAAAGCGTGCTGCTGTTAAACTAATCGTTTTCATCTAAACACATGTATTTTGTTTTTGACAGACTACTGCTTGCTGTCGTCTATGTATTTAAAGCTTAAGTAAAATCTTACTATGATTTTTATTTAATTTTTAACTTCGAACGAACATAAACAATTTTTTTAATATACATACTTATGTATGTAGGTCTGGACTAAAGAACGCAGAGCAAACATTTAAGAGTGTAGTATATTCGGCTGGGCCGAATCTAAAATACCCTTCACAATAGTGAAATAAATATATAAAATATATTACAAATTTAAACTAAATCTGCTCGGATATACTTATATGGACACACATATGTCGGGGGAAAATTTTTTTTGCTTTGTAATCGCCATGTCAAAAAGGTAATCTTTATGGAAGTTTTCAGGGAAAAATCGGTGGCCCAATGTGGCAAATTTCCATAATCTGTATCTTAGTAACCTCCTTCTATTACCAGAAGTGCTTTTAACCAAAAAAATTTTTAGACTACATTTCGGGTGTATATGGACCGATATCTGAAATTTACAGTCTCTGTATTTTAGTAAACTTCATATATTACCAGAACTGCTTTTAAGCAAAAAAAGTTGTTTGCATGGAAAAGAAACGATTGTTTTTATAAAAAAATGTTCTTACAAAATTGCAAAAAATTACTTTTTTCGGAGTTTTATATATTGATTGAATTGATATATCTCAGCTATACGTGAACTAATTTTACTAAATTTCTATAGCAAACACAATGGTGAAAGAAAAAATTTTCTAAATCTTATAGTTTTCAAAGAAACGGTATTTCAACGGCGGAACGAAATCACAGATTTATATATCTGCACTAGTGATGCCACCTACTTGATTTCAACAAAGATTATCAAACTGGTTGCTCTTTACACTTTAATGAAGTAAAATCTCACTGCATAGGTTTTCGGAAATTCACCTCGTTTTTTGCTGCTACTAAACTTTAAATGTAGGTGTATGGCCATCACTGCTCTACAATATTGACAACAAATACAAATAGCGAAAACTCATAAGAAATGCAACATATGCAAAAAATAGATTTTTGCAACCATTTTATTTAGTTTAGATAGTCACGTGTACCCTACAATAGGTAGGTTTTGTGACAGCTTTTTCACCAGCTTAAAACTGGGTATCCCATATTCCAAGGTACTTACCTAATTTTGGCAAAGATGATTGGGCTAAATATTGATTGCTTTATCTGAACGATAGTTCTCACCGGGGTTTAAAAAACGTCCGTTTAAAAATAAGAATAGAAATCGAGCCTAGAAAAGTACTTACTCTACAATTGACATCATGCTCTTTTTTGTTCATGGGACGACATCTTATAACAACTTGAACGTTTTCCGCCATTTTTCTACTTTGAGCTTAACAAACAACAATTTGTTGAATACTTTCAATTTATTGAAAAAATATTTATCAAATGAAGAATAAGCTATTTATTATTTGTATTTTAAGCACATATGTAGTTGTTTTGCAGGAAAATATTACTTATTTACAAAAACTTGTCCACCACGTGACCACTAAGAATGTCCTTAGAATACTGAATAATTCGAGCAAAAAAAAAAAAAAAAAAGCAAAAACAAAAATAAGAAAAAAAAGAATAATAATAATAATTGTTATTATTAAATGTTTTCGTTGTGGACGTTTACAAGAGGTGCATGCAACACAACCCAATACCACAATTAATTATAAAAAGCTTTATGGAGAAACCAACTATTATTAGTAATATGCATGTTCAAATACATACATACATATACACACACGCGTACAATTGTATGTGTGTACACGGCTGTACGTACCGTGTTCGTATGTTAATAAAATTGGTACGGTACAAGTCAGTTTGAAAAGAAATCTAACATTTGAACAAATCGATAAAATAAATATGTGTGTATGTATGTTCGTATTGAAATAATTGTAATATTTATTAGAATTGCGCTAGATGTTTTTTCTTCAGCTGACTCATGAGTTGAATACACTCACTCGTACATATGTAGATAAGAGAATGAACTACAATAAGTAATTTATGACATTTTGCTGTGGGCCATCTAAGAGACAAACCCAACGGTAAATCTAACCGTTCCTTTTAAAGAGTGTATCAAATCTGCAGCACGTTTTGAATTTGTTGCCATTTGGGCAGTAAAGTGCTGGCAATCCTCAAACACCAATTCGACAGCAAAGAGTGCCACTGAGTACTTAAAACGAAAGTATACTCTCCAATTTCGTTATTGGCTGATTCGATTTAGCAATCGATTTTCGATAGTTCTTGGCACACTTGTAATGCCAAGTAATGTGCACCGTCTCATATACGAACCTAGTATACATTTTCATACACATTGCCTTATTGGTAGAGTGATCCCCCTACTAGTCGCACACAAAGTAAGCGATATAGTGAGGTGTTCATCCAACGAAAGCTCATTACTTCCCAGCATACATTGTAAGTTATCAGTAGGCTGCTCGATTACACTCTCGCATACTTTGTAAATCGGCAGTAGAGCCCAGTTCAGACTATTATACTGTGTATTAATACTTGTCAAAAATGCAAATAATACGTGCAAGTCTGATAGTCTGATTGTAATCCGTCATACGAAAAATAATACGATAAAAATTTAACATCCCATACGACTTTTTTGTTTTTTGAAACTTTTCATTGGATCAGGGTTGTGTTTTTAGGAAACCAGCTGTAAAAAGATTTACTAGCCGACTATTTATTAGCCGATGGCGTGCCGTCACCGATAGTATTTTTTGTCGTTATAAGAAAGCTTGAAATTTGGGATTTAGCTGCGGTATATAAATGTATTTTGCTCATGCTATATGTAGAACATAAAATATTTTGGTGCTTTTAAATTTGGATCTGTTTTACATAATTATTATATTAGCTGCTAAAGGTTTTCAAACGTCGGCACGTCTACCGCCTACGACGAAGAGCTCATCTGCCGCCGTGTAAAGTTTTATGTTGGCACATCTCTCTGCTGAATAAATAAAAAAATATGAACAGCTGTTTTCATTTCTACTAAAATTTTATGGTTTATATAAAGTGTGATGGTGTGAATGCAAAATCAAATTTACGTTAGACTTTTAGACAGTCGCAAGAAATGTGTTTAGACTTTTATCTCACAAAATCGAATGAAAGTATTTATACTTGTATAATAGTCTGATCGGGCCTTAGGCAGCACGAATACAATCTCACTTAGTTTGAGACTACTTAAGGCTACTCATTCACAGGAAACTGTTTCAAAAGTCTGGCCGACTTGAAAAAATCGTTTTAAAATGGCGTTGTAGGCCGCACTATTATACAAGTATGGTTGCAATAAATTATATAGATAATAAAATAATTAAAAACTTTTATTACCATGATAAGTTTACATTATTTCAATATATTTTTCGAGGCACCAACAATATTCTCATATTTTTCACATTATATACCACACTGATCGCTTGAATATTTTGAAAACTTTCAAGAAATTTTTCAAATCGCACGATTTGTCAAAAACTTTGTCACACAGTTGCATTTTTAGTACTTTTTCAGCACACATGTTTTATTTAGTAAATCGCACGATCCAGTAAGATAGTGTAGCAGCACCTTGATACTACATTTACTTTGATCACAATCTAGTAGACTTGAGTTAAAATCTACAACGAAGTCAATATCGTGTACACCACCATTTTTTGACATCTAGCAAGATTTCATTTTCACAAAAATTATTTATACCTGCGGGTTTGACCAAGCAATTTTACCAGAGACTGAATACACCAACATTAAAGTGTATATTTTAGCTGCCCAGAGACTGCATACACCACACTAAAGTGTAATTTTTGTTGCAGCGTAGTATTTTTAAGTACTTTTTGAACAAAATCACGGTTGCATCACTTGGTACTGAGTAGATTTCATTAGATTTCGATGAAATCTACTCATGAAGTAGATTTCATTTTGTATGGGAAACCTTCTCAAAATCTACTAGATTTGGCTTGAAATCTCGAATGAGCAGATTTCAAGCCAAATCTAGTAGATTTTGAGAAGGTTTCCCATACAAAATGAAATATACTTTATGAGTAGATTACGACGAAATCTCCTGAAATCTACTCAGTACTAAGCGATGCAACTGTAATTTCTTGCAAAAAGTACTTAAAAATACTTAGGTATGGAATACGTATAAGGTACAAATATGTAAACGTCCACGTTGGTTTATGGAACGGTCGTTAGTATTTAAATATACAATATCAATGTAAGTGCTTAAGTAGATAACACATGATATGTTCTTAACAAACTCAAAATCTAAAATGCCTACATATCGTCTGTTACATCGAAAACATTGCTTCTGTAAAAAACATGAGCTAAGTCATCTGATGAAATTGCAAATAGAGTGTATTCTATTTTGTTATGTAAAGACATCTGACCAAGGTGCATTAATGTATACACGGTGGCAGCACTACGGCATGTGGCAATTTTTTGCTACTGGCAATATAGGAAGCTATTTACGTCAAATGTATTGTTTACATTTTTGAAAGTGAATTTAGTGTTTTATTCTGAATTAAACATATACAAATTATTTTGTGAACATAAAAATAATTCAAATAAATATAATTTATATTTAAGAAAAGGTACATTCAAAGTTTATAATTGTGAAAATAGTTACAAATATTTTTGATAAGCATAGCTTACCACATGCCTGTTTTTGTTGTAATTTTGCTCTAGTGCTGCCACCGTGTATACGTTAATGCACCTTGCATCTGACATTAGAACTCTATGCCTTGCGAAAAATTCAGTGGCCGTTGATTTTGTAGTCAGTTTGAGGAAATTTTAATGCATTAATATTTTAATATGTTTTAAATATTTTTTTTTTTTTATAATATTAAAGACGTAAATGTACATTAGGGTGACCGCAAAAAATCAATGTCGGAATCTTGTTAGTCTTAACCCCACAAAACGAATCCCCTTTCCAGATATTGGGATAGCCAAAATTTGAGCCCGATTAAACGACGGTAACACGTGCCGCTCGTCGCTCAAAATTTGAAAAAAACGAATTTTTTGGCCAAAAAGTTGACGTATTGAGCCATAACTCGGGAACAGTAAATAATAAAAACACGTACGATATCACAAAAGATAGCTTATTTTGTTCTTCAAAATGTATGTTATGAACAAAATTGTTGTAACTCTGAGTCAAACCGAGTTACGGCAGCCTTTAGCTCCGAAAACGTGACCTGGTGCCACCAGGAGCTTACTTCATATATTATGTTATTATGTGATAAATTTTGAATTTTTTTGGTATATTTTTGAGTTTAAAGTAGAAATGTAATAAAAAACGCAAGTAATACAGTTAAATTCAAGAACATTTTTATTTTAATATATAAAAATCAGGGATATATTCGATAATAATTCATAGTTATCCAAAGTGGTAGCTTTGGATATCTTCAAAGCGTTTGACAGAGTGTGTGTTATTCTTATTTTCCGATTTAATATAAAAATAGAGTTAGATACCCTACTGTTACCGATAAGCTTCTTCGCCCTCTCCTGCACACGGTCGAGTAACCACAAAATAGACTTTGAAAAGCTCAACATGCTGTGCAATGAGGAGTAAATCCTACCGCCCGACCGAAGGCCAGCTATATAGAAACATTTTAGTCAGCGAAGCAGGTGTTTGTTATACCATAGAGGAGAAAATCCTTCCGTCCGGCCAAACGCCAGCTACGTGAAAAAAAATGTATTTAATTAATCCAGTGTTATTTACTGAAATTTTGATCACATTTTCATTTTTCTATATTATATATTATTATAATATTTATATGTTCAGCTCTAGCACTTTGATTTAAAATTTTTTAAGAATTGTATTTACATTTAAGAAATTAAAAGATTCTTGCATATTATATTGTATCTATTCAAAACTTTTCGAATGATACCAATTTTGTATATATATATACCTTGAGAAATGTAATGAAATATACACGTACATATATCAAAACGTCAGAGATCCACAACTCGGAAAATAAGTATTTCCGCCAATTTTTTCATTTAACATTTTCTTCTTATTTTTCAATTTTCTACCCCCAACATAATTTTTTTGTGAATTTGAAACTCTGTGCGTAAACTGGACTTGTTCCAGTCTTTTCACTCTTTAAGTGTGATTAGATAGATATTTTCCTGATGTCACCGTGTTATTGAAGTGATAACATTTTATCATTACATCATTCCTCTGGTGTTAACTTAGTGTCCACACCTGCGATAATATATAAGATGAGAACGTCAAATTCAATGGCAGGGAGAATGCTGTTACGTGTAGACTTAAAATCAGTGTTATCGCAGTCTTATAATAATTTTTATGAGAGCGTTCTTATGAGAAATCTTAACGCAACAATCTTATAATAAAACCTGTCAAAAAAGTGACTGTGTGTGTTTGTTTAAAAAAGGAAATTTTACGGATTATTAGTTTTGCAAAATATCTTTTAAAAAACTCTTTTAACCCATATCATCCCGAGCAAGCTTAAAGTCGTCAGATTTGTATAAAAATTACAATATGTTATGTTAATAGCACCATTAACAATAATATGTACTAAAAAAAACTGTGGGATTGTACGTGTATATTAACAATATCGAAATAATATGATACAAACACGATTTTAATTCAAAGAAAAGTTTATTCAAACACGTAAGCGTTCCAAAAATTTACATTTTTAATATAAAATCCTACAAAATTAATTAAAATATTATATTTTTATGCGATATGAAATGTTGGGGAACATTTTTGATGCAAAGCAACATTGCATTTTTCACATTTTATTGCAATAGCTAGCTGGAACCGTTTTAATAACCACTAGATATGATCTTGGGCTGGTATTATTGGTAGCGGCAGCAGAATGTAACGATTTTGTTAAAAGATATGTTTTCATAATATCTTTTGAAGGATAAAAAATCATAGGATTCATTTTGCACATATGGGGATATTTGATACAATTGAAATGCATTGTTTACGCATACATTGATTGGAAACATAAGTAGCTGCCAATACCATCTCTTCAAATGAATTGCGGTCCGATAACTTCCCACACTTTCATCCAACCAGTTCACCCATGTATCTATTGTAGTTAACAATACATCGAAGTTGATCAACAAGCTTATGCTGCTTATCGCAATAGCGTTTCACTTTTCCAATGGGTTGCACACCAAATTGTGTTAATGCAACTGTAACAATATTATTATCATTGCATCGAACAAGAGTAATATCAGAAAATGGTCTGTGCATTGGTCGTCTGATCCTCTAGGAGTCTTCTTCTTTCAATGGAGCTTTTTCTACTCTGTTTGCCCTAATGGTCCCTGTTGCATCATGCCCTAGTTTCTTTATTTCGTTTAGTAGACGCAAAGAAGTAAAATAGTTATCCATGTAAAAAATATAGCTTGCGTGCGGCAGTTTTGAGATTAGATATAAGACAACAGAGCCTCCAACACCTAGCTCTGGTGTTGGAGGCTCTGTGAAGTGGTGCAACGCCCACTTCATTTTACAAGAGCATATTGTCCTACTGTTCCAATAATGGAATAACTTACATATGTAAAAAAACGGAGCATAACATATTTAAATTTTGGTTTTGTTTTTTAACTATTATTTATACCAAACAATAATTAGAAATTTTTAATAAAAATATTAGCCTATATTCTAATGATGCACAAAATAACTTACATTTTACGGCGAGACATTTTTTAATAAAAAGCTTGAACAGCAGCGAAATAGAAACTATGCACTGAAAAATACATAACGGTATTTAAATTTAATGGTGGATCACTTAGACATTATCAGAGTGTGAAAAAAATTTGCGAAAATATTCACCGGGAAAAATATATGGACTAAAAGTAACCGTTCCAAAAATGGAACACTAGGATGAAATGGGTTAAATGGAAAATAATTTAGCTTTATGCAAAATGTACACATATACAAAGTTCATACAATATTCCATTGATCGCCAAGATGTCTTTTCTTCTCGACTTTCAATGATTTATGAATTCGTTAAATTTTTGTTGAGCTTTATAATTTTTAAATTAAAAATTTTTTTGGCTTGTACATATGTACATCGGGTTCTAGTTCAAGTTTTTCCTTTCTTAAATTTTTTCTTTAGAAGGATTTTTTACAATACAAATTTGTTGTGATCAATAATTATTGATTGAAGAAGACAAGAAAAATAATAATCAAATCTTTAGCTGGGGGACAACTAGCTGTTTCGTAGTCGCTGCACTACTCATCAGAACTCACTGGGATTTGAAGTCGGGTCATGACGTAATGTCAGAGTTCATCGCAGTTGTAGACACTCGATAATACGTCATCAGACATCAAATTAAATTCGAATTTAAGTTAATCTGATGATAATGTGTCTGTTATCGCCCCTATGAATGAAATACTTCCTTGTAGACAATATTTAGGTAATCGAATATTTAAGTAACCTGTACATCAATTACATAACAATTTTCTGCAGACAAAAAGAAGAAAAAAAGACAGCTGGAAAGAAAAGGCGCTCATCTGCCAGAGGAAAACTTCATTTTGTATCGCGAACATCTCCATTTTAAAAACGTCACATTATTGATGTAATAATGAAATTAATTATCTATATATTATATACCTAAATATGAATTTGTCTAAAATTTAGGAATTTTAACATTCAAATATAAAACTGAAATTATTGGATTGTGGTTTTCTATTTGGTGTTCACAATCTGATAAAACTAGACGCTTACGCTAATTGCCGTAACAGTGTCATTATATTGATGACATGGATGAATTTGCCGCCGATGACATATACATACATATATACGTAAATAAAAGGCATTGTTTATTGTTTTCAAAATTGTTTAAATAAATTTTTTTTACGTTTTATTTTTTTGATGTTCAAATGGGCTGTTTGTTGGTGGCAAGATTTTTTGCTCTTCGATTTTCAAGTTAAGAGCCAATATAAATATTATTTTGTCTATATAAGTTTAATGTATTTATATATAATTATGATATATTGTTAACATTAAAACATACATACAATTCTCTTATTTAAAAATATTATATTACTTTAAATTACATATCTGAATTTGGTTTACATTTTTTTGGATTTGTTTTTCTTAACTATAATCTTTTCTTATTTAGATAACGTTTTTTTTTCTGTATTTACACAAATCAGCAAAAATCATCCAGGTTTTTCCAGTCTTGTCATTAAAGTTGCGAACTAAATTTATAATTTCTGGCTTGAAAAGGTCTAAGCACAAATTTGCAATTTTGCTTAGATTATGTGGTTCTCATTTGTTAATATTTAATACGAGCGAGCAGTGAATGAAAATAAACGGTTCATTTCAAAAGTACATATTTCACTCAACAGCAACAACTTCTAAAACTCTCTTTTTTTTGTTTTTGCACAACGAACAAAACGGAAACCACAAATACTTTTAAAATGACAAAGAGTGCAAACAAAACAAAATACTTTTTGCTCATCTGCGTGCTCTCGCATGCCGTTACATTCACTTATCTGGGAGTGGGCAGAAACGTGTTACGTTGAGCGATTAAATTTCTTCTTTGTTAATAATGAAACAGAATACGACCACAACTACAAGTGACAACGATTCTCACAAAAAAAAAAAAACACATCCATAATTGAAACAAACAAACTGTCATTTAATATTCTTAAACTAGATTCACCCAAAATATTTCCTCCAAACCAAATAGTTTTTTGAGAGTTTGCTCTGAAAAGAATTCACCCATCTCGAACATTTGCTCTGGACAAACAAAGCTACCATATGATATAACTATGTAAACGAGACGTCTTACTGTTACCAGGTGGCGTTGAAGTTCATGAAAAATTGTTTTATTTTTTGTAATAAACAACATAACAGATACACGTATACACAGTCTTTTATATGTACATATATGATGTGCCAGCTCAGTTTAATTTTGCTTGAAAAATTAAAGTAGCTGGCAACACAGTTCAATTGGTTCGGGGCAAAAAATAAAATTAAACCAATTCCAAGGCGAATTCTTTACTACGTGAACTTAACAGCACAGGAGATTATTTTTTGCGTCTCGCGTTTTTTCCAATGAGACTGTCAAATTTTTTTTCTTTTGTTTACAAACTTTTTCGCGCCATTTCAATCTGAAGATTTTTTTGTATGATTTAGTGTAATTTCAAGAAATTTGTGTGAATTTAAAAATTTGACAGTCTCATTGGAAAAATGGGTCAAGCAAAAAATAATCACCTGTAGTGCAATTCACTAACTTTTAACGATTTTAAAAGAGCATAACTTAACGCGAGCTCTTGTGGTTTGCACTAACGCTTATGTGATTCACTAACTTATTCTTAACACCTCCGGTTGTATGTTGAAAAAATTTGAAATAATGTGGCAGCTTTGTTAAAAATAAAGAAAACCACAAAGAGGAACAGAAAAAAAACAAACAACTTTGCAAATAATTCCATGTTTAGGGTAAGTAAAACTATTTATGTGTTTATTATATAAAATATTTTTTGATAAATAAGATAAGTTCTCACAGAGAACACGCTGACCGACTGTTGGAGTCTTCCGACAAGTCGTAAGACAAATGCAGTGAAGTTATTCTAATAGAAATTTTAACGACATTGTTGTTAAGATAAACACCACAATAATAATTGGTGTTTAGTTAACGCTAATCAGTCGGGCTATAAAAGCAGCTGATTTAAAACGAAGACAAATAGTGTTAAAAACTGTTATATAATCGGGAAAACACCAACGCTAGTGTTAATTTCTCTAAACGAATTTTATTAGCGTTAAAACAAGTTAGTGAATTGCACTACTGAGCTGTCAAGTTCACCTAGTACTGAATTCGCCTTGAACTGTACTGAGAAACAGTAAAGCTTTCTCTCTTACGTTCTGTCCATGATACAAAAAACAAGGTAGCCGCTTCGCTACACCAATACAACAATAAAAAAAAACAACATTTATTTTGTTTGTGTGAAAAGGCGAATTTACACTTAAGCTGTCAAAAGTAGTTGATAAAGAACATGTACAAAATTTAAATGGCGCCAAAAAAGGTAAACAAAACGTGACCGAGGAAGTGCCGCCATATTAACCGAATTTGCCTGAATTCGCCGATGCATCCACCTAATAATGAATTCGCCTTGGTTCTGGTATAATTGGATTTTCAAATTACAAAGCGTTGACGCCGCGCTATTTGGGTTGGTTAGTCTCATATAATTTGTATATACTTTAGGATTTGTCTCAGATAAATTACGCTTGACGCCCTAATTTAGGTTGCACTGTTAATTTTCTTAGTGCCAAAGCTTTTGAAGCTTTAGTTTTGTTTAGAAATGTATGGTAATATTTTTGAAAGCTTTTCTGCTTCAAAGTGAGAGCAAGGTGAATTAATTTTTCCAGGTAAAACTGGCATTACAACAAATACAACAATGCAAAAACAACATGGTGTTGGCGATTTGTGGTTCAAAAAACTATATAGAAAGTTTGCACATGCATGCATAGACGTTACTTGCAGATATGCATGTATGTGAGCAAACCGGAAACAACCTTTGACACTTGATGTTTTACAACAGAAAAAAAGAGAACATCTGTTTTTCAGTTTTACCTGGTAAAATAAATTCGCCTTGGGTGAGAGAAATCGCTGTCAAAATGAAATAGAATCTTTTTTCGATGGAAAACATCGTCAAGCCTGTTTCATCATTTAAATTTCTTAGTAAAAAAAAAATCATAAATAATTTTATTTTCTATAATTTTTAGGTTTTGTTTCTAAATTTTTTGCAGCATAGATATGTGATTAATAAAAGCCTTTTTCTGAAAAATAACTGAAAACAATTTTTTTTTTATAAATTTTTAGGTAGATTTTTATATTTTGCTTTTGTAGTTAAAAAAAAGTTTCAATTAATAAAAGCGTATGCATATCAGTATACAGTGGGCGCCAGAAGCGAACACTCAGTGTAAATATGGAAGCACGCTTAACCTTGAGGGCATTGCGTGGTGATCAATGGTATCCACTGTGGAGTCTACAGTTTTGCTTTTGCATTCCAATTTTTGGTCCAATCTCTCTCATTGTTCTTGATTTGTTTTCGTTTTTCTGACACACAAAGTGCCAAATAGAAAGATATGAAACGACGCATATTGTTTATTTTCATACTCTGAATTCGAGTGGAAGTTTGATGTTACGCTTTTCTTCTTAAGTGAATGGTTATTGATATGCGACTTTGAGCATACTTTTACAAAATGATGTCTATAATTAATAATTCTAATGTCTTGCCATACTTCCCCCACCTAAAGAGCAATAGGTGATGTTACGCAAATAGTTTATTAATCTCTAAAACAAAGTTTCGGGCTTGCAAATCATAAGTGAATATATATGTTTCTAAATGTAATCAGCCTTTTCTAGTTGGTGCCGTCAGTACCGTTGTTAACATCACTTTAATGCAAAATCAATAGTATAATGATATTTTCCAATAGCATATTTACACGGATTAAAGTCATGTTTCGCGCTCTCATTTGATGCGCAACCCAATCAGAAATGAACCAACCTGTTCTACCATAAAACACCTTGTTGCAATTTGAAGCTACTCGTAACTCGACTTAAGACGGGTGTACTTAGATCATTAAAAAAGGCACCGGTTGCAGATCTCTGATATGCACATACGTTTTCAGAGTCGATGGTGAATGTGAACCACACCTAAACGTCGAGTTTTTTTTCTGCATTTCATTTGACATTTCTCAATTTCAGACTAACTCAATTTGAACCATGGAAATATACACAATCGAGCTACGCGTTTTCTTTTTTATCTGGAACCAGTACTCAGGGAATGGTCTCCACATTTG
The DNA here is from genome assembly GCA_914767995.1 of Thecocarcelia acutangulata. Classification (NCBI taxonomy): domain Eukaryota; kingdom Metazoa; phylum Arthropoda; class Insecta; order Diptera; family Tachinidae; genus Thecocarcelia; species Thecocarcelia acutangulata. The sequence goes on along the minus strand of OU612099.1, from coordinate 958,670 downwards.
CAGCGCATTGTACTGGAACTAGGAAAATAGGTTATGATGAGGAGGAAAGAGAGAGAGAGTAGTGTTCGTGGAGGTTTAACTTCAACAATAACAACACGAAAGACTAAAACAAACTCTATTGCAGCATTTAAAATGTTGGAATTAAATTAGTTAAAACGCATTAAAGACAAAATTTTTTACTGAGAGTGCTCTACAGCACGATTCCCCCATTGCAAAAAAATGTTCCGGAAAATCAGAGCTGTCATATGTAAACAAAATCTATTAGTTTTACAAGGTGGTAGTACTGCTTGCTATATTTTGATTTACTTTCCTGACGTATTTTACATATTCTCAATATTCGTAAATATTGTGTGATAATAATGGAAAAAAGAAAACTGCTTTTGCTTATGTCCATTGAAATACATAAAGCATTATTATTAGCCAAGTGCATAAATAAAAAAAAAAAAATTAAAAAGAGCTGCAGTGAGAAGAAAATAAGATTATTTTTCACAAAATAATCTTCACCAACGAAACCCAGTTCCAGGTCAATGGCTACGTCAACAAACAGAATTGCTTCATTTGGAGTGAAGAGAATCCATAAAATTTATCTTAGAGCAATCATTAAGTCCACAACAAGTTGCAGTTGGAAAACTGATGATTCACACCGTGTCTACAACTGATATTAGTTCTGAAATAATATGAGAGAACGTCTGCAGAATAATGAGAGGAAACAAATTATATCTTCGCTGATATCTAGTATGGCGCACTCCGCATTTTTACAAATAACATAACAGCTCTATTCACAGTCTCGTGCAAATGGTATTGCATCACTGCAATACCATTTGCACGGTTTAGCATATTTTTACTCTACACTAACAAAATACACAACAATGCACTTGCTAGTCTTATGTGCATATCGTTGCTCTCATGTAGAAAGGCCCTAACTAAAATAATTGCAATTTTACAGGAGAAGGAAAATCGTAATGGAAACTGTATAAATAGATGTATCTAAAAGTAACTTTTTTTGCTCAATTGCTTGTAAGAGAGATATGTATGAAATTATATAATTAAATCTTTGTGACAATGTATACTTGTGTGAAACGTAGTAGAATCCCTAAAAGAGCTCAAATCAGGTAAAATGCGAGTTAGGGCCTTTCTACGTGAGACTAACGATATGCAATACTTAAAACCTATAGTTTTTATTTGCTCTGCTTATGCACAAGTTAATTGCAATCCAGGCCAATTAGTTCGTAATCGCCAATCGATGTCTTTATCTAACTTTAACGCTTTTTCTATTAAAAAGTCCATTAAAGCTTTTTATCGTCATATTTATTTTTCATTAAAATTTCAGTAAATTATTTTCTACTCTAATTATCAATCAGCTGTGAATTTCGTGCTTTGCAAAAAGTAGTGCAAACTTAACCATCAGAGGTGGTTCACAATTGATAGCATATATTTGCAATTGCATAAATTTGCAATCACAAATGCACAAGATTGTGAATAGAGCTAATATTTCTCAATCATCAGCCAGACATCATTGAGTGATTTTAATAGTGTTGTGTGTTTTACAATAAACATTTTGCTATTTCTTTAACACTTTACCTATACTTAAATTATTCTTTCAATAGGAGTAAGAAACTGAGCAGTTCTTGATTATTTTTTATGTACGAATGTAAAGGAATATGTCTACGTTTTTCTATATATGTATATATTATCAAAACAATATCATGATATCTGATAAATTGCTATAATACTACTCGTAATTTAGAACGCTACATGTGATACAATTTTCTCTGCTATCGAATTTGACGTTTGCTGATAGAAAAATATTTGATATCACGTATAAACTCTACGTTACACGTAGTGAATATGGTGCAGGATGGTGTCATGTATCTCGCTGCAAGAGAAACAATGTTTTTTTGAAAGTCAAGTCTGAAAATTGCATCTGTTTTGCGCAGAAAAACATTATTACTATTATTAATGATGGGATATGGCCCTCATCGGCCATTTGCACTGCGACCAGTGTTGATCTATTGTGCGTCCCCTTGCCCCATTATGGGTTAAATATGTCAAGAAAACGGACAAGCTCCTTCATTGGGAGTGATATTAAGTCATATTCACTTCACATAAGCTTGTAGTAGCCTATATCTTCTGTGTCCCAGTGCTCCACAGTGGCTGATTAAGTGCTCTATTGACTCCCCTTCATCAACGCAGAATCGGAAAAGAAGTAAATTGTCCACCAAGAACGTGCGATTTGGCATCTTTAGACGTGTTTGGAAATCAAAAGGTATACGGAAATAAATAAAATGATCGAGCAGATATGAATCATTAACAACTGTTTACTGAAAATGTGATTGATATTTTTGAGCAAAGATTGAGAATCTGCATAGTCAGTAGAGGGGTCATCAAGCTGACGTAATTTAAAATTTTAAGCGGAACCTAGTTGAAATAAACTCAAATCAAAATATATCAATGTGGCACACCCGTTATTATTACTACAAGGTTTCGTCACACTTATGCCTGATTTTAAATCTCAGTGACTGTAGGTTCACTATGTTTTCTGTCTCTTTTGTGCCTTCTTTCGTCTCTTTATTTTATGCCCCAGAACCAGAGGTTTTAACATATTTCGATTGTTCGCGACTCGCTTTTAGCAAAAGTCGAATTTGTTATTTATATTTTGTAGGCTCGTTTTTGTAGTGAAAGTTATGTTTAGACAAAAATAAGTTGAGAATTGTTAATATAAATTATTATTATCAGGCAGTGATTTACAAAACCACTCGCCACGAAAGTGATTTGAAATCGCTGATCTGTGCACAAAAATTTTGGTAATCTTGTGATTTGAAACCGCCCGGCTAAAAGGCTGCAGGTTTTAAGCCACTTGTGTGATATTTTGTAAGTATTTTGCTATGAACCCAATCAAAAGTGATTGACTACTTTACATATTATTGCTACGAATTTGTTTCCCAAACAAGGGCACTCTGTTTTCTGGGACATAGAGGAGAAGGAGTCCCTAGTTTGGTGTAGCAAAGGAAACTCTAGGAAGCCGCATGACTTATGTTGTGTTGGACTTCCGAAATCCGCACCAAGTGTTAAAATTGGCAGAACGGTGATCAGCAAAGCCCCTGGGAGGCTCTGCCTTGCAGATCTCTAGTTGCTGATCATGGTTGAGGTGCCTGCTTTGGCAGAAACGTTCTGGCTCTGGTTTGAACTGATAACTTTGATACATGCCGGGGGCTAATAATTCCAGAATTGATGTTGTCTTGCAACAGATACCTGTACTGTAAGGAACCAGGGGTGCTGCTTAGGCAGGTGAGTTGGTTTAAAGGCGGATGCTTTTAATGGGGTTCGGCCTACGAACTTATTAAGCCTTTTCTTCTATTGCCTGTTGGGAAATTGCACACAGGGGGGACTAGCAGGCCCGGGCTTTTCAGCAAGGGGGCAGTCCATAAGGCTACAAATGTATGCCAAAAAGTTACGACCTGTTTGAGCCTAGGAAGCCACACGGCAGCGCTGGTGAATCGTGAATAATTCATCGTGTGGAGTGGGTCCGTCATCAAATTAAGCCGACAAGGTAAACGCTAATGTAAATCAATTTCACAACTGTTACGTATTTGTATCACTTCTAAACTACTGTGCAGCCTTTAATATGCTTGTTATAAATGTGCACACACATCCACACATACGACAGAAACGTAAACAAAATAATACACACACAAACTACGTACATGACGCAAAATTCCAAGCGAATAAACAATCAATGATCTTATTGTTGTTGTTGCGTTCTTATCGTTATCGACAAATATGTGTGTGTGTGAGTGCGTTTACAATCATATTTTTAAATTTGCGTTTGGAATGATCATCAGCGAAACACTAGAAATTTCATGATGATTTTAAAAGGCAATAAAGAAAAATATAAATATCAGGCAGATGTTCTGCAAAAGCAGAATCAAAAAAATATTTTCTTTCTTTTTAGGGGATAGCTAATAATTTTGATAAGGGGGCTATGCTATCCAGGAATGGCACCACTTTTGGTTGCTGAGGGAGGGACTGCTCCAACCAGACGCGGTACTTGTAAACAGGTGTTTACCAAGGTGCGGGGCCGAAAATCTGTTTCAAAACTCACGATTCTCCTTTGAAAGGTGACAGTTAAGAAGTTTTCAGTTAAGAAAGTCTAATACACTGGATACACAGAGGTACTAAATATAAACAGAATTGTGAAGTATTTAAGTACCGCGTAACAAACAAGAGTAAGTTTCGTTATTTAATTTGCAATTAAAGAGTCCGCGAAGTGTTTTTAGCCAAAAAAAAAAAAAAAAACAATATTTTTTTGCGTATTTATGCAATAATATTGCATTTTTCATAAAAAAAACATATTTAGAAATTAAGAAGAAATTAATATAAACAAGATCAAATAATACGAATATTGAATTGACAAATTATTAAAGACATCAATATTTTGTAGAGAAAGAAAAAAACATTTTGTTTGACAATCTTGGCGATTTGCTTTTTTGCAATCAGCTGTTTTGCTTTGTTTGAAAATAAATCCTCGGCAAAACAAAAGCGCTTCGGAAATGCTAAAATGTCGTGATTTACAAAACACAAAGAAATCACCTCTGTAATCTTACGATTTCTGACACTTTGGTTATATTCTAGTTCATGAATATCGTAGTATATATCGCTGCTTTATTGCAAAATAGTCGTATCTCAACAAATTGGCTTTTCGAGTTAACAATGCAGAATTCTTAGCGGTACTACCTTATATATTGTGCCAAAAGCTTATTCAAATCAGGAGATATTTTCGAAAAAAATTATATAAGACTTGTATGGAAACTAAAAATTTAAGATGAATTTTTCTTATATTGTTTATTTTTAACTTTGCTAATTAAAATGGGCAGAGGACCCCTGCTCGCAAAAGAAAAAAAAGGTTATTTGGGAACTCCTGCAAAGAAGTACAAAGCAAATAAAAATATCCGAAATTATTGGATGTTTCCGAAAAATTATTTACAACGCCATTAAATTTGTTAGTTCAGAAGCAAACTTGCTTAATACGAAGAAGAATCGGAAGAAACCACCGGGAAAGACAACAAACCGTTAAGACAAGGCAAGGTTAGAAAAAGTAAGGTAGATCCTTTCAAATCCTTGAGAAAAAATTATGACTGCAAAAATGAGGAATTTGGGTTAAGTGTGTCTAGTAGACTTATACGAAGACGTCTCAATGAAAATAATCTCTATGGTCGAGTCAGTAGAAAACAAACAAGAATATAAAAGTCCGTTTGCCTTTTTCAAAAATGCACAAGAATAAGGACATCAAATTCAGGAAACGACTCCTTTTTCCAGATGAAAGCAAAATAACTCCGATTGGCCCGAACGGAAAAACATTTTTACATCGAGGAAAAAGTTAGAAGGCCCGTTACATTACAAAAACAGTGAAGCACGGTGGAGGTAATCTGAAAGTTTGCGGATCACTTTCTTGGCATGGGATTGGGTCTCTAGAAAGAATAAATGGAAGCAAGGATAATTTATTTTACCTATATATATTGAAAAATACTATGGAGTCATGTTACTTTGAGTTCATGCCCCTGAACTAGATCTTTATGTATGATAATGACCCAAAACAAACGGTAAAAGTAGTGAAAAATTGGCTCTGCAAAAAAGATTTCAGTTTTTATTGACCCGCACAAAGTCCCGGTCTTAACTCCATATAAAATTTATGGAACGATGTTAGGGTGAAAGTTGAGCAGAAAAAAAATTAGGAATTGCGATGAACTTAGGGAAGGAGTCAGGGAAGCGTGGAGCTGTATTCCTTTGGAGAGATACCAAAAGTTTATAGAAAATATACCTCGCTGGTGTGAAGCAATTTTTCCATATAAGAGTGATTCAATAAAATACAATCGGATAAGTAAATCCCCTACACAATTGAAATCGTTCTGCTAAAAATACAAATAATTATAGAAGATCAGGAAAAGTGCGCTATTTCTCTGTTCAGTTTCATTTTTATGGACTTATTAATTGATGAAATGTCAAATTGTGTTTTTGTTATGTTTTTTAGTTTAAAACTAATATACGGCCATGTCACAGAATTCATTTTCGTTCGGAAATGGAATTGAATAGATTTTTTAAATCATCAAAAAACGAAAATGTAAAACTTTTTCGGAATGAAATCAAGTCTATAAGATAATACTAGTTTCATTCTTGCAATTAGAAATAATTTCATTCTAAAAAGTTTTCTAGTTTTTCGTTTTTTGAAGAAGTAAAAAATGAATTCAATTCCGTTTCTGAACGGAATTAAGCTCTGTGACATAAATTCAAAATAAACGTGTAACTTTATCCATGAATCAAATTATAAACTTTTCTATCTTGCTATTGATAAGTGAGCCTATTTCTCTGTCCATAGCTGTATATACAATACATATATAGTTATATCACGCCCTGATTATGAAAAAAAGCCACGGACAGCCATTAAAAAAATTTTCAAATTTCAGTTTCATCAGTTCAATAGTATTAAAACTGTTTCTAAAAGTCTTTAGTTTATTTTTAATGCAGGAAGTTACTTAAAATTGAAAATTTAATACTCTCGCGAAAACATTATGTTTAATTAAAAATAACAATAATATAAAAATAATAATATATATAATACATTTATAAATAATAATATTTACCGTCAATTATTTTTGCGTACTTAATTATGAATACCTTAAATAGAACTCAAAAATATATAAATTAAATTTTGCAAATCTTTGGACAGTAGCTTTTTTGATTTAAGTGTTTTTTGTTTTTTTTTTGCTTTTAGTATTGAAATTTTAAAAAAGTATATATGATATCCATTACGAATTTGTTTACTTGCTTATCGAATTGAATGCACAAATTCAAAAGTATGGCCTTATTTTCTAAATAAAGTGTTGCTGCCAACTGAATATTTTTCCAATTGCATTTGAAGTGACTTTGTCAATCATTTGCAAATTATTAAAAGAGAAAAAAGAATTGCTGCGGATTTCCCTGAACTTTACCTAGCGTCTCCACATAGCAATTTTTATTGCTAAGCTCAAGCAAAAACGTCGGCAGAATAACAGTATAGCGATTGCTAATTGCTCTAGGTGGCGTAAGCGTATTACTGCTTCATCACAAATACTAAAATACTATGTACACACGGTTGTCAGATGTTACAATATTGTAAGATCTGGCAACATGCTGACAATGTAGTGACAATGAAAAATTGCCCCGCAGAAGTAAATTGTGTGTTCAGACGATCGTAAGAAAATCTTACAATTTCATTGTCAGACTATGGTCTGACAAATAATTCATCTGACAACAAAAATTGCTAGTTCACACGGTTGTCAGATTGTTAGATGAAAAAAAAAATTGCCAGACATGTTGTAAGGCATTGCCACTTATGTATATCAACAACCATCTGTTTGGCAGTGTTGCCTATCAAACTTTTTCCTGACAATGATGCCATTGTCAGGTGCATTAATTTTATACATCTGACAATTAAAACTGAGCTTACAATACCAGCCAATTATCTGGCAATGCCAACGAAGAGTGTTCTCACGATTGTCAGATGCCTGACAACATTGTCGTCTTACAATTGATTGACAATGGTTTTTCTGACAACGTTGTAAGTTAAAAATTGGCAGTTCACACGATTGTAATACATTTTCAGACAATTTTACTGGCAATATTGTAAGATCAGCAGCTGTAACTCGCTTAGCTAAAGCTAAAACTCGAACGTTAAAATGCTAAAAAAAATTTAGGGCAAATATTTTAGCGATGTCACTAAATCTGTATTCTGTAAGCTAAATTGCTTAGCTAAATTTTTATATTTTTGCAGCAGCTAATTTGCCAACTGTATACTATTTCTTTCTTTCTACTTGAATGAACTTCTGTTAAAAAGAGATAAACATAATGTAATAATTTTTGACAATTCATTATAGTGTTACCTTACATTATATTGTGTTTCCCGTAAATATTCTTAAAACTTCTTTTCAATAACTTTTTAAAATATGTTTTTAAATTTAGATTTTACATAGTTATTGTGAAAGATCTATTCAAAATTTATTTATTTTTTATTTTTTTTTGACAAATATTATTTAAACAACACTGAAGTCGATAAATTATGAGCAGTATTTTTTCATGATACAACCAAATATGGAATTTATGGGAAAACGTTCAAAATATGGCGTCACAAAAAGTATTTGTTTATTTACATTTTAAGTAAACAAAAAACACGTTCATAAGGTTCAGAAAATTTTTCTTCTTTTTATTATAATAATAAATAGTTTGAAAAAACTGAAAATGAGCCTGTCATAAGCAAATTCTTGGTGCTCCTCCAAATACTGAATAAGCATATATTTTTGCTCTTTTGTAATTTTTTTTGTTGTTTCTTCCATTATACTGTAATAATATTTTTTTTTAACAAGAAACAATAGAAAAAAGAAAACATTTGTAATTTACTTCAATTTTAGCACTTAAAAATTTCCGTTGCTAATATTTTAGCGTTTTAGACAACGACAACTACTTATTTGGCGTTAGAGAATACAAAATTTAAACATATTAGCGATGCCACTAATCGCTAAAATTGCGGCGAATTCAATTTTTATGTCATTGCCAAATTTAGCTATGCACGTTACAGAATTGCATTTGTGGCCAAAAATCGCTAAATCATCTTTATAAATTTTTAGCGATGAAGATATAGCTTTAGCGAGTTACAGAATACGGCTGCTGACAACCGTGTGTACGTAGCTTAACAAAATTCAACGTGAGAAGTTGTATGAACAACACTGTGTTTGTTGTATGCACATCACTGTGTTTGTTACATCCCAGCGGCCAAAGTTTCGCTTACGTAAGCGATGATCCGATGCACACTTGTAAGTCAGTAATGCACACCATCTCATATACGATCCTAGTATACTTTTTCATACACATTGCCGCATTTGTAGAGTGAACGCCTACCAACTGCACACAAAGTAAGCGAGCTAGTGTGGTGTTCATCCAACAAAAGCTCATTACTTCCTAACATACATTGTAAGCTATCAGTAGGCAGTTCGAATACAATCTCGCATACTTTGTAAGTCGGCAGTAGGCAGCTCGAATACATTCTCGCATACTTTGTCAGTCGGCGGTAGGCAGCCTGAATACATTCTCGCATACTTTGTAAGTCGGCGGTAGGCAGCTCGAATACAATCTCGCATACTTTGTAAGTCGGCAGTAGGCAGCTCGAATACAATCTCGCATACTTTGTAAGTCGGCAGTAGGTAGCTCGAATACAATTTCGCATACATTGTAAGCCGGCAGTAGGCAGCTCATACGTACTGCGCACTTCAGTTTTTTGGGAATATTCCATTAAATAAATTTGTTTTGTTTTTTGTCTACTGCATTCTTTTATTTTTTCCCTAAATGTTTTGTCTTTCCTTTTGTCTTGTACCTTTTTTAAATTGTTTTCTAGCACTTTTATCTGATTTTGTTAATTAAAATTTTTGCAACGTACGAGTAGTCTGACAAAGACGGCGAACATTTGATTTACAACTAAAAAATAAAATACATTTGTATATAAATGTGATACAAAAGATGAACGTAATTCATTTTTCGGAACTCCATATACTACTTTCATACACTTTGTAAGTTACCATTCATTGATTACAAAGTGTTGCACACATCATCGAAGAGAAATAATGTGGTAGGCAATGTTCGCCGCTGGGATAGTGTCTACAACTGATATTGACTCTGATATAATATGAGAGAGAACGTCAGTAGATTAACGAGAAAAAACAAATTATATTTTCTCTCATATCTAGCATGGCGCCAAGTATTTTTGCAAATATCATAATATTTCACAATTTTTAAGCAACCATGTAGAGTTGAGTTCATGAGCTCTTTTGAGAGAGTGCTCTTTTTAGTTCAGCTCTTTTTACTGAAATATGTCTTTCTTTTAGTTCAATAGTTCAGTGCTCCGTAAATAATAATTTCAATGAACGGCTCTGTTCAGATTTCATGATAAAGAAAAGCAAAACAAAATTGCTGTAAACAAATGAAAAGTACAATTATTATAAGGATTAATAAAAGGTGAGATTAGAAATATTCAGGTATGATGAAAAATAATTTTATTAAAAAAAAATCGATATATTTGTGATGATGTCTCGATGTTTTTATATTCATTTATGGTAGCATATCATATCATTTATTTTTATAATACAAAAAACCAAAGTAAAATTGTGTTGTCTAATATTCTGTATAGTTGTATATAACATAGATATGTACTTTCTACGTCAAGTTCTGGCAGCACTGTTTGACTACTTCCGTATATACCTATATCTACCAGAAAGAAACATAAACGAAAAAGAAAACTTGAAGACAAAAGAAAGAAACATGAACTACGGAACTAAAAGAGCTCGCAGAAATGATCGGCTCACTTAGCTCCATGAAGTGAATAGTTCAGTGACACTAGTTCGTTCGCGAACTACCCAACTCTACAACCATGAAGTAAACATCGTTGAATGTTGTATTTTTCTTAAACAAATTTATATATTCCAACAGCAAAAATGACAATAAACGATTTTTTATAAATATTTTAATGATTTTATGATTTTTTTTATTAAAAGTTTTTTCTTGAATTCTTCAAAAATTGAATATTATGTCGTTTTGTTTACGTTTTTTGACAGTTCATATCATGATATGGTTTTCTAAATATATATGTTATCAAAACAATATTGTGATATCTGATATATTTCAATAATACTAATTTTGAAGGCTACACGTGATATAATTCTCTCTGCTATCAAATTTGACGTTTGCTGATAGAAAAATATTTGATATTATATCACGTATAGACTCTATGTTATATTTGTATACCAAATTGCAACAACTGACAGCTCATTGCTTGGCAATAATTGCTCAAGCAATCAGTAGAGCAATCATTGCGCAATAGATTGCTACCTATAGCAATTTGCGGTCTACACATCGCAAATTTTATGGACGCAATAAATATTGCTATGTGGAGACGCTAGGTCAAGAAGAATTACCGAAAACATTTTCACATGCGATTTCAAATCGAAAGAATAAATCAAAAACTTTGTAATTGCTCCAGTTTGTCGTAATACTATGAATACAATTAAAAGAGTATACTATGTATATGAGTACGTATGTATGTATGTATGTATGTATGTACTCGTATATAAAATAAATCTACGGCTATCCTCGTGCATTCTTTTTTTTTTTTTTTTCTTTTTGATTTTGGTTTTTTAGAAATAAATATAATTAACTATACATAGCGATTTTTTGTTCCTTTTTTACAAACTGTTTTCAAGTGTGTGTTGTAGGTTGTTGTAGGTGTAAATTATAAGTCTTATTGGTGCAACAGAAGTATTATTAAGTTTTTGTTAATCAAACAAATTCATATTTGTTTTAATAAAACTTTTTTTTGGTACCAGAGGAGGATCGTCGTAGTTGATGGAAAAATCACTAGACAAGGAAAATGTCAGAAGTCTCAGACTTTGTACATGCACTGCCGGTAGGTGACGCTGCCGATGCTAAGGAGTTGGCTCTGGTGGCCGCCAACGGAGAACGCATGTCCTGACTTAGAGATGTTGTATTAACTGACTGATTTTGCACACCCTCATAGTAGTAGGAATCTGTTTTACAAAAAACAAGAAAAAAGAGGATTAAATATTTAAAAAAGTCAATTGGTTTAGTTTTTTGTATAAATAAAGAATATATTTCTATAAGTATATTTTCGTCCCGCTGAAATTAACAGCACTACGAGGGCCGTTAGATAGTTCGGTGAATTTGTTCCCAAAATTTTTTTCATCAAATTAGCGATTTTTTCAACGCAATTAGCAACATGATAAAATAAAGACCAAAAAGTTATTACAACCAAAAGTTTTGAAAAAGTCGCCAAACATGCAAAAAAATTGAACTAAATTTAATATTCATTTTTTTGAAAAACATATTTATTTTATATACTAATTTATTGATTTTTGTTGAGCTTTATAATTCTAAATTAGATTTTAGGTTTTTTATATATATATATCGCTCCTTTATTGCAACATAGTCATAACGCAAAAAAGCTTGTTTCGAGAAAAACACATTTCAAATTTTTAGTTTCCATACAAGTCTTAGAAATTTTTTTTTAGAAAATATCTCCTAAAGGAAACAGTTTAAAGGTAATTTAAATAAAATTTTGGCACAATATAAAAGGTAGTACTGTTAACAATTCTGCATTGTTAGCTGGAAAAGCTAATTTTTTGAGATATGACTATGTTGCAATAAAGGAGCTTTTAGCTTTTAGTCCACGTTTTTTTCCTTTCCTAAGCTTTTTAGGAATGAATTTTTTATTACAATACCAATTTGATTGAAGAAGACCAGAAAATCGTAACATTTTTATTAGACGGGGGACAACTAGCTGTTCCGTAGCCGCTACACTATATGTGACATCAAACAGACGTGTCTCATAAAATAAATGAATGAAAAATACTAGTAGTATTGTGAATTAAGTTCGATGTATGAAAAATGCTAATTAATACTAATACTAGTATTTTTCACTCACTATTGTTTGATCTTATTCTTAAAATTATTTCTCACTTTTTAGTTTTTCAAATTATGTTTATTTTTTACTTTTTAGTCGTGTATCCTTTAGCAAACAGGTTTCGAACTTTTCAGGAACTCTTAAAATCGGCATTAGGAATCGCCAAAGTCCCCCACTTCCCCGGAATCAATACAACAACTTTAAATTTTGCACCAAAGCGAATGACCATTACTAGTTCAGATACGCCTTCCACGGCAAAAACTCGCACCAAATATGAAAAACCGGTTCCTAACCTGTTAGCGAGGCGTTTGCGATCTTTTTTTTTGGGAATTCTTAAAATTGGCTTCAGGAATCGCCAAAATCTATAGACTTTTCCGTAAACAATACGGCAACTTCGGTTTTCGCACTAAAGCGAGTGGCCGTTAATAGTTTAGATAAACGTTCCGCGGCAAAAACGTAAACAGAATATGAAAGACCGGTTTTGAATCGGTAAGCGGTGCAGTTCCGAGTTTTTTTGCGAATTCCCAAAATCGGCTTCGGGAATCACCAAAATCCCTTCACTTTTTGGGAGTCAATTGCCGTACAGCGTGTATCTAAACTATTAACAGCTATTCACTTTAGTGCAACAATTGAAGCTGCCCTATTTTTGCACTAAGGTGAATAACTGTTAATAGTTCAGATACACGCTGTACGGCAAGCACGCACAACAAATGTGAATAATGGATCCGAACCAGTTAGCGAAACGGTTCAGAGTTTTTTAGGACTTCTCAAAATCGGCTGCAGAAATTGTCAAAATCCCTCCATTTTCCCGGAAGCTGTACACAACTTCAATTTTTGCACTTAAGCGGCAACACTGTATATAGTTTTATATGCCTGCATATATAATAATAACCCATATGGCATTGGTAAACATACAAGTGAAAGTTATGAAGCAGCCCTCGTAGTTTAGTGTCCAGGTCAGACCCTTCTTTGTTCTCACAAACGGTTAAAAAAAAAGTGTTTATTGACTTACTTATAATGCCACCGCCCGATCCATAGCTGTATGAACCATATGCCCCTCCATATTGGGAATATGTTGGGCTATACGTGTAATCAGAAGAAGGAACAACGGATCCGCAAGCTAGATTAGAAAAAATTATATTAAAAATAAACACTTATGTATAGATAATACAGTCTGTCGCAATAATATTTATACAAAGTAAAGAAAAGCTTTTGTTTTGTATCTCATCATTCCGAACAATAACAATTGTTTTAATTTTAATTATATCATTTTTTAATTAATTTAGTATTTCCTACACATTAATTAACAAATAACGTCAAACAGAGAAAGTATGATATCAGATGGAAGTACGCAGTACTTCTAGGGAAGCCCATATCCGGGCTACGAGTAAAACAGCATTATGCTTGGGGTCATTATTCTTATAAAATTTAAAATTCACGCTTCAGTCAAAATAAAATCGCGTTGTTTTACAGTTTGAGTTACATTTCGATTTTCCAATGATTTCAAAGGTTTTCTCCATTTTTTTATTAGGTCCATTATGGCTGCGTCATCGCAGTAGTCGTCAGGCTTATAAGTATACTTTTCAGCACTAGACACTTGTCTTTATTTACATTATATTGTTATGAAATAGGCGTTTTTAAGGCCGATGAATCGATCTAAACTGTCATCGGCCCCAGGTAAACTGATTTTGTACCACTTTTTAACCATTTTCGATATCTTAATTGTTCTCGAAAACGGGTCAAACGATTCTGATAAAAGTCGTTATCTAGGGGTTTCTAAGATGGAAAAATCGAATAGTTCTCGAAAACGACTAACTAATTTAATTTCCACATTTTGAATGCTGTGATAATGTTTGTTTTGGTCGTTCCATGTGTTAAGTTCACAAACATTACTTTACCTTTCCTCCTTCTCACAATCTATTTTTTTAGTTCCAGTACAATGCACTGCATATGTAGGGGTTATCCCCTGAGTACTGGTCCAAGATAAAAAAAAAACTGAGTTTGATTATTTTGGCGACTGAAAAACCGATAAAGATTACGTCTTAATTTTTTATGGCTTTTACGGATTTCCGACGTTATAGCATATGAAGTGGTTTCGAAAACGGTTTTAAAGATTCAATATCTGGAAGTTTCTGGAATCGACAATGTATATTCATTAGTCCCGTTTCTAATTTTTCTTTTTTTTTTTGGCTCGGTATCAAAATTTCGCGTGAATCTGGTAAAATTTTGATATGGACATCAAACTTTGAATTTTTAATGAATGAATGGTTGATTTTTTCTGGTGAGAAACGGAATACTAAATAACCGAATTCGATTTTGCCCTCACAATCCAAAATATTTAAGAAAAAATAAAAAAGGTAGCTTAAGCTCATTTTTATCGTAAATGGAAAAATTTTGTGAATTAAGTTTTATTATAAATAAGTATATATCAGTAGTCGTATGTAAACAATTTGAAAGCTCCAAGTAACGTTCGGTGCCCCAGGTACTTAAATTCTACCTTAAAATACCAGTAAAAGCAGCTTTTTCTTCTTCTTTGTATTTTCGAAAAGTCTAAATCACATCGAAAACCACAAACTGCCCTTAAATCGCATATATGCTTTTGAAACGTCATGTGTTTTGAAATCGTGGGAATTTTAGTACAGGCCTGTAAAACCTGACAACAAAATTCCAAAGTTTCTTTGGTTTTTTCAACTTGACGCTTAATCGTAATTTGTTGTTTTTTGCTGTTTGACGTTATTTGTTAGTTGTTGTTTAGCTTGTACTGAATAAATAAATACTATAACTAAGAATTAAACAGATGTTCCGGTGCCGAATGATGAGAGCTTTTTCCACCTTGTAAAAATATTTTCTTCACAGACTGTAGATTTGTATACAGGGTGTCCCAGAAACTAACATCAAGCCGCAACAGGCTGCCAAGATTAATTGCAACCATTGTGGGAAAAATCACAAATCGCACAAGCTTTTGTAAAATTCATTAGATTTTCTTTCTGATTTATCTCATGATGATTACAATCCAACTTTGTCACCCTGTTTCGGCTTGTCGGTGAGTTCTGGAACACTCTGTATACGGAGTATTTACACAAAAAATATGTTTCAGTTACTTTAGTTTGTAATAGATTGAAAGTTGCATGTTTTTATTGTGCAATCGTTTTACTTTAATGAACCGAAGTAAATGGGAAGTACGAGTAAAAAGTGAGTGCAGTTGAAAATAATAACTGTAATAATGGTGCAGGCCTAGAGAGATTACAAAATACATACATAAAAAAACAAATAGATAATGACTAGTCTATATATCGAGCTTAAACGTTGACTTGAGAAAGAGTTTTAGTTATGTACAGACATACATACATATGTACATAGGTATATGTACTTATGTATTTGTATAAATTACGTTGCGTTATAACTTGCCTGATGTGTAATGACTGAAACTTGGCAACATTGTCGTAGTGGTTGTAGCATAACCGGTCATCTCAGCAGCACTGGTAGTTGATGCAAATGGTGATATATTGGCGTTGTTTACATTTGTGCCCCCACTGGTTTGCATTAATATGAGCGAGGTGGGATTTGCCGTGTTTTGATTCTGAGTTTGATCTTGATGGGGTTCAAGATGTTGTATTTGAGGCTGAACACTATCGCTATGACTGTGAGATCTATTGCTTAAGTTTCTATTGTTGTTATTATTAGTATTACTGAGGTTTTGTGTGGTTTCAGATGTCGCTAAAGTAGCCGTGGACACAACCGCGCTAGTAATCGACGACACTGTTGTTGAATTGCTGGCGTTAGAGCCGCGCGATACGTGATGATTACGTCGCATAACCGTCGGCACCACCGTTGTAACGTTTCCACCATCAACCGCATTCAAAATGGTCAGAGAAATTCCTGCCCCAGCTGTATCATCTACAACTTCGCCAGCACTTCTAGACTGCGAATCGGGAGCATTCGTATTTTCAATGTGGCCAAGTGGCGTGTAACTGTTATTTTCAAGCGCAATAGCTGTTTAGTGTTTTTTTTTTTTGTTTTACCAATTGTGAAATATGCAATAAAATAAAAAGTTACAAAAATGATATAAACAAAAGAAAATACATCTACTCTATAAATAATAATTTAGAAAAATAATTTTTTCAATAATTCTTTTTTTGTTTTTATAAAAAAAATCTTTAATTTTTTCTTCCACAGTTTGTTTAACTCTAGCAAACTTCTTAAGAAATTCGTTATTTTTTTAAATGTCTATAAATTTGTTTGTTTTTTTAATTTTCTTATTGAGAAAAAGGGGCTAAACAAAAGATCAACGAAACTGAGATCAGAATAGTCTGAAGTAAAATAAACGACTTATCAGTAACTTGAAGTAATGTTTTGAATAGGATATGTAAGTATGTAGAGATCTGCACCGCAACCATAAGTATACCGGTTGTTTACCCAATCATTTACAGATCCGAGTATTCTAAACACTCTTAAAATTGATGCGGTGGTATTTACACCTGTCGTTTGTTTACGAAAGCTTGATACATCAAAAATGTATTCAACCACTTTCGTATCTTGTCTATTTTTTAAGAGCAAAAGAAACGGCCACAAAAAAGAGTTGTTGTTACACGCACTCAGTAAGAGCAAGATTTTGAGTATTTTCTATTTTCGTTTTTAAACTTTTTTTAATAATACATATATGACGTCGTCACAAAATCAACTTGTGAAAACATCACTCTCGACAAATTCTTTTGTTCTGTATGTGCGTCACCCTTTACTTAACATTAACTGAAATCGAGGCTGCCAGATTTATTAATTTGCAATCATGTTGACGATTTTGAAAAAAAAAAATTGAAAAAAATTTTACACGAAAATTCAATTCAAACTAAATTTTTTCCACAATTGGTTATACATATGTATGTATATATGTATGTATGTGTAACTGTGCATTTATTGTGGTTATGCGTTAAAAGCAAGAAATAAAAATTATTATAAATGAAGGAACATAAAATAAAAGAAACTTGATGAAAATGTGCTTCATAAAATCTGTATTTTTTTAAGTAAAAGTTATTTTTTTACCGGTTTGGTACTAAATATGTTCAAATAAAATATGTGTACATATATATAGGGTGTTTTTTTAAGCTAGATAGAACTTTAAATTGTAAAAAGTAACACAAAAAATTAAATTTTGATGAAACATTTTTTTTATTTGTTTCAGTATACTCTGACAAATCATCATGAATAGACTCACGCTTGAACAACGCTACGAAATTATCCAAATTTACTTTGAAAATCAGTCGTCGATTCGCGCGTTGTTTTATCGCAAAATTGTGTTCAGCGATGAGGCGCATTTTTGGCTTAACGGGTTTGTTAATAAGCAAAATTGCCGCATATGGAGTGAGACCAATCCACAAGAGACCCTACAGACTCCATTACATCCAGAAAAATGCACTGTTTGGTGCGGTTTTCATGCTGGTGGCATCATCGGACCTTATTTCTTCAAAAATGAGGCCGGAGCTCGCGTTACGGTCAATGGAGATCGTTACCGCACCATGATCAATGATTTTTTGTTTGAAAATATGGATGACATTGATCCGGAGGAGATGTGGTTTCAACAGGATGGCGCTACGTGCCATACGGCGAACGCAACCATCGACGAAATCAAAATTTGGCGATAAGTTGATTTCGAGAAATGTACCTGTCAATTGGCCTCCAAGGTCGTGCGGTTTGACACCTCTCGATTATTTCCTGTGGGGCTACGTGAAGTCACTGGTTTATGCTGATAAACCAGCAACAATTGACGCCTTGGAGGCCAGCATTGTTCGTGTTGTTCGTGACATACGGCCAGCAGTGCTCGAAAAAGTGGCCCAAAATTGGACGTCCAGAATGCGCTTCGTCAAGAACAGCCGCGGTGCCCATATGCCCGAAATCATTTTTAAATGTTAATGTCACGTATTGATCTTTCGAATAAAAAAAAATTTTGATTACAATTTAATTTTTTGTGTTATTTTTTACAATTTCAAGTTCTATCGGGCTTAAAAAAAACACCCTATATTTTCTTCAAAACACGATCGCCAAAATATATTGTTTTAAAAATCTTCTGGCAACGCCGCGCTTAGTTCGAATACGTTTACCGAGTGTGAGTTAGTAAATACATAAAACTGACAAACATACTCTCATGGGTAAGGTAAATTGTGACTGCAACTTCTTGCATACAAATATTATTTTCGTTGTTAAAAAAAGTACGAGTTTGATTGCCGAATGTGGAAAAAATAATTGAGAAACCAAACCGCATACAAACTTGATTGGCTATGTTGTATACTCTAGTTAACAGACGCAAGCTCTAACGAGTAGAAAACATACTTGTGCAAACAATATGCGGTATCCAGTCACACCGCAAAAGGTACCGGTTGCAGATCTCTGGTATGTATGTATATGAATTTATTGTTGTACCAGTGTTGTCATCAATAACTGTAGCAGAATATTCGTATCTTATTTTTAACGGAAACGAATCATTACAGTAATTATTTGTTAAGTAAACTTTTCCCTTTATTCCAAGACTCGTCGTCGTATTCACATAATGTCGACGTAAAAAACTTGACGGTTGTTTACTCGTTGTCAACAACAATTGAATGGTTTCGATAGTCACTATCTATCCTTAAGGTCTAGAAAATGCCGGAGGTTACCCGAGAATAGCTAATTGCTATTGCAGGCAAGCCACAGTTTTTTTATATGACGATGGTGACGGCTCTTAGAAAAAGGGGAATTGACTGGATTTAGATAGTTACAAAAATACTTGACATTTTAAAGTATATGCTTAAGAGTCGTAGCTGTATATTCTTAGAACAGTTCTTAGAATTTCAAAACAAAAATTTTCATATATTTGAAGCAAGAATTCATTATCTGCTTACCTGTGTAATAGGGGGACAAAGCTGGGTCATGCAGGCTAGAGCCCACCTTCATGTCCTGCATATTAACAGGAACTAAGGGCGTTAATGTGCTAGAACCGCCTAATATCGTACAACGAAATATAAAATGAAATTTGTAAAAAATAATATAAAACAAGATAAAACAACAAAACAAAGAAATTAAAAAATGTTTGTACAAGTGCGTGGATAAATATGAAATAACATAAGATCTGATAACCGTGCCTCTCACCATTACTACTGCAGGTACTATCTTTGACGTAATACCCGTTCATATGCCTCTAAGTATTTACTCGATGTTTGTATATGCACTCACTCGCTCACGAAAGCAATTAAATAACTTACAACTCACGAGTGAAAACAGCAGTGAAGATTTGAAAAAGTTACAACTTTCAACACTTACCAATAGATGCACCAATGGATGGAGTGTAAAGAGAGCCTTGTGTTTGGGATATAGACGTTATGCTGTCATACAACATGCTGTCGTTAGTTCCTGTTGCCACCGCTGCTGGGAAGCCATTGTGGCTGTCGTAATACGCTGCGACACTACCCCCATTCGATGTCAGTGTGCCGAGTTCCGAGAGCAGCTTATGTTCATCTTTTATACACCACTTACCAGACCAGATCTGTTTTACAATAAAATAATAATACAGAAATACATTCATATAATACTCACTACATTCGTGTACAACCTTGCTGCCGCCGTTTTTCCGAAATTTGAGGCTTTATTGTAAAGAACTGATTCAAAGTACTGGTGGTAGCCCCCCTCTCTCTATTGCGATGCGAAAGAAAAATGTTTTGTAATCGAAGAACTGGTGCCGTGTATTGCGTTTTCGTATTTTCTTTTCGCATTCAATTTTTCCCTTTTGCAAATTTTATTTTATCATTCTTCGCTATTGTTTATTTTGTGGTACCAGTTTTGCTTCATTTTCAAACTATTACGCAAAAAGGTTTGCGCAAACGGCACAGAGTACCAAATTATATTCTTATCGCACTTACCTTTCGCATCGAACTTACTTTCGCATCGCAATAGATAGTAACCCCTCTGTCTATCGCAACACAACGGAACCGAATTGAAACCAAAAGGGCTGGTCTTTTAATAGCTGGCAGCTTGTTAAACCTATTTTGCAGCGATGTCCACTACTTTCTGCCTTCTTTCGGGTAGCCTACGAGTCCCCCGTTGAAAAGAATCTATTTACTTCGTCATAGTTCTGGTCACCCAGGCCGTGTGCGATTGATCGAAACAAGTGATATTCCTAGGGAGCAACCTCACGAGAATACAGTGATTGGGATAGGATTTGCCATTTCAACGTTTACAAATATGTTTTGACCACTTTTGCAACATGGGTTCGATTATACCCAGGCTGTAAAATTACTTTATCATGTATCACGTTCGACTTTCAACGCTTGGCTCAAACGCTTTAATGGCGTTCGATAACGACCGCCTGTAATTGTTTCAGTTGGTTTTAACAACTCATAATACACTACATCGAGCTGGTCCCACTAAATACTGAACATGACCTTGGATCCGTGAATATTCAGTATGGCCGTCAACGTGCGACATGGCCGGGATATCCCCATGATTTTCTGCGTTTAGGATTATTGTAATCCACCCATTTTTCGTCCCCAAACACAATGCAGAAACCCTTTCCGTCTTTAGCTTGCAAGCAGCTGTTCAAAAGCAAACAAATGCTGTTCAACATGTCTCGGCTTCAACTCGTACGGCACCCAATTTCCTTGTTTCTGTATCATTCCTATGACTTTCAGACATTCCCAACGAGCCTGCCAATTATTGTTGCATTTGACACGAGTCTTGATTAAATAATGCTTACAATTCTGCATCTTCGAAAACTTCTTCTCTTCCAGCGCCATGCTGGTCTTCGATGCCAAAATCCTTTGAAGCGTTGAAACCACTCTCGGGAAGTTCTTTCACTAATAGCGGCCTCGCCATAGATATTTGAGAGTACTCGATTAGCCTCAGACGCTATTTCTTCACATTAAAGCAGGCAATTTAAATCTCCCGCAAATGGCGTGAACTTGGCTCGTAAGCTGACATGTCTAATCGAGCATAACTTTATGATGCGGTCTCAAATCGTCGTAGATTTCGATTCCGTTATGTTTACAAATATTTAAGCGTATTGTATGACATCTACGATAGATTTATTTCAACTACCACTTAACGCTACAGCCATCTATTGCGGCGGAAGCAAAGTTGTACACCTAATATATTCTGGTTAATTCAAGTTAAGATTACATAAAGAAAAAAGTGTTAATTTTTTAAGTTTTTACCTAAATACGTATTTAACTAAATAAATTAAATTTAAGCTCAAATTTCAATTACCCCTACGAGCAATAAGCAGAATAGAATAAGAAAATTGGAAAGCAAACGATCGCATCTTGGAATGGAACGGGTGTCCAAGAAGAAAGAATTTTAATCAAAACCAAGATCAATCAAGATGAGTTCAGAGAATGGAATTCAAACTATCACAAAGTGATATATCGGAAATAAAATTAAAAGCTAACAATGTAACGCTGATGCCGAATATACCTTTCGGATTGGGCGAAACAATACTTAAAATTCCTATGGCAGTTAAATGCTGGACGGACGTATTAAAACAGAAATATGTTTCCATCTGCCTGATTATGCCCGGGTAGCAGGTTTTGCTTTCACGTATGCCCAACCAAGCCCCGCTACTTTCTGGGGTATAGAGGGATAGGAGTCCCTCATTTGTTATAGCTAATAGCATATCTTATGTAGGTTGCCGCTGGGTCGTTTGAGATGCCTGGATCTTGGCTGAAATGTTCTGGCTGTGGTTTACTCCTAAAATTCGTATGATGTCCCAGCATGACGAAAATTGTGTTAAGATTTCACTAAACTTTTTTTACCAGGAGTTAATTAAGAGAATAGCGATCACCACGGAAGTTCTGCTTTAAACACCATCCTAATGTTTTTTTTTGAGGTGCCTGAATCTTGACTGAAATGTTCTGCCAGTGCTTTAGATCTAAAGTCGCAGGATGAATTATCAGTATTCCCTGATAATTATGGCGCTTGCTGATTTCTATGGTTAGTTGCCGAGGTTGTCTGGCAACAGATTAAGGAACTAGAATGGTGGAAGGACGTGTGAGTTGCTTAGGGGTTTATTAACTTCGTCCCACGGTCTTGCGAGGCCAAGTATTCTAGCTGAGAAATTGCATACAAAAGGAATTAGCAGGTCCTACCTCTTCAGCAAGGGGTTTGTTTATATGGTAAGAAGTTGCCACCCATATGAGACTTATAAGCAACTTGAGGGCTGTAGTGAGCACTGAGGTGGTTTAAGGAATCAGGCTAACTTGCCAATAATCTAGCTGAAGGCTCAGGCACTTGTTAACTGTATTGGAAAATATAGAGGAATAATTAGACGAGCATTTGTTTGACTAAAAGAACAATCTCATCTGAAAGCTGTAAAAACATAATAAACAATTACAATACATGGCAGACCGTGTATCACATATCCTAAAAAGTCTTTGAGTGTACTAACGAGTAGGTTGGCTCCTACGAAATGTTTTAAGGCAACCTATCACGGCATACGTTTTTCTTTATTGAAGGTAAGATCAATGCTAGGCTTTGTTCGGTTTATTATACTGGATGTATCAGAACCGATAATGTAGTATTCAATACCAAATACAGCAGCCGGCTTTCAAACTAATAATGTTTTATCACTTTGCAACAGTTTAAAACTAGAGCTTAAACTTATGATAATCTTAATACATATGTAAGCACACATAAGAAATACTTACATTTGAGTAAATTTGATCGCCGCTGTAGGACAATCGCTGCCGTTTCGCATCTTCTTCAGCATGCATGTTTATATCACGGTTTTCGTCGGAGATTAAAAGAACTGAAAAAAAATTATAAGAACAATTTTATATTAAACATTTGTTCGAAACAATGTGATAAGTCTGGTATAAAATGCTTTGAAAAAATAACCAAATTAGTATGAAAAGTCACAGCAAATTCCTAAAACGTGTTCATAGAACGGGACTTTTGAAAATGAAACAAAACCACAGTAAATCTGTCGCACAATTGTTGAATAAATTATTTCCACTGTTTCTCTTGTTTTTATTGTGCAACCTGCAATATTGTATATATCAGAGAAATGCACGATTTGACTCACTTGCGCTCTCTACTCGCACTTATAATTCTTTTGTATTGTCTTTCGACATCAATATGCAGCAATTATCTTGTTCACAGTCAAGGCAGCGTTTCCAGGTAGTGTTGGAATGACAATAAATACAACAACATAAAACATCACGAGTTTTTGTCGGGTGAAACTGACGCAATGTGATCAGAACCTCTCTTTTCAATGTGTTAGCTTGTAATTTTGACAATCTTCCAACACGAAAACAAAAGACAGTTGTGCTCAGTGTTCTGGCATCACTTTTACCAAAAAATCTTCATCTGTCAAAAAAAACCTCAAAAATGTTTTGCGTCAAATACTAATTTTTACAAAGAAATAGTTGTTCTAACAACACAAGATCAAATAATTTTAAATCTCCTTTTTAATTTCATTACGAAATTATTAATATGTCACTTTATACACACTGTGAGGCAGACAAAAAAAAATTCTTGGAATTTTTTTTAAATTTTTTAATAAAGAAATTTTGCCAGAAAACAAGTATTTTTCGTATTACGAGGTGAATTACATTCACCATCATATGAGAGTGTGATTAAACCACAGGGCGTAGTGGTGAATAATATGCACCATATGAGAGTCTAAGGAATTTCCGGGCGAATTGCAATAGGCTCTCTTAAATTTCTACTTAAATTTTCTTGAGAGAGCAGAAGGGAGCAGTCGAGAGCAATAGATGGGAGAAATAGCAGCCGTAAGCCAAGGCGACTTTATACAGGTGAGTGCAAGCGGAAAGGCGAATTCAGTACTATGTATTTTGTTATTGTAAAACATATCGTGAATGCCATAATCTAAATTCGCCTAAGATTGCTCAGCAGAGAAAAAGTTTTATATAAACGTTAAATATAAGCTTTTATAATTGTTTGTAATTAAAATCACAGATTATATTAGTTTTTCACTTTTAAATTCACACAAATTTCTTGAAATTGCACTAAATCATGCAAAAAAACCTTCAGATTAAAATGGCGCGAAAAAGTTTGTAAACAAAAGAAACAAAATTTGACAGTCTCATTGGAAAAAACGCGAGCAGCAAAAAATAATCACCTGTGCTGTTAAGTTCACCTGGTAATGAATTCGCCTTGCCGTAAGCTACACACTTTGTAGTTGTAGCGTAATTGTCGCTAGACAGTGGTAACGAGTTCACTATAAAAGGGGCAGCCAAATCTGAAGAAGAGAGAGTACGTGTCGGGCAGTAGACTGAGGTGCTAAATGCTAACAGGCTGGGTTTCTTTTATTAGGTAAGAGGCTGAATTATATTCAGCAATTAACCGTATGGATTATATCCTGCAGCAGGAGGATTGGATGATATCCAATCCTCTTTCCTATCTTAGGATAACATCCTATGGTAGGAAGTGAGGAGTTGTCTTTATATGATACACCCGAATAAATAATATAGCAGTAAGAAAAAATAATAATACTTATTGATTAAGAAAGTGAATAAAGTAATAGAATAAAAATAAAATAAATAACAAGATCCAGCCGTGGGGGTTTCTTTTGGGTATTCAACAATGAAAGGCACCTTGGTAGGCTGACTGTGCCAGCATCAACCCTGACAACCGGAAGCTCCTCACAACACATACATATACTTATATGTGTTATGCTTAGGAGGTTTCCAACATTTGGAAAATATTGAATCTCAAATATCTTAAGCTTGAGAAAAAACAAACTTTAAATCTTATTTTGCTCGCAAAATCTGCAAAGTTAAGGTAAGCCGGCAAAGCTGGCTGTGCTTATACCGCTACCTGGAAAAGTTGTCTTGCTTACAGCATTAGCACTGACGTTATGTTTTAACACACTTATGTTAGTTTTACTTGTTTGTTTCTTTGTTTGTATGCTTACAACGCTCGAAACGCAAGCCATATGAGTATAGGCATATAAAACTGTATATACAGTATTGCTGCTTTAGTGCGAAAATTGGAGCTGCCGTATTACTTGCGGGGATACACGAAGCTGATTTTGGGAATTCCCGAAAAAAATTCGGAACCACTTCGCTAACTGATTTGGTAACGCTTTTTCATATTCGGTGCGGGTTTTCGCCGTGGAACGGGCATCTGAGCTATAATCGGCCAATCGCTTTAGTGCGAAAAGTGCAGTTTCTTGAAGCCGACTTTGCGAACTTCTGAAAAACTCGGGACCACTTCGCTAGTCAAGTCGGAACCGAAAATACCTCAACGTGACTAATCGATTTAGTGTGAAAATTTAATTGCCATATTGTTTTCAGAGAAGAGGAGAATTTTGGCTATCTCTGAAGCCGATTTTGGGGAATTCCAAAAAAAAACGGGATCGCGTTATACCGATAACTATCAGGTTATAGAGATAATTATTTTTGTTTTTTAAGCAATATTTATTGTTTATTTATTTAAGTCTGTAGGCTATACGCCCTTAAACCTATAAAGGACTACAATTACGTATTTAAGTACAAAATTATTTTTTGTTTTAAAACATTATTCGATTCAGGGATATCTTTGAGTATGATAAATTTTGTTGAACGTTTCACATAGACGGTGCTGTGCTAATTTAGACTTATTAGTTGATAGTTACAGGTTGCTCTTTAATTTATTTTGCTCAGCAGAAACTTGAAATCAACTTCCCCACGAATCAATCCAAGGAGATACGACTTTTCGAAGTTGGTGGTTTAATGAGTACAAGCCTATTTTCATATGATTGATGGCAGCATATGCGAGTTCCGTTCAAAACCGCATAGGCAGAAAATAAGAAATTTTTTTTTTGGATAGATTAAATATTATTTGTGTACGCAGTGTTGCCAGGAGATTTTTTGTGAAATCCCTACCATAGTGCATAAAAATCGTCTTTTTCCCCCACAATCAAAAAAAATATTTCCCTACATTTTTCCCCACGCAATTTTTCATTTCAGTAAATAACATATTCAAAAGAATAGTTGAATGTGTTCAGCTATATAGCTAAATTCTCTCAAGTGACTAGGCATATATTTGTAAACAGCTGCTTGCAAGCTAAAGAAGGATTTCTACATTACATCGTGACGACAAGGTATATCAGCAAATTGGAACTTCACCCAAATCCACTTGCACGAAACATACTTAATTTTAGTGGTCACACTCGGTTGAGAAGAAGGGATACCGCTGCCACCATCAGAGCGTTAAGTAGATGATTTTACCGATATAATATGAGCATAATAAAACTTTTTGCCTAGCATTGGCTGGACTTGTATTATAGTATCAAGATTTGAGTACTTATTGTTAGTTCACATTGTGAAGATTCTATAAATAAATAAAAGCTAAAAAAAAAACATTGTTACGAAAGATTGTTCCATTACGATAATCCTAAGTGCACGGAATCATGGGGATGTTCCGGCCACGTCCACGGCCAAACCGAATATTCACGGTTCCAAGGTTAGGTTCAGTATTTAGTGGAACCAGCTCGGCGTAGTGCACTTCGAGCTGTTAAAAAACAAAAAACTGAAATAATCACGGGCGGCCATTGTCGAATGCAATTCATACGTTTGAGCTGAGCGTTTAAAGACAAACCGCCACAATATAATGAGAGACATGATAAAGTGATTTTATACAATGACTATGCCCGATCCCATGTTGCTAAAGTGATCAAAACATACTTGGATATGTTGAAATAGGATGTCCTTTGCCACCCCCCGAGACTGCTTGCTCGGACTGTCAGTTGTTTCTATCAATGGCACACGGCCAGGCTGACCAGCACTTCCGATCTTATGAAGATGTAAAAAATTAGATCGATTTGTGCATCGCTTCAAAAGATGACCAAATTTTCAACGCGGTATTCGTACGCTGCCCGAAAGATGGGATAAAGTAGTGGCCAGCGTAATGTTCACCTATATAATTTATGCGAACAAGCAGTTTCCAGAAAATCAAAGTTCTTTGGAAAAATGATATGATGACACCGTGTGAATAGGGCTTGTAAATCATAGACAATCACCATTATTCAAAATACTTTATACTCAAACTGAGCGTGGTCGTTATAGATTTGATCTTTAAGATAATTTACAACAAAATAAAAACGTTTTTGAGAAATTTGTTTCAATTACAAATCTGGATTTGAACGAACTCTACTAGAGTTAAATGTTTGTGCATATTTTTCAAAGGTTTCACTGTCTACTGATGACAAAGACAGCTGGAAAACACAAGAAATAAATTAAATTTATTGTTGTTTATTTCATCAACTAATTCCATGCAAAAAAAAAAACAACAACAAACAAACAAAAAATGATTTGAGCGTTTCCTATAGACAATATTTGTAAATTATTATTTTTTTTTTGTGTCACTACGAATACGAATATTTATTTTTCTTTTCTATTAAGCCTTTATAGTGAGTGGTAGACTCAAGGATTTTTGTGGAGTTGGTGCGACTCCCTGTGCACTGCACTGCACAACAATTGTATGTAAGCGACACGTGCCATTTAAGTGGATTTAGAAATAAAAATATCAACAAGCGGATAGAGGGCAAATAAACAAACAAAATGTCTAAGACATTATCACGTGTCGTTGTAATGAAATTTTTTAGTTAAAATTAATAATCATAATGATAAAATCAACAAACAATCCTTTAAGTGAAAAGTGAACTGTTTCCAATCAAAAGAGACACAAAATCGAAACAATGATTTTCATAAAAACAAAAAACGAATAAAAATACACACACACACAAGCAAACAGTGGCAAAAGAGTATAAAAGTGATAAGAATTGAAATATGATTTTAAATATAGGGTGTTTTTTTAAGCCCGATAGAACTTGAAATTGTAAAAAATAACACAAAAAATTAAATTGTAATCAAAATTTTTTTTTATTCGAAAGATCAATACGTGACATTAACATTTGAAAATGATTTCGGGCATATGGGCACCGCGGCTGTTCTTGACGAAGCGCATTCTGGACGTCCAATTTTGGGCCACTTTTTCGAGCACTGCTGGCCGTATGTCACGAACAACACGAACAATGCTGGCCTCCAAGGCGTCAATTGTTGCTGGTTTATCAGCATAAACCAGTGACTTCACGTAGCCCCACAGGAAATAATCGAGAGGTGTCAAATCGCACGACCTTGGAGGCCAATTGACAGGTCCATTTCTCGAAATCAACTTATCGCCAAATTTTGATTTCAGTAAGTCGATGGTTGCGTTCGCCGTATGGCACGTAGCGCCATCCTGTTGAAACCACATCTCCTCCGGATCAATGTCATCCATATTTTCAAACAAAAAATCATTGATCATGGTGCGGTAACGATCTCCATTGACCGTAACGCGAGCTCCGGCCTCATTTTTGAAGAAATAAGGTCCGATGATGCCACCAGCATGAAAACCGCACCAAACAGTGCATTTTTCTGGATGTAATGGAGTCTGTAGGGTCTCTTGTGGATTGGTCTCACTCCATATGCGGCAATTTTGCTTATTAACAAACCCGTTAAGCCAAAAATGCGCCTCATCGCTGAACACAATTTTGCGATAAAACAACGCGCGAATCGACGACTGATTTTCAAAGTAAATTTGGATAATTTCGTAGCGTTGTTCAAGCGTGAGTCTATTCATGATGATTTGTCAGAGTATACTGAAACAAATAAAAAAAATGTTTCATCAAAATTTAATTTTTTGTGTTACTTTTTACAATTTAAAGTTCTATCTAGCTTAAAAAAACACCCTATATATCGTTGGTCTTATGTAAAAAGGCCCTAACTCGCATTTTCCCTGAATTGAGCTTTTTTTTAGGGATCTTACTACGTTTCACACAAGTTGATAAGAAATTACCAAATACGAGTATTATTAATAAAAGCTTGGTATTATCCCTTTTACTTAATGTGCTGTTTACAGAACACAAGACAAACGACACGTTTAAGAATTTTCAAGGCAAGTTGCTCGCCGTGCACTATGAACGCTACATAAATATTTTTATAAAAATTATATTTTTATATTAAACACAGGATAAAAAGAATTATGTTTTTGTTTTACGACCAACTTTTTATTGTTCAGATAACTTGAAGTTGACAAGACAAGTTCTGTGATATTAGTTTTAGGTTAAACTGTGATATTTTCTTTTGGCTATTTTTTTAAATTATTAAAATAAATGCTTCCTGATGTCCATTTTCGTTTATTATATAATTGCTCAGTGATGAAAAGAAAACAAAAAAATATTGACAATAAAAAATCTCTTGAGGAAGTCGGAAAAAAGCCGACGAAATGTTGAGATAATAAATTTGTGAAAACATTTTAAAGGCGACTATTAAATCCAATTTAAAAGCAAGCATATCTGAAAAACACTAATGTTTGTACTGTAAAAATAATAAAAGGGGCAGCAAATTTTAAAAATTAAATATTCGTTTTTCTTTAGATAATATACGTAACCTAAACAGCAAGTGTGTTTTACTTTGTGTTTATGATTTGGTGCATACTGGAACAAAAAGTTGTGTTGAATTCGGTTCGGTGACATCGAAAATTAAAAATCGCACCGAAATTTATAAAATATTATAAAAAGCACCAAAAACAGTGCGAAACGCACCGAGTTGACAACGCTGGTTATCAGCTGGCAAACAAGAGAAGAGAAAAACATCAACACAAATGTGTATTTTATTTTGTGTCTCTATTATAGAAACTATTTTTCTCTCTTTTCTAGACCATAATACAAGTGTGTGTACATTAACAGAATACAAACAACATTTGACAGTTCATATAAAAAAAAGGCAGCTGACACTTCGACTCTTCCTAATAATAAATATAAGAATATTGAACAGTGAAAAAATTCTCGTAATATAAAAATATTGCAGAGTACAAAAACTGTCGTAGAAACCAAATCAAAATTGCGGGTTTTTATATAAAATAGCAATTTTTTTCGTAGAAACGAAGGCACCATAATTCAGACAATGTCTTTATTTCAAAAGGAATGAAGACAACTCACACTTTTAATCAGCACTCTCTTGTGTGCTCTATAGAAAGTTGGCACCACTTTTTGAGCACAAGAAAATCGCTTGGCGCTGCTCATTGTCTTGCTTTGCGTGCAAAAAGAGAAAGCATATAGGTTTAACAAAATTGCTTTTATTTGCCCAATTTTTCAGTACGAAAATACTGTTCGTACAAATTTCAATTCCGCGGGATTCAAAAGTAGAGTCAAGAAACACCTAAGGACTCAATATGACTGAAAATACACAAACATATGTGCGGGCATATGTTACTTGTTTACGAGTGACTGTCGCTATTCTCTGGTACAAATATGCTTACATTTGTACATTTGTATGCTGACATTTTCACCCACTTTTAAAGGGCACGAGACAAAATTATCCGTAATTAAACATCTGCTACTTTAATTGTTTACAACCTTCACTCATTTTTTACATGAGTACGAGTACTTAATAGAATCGCACAACCCCCATGTGACACGGTAAAGTGCCACAAATAAAAGGAACCAAATAAATAAAACAATAATTACTTTAAAAAGGAGAAAATAAAATTGTTGAATAAGTGCCAGGGGAAATATATTGACTACATTGCAAAAACGAGAATAAAAAGTCAAGTGTTAAGCTCCGGCCATTTCAAGATTACTGATAAGGATTTATACATACATATGTACAAGCATGTATAAAATCTCGCTGTTTACTCTGCTCTGTCTGCTGTTTGAAGAAAAATATTAAAAACTCTGCTGCATTCTATGTATTGGAAACAGTGTCGTCTAATGACACCAAACGAGAACAAATAAAAGCACAAAAGACATTTGATTTTTTGTATAAATGCATAATTTTCCCTCTTTGATGATAATAAAATATGTAACGAATTTTATTTAAAATCTAATAAATAGTCGAAACAATTTCATGAACGGATTTATTTCTTTAATGTTATTAGCGCATTAAATTGACTGTGCACGCAGTAAAAATACCTTTCTCAATGATCCGTCGTTCGCAATATCCACAAACTGCAAAATAGTGTTTGATGCAATTTCTTTAGGTCTTATTGTCTATTTTCCACAACAGAAGGGGCTACAGAGTTGAATTCCTGCTTTTGTTTCTGGAATAGTTTTAAGCGTAGAATGTGTATATAGCCAGGTAACTCCTCTTTTAATGGAATACAACTCTCATGTTTGGGCCGGTGCCTCAAAGTCTATTTTGAGGTTACTCGACCGTGTGCAGGAGAGGGCGAAGGCTCATCGGTGACAGTAGGGTATCCAACTCTATTGACTCACGGGAGCATCGACGCAGTGGGGGATGCGTTACTCTGTTCTATCGATACTACAATGGATTTTGCTCTGACGAGATTAGAGATCTTGTTCCCGAAACTCGCACATTTTTACGTAGCACGCGCTCATCGTCCAGAGCTCATTCATTTGTGGTTGATTGCCCGGGGAATCGTACAACGCATTACAGAGAGAATTCGTTTTTCAGGAGAAAAAACCATTTCACTTATGCTGTTTCTGTTTTGACTTATCTCCGAAAACTTAAAAACTTTTTTTTATTTTATTCAAACGTCACTTTTTTAACCTCTGTGTTCATAAAAAGACTAGATAAACACTATGACAACCACGCGCTGTCAATTTCAATGTGCTTTAAGCACATTTAAGACTGTAGGCTGTAACTGTGTAACGAACAAGTGCCAGTGCTATTATTTCGTTTGCAATTGCAGAATCCACAAAAGCGTTCTTAAAGCCAAAAATGTAACAATATTAACGACTGGCTACACGGCTACATTTGCAGTTGTCGCCAGATTAAAATAATTTTTAGTTTTGTTGGCGACAAAAAGTTGGTAAGCGTTGCCAGCATAGCTGCCATATTTGACGATTTATCGTCATTTTGACAATTTTGGGTGCTCAAAATAGTACTTTGACGATTTAAGGCCTGTTTTTGACGATTTTTGTAGATCACATTTACGACTGCATACTTACTTAAGTTTTTAGTTATTTTATGTACGAAATGTCAATAATATTGAGTGATAAAAAAAAAATTTTTGTAAAATAAATTTGTACGTAAATGTGTATGTAAAATTGAAAGGATACGCGATATTTATTTATTGTATCGGCAATATTAGGGCAACATCAATTTAAGGCGACATTCATATTAATCTCGCATTCCCTAACAGTTTTGTATTGATGTTGCCGGTTTATCGATTATGTTAATAAAA
Source organism: Thecocarcelia acutangulata (assembly GCA_914767995.1). Lineage (NCBI taxonomy): Eukaryota > Metazoa > Arthropoda > Insecta > Diptera > Tachinidae > Thecocarcelia > Thecocarcelia acutangulata. Next base: position 926,023 of record OU612099.1, on the reverse strand, counting down.
CCCAACACACATCTCTAACGCATGTGTCCGATGCTTCGTTTTGTTTACATTTTGATTTAGAAAAAATGTTGGTGCAAAATAAGAAAGTTTGTGGAAAAGGAAAAATGAGGAAGTTATTAAATACAAAATGTTTTTCCAGTCATATTCAGACTCCAGTGACCAAGAAAACAAAGCAAACTTAATAGTGGAAAGAAGAGTGCTTAGCCAGAAGTCCTGCATTTTTAATTCTGGCCATTGATGGGCTCTTTTCCAGCTCTTCTTTTATTTTTTGAAATTTTTCCCTTTTTATTCCAATTTTTTTAATTTTTTTGATGTATTTCTGTGAACTCTACGCTAAAAACTGGGACGACAAAATAACCGGCAATTTGTAAACATTATTAGAAAATTACTTAGTTAATGAAAACACTTTTGTTGTTATAAATATATATATATATATATATATATATATATATATATATATATATATATATATATATATATATATATATATATATATATACTCGTACATATAGAGTCAGCCTTGGATCTTTTAAAAAATAAAAAATAAATTGAAATATAATAAAATTGGCACCGAAAAGAAAAGTTTGTTTAAGTCTTTTAACGTCCGTTGTGAATAAAACGCAGGCGAGAATATGGACAACTCATCCCGATGCAAAATGGCTGAGATTTTGTAGTTAGCTGGCGTTGATGTCCCATCCACAGCCTAATTTTATTGGCCTCTACTACACCATTGTAAGGAAATTGTGTCAGTTGACAGTTCTCTAAATCTCGAATAACATATCTGTCATTACCAAAAATTTTGCATACAACATACCTGGATACCTGGGGGGTTACTCTCTATTGCGATGCGAAAGAAAAATCGTTTTCGTGTTTTCTTTTCGCATTTAATTTTCCCTTTCGCACATTTTACATTTGTTTCGCACATTATTGTTCACTATTGTTTGTTTTGTGATACCAGTGGTACTTAGTTTTTAAACTTTTTCACGAAAAAGTTTGCGCAAACAGCACAGAATACCAAATTATACTCTTATCGCATCTACCTTTCGCATCGAACTTACTTTCGCATCGAGACATGCTAACTTAACCCTAAAATGGGTACATGGACATGGGTCCAATAATGGCAACAACATTGCTGACGAATTAGCCAAAAAAGAAACAGCCCTAGAGGATAGGGATATAGACCCCTTTTGCGGACAACCCTTATCAGCGTGTTGGAAACGTATAAAACTCCAAACGTTAGAATATGCCTGTCTGTTATAACGTTGGAAAGTTCAAGTCAAATGTCCACAAGCACTACTCCCTCTTTCCACCTCCTCACAACCTATTTTCCTAGTTCTGGTACAATGCACTGCATATGTAGGGGTCATCCCCTGAGTACTGGTCCAATAAAAAAAAAAAAAAAAAAAATATGCCCAAGAAAGGTGGCTCACAGAGCCCACATGCCTTATATCAAGGAACCTGTGGCCGCACATTAACTCTAAAAGAACAGGAGAGCTACTAAAACTTCCTAGATCTCTCCCAAGAATGGCGGTAGCAGTCATCACTGGACATTGCCCGTTCGGAAACCATGCCAGGAGACTGGGTCTACCATATAATGACTTCTGTAGAAGCTGCCAAGACGAGGAAGAAGAGTTGGCAATCCTTCATCTCCTCGATACATGCCCGGCATTGGAGCATCATCGTCTAAGATACTTAGGCGAGCAGAGCTCCAATAGCCTTTCATGTCTGGCCTCGGTCAAACCGACTGCGTTAGCTTCTTTCATTAGAAGCAGCGGATGGCTAGTAAATCAGCAAGTAATGCCACACTAATAGTTTCCCACCTCCTTTCCCTCTTCCTCACTCCTTCTATACCCCTATAACCTTTTATTTTCTTTTTTCTTTATTAACTTTTTCAGGCAATCACAAAGGGGACGGCCTACAGGACCCAAGTGAGCTGGAGTTTCCGGGTACTTGCTGGAGAATCCAGCGGCCTGCATACCTAACCTAACCTACTTTCGCATTGCAATAGAGAGTAGTCCCCCTGTAGTTAGGGATAATTTTCTTATTTGTTCTGACAACAGAATCAATATTACGGATCACCACGAAATCACCTATGCTATACTGCTTTGCCTTATTTCCTCAAGGAAATAATTTCTGTTATATTCTTGAACGCTTCTTATTGCCTCTGTAGTATTAGAGCGAAAGAACTTTAGATCGCGCTTAACAACACTACCTACTTTCCCCTGAAAATATTTAGAAAACTCATCTATAATTTCCCCCCTTTTGCTCCACCGCGAACAATAACATACTGGGTGTATTTTTAGTAGACCTATGAGTAGAATTATTTATTGCATATTCAACCCTTGAAAATTTATTGCACCAACTAGCATGATCAATAGGATCAATATTTCCGCCAATTTATCTTGTATAGGGTGTTTTTTTAAGCCCGATAGAACTTGAAATTGTAAAAAATAACACAAAAAATGAAATTGTAATCAAAATTTTTTTTTATTCGAAAGATCAATACGTGACATTAACATTTGAAAATGATTTCGGGCATATGGGCACCGCGGCTGTTCTTGACGAAGCGCATTCTGGACGTCCAATTTTGGGCCACTTTTTCGAGCACTGCTGGCCGTATGTCACGAACAACACGAACAATGCTGGCCTCCAAGGCGTCAATTGTTGCTGGTTTATCAGCATAAACCAGTGACTTCACGTAGCCCCACAGGAAATAATCGAGAGGTGTCAAATCGCACGACCTTGGAGGCCAATTCACAGGTCCATTTCTCGAAATCAACTTATCGCCAAATTTTGATTTCAGTAAGTCGATGGTTGCGTTCGCCGTATGGCACGTAGCGCCATCCTGTTGAAACCACATCTCCTCCGGATCAATGTCATCCATATTTTCAAACAAAAAATCATTGATCATGGTGCGGTAACGATCTCCATTGACCGTAACGCGAGCTCCGGCCTCATTTTTGAAGAAATAAGGTCCGATGATGCCACCAGCATGAAAACCGCACCAAACAGTGCGGTTTTCATGGATGTAATGGAGTCTGTAGGGTCTCTTATGGATTGGTCTCACTCCATATGCGACAATTTTGCTTATTAACAAACCCGTTAAGCCAAAAATGCGCCTCATCGCTGAACACAATTTTGCGTCTATAAGTTGCGCGAATCGACGACTGATTTTCAAAGTAAATTTGGGTAATTTCGTAGCGTTGTTCAAGCGTGAGTCTATTCATGATGATTTGTCAGAGTATACTGAAACAAATAAAAAAAATGTTTCATCAAAATTTAATTTTTTGTGTTACTTTTTACAATTTAAAGTTCTATCTAGCTTAAAAAAACACCCTATAGAATATCATATATGTGTCGGCAGTTATCGATACATGCCAATATTGCCAACAGGAATGCCGATTCGCCGCAAAGTTTAAAATTCTGCGTCGTCTTGTATTGCTGCCGAAAAGCGGAATATGGGTGAATATTTTTTTAGTATATTATTATGATTTAAACTTGTGCAACTCTCAAAACAGGTACCACAACTGATCACGCCTTTTTTAACTAAGAGTTACGGTGTAAGTGCCGGCAAACCGAAAACTTAAACGAGTCACGGTTAAAGTGCCGGCGGCACACCGTAGTATTGTCGATACTTCAGAAGTATTAACAACAAATGTTTGAAAGGGCAACGTCACTAAACAAAATTTCGTGAATCGTGGGCCTTCGCTTTTCCAGCTGAACTGTAAGAAGATCTAGAAGAATTTAATTTATATATTGTTTAAAAAAGCATTTTCACACCAAGTGCCAAGTCAAGTGGCTTTTCAATACATTATTTGCTTAAAGTTCAATTTATATAAGATTTTTTCAAAACGAATTTGTAAGTGAAACCTTATTATTATTATTTATTTATTTTTTTGTTTTTTTTTGTAAGTAAATAACATTGTAAATGAAAAGAAACACTTAAAGCCCTCAAGTTTTAAATAAGGGGAATACGAGTCCTGTTTGATTCACAAACACCCACACCCACACACATACACATACACATAACAGAAAACATTAAATTACAAACACAGATACGAATGCCATTTATTTAATCGTTTGTTTTTGTTGGGAGGATGGAACATTTTCATTAACTATAATTGTACCTGTTTTTCATCACAACCGCTGATTGTGTTAAAACGTGGCCTTTGTGGTATTTGCATATCATACTCTCATACACATATACACACAACCAAACTGACACATACATACATACATACATAGGTACATAAAATAAAACAGACGTTTTTATTCAACAAAGCAGCAACTGTGATGGTGGAATAAAATCATTTTTGCCACATTAATCAAATAAAAACTTTTAAAATGTAACGAAAGGAAGAAATGTACGTTTATGGATGTGTGTGTGTGTGTGTGTGTGTATGTGTTGCATAAATCTGTACAGGGTGTTCCAATAAGACGTTTCGTTTGAAACAGTAATGAGTCACATCCAAGTTGGTATTAAAATGTCACAACAGGCTAAACGAACTGGTAAGCCAGAACCAGGTCACCCTAATCTGGGTGCCAGGCAATGAAATGGCTGACATTTACGCCAAGAAAGGAGCAGAGGGGACTTTTCTTGGACCCACTCCAACCTTTGGCTTCAATAAGGGTCTCCTGAATGAGGAGATAAAGAAATGCACAGAGTTCATCGTTGAACAACATTGGAACGAGACAGCTGGTCTTGAGCACTTCAAGAAATTTTTAAACTTTAATAAAAAGAGGACCGAACGTGCTGTGAAACTGGACAGGAAAAGTCTCAGAACATTGACAGGTGCACTTACAGGTCACTATAACTGCTACAAGCACCTGCACATGATGGACATTTCCAACACAGACATTTGCAGATTCGGCGGTGATGAAGATGAGTCAATGGAGCACTTAATCACCCACTGTGGGGCACTGGGACACAGAAGATATAGGCTACTACAAACTTGTATGTTAAGTGAATGTGACTTAATATCACTCCCAATGAAAGGAGCTTGTCCGTTTTCTTGACATACTCAACCCATAATGGGGCAAGGGGACGCACAATAGATCAACACTGGTCGCAGTGCAAATGGCCGATAAGGGACATATCCCATCCAATAATAAGAATGAGTCAATACTTGACAGCTGGCGAGTGGAAGCTGTTCTATTAATAAAAATGGTGAAAATTTACAGCGCAGCCTTAAGCTTTAAACACATAGACGACAGCAGACAGCAAGCAGCAATCTGTCAAAAATAGAATACATGTGCAGCACGACTTCACAACAGCATTTGCTACTGCGGCCAACTTAGACTAATTTCTATTTTTATAAGCAGCAAAAAGTAAATGCAGTGCTGCCACTATAAATATAAATTGGCAGCAATAAAAACTAAAATTTGTTTGAAATATTTAATAGAAATAAACATCACATAAATAAAATAAATAAATAAATTGATGAGTTTTTACAACTTTACGTGATATTATTACGTTTTCAGTCAGTAATTTTAATTTTATTTATGTAAAATATTTAGGTGGCACCTCTGAAATTTGCATTGTTTAAATACATATAGTGCTGCTGCTGTCTTTAAAATAATTATGTTGCTGATGAGACGGCAGCATTTGAAGCTAACTTCATTTGTAGTCATGAAGTTGTGAAGTCTGCTGTCGTCTGCGTGTTTAGAGCTTTAATTAGCGCGTAAAGCGTAATTTATCTGTCAAAAATTCTTATGTACATACAAAATGTTTGAGACCAACGCAAATAGGGCGGCGTCCAAGCATTGCGTTTGGAAAATCCAATTTTGGCAGCTTGTAAGAGAAAAAAAAAACTACATTAAGGACAACGTTGTCAACTGGAAGCGTTTCGCACCGTTTTTGGTGCTTTTTAAAATTTTTTTGTGTGAAAAATTCTTTAATGCGCTCCTTAAATTTCGGTGGCACCAAATGATATTCAATTCAATATAAAATTTTTACAATTCATTTTACAAAATTTGCTGTTTAATAAAAATTACTGTTTTGCTATTAAACGATCAAGCCTAGTTTGTCAAATAATACAATAAAAGCAGACACTGAATAGTGAAGTTCATGTTTATAAAGGAGCATGTCTTCACCACTGTTTAAGTAATTAATAAATTACCAAATTAATTATTAAATTCTTAAATTTGTCCAAAACGTTGTGATAAACTTCATCTTCTATTTGTTACAATTCTGGAAAAGTTTCGTATATATCAATACAGACACTCACTCTAGCCAACGAGGTTTCACTGTTCGCTGGCGAAAACAAAAATGTAATTCACTCTGTGTTTGATACAATTGCTATTACACGAGTTTGATGGCTTAGTGTGCGATTCTGTAACTTTTAATGATCCGATAATCGTAAATTTTTTCGAAATATTTTATCCCTTGCAGTAACGATTGTATACTCCTGCAATATAATTTTAAAGACGGTAAGCAGCTGCACTTTTGTGTACCTGATAATAGACAGTAAAACTAACAACTAATTTCGGTCGACAAGGAATATAATTAAATATTGTTGCTGAATACCAAATTTAATTATAGTTATTGCAATATCGAATTTCGTTAAAGATATTGTAAACATGTCATTGTCTTAATAAGAGTACCAGAATCGCACTAGAGACCAAGTTTGACAAACACGATGTCTAGCTATTGAACGAATTTGATGGCATGCCATCAGCCTGTACTATCAGACCCAGTTTGATCGTCTAATAGCTTAAAAGGCTGTTTCATTATTGTGTCTTTAATGTAAAAATATTATACTTTTTATAGTAGTTTAGTTTTTAAAAAAGAAAAAAACTAAACTTTGTGCGTTTTTTTTTTTACCTTGGACCAGTACTCAGGGTATAGCCCCTACATATGCATTGCATTGTACTGGAACTAGGAAAATAGATTATGAGGAGGAAAGAGGGAGTAATGTTTGTGAACTTAACACAAGGAACGACCAAAATAAACGTTATCACAGCATTTAAAGTGTTGAAATTAAATTAGTTAAAACTGATCAGTGCCCCGTGTATATACCTTCGATACTGCTCAGAATAATAAAAATTAGTTCAACACCGCCCGCACCATAAGGGAATAAAATACATAGAAGGAAAAAAAATTAATAATAATAAAACCAAACGGCACAAAGAAAAAAACACGTGCACACATGATGCAAAAAAAACTCTACCTATTACGGTATAATTTCGTTTTTTACAAATTAATAATAAACATAAGTATAAGTGTAGAAAGCACGGTCGACTATGAAAAACACGTGTGTACAGAACAAAAGACAAAACACTACTCCGAAGGACAAAACACAACTTTTACTGATAAACGAGTAACGCGCTTTTTTTTCTTCATTTTGGTGCGTTTTGAAATTTTAAAGTTGACAACGCACTTAACTATTTCAATATAATAGCATGTAACGACACACTAAGTGGTTTCCCACCTTTCCCCTGGCCATAACTCCTATATTCCCCTATTTTCTAGTTTAACCATAAATTATCTCCCTCTACCTTCTACCTTTATCTCTCTATTTTAGGCTACTACAAAGGGAACAAATAATGACCCAATTGAGCTGGAGAACTCAGAGTATTTTAAGGAGTCTAGCGGCCTTCTTACCTAACCTAACCTAACTTTTTCGAAATATTAACGTTGGTATGTAAAATACTTGTATCTACACGTATATTTACACGTTATATATCGTTGGTCTCGTGTGAAAAGGACCTAACTCACATAATTGCTACTTTACAGGAGAACGCCAAAGCACAATAGAAACTGCAAATACTGAGTAACTAGTTTGTACAACTGCTTGTAAAATCGTTATTTATGAAACTATTCCATTAATGTATTATGATGACGTGGTGTATTTGTGTGAAATGTATTAGAACGACTAAAAAGCTTGAATTTGGCCAAAATGCGAGTAACGGCCTATCAGCAGTGTGTATTTAGTATTATACATATCGCTCCTTTATTGCAACGTAGTCATAATCCAAAAAAGCCTGTTTCGAGAAAAACACATTTCAAATTTTTAGCTTCCATACAAATCTTAGAAACAATTTTTAGAAAATATCTTCTAACGGAAACAGTTTAAAAGTAATTTGAATAAATTTTTGACACAATATAAAAAATAGTACTGTTAACAATTCTGCAATTTTTTGAGATATGACTATGTTGCAATAAAGGAGCGATATGTATTAATTGTTTACATATTACGTGCGTACGGTGCAGGTTGCAGTCATCTGTACTAATGGATGGTATACAAAAACATGCGCGTGTCATGGAAAATCCACTATTGACACTAGGTAGTTCGTTTGGGACCATATGTACACAATGGAACCAGTGATTCACTAGTGCTTTTTTCCAATTCTGTCCTTAGTGTTGGCACTTTTCTGAAGTAGACGTCAGTAATGAAAATGTATGTATTTTGCTAATATTCTGAGTTTTACTACAAATAATTAAAAAATCAAGACATCTCATCAAAAAATAAAGACATTTTGTTGACAATCTCGCCAAACACCAAATAGCAAACAAAAGTGGTAACTTGAAGACACTTGTCTCAACTCAATGTAGTGATAGTGGACTGATTTTGCAGCCATAGGATCTACAGCAAGTAGTGCGCAAGGGGACGCTAGAGATTTTTAACTTCTTAAACGCCAGATTTAGCGATTTTAGCACTAAAACTATGTACACGCGTCAGATGTTACAATATTGTAAGATCTGGCAACATGCTGACAATGTAGTGACAATGGAAAATTGTCCCGCAGAAGTAAATTGTGTGTTCAGACGATCGTAAGAAAATCTTACAATTTCATTGTCAGACTATGGTCTGACAAATAATTCATCTGACAAGAAAAATTGCTAGTTCACACGGTTGTCAGCTGAAAAAAATTGCCAGACATGTTGTAAGGCATTGCCACTTATATATATCAACAACCATCTGTTTGGCAGTGTTGCCCATCAAACTTTTTCCTGACATTGATGCCATTGTCAGGTGCATTAATTTTATACATCTGACAATTAAAGCTGAGCTTACAATGCCAGCCAATTATCTGGCAATGCCGACGAAGAGTATTCTCACGATTGTCAGATGCCTGACAACATTGTCGTCTTACAATTGATTGACAATGGTTTTTCTGACAACGTTGTGAGTTAAAAACTGGCCATTCACACGATTGTAATACATTTTTAGACAGTTTTATTGGCCATATTGTAAGATCTGACAACCGTGTGTACGTAAATGTTTCACGTGCAACCTGCGAAACTCTTGTTTCTGCAGGCGTTTTTTTTTAGCAAATACATGGAAGAAAATAAAATGAGATCCTAGAGAAACCCTGGTAGCCACCATACATTATTAATGACATTTCCATTCGATGATTTCGTTTAGAAATATTCGTTTATTACATATAACAATGAGAGCTCTTGTTGGCAGACCCTATATTAAGGTTGGTGTATTGGTAGCGATAAGCATTTACATAATTCCAATGGTTGTGCAGTCAACACCATCCATCCAGCAACCAAATTATATGAAGCAGCTATTATTGTTCTTTTTACTGTTTTGAGATTTTAATCAAGTTCTTCTGCTACCACATTGATTATCTCCTGTGGCACAAAATGGGAGTTGTATTAAATTTTTGTCAGAGGGGTTGGTTGGCTGCTTCAAATGCTTTCAAGTTAATTTCATTTTTATAGAGTTTGATCGCAAAAAACTGTGACGCATATTTTCTGGTACAAAACACGAACATTTGAGAACAAAGATTGCAAGTAGCGATTTAAAGCACTTGTCATGACCAATAAAAGTCACAATAATTGCCCTTAACAACAGAGTATGTAAACATATGTACATACTATTCAGACATACATATGTATATGTGTATGTGTATATGTAAATGGAAACCCCATAAACACTAAAGAAGCGAACTACATAAGAACAAGACAAAAACATGTGGAATTGAATTACAATATATATATGTATGTTTATTTTTTATACAAATCATCCCTTTTGGTGACACATACATATTTTATACAATCTTCCATTGGCAAATCATTATCGGAAGGAAGAATTCTTTATGTGCCTGCATTTCATAGATGAGAGTTTACGCATTTAGTTGGAGCTTGCTTAGGCTGTGATGAAAAAAAAACTTTAAAATATTTTAGAGCCTCAGGACTTCGCTTGGTATCCTTAAACGAGAAAATCGGAAGAAATTTATGCTTTTTGTCTGAACTTCAAGTCCTTAATTAACCACCGAACAGTTAAGCTAATAGTATTTCCAAGCGATTTTATTATGCAGCTAGTGTTTCTTTAGGCAGCTTCCAGACAAATATGTTTCATAGAAAAAAGCGTCTTCATATTGATGACGGCGGGTCATCAGAATTGTGATATCAATTGTATGTAAATAGTCATTTGTAATATGAAAGCTGGTATCAATCTCAACGACAACAGTCATCAGACAATTTTGTCATATGTTGAGTATTATATCAATGCTACAACTGTGGTGACATCAATGCAATGACACATTTTATTAATAGTTATAATACATCTAATTTGTCAAAATTTATTATAAGCAAGTAAGAGTGTAGTATTTTCGGCTGGGCCGAATCTAAAATACCCTTCACGATAGTCTCGTATATGTATAGTATATTTAAAAATGTTATATATGAACCGATATCGGAATTTTCTATTTTCTGTATTTTAGTAACCTTCTTTTATAACGAGAATTGCTCTTCATAAAAAAAAATGTTAATGGAAAATCGGTTCAGGCTATAGCTCTGGTATATATGGACCGATATCCGAAATTTTCATTTTCCATAATTATATAAAATTATTTCATTACCAAAACTGCTTTTGACCACAAAAAACTTGTTTAAGAATTTTGATGAAAAACCCGGTCTAGGCTATATCTCGGGTGTATATGGTCCGATATCGGAAATTTTCATTTTCCATATTTATAGAACCTTATTTCATTACCAGAACTACTTTTGAGCACAAAAAAGTTGTTTCAGTTCGCTTACGCGACATTTTCATGAAAACCCCGATTCGGGCTATATCTCGGGTATATATGCCTTTAAGTCACCATGCTTAATGAGTGTGTGAAGTTTGAAACAAAGCAAACATTTTTTTTTTCAAAAATTTCCATACAAAATTGCAAAAAACTGGGGTTTTTCGGAATTTCGGTTATATCTCAGCTATATGTGAACCGGTGTAATACTGAATTTCAATAGCAAACCCATGAATCGATGGGGTAAGAGAATGGTGAAAGAAAAAAGTTTCTAAGTCTAATGGTTTTCTCAGAAACGGTATTACAACGACCGACAGACGGACATCGCTTAATCCACTTTTCCATTAATTCTGATTCAGTATATAATGGGTGACTTTATAAGAACTATCGGAAATTTAAAAAAAAAAACACATAAAATTCAGAAAAATGCATGAAATATTTATTTGGATCGATAGTTGGGTCGATATAATTTAATGTTTGAAGGTTATTTCATGCAAATGTTGGCCGCGACTGCGCCTCAAATGGTCCATCCGCTTAGTCCAATTTTGGCATACTCTTTCCAACATTTCGGCCGGTATCTCACGAATAATGTTGGCAATGTTGGCTTCCAGTGCGTCAATCGAAGCGGGCTTGTTGCTATAGACATTAGCCTTAACATAGCCCCACAAAAAATAGTCTAGAGGCGTTAAATCGCACGATCTGGGCGGCCAATTGACTGGTCCCAAGCGTAAAATAAACTGTTCACCGAACTCGCCTCTCAATTGGTCCATTGTTTCGCGTGCTGTGTGGCATGGGGCACCGTCTTGTTGAAACCACATGTCATGCAAGTCAAGCTCTTCCATTTTGGGCAAAAAAAAGTTTGTTATCATCACACGGTAGCGCTCACCATTCACAGTAACGTTGTGATTCGCATCATCTTTGAAGAAATGCGGCCCAATGATGCCGCCAGCCCATAATCCGCACCAAACGGTTGTTTTTTGTGGATGCATTGGTAGCTCTTGCAATGCTTCTGGCTGCTCTTCACTCAAAATACGGCAGTTTTGCTTGTTCACGTATCCATTCAACCAGAAATGAGCCTCGTCGCTGAACACAATTCTTCGATAAAAAAGTGGATCTTCATCCAACTTTTCAAGAGCCCATTCACCAAAAATTTGGCGTTGTGGTAGGTCGTTTGGCTTCAATTCTTGCACCAGCTGTATCTTATAAGGCTTCACACCCAAATCCTTCCGCAAAATTTTCCACGTAGTGGAGTAACAGAGGCCCAATTGCTGCCAACGGCGCCGAATCGATAATTCACGGTCATCACAAACCCTGGCCGATACGTCTGCGATATTTTCTTCAGTTCGCACTCTACGTAAGCGTGTTGGTGGTTTAATGTCCAACAATGTAAATTTGGTGCGAAATTTTTTTACAATAGCCCGAATGGAAGCCTCAATAGGTCGATTAAACTGACCATTAATTCTAATTCAGAATATATATAATTTACAGGGTCGCAAATGCAAATTGTAGAAATTACGAACGGAATCACAAACTTTACATTTTTCTGAAGGGTATAAAAAAGCCTCAATAGTGTTATAATAGTTTCTATTGTTGAAATCGAATTTGGTTGTTAAAATTATTATTAAATTAATTTTTAAGATGTAGAAAAAAATGCATTATATTAATGATATTTAGTGATCATATGCGACGTTAGTTACATAAATATAATGACAGCGTAGAGAGTAAAATAAAAATATTAATTAAAATATGATAATATTTTAAATATATATTAAAATATCAATTAAAATATGATAAAGCGCTACACAGACATTGCATCATTACAAAGGAAGTCATCAAAAGTATTATTAGAACATATTTTAATTCTTGAAGATGGTAACGGGTGGCGCAAAAATAACCTTCCGATGTTCAGTATATCGGTATTGGCACGTGCAGTATGTGCCGTAGCAGCGTCCTGTGGGAAGCACATGTTTTCCAATCCCAATTCAACAAGTTGCGGCAAAAAGAACCGACGTCTTCGAAGAAAAGTCCGATGACTCCTCCAGCGAACACCACACCATTGAGTGACTTTGACCGGGTGTAATGGCTCTTCGTGGGTTACACGCGGATTTTCAGTGCACCAGAAGCGTAAATTTTGCCTATTTACGTACCCGCTAAGATGGAAATGGGCCTCATCACTCATGATTATTTTTGAAGGAAAATCATCTTCTGGAGCAGTGTAACGTAAAATTGTTTATTAACGGGTATTTCGCATGTGTTTACTACACAAATGTCAAAACAGAACTGACATTAGGGGCCAATCGCAAAATTTATAGCATTTTCTGATAACTTTTGCGCTACCTTGTAGAATATAAAGTTACGTGTTTGAACATATTTTTGAAATTATTAAATTGAACCGGAGTTTAATGTTGATGATATAGCTCCTTTATTGCAACATAGTCATATCTCAAAAAAGCTCGTTTCGAGAAAAACGCATTTAAAATTTTTAGTTTCCATACAAGCCTTAGAAAAATGTTTGCAGGAAATATCTCCTAAAGGAAACCGTTTTAAAACAATTTTAATAAATTTTTGGCACAATATAAATGATAGTATTGTTAACAATTCTGCATTGTTAACTCGAAAAGGTCATTTTTTGAGATATGATTATGTTGCAATAAAGGAGCGATATGTCGTCATCAAATTTACTTCACGTGCCATTTTCCTGATGTTAATGAGCTATCACATCAATGAGATTGAATCCAAGTTATAGTTGGTCTGATGTTAGTGCGACATTCTATTGATGATATTTTGTCATTACATTGACAAAATATCATAACGGTATTGGAGTTTCCTTGCAATAATTACATGCTCACATCAAACGTATTCCGATAAAGCATCCCCATGAAGTCAGTATGACATTTCATCGATGAAATAATTGTCATAATTGCCGCTGTAGATAATTGGAACAACTGATATAATGGTTGACATCACAGCAATGAAAAGTGTCATGGGGACAAAAATGATGACATTTGCCATTGCATTGATGTTAAAATACATCACAGTAATGACAGGTTTTCTATGAGTGTAGTATATTGTGTGTGGTGTAAAACTCATGAGCAAAGTCATTGGAATAAAAATGGGGTGTAGCCACATTGTACTACGACGTCTCATTCGCTCTGCCCCAACTAGCTGTATTAGTTTACAGCTGTTCTAGAGACATTTCGTTGTTAACCACGCTGCAACTTCCTACGTGAAGGCATAGGTCGATATAGTTAGTCACAGCGACGCTTCAAGTTAATACTATCTTGAGCATATGGCTTCTGTCACCCCGCCCGGATGCTGTGCATCCTATATTTTGCAAATTTACTTTGCAACTGTATAGTTACAGAAATAAATAAATAAAGGCTGATAAAATTTCAACGCATACTCGTATATACGAGTATACATTGAAGTTACATAGTATTATAAAATATTCTTCGCAGCAGGTTTAAATTTAAAAACTTTCTGCTTGTAGTTACTTATCAAAAGTTGACACCACTGAATTGAGGAAGAGAGATAGGGAGAGAGAGAGAGAACAAATTTTTTTGGTTCCATTTTTCAAATGCAATTAATCAAAAGCATCAAGCAGAATTGAATTGAATGAAAATCATTAGATACCCGCTAGTTGGTTACTTACCTGGATCATCCATTCGTTTCCGTTTGATATTGTTCCCATGATGATCCGAAGCTAACGGCGAATTGTGTTGCTGCTGCTGTTGTTGGTTTTGTTGGTGATGATGTTGCTGATTATGATGATGGTGATGGTGGTGGTGGTGGTGAGGATGATGAATTCCTAGAATACCATTTATACTATAACCGGCTGTTCGATGTTCTCCTAAACCATTTGCGGTAGTTTGGTTGTTGCTTGATGAAGAGCTGGTGTTTGTGTTACTACTATTCGCTGTACTGAGTATATTTTGTTGTTGTTGTTGTTGCAATTGCATTACGGCAGCGGCAGCTACTGCAACCGCTGCCACCGGCGATGCTGCAGATCCCGTCTCTGAAGCTGGTGCATGAGTTATAACAGAGGTGGCGTTGTTGTTATTGCTGCTTGCGACATTGTTGTTGTTGTTATTGTTTGTATTATTATTTCCATTATTACTATTATTATTACTACTATTGTTGATAGCGGCCAAGTCATTGGCACTATTTTCCAAATGATCTGTTATACTACTGCCACTGCCGCTGTTTGTCCCTCCGCTGCTGACAGTGGCATTCCCACTACTTTGCTGTTGCTGATGATGAACGTGTTTTGCCTTTTCAGCCGCTTTGTTTCGCACAATTCTGAAAATATATTCAAGCAAAATTTATTTTAAACTAGAAAATCACATGGAAGCGATATAAATATTTAGGCTATTCACGTTTCGCCATTTGGATGCATTCTCTTAACCCTTAACTACCCAGCGTAACATTATTTACCCTGATTTTACAGATTTTACCCCTCAAAAACTTCTAAATGAAGATTTTCGGTGTAAAGAAAGAGTTTTTTTCCTTTTTTTGAAAATTTTGTTGAAGATTCTCATGGGAATAATTTGTATGAAAGAAATTACTTGTTGTATAAGTTTGACAGGCTGCCTGCAATTTAAAAGTCAGCCCACTTGGGTCCAGTCTGGTCCCGTTGTGTTGTACTTGTGGTATGCGGTTGCTGTGAAATCTCAATGCAAACCATCATTCCATCCGGATAATATTATCTTTTGAAACTTCTCGCGAACCAGGTTAAATATTATTTATTTACTTAAACTTATATGTACTTACAGACCATTTGTGTTATAATGAAAAACTTGATATTTGAAAGAAAAATGGATGAAAAATTGTTCGTGCTGAATACTTTCAAAATATTATTGTGTTTTTTTTCAACATTTCGCACTTGCGGCCCATTGTGCAATAACTGGACATATAAGAAAATAAGAATACTTGAAATTGCAGAAAGAGATACTTCCAAGAGATGCTTCATATTTATTTTTTTTTATAAACAAACACAAAAACTACGAAACGCGTTTTCTTGTCTGCAATAACAGCCAGGGTCTGAGGCAGGAATCAGCCCTCTACCCAATCAGCCAACGAGGCATCGATGTATAAACGCATCAACTACAAAACAGACACATCTGACAACACTACCAACTATTTTAAATGTAAAATGTTGAATCGTTCAAAATTTTGTTAATATGTAATGTATTATTATTGTTTGTAAAATTTAAGAACTACCTGAGGATGACCAACAATGTTGACCGAAATATAGAAGGAAATATATTTGTAAAATTACATAAAGGATTTTCAGTTTATTAGACAAAAGGACCTCAAGCCAAAACTTATCTATTCAGCATTAAATATTAAAGGTTCAAAAAAGACAAATTCGCACATTTCGGACTAATTTCATTTTATTAACCAGTTGGCTTATTGTACTCTAAACCAGTTAATTTCAAGCCTGACCAATTTGCAGTGATTAGAGTATCAATCATGAAAGACAATTTCAGTGTGATGGAATGTCAGATAAATCCGTCACTCCACTTGATACTCGTAGCTAAGTTGACACATCTTCAAAAACTTGTATGCCCCAAACAAGTTTATTTTTCTCCTTCACAAGCACTCAATCAATCATTTTAGCCAAGATATCTCTTCACCTGCCGAATAAGAGTCTTTGGTGCCTTTGCTGGATTTCTAATAAATAAATACATATGTACACATTTTCTTAAGGGTATTTTAACTTTATCTTAAAAACCTGGTGGCCGTTTTATTCTCTGAAGATATTACAACCACCCAAGAAAGATATTTAGTTTTAACTTAATAATCACAATGGCAAATATTTTATTGCTTTAGCTCACAGTTTACTTGTACTCTTATGTCAATGTGAGTTTAGCATTTAGATCTGTCAAAAAATTGTGTAGAATAAAAAAATCTTATCGTGTAAAAACAAGAGAGAAATCCAAATTCAAGTTGAACCATCAGTAATTTTATTCGACTTTCGTAATAATACTTTGATTTTACTTATCCTACAAAATTTTTTTTTTCTTTAAGTTTATTATTTTATTTATTGAATCTACATAAGAAAGTATACAAGTCTTAATACTAAATTGTGATTAAAGTGTTGCCAGTGCTGGACAAAAATTTAGTTTTATGCGAATATTATTTCAGAATTCAGTCATCTGTTTAGAGCTCTAATGGTAGCCAAAGTATCCTTCCTTCTCAGACGGGTATGACCAACAAAGTTAAGAATATTAACTGCGGAATTCAAGTTTGTTACTTACAAGTTTGTTGTCGCGTACTTCACAAGTTCAGATTTCACAAAAGGTACGTTCAGATCTGCGTGGATTCGTGAGTTTTTAACGTACCATGGAGCATCTGTAATCCTACGGAGAATTCTATTTTGACGTCTTTGAATTTTTTCACTGTTGAATGCCGAGGCTGTGCCCCATAATTGAATACCATAGCACCATATTGGCTTTAGAATCGAGTTGTACAGCAAAAGTTTACAATCAAGCTTCAAGGTCGAATTTCTGTCTATTAGCCAGTTAATTTGCACTGCTTTCAATTTCATCTGCATTACTTTTGCCTCGATACGCGACATCCATGTTTGTCTACGGTCAAGATGAATACCGAGGTATTTGACTTCACTGTGTTATTGTTAATAGTGATGGGTGTGCATGTTCCTAGACGCAGTGCGAATGTAACATGGTCACACTTTTGTTCATTAACCTTGATTTTCCAAAGCTTGAGCCATTTCTCTAGTTTGTCGATATGTTCCTGTAAATTTATTGATGCTTGCTGGTGGTTGAAATGTGAATGTTGGTGCTTGTTGGCATGTCAGATGCGTAGATCAAATATAAGATAGGCCCTAATATGCTGCCTTGGGGAACTCTAGCTTCAATAGGCGGGGCGGGGCTTATGAAATCGCTTTCTTTTATTATAAATTGACGACAATATAAATAGCTTTCCAAAAACTTATGTATGTTTGCAAGTTAGTTAAACTTTATTTTATGCATTGAGCCATCGTGCCACACTTTATCAAAAGCTTGTGGGACGTCGATGAATAAGGCAGAGCAATATTTTTTACCTTCAAATGACTTTCTTATGACGTTAACTAACCTGTGTGTTTGCTCAATGGTGCCATGTTTCGCTCTAGAACCAAATTGGTGATTAAGAATACATTCAACCTTATTGAGCGTTGGATCCAACTTCGCCTTTAGCAAATGTAAACATGAAATATACTTACAACATATTTTTGTTTGCTTTTTTTTAGGTTCGGGGAGAATTTCGTAATATTTTGCTACCACAAAATCGAAATATCTTGTATTACCATGTAAATGTGTCTTTACCCGAAAAAATAACAGGGTAACCTTGCGTTTAGACATGCGAGTAAGAGTTCGTAAAACTCAATAAACTCACATTTTTTAATACCCCAGTGAAATTTTTGTCACATACATCTTCGATCTAAGACCATTGACAATCTAAGCGTGACCCATCCAAAGTCTGTATACAATTCCTACTTACATTTACCCAGCAGTCCACAAGTTATTACAATTTGCAAAGCATCCGATTGTAAGCGATTGTGTCAACAGAAAAAATCAAAATAAACATGTTAAGGACAACAAAAAACTAGCATTCGATTCAGATTATACTCTTTCTACTCATTATGTTAAATTAAATGTACAGAAGAAACAAAGTAGAAAAGAAATGCTAATAATATAGTTTTGAACTCATCCAATCTTCGCTTACAATGTATACAGTGTTGGATGCATCTTACGGCCTAGGCCATCGCTGTGTAAATGTAAGTAGGAATTGTATACAGACTTCGGATGAGTCGCGCTTACATTGTCAATGGTCTTGGATCGAAGATGTATGTGACAAAAATTTCACTGGGTACACAGCGATGGCCTAGGTCGTAAGATGCATCCGACACTGTATACATTGTAAGCGAAGATTGGATGAGTTCAAAACTATATGTGCTTCCTTCTTTGCTTCTTATGTACATTTAGTTTAACAAAATGAGTAGAAAAATACTAATCTGAATCGGATGTCAGTTGTTTGTTGTGCTTAACATGTTTATTTTGATTTTTTCTGTTGACACAATCGCTTACAATCGGATACTTTGCAAATTGTAACAACTTGTGGACTGCTGGGACCACATACACATTTTTAGCACTCGCAGGTCCACTTGCAGCTAATTTTGATTGCGAGTGATTGTTTGGCACATGGACATGTCAAATAAACAAACAGTGTGACCGTGTTAACAGCGTGGCAACACTGTAAGTATTTATTGGGGGTGGCACAACAATTACAGACCCACGCAATAGCGAAGCAAGAATATTACAGGTTGGTTTTGTAAATTTTGTAGAATTATACTTTGATTTTACTTATCCCACAAATGTAAAAATATACAATACTTAGAAACAGTGTTGCCATGACCAAAAAGTTACTACAACCCAAAATTTACAAAAAATTACCAAGTGTGCAAAAAATATACAAAATTAATATGATTTATTTTTATTTGGCAAACAAACGAGGGCGTATTGATATTGAAGCAACCTAGTGCTAGATGGCAGCAGAAACACCATTTTTTTTTTACAATAATGATCTGTCAAACGTCAGCTGTTAAAATTTCACCCAAATTCATCGGTTAGTTTATTTGTCGTAGCCGTTTGAAGTAAGCAACTGTTTTATTTCTTGAAAAATGGAAAAAAGTGTATTTCGTGCAGTGATTAAACACTATCATTTGAAAGGGAAATCGGCGAAAGAGGCAAAAGAAAAGCTCGATATATATTATGCAGAGTCTACTCCGTCAGATTACATAAATATTGGGTTCCTAAATTTAAACGCTGCAACAATGCCATCAACAGGAAGGCCAAAAGAGGTAGTTGCTGAAGAAAATCGTCGATATCGTTATGAATGATGTCTGACTCACGTTACGTGAGATTGTTGAAAAGATAAACATATCGTATGAAAGTGTGTTTAATATTTTGCATGAACATTTGCATATGAACAGTCGTAAAGCTGCTCTGGGCTGAAGAACAGCTCTCGCGTCATCGTAATTATTTCTTAAATGCGGTCAGGCTTGTGTTTGTTGTTCGGTCTTCGAGAGTTTTGCGTCTCGCTCGCACTGGTTAACGGTTTGCCTCAACTAACTGTATTGGTTTACAGTTTTTTAGAGGTTATTCATTGTTAACCACGTGGAAACTTCCTATGTGAAGGCATAGGTCGGTATGGTTAGTCACAGCTACGCTACAAAAGTACTGTTAATACCATCTTGGGCATTATGGTCTTTGTCACCCCGCCCATGCTGTGCATCCTATACATTGCAAATTTACTTTGCAACTGTATAGTTACTAAATAAATAAATAAATAAATTTGCATATGAAAAAACTATCGGCAAGATGGGTGCCGCGTTTGCTCACGATATCGACAAACCTCTTTACAGTGCTGTTTGGACATGACAAAGCGTAATCATAATGATTTTTGGTGTCGATTAATAACTTTTGATGAATCGTGGTCCACCACTACACACCAGACAGCAAAAATCAATCGAAACAATGGGTGGAAGCTGGTGGACAGTGTAATCGGCTGGCAAGGTTATTGTATATTTGGATGCGCACGGAATATTGCTCATCGATTATCTTGAAAAAGGATCTGCAATCCTATACCCGAAATTAAAAATATGCCTCGCAAGAAAAATATTTATCTGAAACGAAGAAGGGATTACCGATATACGAAAATCGTATTATCCAGATGATATAAATGGCTGGAATATCGTCTTACTAAGTGTAGTGAGCTAAAAGAAGACTTTGTTGAGAAATAAAAGAAACACGTTTTTTTCCTACTTATCAATATCAATCCGCCCTCGCTTACGTAAATTTAATTTTATTTGCATGTTAATAGAAAAGGTATTTTACACCTTTCAATTTTAAGAGCTGATATTGAATGTGAACCACACCGAAACGTCAAGCTTTTTACTGCATTTCATTTGACATTTCTCAATTTTAGGCTAATTCAATTTGAGCCATGGAAAGATACACAATCGCGTTGAACTTATTTAGGCCTGAGGAAGCTCTGAGGAGCGAAATATTGCCAGATAATAAAAAAAACCAAAAACTATTATAGAAGAAGAGACCTCAAGCGCAAGAAATTATATAATGTTATTTAGGCTTATTATGAAAATGGTTGAACGCCCATCAAAATGCATATCGTGGACTTCGTGATTTTTTTTTGGAAAAATCGTGCAAAGATTTGAGCATACCGGGTCTGTAGGAGATGTGAAAATACCAGTGCATACTCGTTCTGCAGAACCCATTTCAGCTGTTTGCGATAGTGTGGCTGAAGAGCCGTGCACCTCAACTTGTCGTCGTGACCAACAATTATTATGCATAAGGACTTGCATTTACACGTTTACAAGGTGCAATTGACTGAAGAACTAAAGCCTCTTGATCATTCCAAGCGTGGGCAATGGTCAGAACGGTGGCTAGAAATGGCAACAGTGGATGATAAATTTTTGAAAAAAATTATCTTCAGTGATGAGGCACATTTTCACCTCAGTGGATTCGTCAATAAGCAGAATTGCCGCATTTGGGCGCATGATAATCCAAAAGTGATTGTCGAAAAACCAATGCACTCACATATAGAGACTGTTTGGCGCGGTTTATGGACTGGCGGCATAATCGGGAAGTATTTTGTCCAAAATGAATGTTGTTCGCTATCGTGAACTGATAACGAATTTTTTATGGCCAGAATTGAAAGAAGTGGATGGTTGCAAATATTTGTGCAGACATGAACACGCTCCCATAAACAACTAAAAATGTTTGTTCAAACCTAAAATTGCGACATGTTTGGCAAGCAGTTTGTGTAGTTTATTTGGCACTTAACAGCGAAATTTCCCTTTAGTGTCTAAGCAGTCTTAGCGATATTTCTAGCCGTGCCACGAATGTATAAACATAACACTATACATATGTAAAAAAAAATTTACTGAATAGGAAATTCGATAATTATTATAAAGTTGCAGTTTATTCATATAAATTAAAAATTTAATTTCTTGTTTTATCTAAACAAATTTAGAAAAAAGGTTTTTACATATTTTAGAAAAAAAAACTCTGCCCCCAAAGGGTTAACGTAATACGTAAAAGATGCCTGTAAGTAAGCCTGCGCTGGCTAGTTCAATCCGCTATGATTTTGTTGGGTTTTATATTTTAAATTCTGGTGTTAATTTGTACTCAAACGAATTCATATTTGCAGCGCATACTTGTTGTAAAACCATAAAGACGTCAAGGCTGGCAGTTTGTTTGCTCAATCAGCCAATAAGATTATTAATAAGAAACTCTTGTAATCCACTTAATGTGCCGCAATTTGACAATCAGGTCAGATTGGTATTTCTTTTTCCTCCAGCTATTTTCAGCAAATGAAAACACACAAAGGCACTCTCTTCACAACTTGTTATACTCGTTATGATACTCCAGCATGCGTGCATCGACGGCATAATGCTGATGTTAACAGCTTGATACGTTGCTGTTAAACCTCACGAATCAATTTGATTCGTTTCGGCTAGATTGGTTGGCGATTATCAGAAGGTGAATACGAAATAACAAATACTTACAAATAAACGTTCGGATAGTTGTTGTGTGTATGTGTGTGTGCGTGTGTGGTAGCGTGTGTGTGGGATGACTAACCCTCCCCACATTTGTACAGCTTAACGCCTTCTAATGACATGACGAGAATAGTAAATGACATACGCTCACAAACTTTATCTCAGTGTCTGCCAACCCCCGTACCCTTTTATGTCTTGGTGTTTTATTTTTTACGGAAACAAGTTCTATTATCCCAGCAAACAAATTAAGAACAATCTCATTTCAACTGCGAATTAAGATTGAATGTGCGAAAATTTTTCAGCAACATTACTTATTTCCTACGAAAATATTGACATGCACTCAATGTTGGCTATTTACTCTCTTATTCATTTTTCTTTCTTAATTTTAAGTATGTATACTGCATAAATGATGCCAGAAATTTTTGTCGAACAACCTTCACTTGCCTAAATAAAAATCTTAATTTTAGGAATAAAAATCTTAAAATTCTTTTGACTTTTTCTGTCAATCCCAAAAATAATCTTTATTAATTATGAAAAAAAAAGGACGACTATAACATAAACATTTTAATTAAATCAAATATCTAACCAAAATTAGTTGTAATACAAAATTATTTCTATATGTATTATGCAAAAGATTTCGAACCAAGAGGTAAAATATTATTTTGAGTTATTTTACTTTGTACTTTGATAGATAATTAAATGTAACGGCAATGAAAACAACACTTGTAACATGAACCATTTAGTCACAATAAAACGAAATTTAGAAACGAGGATAAAAGAACACAAAAATGATCTAGAAAAACACAAACATACAACAGCTTCATCACAACACGTAAGTCCACGTCATAAAGTAGATTTTAATAATGTTAAAATTTTAGACAAAGAAAACATATACAAGAAAGGCACACAATAGAGAGATATGAATATGTAATTCAGAAAAATGAAGACAGATCAATGAATCCAGCGTTTAAAAACTGCGGATATGTGTGATTGCTTTCGCATTTGCTTCGACTTCTGATTACAAACATGCCAACAGTCGCAGTTAAAGCCCAGTTCAGACTATTATACTTTGTATTAATACTTGTCAAAAATTCAAATAATACGTGCAAGTTTGAATGTAATCCGTCATACATACGAAAAATAATACGATAAAAATTTGACATCCTGTACGACTTTGTTGTTTTTTGAAACTTTAAAAAACGATAATACTTTACATTGGATCAGGATTGTGTTTTTTAGCAAACCAGCTAATTAAAAATTGAGTAGTCGGCTATTTCGTAGCCGATAGGGTGCCGTCACTGATAGTATTTTTTTGTCGTTATAAAAAAGCTCTAAATTTGGATGATGGTGTGAATGCAAAATCTAATTTACGTTAGACTTTTTTACAGTCGCAAGAAATGTGTTTAGACTTTTATCTCACAAAATCTAAAGTATTTATACTTGTATAATAGTCTGATTGGGTCTTAAGCTAGAGGCAAAAAACGAAAAGTTGTATGTTACGAAGACTTCTGCAGTCGACATGTTTGAAAAGTTTTTGGTTTGATTACTTCAACTTTAAAAAAGTTCGAAAGTTAAAGTTAAAGAAAAGTTGTAGTTTGGATAAGTTCGAAAGCTAAAGGTAAAGAAGTTTTGCTTTCTTTTGACTTTGATGTTTGAAGTGCGCTTTAAGTTAAAATCTTTGTTGATGCTTTATTTTGGTTGGATGTTGCTTTTATAAATACTGTAAATTCTTTGGTGCAGGCAAACTGAGTGATGTTAAATAACAATATAATTCCAATGTTCACCACTTTTTAAATTTATTTGACAAGTATTTTTGCAAGGTAAATAAATAGATTTTAAAGCATTTTAAAATTTGTATACATATATGAGTATGCACCTACTTGAAATAAGTGTATTGAAAAACAAAAAAATCTCCAAGCGCATTCTGAACTAAAAACAAAGTAAATAAATTTTACGTTTCAAAAACAGCTATTAGAAAATATTAATGTGTTTATCTTCTTGGAAAAAAAATTTCTATATCAGAATCGGTCAAATAGGTATTCTTCACTAGCTCACTAGCAATATCTTTTAAAGTGTTTCCTCATTTAAACAGTTTCTATGCTCTATTAGTGCGATCTTTAACGCAGAAAATGCTAGTGCAAGCGTTACCTGTGATAATTTAAATTTATAAAATTAGCAATAATAAGTGTTTTATTATTTTGAACAGAATAATATTTTCAAACTTCAATGGGTGTATTGTATGTAGTGATGTAATATTTTTTTTTACATTTTGTTTCTGCTTTTGCTACCATTTTAGTTAAACATTATAAAAAAGTAAGCTGACAAAAATTCCAAAAAAAAAAACTTTTTTCATAGAAAAAAAAATAAAATAATTCTTTAGCATCTCAAAAAGAATAAATCTTAGGATCTGACAACAATATTCAATTGTAAACAAAGACAAAAAAAAAAAAAAAAATACACACAATTTTTCTTTAACTTCTGAATTTGTTCGAAGCTGAAGTCAGTCAAACTAAAAACTGTTCAAAAATGTCGACTTCAGAAGTCTGCGTAGTGTATAACTTTTCGTTTTTTGTCTCTAGCTTAACTGCGACTGTTTGCATGATTGAAATCAGAAGTTGAAGCAACAGTTTGTGTTTGAATAGCAAAAAATTGAGAAGTCGAAGAAAAAGCACAATCTTACGACTTTTGCTAATTTGACTTCAGTTTTTTAAACACTGGAAAAAATGTCTTAATATTAATTTTTTAAACTAATTTAAATTAAAAAGTATAAGATAAAAAGGATTTTCTTCAATTGATTTTGAGTGTTTACGGGATATCAATGAACGAACGAAGAAATAACAAAGCATGGAGAATGATGAAAGAAATAGAGAAATATAGAATAGAAATATGTATATCATCATTTCACTTGAAAGAATCATTCCGTTGACGTAATTCATTCATAAATGACACAAGTGTAATGTTGGCTTTCAAAGCGTTCAGACTTTACATATCCCTAGGGAAAATGATCCAAAGATGTGACATCGCAGTCTATGTGGCCAATTTACTCTTTAAAATAAAGGCCGTGTCAGATAAAACTTTTGCTTCGCTTTGCGTTGCAAATTCGCTTTGACATCTAAGATAAAATATATATATGTATATGAAACATGTCACATAGAGAACTTTTAACGCAACGCGAGAGTTCTTCAACTCTCATCTTTTTAGGCTTTGAAGTTTTTTCTAATAGCTTTATGCACTAAGAGAACAATTAGAACCAATTTTAGTAGTTCGTCTAATAATATTTATAACTTCTATTATCATAAGAAGTTATTAAATCTAAAAATTAACGAAAATTTTTTAGATAAATGAACAAATCGTGAGCGTTGCCAAAGTTTTCATTGTGACATACACCTTTTGCTTTGCGCTTTTCTGTTAAAGTTTTAAATTTCATGCAAAGCGACAAAGTTTTATCTGACACGGCCTTAATTTCTCAATAATTGTATTGTTTCATTCGCTGTATGGCACGTAGTTCCATCTTGTTGAAACCAGAGGTTGAATTTCAAGAAGCCAAGCTGCTAAGAGAGGCGACGAATTCTACTTGGTATTCACAAACTCTCTAAGCTGCTATACGCTCTTTACAATGTGCTGGATGTGGTATAATCAATCGAGCATCATCTAATATAAACTAGGACTCAAATCAATTATGCACGCATTAAGTTTCTCGCATCACTCGAAAAACATTGTTTTTCGTAATACAGTTGAACAATTTGTAGACACTGTTGTGGTGTGAGTCCTTCCATGATATTTTACCAGAAGATATTGAATCAAAATGACGAAGCGGTTTCATATAAGTCATGCATGATCTGTCACAAAAAAGTCACAAGGAATCACCCGATATATGTATATAGGAACAGAGTATATAAACCAACTCTTGGATAAATTCCCATGAGAAAAGTACACTTTCTACTCCTACTTTACTTTCACTTTCATGTGAAAACTGGTACTAAAACAAATTCATGATAGGCGAGCATTTTAACTTACTCGCACGTCAAAATGTTTGTTGGGCTTAACAAACCAAATTACGTATGATGTTCTCGGGTGGTATTTTGGTAGCTTAAATTTATTTCGTTTTAATGGAAATTATTATAAAAGCCAAAGAGAGCGGGGGAAGTTTTAGTAGACATGATTTAAGGATTTTTGTTCTTGTTGTTGTTGTTGTATTCTGATGTTCTTTTAGAATCAGCCTCAAGGGAAAAATCTGCACAATATCACTGGTTTTATTTCTTTTGAAGCTCAAAGGGCTAAAATTAAATTATATTTTAAGTATGTACTTAAAAAAACATATTATTATTTAGAAAATAGCAGGACAACTTTGATATAAATGTATACATATGTAATGAATGATGTTTTAATAGTTATTGTTAAGTCA
Source organism: Thecocarcelia acutangulata (assembly GCA_914767995.1). NCBI lineage: Eukaryota > Metazoa > Arthropoda > Insecta > Diptera > Tachinidae > Thecocarcelia > Thecocarcelia acutangulata. Next base: position 899,057 of record OU612099.1, on the reverse strand, counting down.
CTTATTATATTGATGACATACATACACACATACGTGCATACATACATACGTATACTTTAGGTATATCTTTTTAATATTTCTAGCAAATATAAAAATAGTCAAATAGGAAAATGAAAGATTTGCAAAAATATTTTTAATTTTTTTTTTCATTGGCGATGAAGTATTAAATTTGCTGGAGTTGGAACGGGTGGTCTAACCATAAATTATGAAACAGAATACGTCCGCAACTTCAAGCAAATACGACTCTCAAAGAAAACTGGCCCATAATTGAAACGACGGCTGCAACTTCACAACTTGTCATTAAATGTTCTTTTTTATTAGGTAAAAAAAAGCTTTTTCTTTTATTTTAAATTTTCTTCGCAGTAAAGCTTTTGAAGCTTTGGTTTTGTTTACAAAATGTATGAAATTTACTAAAAGTGTGGTAATATTGTTGAAGGCTTTTCTGCTTCAAAGTGAGAGCATAAGAAAAATCGCTGCCAAAATAAAATAGATTCTATTTTACGACCGCATTCTCTGGCGTTATTTTATGCCAAATTGTATGGAGAAAATCGTCATGCCCTAGTTCTGTTTCATCATTAATGGTGTAACGTCAAATTTTTTGCCCAACTTAATTTGACGTTTCTTAAGCATGGAGAGGTGCACAATTGAGCAGCGCGTTGAGATTGTTGAAATGTTTTACGACAACGGGCATTCAAATCAAAATGCATTTCTGTACTTCACGATTTTTTTATTTTTTTGGTCAGCTTAATCGACTAACTGGATTCGGTAATAAGCAGAGTTGCCGTTTTTGGGCAAATTGGGCAATTGTTGAAAAGCCGATGCATCCACAAAGAGTGACCTTTTGATGTAGTTTATTGGCTGGCGGTGTCATCGAAAATCGACGTTGGCTAAGAGTTACCGTGGGTAGTGTTCGCAATTATTTCTGAGACTCATTGAAAATATGCATATTCGGAGAGGTATGCTACCGAAGCGCTGGCAAACATTTGACCGATATTTCGATTCACACATAATTGTAATAGATACTTCTATCATAAACAAAGTATTAAGATGACTCTGTGAAGACTTTTCGTTTTGTCAACTTTTAACACAATGCGGTTTGTTTGGAGCAACTAGTTAGGATACTATGTAATATGTTGTTCGTATATACACTTTTAATTGAAATTATGCAATTAACGCCTTAATTGATTTTAATTACCCACACAAAATTTGAATTTTTTTTTTTATCTCGGACCAGTACTCAGGGGTTGACCCCTACATGTGCAGCGCATTGTACTGGAACTAGGAAAATAGGTTGAGATGAGGTAGGAAAGAGGGAGTAGTGCTCGTGAAGGAACAATAACAACACGAAAGACTAAAACAAAATCTATTGCAGCATTTGAAATGTTGGAATTAAATTAGAATTAACTTAATTGTCAGTTAACAGTTAATTTCTCTAATATTTAGTAAAACTAAATATAAAGGGTGGTTAAATTTCAAGGGCCGATGTTGATTTTGAATAAAACACAAACTATTTAGGAAATTATTGTAATTTTATTTTATTATGATATTATATTGGTATTACTCAATTATGTATGGAACAAAATATTGGCCAAATGGGCGCCGCGACTACGGTGGCACACCTCCATCCGATGGTCCAAATTTTCGATGACCCTGAGGCATAATGGAGGTTCTATGCCATTAATGTGCCGAATTATCTCATCCTTTAGCTGTTGAATTGTTGCTGGCTTATCGACGTACACCTTTTCTTTCAAATAACCCCAAAGAAAAAAGTCCAACGGTGCCAAATCACATGATCTTGGCGGCCAATTGACATCGCCATTACGTGAGATAACACGGCCATTGAATTTGTTGCGCAAAAGAGCAATTGTTTCGTTAGCTGTGTGGCAAGTGGCACCGTCCTACTGAAACCACATATCGTCTACATCCATATCTTCCAATTCGGGCCATAAAAAGTTCGTTATCATCTCACGATAGCGAACACCATTCACAGTAACTGCCTGACCGGCCTCATTTTGGAAAAAATACGGCCCGATGATGCCGCCAGCACATAAACCGCACCAAACAGTCACTCTTTGTGGGTGCATTGGTTTTTCGACAGTCACTCTTGGATTCTCATTCGCCCAAATGCAGCAATTCTGTTTATTGACGAATCCACTGAGGTGGAAATGTGCTTCATCACTGAAGATGATTTTCGTCGAAAATTGATTATCCACTGTTGTTTATGCTGATCAACATTTTCATAATAAGTCTGGATAACTTTAACACGTTGTTGGATTGTGTATCTCTCCATGGTTCAAATTGAACAAGTCTGAAATAGAGAAATGTCAAATAAAATTCGGAAAAAAACTTGGCGTTTAGGTGTGGTTCACATTCAACATCGGCCCTTGAAATTTAACCACCCGATACAACCCTGTGGCAATCGTGTTTAGTTAGCACAATAACACCCAATGAACACACTTTGTTCAAATTTGACAACTCAAATGTAAACAAAAGATGGCGAGTCAACAAGAATAAATATTCCTAATCCAAAGCTGTTGTCAAGCGTTAATTGGATTAGCAATATTAAGTATGTATGAACACTTAAAAATTTTTTTAATTAACTGATAATTGCATTAATTATAAAGTGCATGTATGAACAGCATAAAAGCATGTGAGCTTGAATAAAATAATACAAAAAGTTGTGTGATACTCGCAAAATTGCTGTTAGTGCCATTATTACAACTTACCGGTAAGGTTAGCGTTAGTTAAAGGTACCTTTAACAAAAGTCGGCGATAAACTGACAGTTAATAATTTTTACAGCCTCTTAATACTACAAAATAACTGTTTATTGTGGCAAATGCATTAGTATCTTTAAATCTGTAAACCATATTTTTAATTAAATGTAGATACAAATCGTACATATCATTAAGGACACGCCATAAATATCAGAAAAGATATATCAATCTTTTGCTGCAGAACCATTGCTATCTATAACAGTTTGACATCTGCGAGGTATCAATGACAGCAAACTTTCACAAACACTTCTTGGAATGGCTTCCCAAGCTTTCTTTGTTTCGGCATAAAGATTATCAAAATTGATTATTTTTAAGACTTTGCATAAGTTTCCAACTGGGTTGAAATCAGGACTGCAATAACAGTTACGGAATTATTCAAAAAACATTGCTTGACGTGATAATAACCACGTTACTTGCATATCTCGTCAGCATACGGTATCATTGTACTACATGAGCTGAAAAGTCCCGGGCCTAACGCATAGATGGCGCTAGTTTTATTTTCAGTTAATACTAACCTTCAACAGACAGCTGTTAATATTTCATGATATTCTATTCATTCGTTTGTGAGTTAATGTGCTAAAAGTGACGCTACTTTTGTAATTTTTAAGACAATGGATTCGTGTTTTAATTTTACACTGTCTCTTGATGGGGAAAAATACCGGCCAAGCGAAGCAATGGCTTGAAAAGTATTTTGGGTACTCCGCTCCATCAGAAACAACAATAAAACGCTGGTTTACTGACTTCGCTGACTTCAAACGTGGTCGAAGAGACACCGATGATGCAGAACGTAGTGGGCCTCCAAATGAGGCAGTAACACCAGAAAACATAAAAAAATCCACAAAATCGTTTTGAAGGATCGCAAAGTGAAGTTGTTTGAGTTAGCTGATATCGTACAGATATCCAAAGAACGAGGCGGCAACTGGTGAACGTTGTCCAAAGCGCCCGAAAACACAACAATCGGCTAGAAAAGTTACGGCCTCGATATTTTGAGATGTGCGTGCTTGAGAAAGGAAATACCATTAACAGTGAATAGTATATAGCGTTGTTGGAGCGTTGGAAGGCCGAAATTGTATTGAAACGGCCGCATATGGCAAAGAAAAAAATATTGTTTCATCACGACAACGCACCGTGTCGCACGTCAATCAAAACAATGGCAAGACTACATAAATTCAACTTCGAATTGCTCCCACATCCACCGTATTCGCCAGATTTGGCACCCACTGGCTGTTTGCAGACCTAAAGAAAATGTTTGCCAGTAAGAAATTTATTTATATAATATATAATTACGATATTCAAAGGGTTGGCATAAAGTCATAAGCCTTAAAATATTAATATGAAAAAATTCTGTGAGCATTCTGACATAAATTATTTTAAATTTGAGTCAGCTGACATGTCTACGGTTTAGTTACGGCAAACTCTGTTTAAAAAGTCTTATCCCGAGTACTTTCTGACTTTTTTGTTCGAAGCATAATATAAAATATTATGACATTATACGTGTTATGACACCGTTTCAATCTCCCAAATTTATCTTATTTTCCCCTCAACTCAATAGCGGCCCAACACCACGTGACGACATAACAACCCAAAGCATAATAAAACCTCCTGTATGCTTCAAAAAGGCCCGGATGTACTTCAAATTCTTTTAAATTTGGGCGGCAAACATATTTTTTTCCTTCAGGAGAGACTTTATTAATTTTTGTTTCGTCCGAAAACAATATTCCTCCCCATTTCTCAGCGGCCCACTGGCCGTACTTCTTTGCAAACTGTAGTCTTTACTTTCGGTTACTCTCAGACAACAATGGCTTCCTTCGGGAAATTCTTTCAAAGACGTTACGGTTACATTTCAATACAGTCAGGTAAGCATTTTCTTGGTTGTTCGTATTATACCAAACACGATCAGCTGTTTCAGTCACATTTGCATGTCTACATTTACGGTTGGCTAAATGGGCCTTAGCGGTATGCCATGTGTTTAGGAGTAAATACTACTCTAAAATTCAAGTCATGAAAGAAATCAAAATTTATTAATTGATGGAAAATAATTCACACAGTGTAGTGTGTTTATCACGTATTTGTAGCAACACATCGTTTTTCTAAGTAACAGAAGATGAAAGTGAAACTAATTCTTTCTGCTGCATTTTTAGGCTTAAGCCTCATCAATACGGTATGCAAGCAGAAACTCCAGGAGCCTTTGATGCTCTCTCCCTAAGTGATGGTTTCGAAAGTCTAACACAACATAAGGAACTGCTACCCGTCTATGCCCCAGAAAGTAGAGTAATCTAGTTAGGTCTATACTAAGGTAAAACCTGCTTCCCGGGAGGCTTTTTGGGAGAAAGATTCGATTTGAAATTTTATTTTGCTTTATAATTAAAGTAAAATCTGGCAACGATGGTAAGGCCTATAGCTGAATGAGTATAAAGGAGAAATGCTGCTGTCATCTGCAAAAGAGTGAAAATTACCTCGAACAAAGCTAATAATTGAAGAATCCTGTAATATTTTTGATTTTTTTTAACAAGTATCGGAAATTAAATAACTCATTATGAAATTGAATAGCGAACATTGTTTTTGTGCTGCTTAAGAAAATAAATTTGGTTTTTTTTCCAAAATAGCTCAAGATAATTTTCTTCGCCAATAAAGTAATATATTGTGTACACCTCGTGGCTCTATGCCAAAAATTTGGTTACTGTCCTAATACTATATACATATGTACACAGGTCTGTATATGCTCCTACTTGTATAGGTATATATGTACTTGTATGTGCATACTTATGTATGTATCGTAAGTAAGCATGAATGTGATTTTGCCATTGAAGAAACCGTTGTAAGAACCATTTGAAAGATTCAACTATAACTCATTTCAATTGTCCACAAAAAAGGTTCAATTTTTAATATCCACTTGATTGAGATACAACAGAAAGTTGCAAAAAAAACTCGGTTAATAGACCAATATGAACGAGCATGCAACCCTTCTTCAATAGCAATAAAACGGTTTCGAAATACAACTTTAAATCAAAGAGTAATTTTATTTGCGACAACATCTGTTTACTACAAATCGAATCACTTCAATGAAAATAGAAATGGAAATGGGGTTGATTTCCAAATACGAGTAGAACATAAAAAATAGTACGGACCTATTTTGGGATACTTTGTTTTATAAATTATTTGCCGTCAGTTCAAATGTGTTAAAGCTTTTCATGCTAAAATATTTTCACTTCTACATACATATGTATATACATAGACATGTGTATGCAATTGTACTTGTATGTTAGACCGATTTATCTTATATGAAAGTGATAAACTAACGACCTGCTCTACAGAGATCTGCAACCGGTGCCTTTTGCGGTGTGATTGGCCGCCGCATGTTACTTGCACAAATATGTTTTCTACTCGGTACAGCTTGCATTAACTAGAGTATATATGTATGCGTTGGCTGCTTGATTTGGTTTCTCAATTATTTTTTCCACGTTCGGCAATCGAACTCGTAGTTCTTTTTAACAACGAAAATAATATTTGTATACAAGAAGTTGCAGTCACATATTTACCTTACCCATGAGAGTATCTGTATACAGTTTTATGTATTTACTCACTCATACTCGGTAAACGAATTCGTACTAAGCGCGGCGTTGCCAGAAGGTTTTAAAAACATCATGTTTTGTGTATATTTTATATGAATATTTTTAGTACGAAACCGATAAAAATAATAACTTTTACTTAAAAAAAATCGATTTTTCTATGAAGCACATTTTCATCAAATTTCTTTTATTTTATGTTCCTTCATTTATAATAATTTTTATTTCTTGGTTTTAATCCATAACCACTAATAAATGCACAGTTACACATACATATAACCAATTGTGGAGAAACTTTTATTTTAATTGAATTTTGTTTAAAATTTTTCAGCAAAAACAATCTTGAGATCATCATTCAGTGTGCCACTTTCAGCCGCGATTTCAGTTAAAGTGGTGACGCATATACACAATAAAAGATTTTGTCTAGAGTGTTGTTTTTATAAGATAATTTTATTAAAAGATTAGATACGAAAATAGAAAATACTCAAAATCTTGCTTTTACTGAGTGCGTGTAACAACAACTCTTTTTTGTGGTCATTTCTTTTGCTCCTAAAAAATACACAAGATACCAAAGAGATTGGATACATTCTGATGTATTAAGATTCACAAATGAACCACAGATATAAATACCACGACAAGAGTATTTAAAATACTCGGATGTGAAAATGATTGGGTAAACAACCGAAGTACTTAGGGTTGCGGTGTACCGGTGCAGATCTCTGCTGCTCTAGTATAAACATAAGATTGTTTGGTGTTATGAAAATTCCATTAATACAGGGTGGCCCAACATTTGGCATGGGGCTTACATTTTTTATTTCCTTTTGTCAGACTATAAAATACTTAAAATGGAAATTTTCTTATTCTATGTATGGAAAATAGTGCCACTTAAATGCCGCCAATGTCTACTGAGAGTGAATTAATGGCCAGCGCACTCGTTAGATTTTCTTTGATATTGTTTATTTGAAGCAGCGAGTATATGTGAACAACTCAAGAGAATCCAGCTATAGTTGCGGAAATTCGAGTGCCATCGTCTGAAGTTTAGATATATATTGTACAAAATGATCTAAAATAAGTCCATTATTGTGAAGTTAGAAACGAGTGTTAATATTTTGCACACTTTCTGTAAAAAGATTTCATTTCAGCAGATTTTTCAACTAATAACATCCTGTAAATTATTTAATAATGCGCAAGGATCTGCGCCATTTTCGGGGAACTATATGAATTTTGGATAGAAGGTTGAACTGTAAAGATAGTACCTGAAAGGATAATTCCTTACAGCTCAAATTTTGACACATACATACATATATATGAACATGTTCCACAACAAAAACATGCACCGAATATGAAAAACCGGTTAGCGTAGTAGTTCCGTGTATTCCCAAATCGACTTCGTGAATTCCCAAATTCTCCCCACTTCCCTGGAAGCATTACGGCAACTCTACTTACTGCTGCTGCACTTAAGCAGCAGCACTGTATATACAGTTTTATATACCTGTATATGTAATACTCACGCATACTCGTACTGGATTTCGAGTGCGTCAAACATACAAAAAAAAACTAACATATGAGTACAAGTGAAACTAATATAGGGTGTTTTTTAAGCCCGATAGAACTTGAAATTGTAAAAAATAACACAAAAAATTAAATTGTAATCAAAAATTTTTTTTATTCGAAAGATCAATACGTGACATTAACATTTAAAAATGATTTCGGGCATATGGGCACCGCGGCTGTTCTTGACGAAGCGCATTCTGGACGTCCAATTTTGGGCCACTTTTTCGAGCACTGCTGGCCGTATGTCACGAACAACACGAACAATGCTGGCCTCCAAGGCGTCAATTGTTGCTGGTTTATCAGCATACACCAGTGACTTCACGTAGCCCCACAGGAAATAATCGAGAGGTGTCAAATCGCACGACCATTGGCCTCGAAGGCCAAGGTCCATTTCTCGAAATCAACTTATCGCCAAATTTTGATTTCAGTAAGTCGATGGTTGCGTTCGCCGTATAGCACGTAGCGCCATCCTGTTGAAACCACATCTCCTCCGGATCAATGTCATCAATATTTTCAAACAAAAAATCATTGATCATGGTGCGGTAACGATCTCCATTGACCGTAACGCGAGCTCCGGCCTCATTTTTGAAGAAATAAGGTCCGATGATGCCACCAGCATGAAAACCGCACCAAACAGTGCATTTTTCTGGATGTAATGGAGTCTGTAGGGTCTCTTGTGGAGTGGTCTCACTCCATATGCGGCAATTTTGCTTATTAACAAACCCGTTAAGCCAAAAATGCGCCTCATCGCTGAACACAATTTTGCGATAAAACAACGGGTCAGTTGCCAACTGCTAAATTTGGATAATTTCGTAGCGTTGTTCAAGCGTGAGTCTATTCATGATGATTTGTCAGAGTATACTGAAACAAATAAAAAAAATGTTTCATCAAAATTTAATTTTTTGTGTTACTTTTTACAATTTAAAGTTCTATCTAGCTTAAAAAAACACCCTATATAAGCGGGTTAAAACATCACGTCTGGCATTACTGATTTAAACAAAGATCATCAAATTAATCACTCTTTAGATGATGCTGAAGCAAGAAATTCGTTTTCTGCTATTATTAATACAAGCGTATAGCTTTGAATATAAGTATGTGTCTGGCCACCACTGGTAAGCTTGTTCCTCGTTATATGTAGATATATCCACACGCACATATATGGACATACATAAACAGTGTTCTTTTTTGCAATTGTCGCTCCTGCTCACTTCACAACTAAAGAAAAGTAAAAAAAAAAAAACAGCGAAAGATGTGAAATCATTTGGAAGTAAATTAATTTATAACATTTTTAAAAATGTAAAGAAAAATATATATACACATGTGTGTGTGTGACTGTGTACATGAATATATAGTATAGTTTCGTTTCCTTTAGGCTTGTATTTGTTGTCTGAATTAATGCATGCACACAATTAAGGCATATGTTGGGCATTGTGGGGTGCAACTTGAAACATACGTCACCAAAATCATTGGATGCAAAATTTTGTAACAATCTAAAAAAATGAGCTGCACATACATACATACATATGTATGTATGTAAGTAAGTCAATTTCAAACATATGGAAAAATATATGCTCGTATGGATGTATATACATATGTAATTGTATTGTCTTCGCCATTAAGTTCAGAGAGCCATCTTTTGGTTTCCGTTAAAAATAAACAGTTAGAAACTACTTTTGCTAAAAAAAAAAACAAAAAGTGCTAATTTATTGAATTTTTGTTGAACTTTTTTTAATTTTTTTTTTTTTTAAATAAATTTTTGGTTTGTACATTTGTACAACGTTTTTTCCTTTCTTAAGTTTTTCTTAAGAAGGATATTTTTACAATACAAATTTGCTGTGATCAATAATTTTTGATTGAAGAAGACAAGAAAAATAATAAGCAAATCTTTAGCTGGGGGACGGACAACTAGCTGTTTCGTAGTCGCTACACTACTCATCAGCATTCACTGGGACTTGAGCTCGGGTCATGACGTATCATGATTTGCTGCTTTAACCACTCAAATTTGTTTTGTTCTGCTGGCGATCTTTTGGCATATCTCTCCGAGAAATTGTGCTACTCAATGCATCATTTCGGTGAAAATAAGGTGGTGGCTCTAGATATTTCCAAAGCGTTTGATAGAGTGTGGCACTACTGACAAAACTTACTGCTTTTGGTGTCGGTGATGACTTTTCTCGGTGTATATTGAGCTTTCTCAGGGACCGCACTATACGAGTTGTTATAGATGGGGTCTCATCAAACGAGTTCAAGATTAATTCAGGGGTACCGCAAGGCTCCGTTTTTTCTCCCACCCTATTTCTTATTTTCCTCAACGACCTTCTCTATCAAACTTCCAACCCTATCCACTCTTTCGCGGATGACAGCAGCATTTGTCACTCGTACTCTTTTAGTTACAGGCCCAGCCTATCAGAGATTGCTGCCAAGAGGCTAAATATGAATGATTCACTGAATAGTGATCTTCTATTAATTTCCGAATGAGGTTGTAAAAACACGGTTCGACTTTAACGCTCGTATGACTCAATGTTGTTTATTAACATACAAATAAGTGACTGCAAGTACTGCTTCATCTGTACCATGGATGGTATAAAAATTGAGGAATCGGATGCTCTTGATGTTCAGTCCGCTGGACTGAACACATTTTTCATGTCTCTAAAGAAGCACTCAAGTGCTTCGGTTTTTCGAAACGGTGTAAGATGTACTTCACTCCATTCGATTTCCTTACTTTTTATACCACCTCTATCCGACCGAAGTGGAATACGAATAATAATTGAATTCCAGTGGGTGCTGATGAGCAGTGTAGCGACTGTGAAACAGGTAGATGTCCCCCAGCTTTTTTTTTTTATTCAATTATTTTTTCCTGTCTGATCGCGGCAATTATTGTTATAATTAAAAAATATTTCTTGCCAGACGAATGATACCATCATGTGATATTAGTATTATTTTTTTTTTAATTTAATATTTATAGCAATAAAAAAATAAACGTATTTTGTTTTTCTTTTTCCTATCTGTCTATACGTCGGCATTTCATAGGTGCTGTTCTAATCGCCGGTAGAAAATATTTTCAAACATTTGTTATAACTAAAGCTGCAAATTTTGGCTGCTGATACTCGGTTGTAAAGTTATTTGGTTACACCAGCATTAAAGTTAGTTGAATTAAAATCTTTAAACTTGTCGGTGTAATTTTTCGTGAAGATAAGAAGATCAGCAGCAACTTATGAACCATCTGGCTAGAAATAAATTTGTTGTGTTCTCGAAAATGATTCTGACTTGTTTTTTTTTTTTTACAAAATTTTAAAATAAAATAAAACCTGGGCAATTCGATTTCTTCGCACATTTCTGTTTTTTTTCGTTTTTGATAACTTTCTTTTGCTAATATTTCGGGGAAGAACATTTGGGTAAAAGGAAAATTGCACACCAAAATTGATGTATGTGAACATAAAAGCAGGTTTAAGAGAAAAAAATAAATAAAAACAAGAACAAACATCGTCTGAACACCAGTAGTGCGATTCTCTAACTTTTAACGATTCGATAATCACAACTTTTGTCATCAAATTTCATCGCTTGCACTAACGATTGAGTGATTCTGTAACTTGATTCTAACGATGGTAAACAGCTGTATTTTTCTGTTCATTCATATAAACAACAGGTGGCATCTCTGCCAGAAATAGCGAAAACCACAAAGAAGAAAAGAAAAAACAATATATTTTTCCACAACAATATGTATACATATTGATTTTTATTTGTTGTGATTTTAGATTTTAAGTGACAATATATTTAATATGTAATAAGATAAATAAAATGTGTCCATATGTTTCATTTATTTGTTTATATGTACTAATTTCTATATGTTCAGAGTGACCACAACTAAGACTGGTGATAATCAATATAACTTTTTAAATTCATTAATTGTCAACTCAAAGGAGTTGTCCAACTCCCGATAAACACACTGACTATCCCTTGAAGCGTTCAAACTTGTTTCATCCCTTGAAAGTCCGAGTGACAAACGTTCAATAGCTATTTCAACACAAAATACCGGTTTACCGGTTAAAAAATTATACTGAAATTTTTGTTTTTAAAAATGTATTTAATAAATATTTTATGTGTTTATTTATGTATTTAATATATAATAAATATTTTTATGTCTTAAAAATCCGATTGTAAGCACTTTATTTCATGGATGCACAATTGAAAAAAAAAATACACTTTAACGATTGAATGACAATCGGCAGTAAAATTAACAGCTGATTTTGATCGACTACGAATATCGTTAAGAAAATGTTACAGAATAGCAAATACGATAAAATATCGTTATAATTATTTTAATGATTCGATTGTCGTTATATAAGTTACAGAATCGCACTACAGAATCGCAATCGCGATTCAGAGTGTTTCTAATTACGGTCTTGGTATAAATAAAAAAAATGAAATATTCGTGTATTTGTCGGGTAACCTCAACTTTAAAGATGAGTTTAATTTAGATTTTTTTTTTTTTTTTTGCAAAAATTTCCCATCATTATTACACAAAATTTTGAGGGTAAAATGTGTTTGTAGAAAGAAAACCGACCAACGTTCGTTTCATAGAATGCCATAACGCACAACGAATTGATTTTGAACGATGGCACGTGTCACATGTGGCCAATACAAAACGCATTAGCTGGCTGGATTTTGGTCGAATTGACACACTACGTACATAAGTATGTATGTATGTATGTATGTATGTATGTATGTATGTATGTATTTATGTACTTCGCAATAAGTGTCAATTTACGTGTTTCTTATGAACTTAAAGTGCACAAACGTTAATAGACTCATAAATAACTAAATCGCTTAAATTAATACATACATACGTACATGGTATGTATGTATGTATGTACGCATGTACACACATACATACATAGAAGGTTGATTTGAAGTCATACATAATTAATAATAACTGATATACCAAAAACAATTTGACACCCTTTTCTTTCGTTTCTACTTTTTTAAAATTTTAAAGTTCGAATTTATTCGTGGTTCTATACAGATTTCAGCAAATGACACGAATTGTAAATTAATGTTAGGAATCAAATATTTTATCCGAAATTATCTCACAAGCAACGGATTTATAAGTAATTGTAGAAAAATAATTACATGTCGAAAGTTTCCATTAAGTTATTTTCCTTCTTCTGTAAAGGGCAGTACGGAGTTCTTACGAAAATTCAGGTTCCCATAAGAACTGTCTGGAAAATAAAGTTACGGAATTTCAGTGGCTGTGTTCTGTAGCTCTCGACACGAGAAACTTTTCGACTCAAACGTGTGAAATGAAACAAAGTTGAAACAAACAGCTGCTTTTCTCACTAAACTGTAGCTATAACTTTTCTTGGTGAGTAATAGCTGTCACGTAAGGAAATTACTCGCCATTTTACAGAAAAACTGTTTCTGTAAATCGTTTGCGAAAAAATTTCCCGCTTTCAACTGTCATTATTTCTCGCAAATAAAAAGGCTGTGAGATAGTATTTCAAATAACAATAATCATCATTAAATGAATAATAATGCTGAAAAATTAAGTATTTTGTAATTAAATTAAATTTCACATATACATATATAGGGTGTTTTTTTAAGCCCGATAGAACTTGAAATTGTAAAAAATAACACAAAAAATTAAATTGTAATCAAAATTTTTTTTTATTCGAAAGATCAATACGTGACATTAACATTTGAAAATGATTTCGGGCATATGGGCACCGCGGCTGTTCTTGACGAAGCGCATTCTGGACGTCCAATTTTGGGCCACTTTTTCGAGCACTGCTGGCCGTATGTCACGAACAACACGAACAATGCTGGCCTCCAAGACGTCAATTGTTGCTGGTTTATCAGCATAAACCAGTGACTTCACGTAGCCCCACAGGAAATAATCGAGAGGTGTCAAATCGCACGACCTTGGAGGCCAATTGACAGGTCCATTTCTCGAAATCAACTTATCGCCAAATTTTGATTTCAGTAAGTCGATGGTTGCGTTCGCCGTATGGCACGTAGCGCCATCCTGTTGAAACCACATCTCCTCCGGATCAATGTCATCCATATTTTCAAACAAAAAATCATTGATCATGGTGCGGTAACGATCTCCATTGACCGTAACGCGAGCTCCGGCCTCATTTTTGAAGAAATAAGGTCCGATGATGCCACCAGCATGAAAACCGCACCAAACAGTGCATTTTTCTGGATGTAATGGAGTCTGTAGGGTCTCTTGTGGATTGGTCTCACTCCATATGCGGCAATTTTGCTTATTAACAAACCCGTTAAGCCAAAAATGCGCCTCATCGCTGAACACAGTTTTGCGATAAAACAACGGGACTGATTTTCAAAGTAAATTTGGATAATTTCGTAGCGTTGTTCAAGCGTGAGTCTATTCATGATGATTTGTCAGAGTATACTGAAACAAATAAAAAAATGTTTCATCAAAATTTAATTTTTTGTGTTACCTTTTACAATTTAAAGTTCTATCTAGCTTAAAAAAACACCCTATATTTACACAGTTTAGAATGATTGTTTTTTTATTTTAACTTTTTATTTAATTTGTATACCCTTCACACAACAAGTTTTCAGTGAATACTTAAGTTTGTAATTTCTACAATTTTAATTTCCGACCCAACAATGTATATTGTAGTACTTTTATAATGTTTTTTTCAGAATTCACAAATTGCAATTTCAATGAGCAATTTCTCACGTAACGACGTAATCGCTTTGGATAGTTTTCGACATGAGTTACAGACGCAGTTTTTTCTCACTTTTCGAGAAACGATGGAATAATTTGTTTCAGAAGTTTTCGACGCGAGAACTTCTCGCCAAAGTTACAGAACACAGCCGCAGGTTGGTAAATTCGTTATATAAATCTCCGCATACTGGTACGGAGTTCTAAAAGAAAAGTAAACGTTTATTATTTACAGGCAGGGCTGGGACTGCCTTATATATTTCAAATACAGCATTTTCCAGCTGTGTATTTCGAATACAAAATACAAATGACTTTCAAGTTGTGTATTTCAAGTACAAAATATTATCAAGCTGCGTGTTTCAAATACAAATACTTTTTTTTGTATTTTGATCTCATATGTATATGTATCTAAAGCCTCTCTGGCTTTAGATGAGCTTCTTCGCCCTGTCATGCACACGGTCATGTAATCCCAAAATGGAGTTTGAGGCACCGGCCCAAACATGAGAGTTGTATTTCATTTTCGGTCGGATGTAGGTGGTAAAAATAGTAAGGACGTCGGATGCAGTGAAGTACATCTTACACCCTTCAAAAAATCCGAGACATGAAAGATGTGTTCAGTACAGCGAACGTCACACTGTATCTTCATCAAGAGCATCCGATTCCTCAATATGTATACCATGCATGAGTACACATGAAGCAGCATTTGCGGTCGTTTTTTTGTGTGGTAATAAGCAATATTGGGTCTTACGAGCGTTAAAGGTGACTCTGTTTTCACGACACCATTCGGAGACAAATAGAAGATCATATAGCCTCTTGGCAAAAATCTCTGATAGGCTGGACCTATAATTAAAGAGTACAAGTGGCAAATGCTGCAGTTTCTAAAAGAGCTAATTATTATTATTATTATTATTATTATTATTATTATTATTATTATTATTATTATTATTATTATTATTATTATTATTATTATTATTATTATTATTATTATTATTATTATTATTATTATTATTATTATTATTATTATTATTATTATTATTATTATTATTATTATTATTATTATTATTATTATTATTATTATTATTATTATTATTATTATTATTATTATTATTATTATTATTATTATTATTATTATTATTATTATTATTATTATTATTATTATTATTATTATTATTATTATTATTATTATTATTATTATTATTATTATTATTATTATTATTATTATTTTTTTTTTTTTTTTTTTTTTTTTTTT
Organism: Thecocarcelia acutangulata; assembly: GCA_914767995.1. Classification (NCBI taxonomy): domain Eukaryota; kingdom Metazoa; phylum Arthropoda; class Insecta; order Diptera; family Tachinidae; genus Thecocarcelia; species Thecocarcelia acutangulata. The sequence continues at coordinate 883,225 of OU612099.1, read as the reverse complement.
TGTACTACCGAAACAAGTGAATTTTTTTTATTGTTATTTTTTCAATTTTATAAAATCGAATTTTCTAAACTTGTGTTATTTATTCATATTAAGAAGTAAATTTAAATTAACCTATTTGGAATTTAATAATCGCAAGTCTGAATTTAATAACTATTGTGATATTTTTGATTAGTTAACGATTTTGTGACACAACTTAACGATTTTTTAACGAAAGAGCGAACTTACAACTGAAGTTTTGTACTTTTTCCGGACACATTCGTATCGACAAGTTCCCAAGAAGGTCGTCAAAAAGCCGATAAGTATTTAGATATTTAATTTATATTTTGTAAATAAAATCATATGAACACGTAAGTACCCAAAATTAAAAAATAGGACAAGTATTTTGATTTGAAGTTCTCCAGTGGTCACGCAATTTTTACCTACTTTTAGTTCCTCACCCGGTTTATCCGCAAACCCATAATTTAATAATTTAACCCAGCGACTCACCAGGTAATTAAACATGAAGTAACTTTTTATTAAAATACTTTTCTTCATTACAGAAAATTTAAGGGTATACTTCTGTGTTGTGTCATTTTTGAATAATTCCACAGTAGTCGGCAACGCTGGTTATACTTCGCAAGCACAGATTTGTTGTTTTTATTAAAATGAAATTATCAAAAAAAAAAAAAATAAGTAATGTTGGGTCGTAAAAAAAATGTTGACATATTTTCCTTTCAAAACAATTGAATGCAAAAACAGTTTCATCATTCACGAGTACAGCAGCCAGTTTGTATGTCTTGAAAAGCAAAAAGAAAACAAAACAAAAAAAACAAAAAAAATAAGAATGTAATGAAAAACTTCAGCGATGATTTATTGTAATAATTATTCCATTACTCTAACACTTTGACAGTTATCCTGACAACAAAATAATGAAGTGCATACGCTGTTATTTCTGCTCTTTCTCTCCACGTTCTTCCTTTCGTGTCAGTGCTCGTTGTCCAATGAAATAACGGAAGGAAGTTTTATATACAAAACTGACAAAAAATTATTCAAGTCGTGTGTCAAGCGTTTGGTTTCAATTATACATGCAGCCAAAAATAAAAAAAAATAAAATGTTTTCTTCTTCATAGCAAAGTTAAATTGATGCTTTTAAAAATCAAAATAGATAAAATGCGTTTTTATTGTTTCTCTTGGTTTGCTTCTGAAATGGCGAAAAACCAAAGAAGAATGAAAATGTCGTTATAACGGAAGACTTTTTATTAAAATCTTCAGCTTTAAAGCTGCTGCGATGCTACGAGTACTGGTTTGACTGTTTTTAAGACTCTCATAAAGGTATGTGTTCTCGGAGAGTCATGTTTCATCACTTAACGAAATCAGCTGAGTATAAAACGGTCAACTAACAGCCAGTTAATCAATCTCGACAGCCTGCTTGCGCTCGCAAACTAAGCGAAAGAAAATTGATTTGGGTTCGTCTACCTTTTTTTATGCGAACGATCTGTCAAAACTCAATCAAAATATATAAGAATATGCGAACGAATAGTAGTGAGCTAGACAAACCCTAATTGATTCAAAATGCGAGTGACTAGCTTTCTTTCGCATTCATTTTCATTCGAAATTGGAAAACTGCCTGTAAAGGTATGTTTACATGGTCGTACAAGATACAGTGGGCGCTCGATATGTGGGACTAATTAAAAATCAGACCTGCGGCGAAAACTGAATTTGCGCGATAACAACATTCAAAAACTGATTGAAATATTTAGTGCTATTATTTATTTATTTCGTGAGGATACATTCATAATGGTTTAAAATAAACATAATTCAGTGAAAATTGCTTATTATTAGTAAATATACATATATATATATATAAAATTATTTATACCAATCAAAAAATTATAAAAAATCAAAATCAAACAAGTAAGAGTGTAGTATATTCGGCTGGGCCGAATCTAAAATACCCTTCACGATAGTCACGAATATGTATAGTATATTAAAAATGTGACCTAAATATGCTCGGTTATATATGAACCGATAGCGGAATTTTCTATTTTCTGTATTTTAGTAACCTTCCTATATAACGAGAATTGCTTTTCAGCAAAAAAAAAAAATTTTTTTTAATGGAAAAATCGGTTCAGGCTATATCTCGAGTATATATGGACCGATATCGGATATTTTCTTTTTCCATATTTATATAACCTTATTTCATTACCAGAACTGCTTTTGAGCACAAAAAAGTTGTTTAGTCGGCATTTTCATCAAAAAACCTGTTAGGCTATACACCGGGTATATATGAACCGATATCGGAAATTTTAATTTTCCATATTTATGTAACCTTATATAATTACCAGAACTGCTTTTGAGCAAAAAAAAGCTATTTAGCTTCGCCTATGCGACATTTTCATTAAAAATTCGATTTGGGCTATATCTCGGGTATATATGGACCGATATCTGAAAAAAAAATTTTTGTCTTTTAGTCACCATGCTTAATAAGTGTGTGAAGTTTGAAGCAAAACGAACAACTTTTGTTTTCAAAAATTTTCATACAAAACTGCAAAAAAAATGGCTTTTTTCGGAATTTTGAATATATCTCAGCTATACGTGGACCGATATTACTGAATTTCAATAGCAAACCCATGAATCGATGGGGTAAAAGAATGGTGAAAGAAAAAAGTTTCTAAGTCTAATGGTTTTCTCAGAAACGGTATTTCAACAGCGGACAGACGGACATCGCTTAATCGACTTTTCCATTAATTCTGATTCAGAATATATATACTTTATAGGGTCGCAAAAAAAAACTGTAGAAATTACAAACGGAATCACAAACTTATATATACCCTTTACATTTTTGTGAAGGGTATAAAAAAGACGTCATTTTTTTTTTTACCATAATTTTAGTTCTTTTCAAAGCTTTTATAAATTAAATCCGTTTATGTAAATGAGACCACCAAAATATAAAAAAGACAATAAGATTGCGGTCACGATCTTGAGATGATAAACCAAATAGTCAAATTACTAAGTCCATTCGAATTTGTCACTAAAGAATTTTCGGGCCAGAACTTGTAACTTAATCAAAGTTTATACCAATGATAAATTGTTTTGCATCGAAGCTTCAAAGTGTTTCTTCCGTCATTAAATCTGTCACACAGTACAAGGCAATCTATTTGGTGAATGCACCCGTAGAATTGTTATGATAGAATTCCAGAGTTTTCAAAATCTTCGTGATCCTAATTAAGACACTTCAATGTCAGCTAGCGGGTCAGAAGAGGAAGTCCATAACGAAGATTTTGGTTTTTTAGCGTATGAAGAAATGGACCGATACAAGTATGTATCGATGCGTTGTCTTCGATACCGAGTGGGTATCGATACTTTGCGATCTCTACCATATCGAGTATAAGTATCGATACCCTAAGTAAGACTTGCTGCATACTATTTAGAGATAATTTTAGAAATGCTATGGTCCACATGTTTTTAGTTATTATAATTTTTGAATTACTTACCGATTAATGGATGATACACTCGGTACGTTATCTTGAGAGCATATGCCTTCTGACAAAAGCCTGTCTCGGATTTCCCAAGCGAACATGGTAGGGTTTTCACGTTTATAATTTGCTATTGCATCTACTACGGGGGGTGTGGCTACTTTTGGCTTTGAACCGCCAATAACTCCAGCTTTAAAGCTACCAGTCTCATAATATCTGAAAAAGAACAACAAGTTTGATGCAAAAGTCAATTTTGATGAAGAACACAATCGAAAAAAGTTATTCACATGTCTGGCAATTTTTTTTTGTTTCTATATTATTTATTTTTGTATTTAACGAACGAGCACAGAAACAGCTGCTGTGAAAACTTATGTCAGATCAAATTAAAAACGTAAATGTGACAGCAAAAGTTTTGAACTAAATGTTTATAATTTAATTATAAATAAATAGAAAACCGGAAATATCAGGTGAATCATCGTGAGTTTAGATTTACAAATGTGAAATGAAAATCTCGTTTTCCTCTTCCAATCAGGGTTGCGAACCTTGGTCTTCAAACGAAGATTGTTTCACTTTGAGGTCTGTACTTTTTGTATAAACATTTAGCACGGTTTGTTTCTTCACTATTTTTTGTCATTTTTATTTCAATCTATATCTTCAACGTTTAACTTTTTTCACACGTTAATTGTTTGTTTATTTTTAGCTTATATTTTATTCAGCGGTAGTTCGGATAAACTAGCGATAATTTGTCATCAAGTTAGAGATGATAGTGAATTCTACATAATGTTTGGTTTTTAAAATTTTTATGTCGAATTATGTTGGCTGAATCAAGATTGGGGAACGAATGACGAATTATGTTGGCAGCCCCACAATATAAGCCTTTGTGGAAACATGCTATTAAAATTTTTATTATCTGTTTGGACAATTCTTGGCATTTACTATTTGAAAGTAAAGGATAGAAAGACCTGGGGAATAAATCCTAGGAATTCCTGCTGGCAATTCAACGCTGTTGTTAAACCTATTTTAATGTATGTGGCGTTCGTGTGGTGTATGTCGTTGAAGAAAACCACCTACTGCAAAATCGTAGAAAAGATAATGCGTACTTCTGATCTGATTGGGGACTGGTGCTTCCGGCGCTATGCCATCGAAAGTACTTCACATAATGTTGAACTGGCATAATGCTGAACTGGCTAAATTCGGCTATCAGGCTATGGTCAAGGGGGCGACGTACGGTCATGCCTCAATAATAGTGAACCTTCCGGAGAATATTAATTACTGCTCGTTGGCTCCCCTAGGGGAACAGGTTTTGCCTTGGCGTATTCCTAACTTAGGCGCTCTGTTTTTCGGGGAAAAGAGGGGAAGGGCTCCCTCGTTTGGTGCGGCAAACAAAACTCTAGGAAGCCACATGACTTATGTTGTGTTGGCTTCCGAAACCCTTACCAAGGGTATAAATTGGCAGAACGGGGATCAGCATGGCCCCCGGGAAGTTCTGCTTGCGGTTCGACCCGGGCTGATCATGGTTGAGGTGCCTACCTTGACTGAAATGTTCTGGCTGTGGTTGAAACCTAAAACGCAGGAAGAGAGTGTTAGTATCCTTAATAATTGTTTGGTGATGGCTTCTTTCGAGGGCTAACAATCTCCCGAGGATCTGTTGCCTATACAACAGATACCTGTATTGTGATGGTGATGGTTGACGGGTGAGTTGGTTTAAGGGCTGATGCTCTTAGTGGGCTTCGGCCTACCAACTCATTAAGCCTTGTCCTCCATTGATTGCTGGGAAATTGCATACAGGAGGGATTAGAAGGCCCGAACTCCTCAACAAGAAGTTGCTCATATGATCGCAATCATATGGCAAGAATTGCTACCTGTGTGAGCCTAGCAAGCCACACGGGGGCGGTGGTGAATCGTTGGCTCACAGTTGCTCGTTGGCTCTACTGCCCGACATGAGATTTGCTGCAATTTTGTCAGGCATGGCCTCGTGTTTGTAATCTTTACAGATCCAACTCGGGATTGGCAATTGGTGGGGATACAGCTCTCCCCCTATATGAGAAGAGGATTAGTTTCAGGCCGCAAGATGAGTGTAGCAAAGTGCAGGCGGAAATCGCAGCCATACTGTAAACCGGCTAAGGAACTACAGGATATACGGGAATGATATCCGAATTTGTACTAATAGTTAAGCTGCATTGTATGCACTATCCGGGGTCTATTCGACATCCAGGTTGGTTCGTGAATGCCAAATATCGCTAAACGGGATAGCCAGACATTCGAACCTGAAGCTTTTCTGGGTACGAAGGCACAGTGAACTGTCCTGAGGAAATCTACTAGCGGATGAACTGGCAAAGGCCAGTATCCAGCTACAACAAAGAGATATACGACTAGATGTTATCGTTGGAGTCCTGCTTGAAAGCTATGAGAAACAAGTACTTTTTGAGGCCGCTCAAGGCATATGGTCTATTGAGGTTACCTGTCGAATATCAAGGCTGGCATGGCCCAGATATGATAACAGGAGGACTATAATCCTTTGAGGCTTGCCTTGACGGAGGTTGCGTTGTACTGTGGCGGTTCTGACGGCACATTGCCATATAGGAATGCACATTGCCATTTAAAGACTTCTGTAGAAGTTGCAGAGACGAAGGGGAAGTAGAGAGTGTTGAGCACTTTCTCTGCAGGTGTCCAGTTCTTTCTTGCATGAGGGCATTGTATCTAGGTATACCGATGCTGCATGATTTGGCGGAAGTATCGGAATGTGATGTAATGATGTGATGTAATGTTGGATCAGTTGAGATACATATCACACCCAAGCAACACAACGGGACCGGCTAAGTGGACTGGCTTTTCAATAGCTAGTAGCATATTAAATCTAACCTAAATGATAGCGACGTCTGATGTGTAGGCGATTTCTTTGTGCATAGCATCTAGTGTCTCGCGAAAAACATGAATAATGTTGGTTTTCAAAGCGTCAATCGTAAACGATTTACATATCCCCAGCAAAAATAGTCCCAAAGTGTAATATGGCACGATCTTGGTGGCCAAATAATGGTAAAAAAAATGTGAAGTAAGTGCTCACCAAAATAATTTCTCGACAATCCATTGTTTCACATGTAATATGGTCCGTAGCGCCGTGTTGTTGAAATCATGCGCTTGATTTCCTGAAAGAACATACTTCGTTAATACACTAAGAAGTAGTGTTTTGTCTTCTATCCTGTGTACACGTATTTTTACCTGGAATAAGCAAAGCTGTGGGTCGACAAATTTTTCTTAGCCTAAACAGTTGCAAAGATATATATGAGCACTAATCAGTTTTAACTAATTTATTTACAACATCTGAAATGATGTGATAATTTTTGTTTTGCTCCTCTTTCCGTGTTGTTATTGATAGGTTCAAGTAACACGCCCACAAACACTACTCCCTGTTTCCTCCTCTTCATTATCTGTTTTCCTATCTTCAGTACAATGCACTGCATGTGTTGAAGTCATCTTCTGAAAACTGGTCCGAGATAAAAAAACAATAGCGACGATTAATGCATTCGCCACGGTCTTTGCGTACACTCTCCGCTACAGCCGCTATATTCTCTTCACAAAGTACTGGGTGTGGTCTAAACGGAGACTTAAATTTCCGAATAGTATTAGTAATAGTGGTTTCAGTAGGTCGATTATGCGCACTGTCAGTATGACGGTCGAGTCGCACAAAGCGCTGTTCTTCGTAATACAGCTCAACAATTTAGAGAGGCGGTTTTGGTGTGAGTCTTTCCATGATGACTTGCCATACGATACTGAAAAAGAATTATAAAGCGGTTTGATATGTCTCATACGTGCTCTGCCAAACTCAACTTCACGATGAATCACCCGCTAGATACATATTTATGTAGAAATGTTTGTTTGCTTGCACTGGTTTTTATACTTAAGAAATATTGAGTACGATACATACCTTGAGAGAATTTTGGAAACACAGCCATGACTGACACGCAATTGGCGTGATATATCACAGGGCCTCACACCGTTGTGTGCTAGTTCAACAATCCTTTGACGCACCACATCTGGCAATGGCCTGCCATTAACAAATACTCCACCTAATTGATTGACACCACCATGACCTGTTTGAAGGAAAAATTAAAATCTGTTTTAGAATATATTTTTGCGATTTGAAATTTTGCTGAAAGAAGCGCCAAAATTTAAAAGGAAAAAACTTTTAATATTCTATAATAAAATACTCTGTTAATTTTTCACAAATTTTTCAAGTCAACTGTATATAATACCATAAAATTTCCGTTAAACAGTTAAATTAAAAACAAAATAATTAAACATTTGTATTTAAAATGCATTTTGATATAAATCGTTTTTTTTATAGAGAAATAAAACTTTATGTTGGCAACACCTTTTCAAACGGCAGCCATTTTGTTAGCTGTTAAGTTGTTTATGGCATGAAGCAAATAACTAAGATGATGTCGAAAAGTTGACAAAATAGTTTTCTACTATGCATCACGTCACGGCCCGGAAAAGAGGTTTTGCCTTGGCGTAGATCTAGCCGGGGTCCGTCTATAGTGCTACAAGCTTCTAGCGCAAAGTTGCGACCTGTGCAAGCCACACCGGAGCTCTGGTGAATCGTGAATTGTCTCGTTTACATAGTTCTTTTATATGATCTAAAATTTTGTTCCGAAACAATGGATGAACCCAAGTTTTGCACATTATGAATTTTGACAGCCAGACAATACTTGACGTACAAATTTAGGTATGAAGTGTTACCAAGGCAGCTTTACACAAAGAATGGCAAAACATTTCTTACAAGCTACATCATTTTGAGAAAACAGCTAGACTTTGTCGCTTTTATTATGTTATATGTTTTTTGCAGTGTTGTCAACTTTCGAAATTCAAAACGTACCAAATTGGGAGAAAAAACGCGTTATTTCAACAAAAACGCCTCAAATATAGAATTTGTATTTCTAATCCCCATTTTTAAAAAGAAAATTATAATATTTTTGTATAAAAACCATAACAATGTAACACACGTTTAAGCGGCTAGCAGACGATCAAACTAGGCTTTACGAGTAGAGTACCACCTGTTGGCATATCATCAAATTCCTTCAATAGCAAAAATTCATGTTTGTCAAACTTGACCTGGTAATCCTATCGATAAAATAATTTTAACGATACTTTATCGAATTTGCTGTTCAGTTATATTTTTAACGATATTTGCTGCCGATCAAAAAAAACTCTTACTTTTACAGTCTGCTATTTCTTACACAAAAACACATCTGTTTACCATTTCTAGAATTATACTAAAGAACAATATAATCTTTTCTGTAAGTGATGAAGTTTGTACCGTAGGAAAGATTCGATTATCGGCTCGTTAAAAGTTACAAAATTACACTACAGGTCAGCAAACTCGTTAAAGAGTGATTCCGGCAAAAATAGTATACTTTTCAATTGTGTTTTTGTAAGCGATCAGTGAAGATATATATATTGGTCAGAATGAGTGAATTTATTAAAATAAGAATTGAATAATTTTGCTAATATTTTGGTCATTTGTAAATTAATAAAGCAGTAACTACATCCCGCCCCATCAGAAGTATTACAGTTTTTACAGTGATATTTGACAAACTTGTCCTGATATTTTAATAAGAAAACACTCTCTAAAGCAGAAACTTTTATAAATGAAATATTCCTTTTTCTTTACAGAATATCTATAATTTACAACAGCAGTATAAGATCTGGTGTGTTTTCCACATTATTACTCCGTGTTCTCAGTGTGCTTTGCAAAATAATAAGAAAAAGTGTTGTAATTTGAAGAAAGGTATTCAAACCGCTATAAAAACACTTTTTTCTTATATTGCGGTGCCACCGAAATTTTGAAAAACGCACCGAAAATTAAAAAAAATGCGCACTGCGACCCGGTTAAAGAGTTTTTAGCATAAAACATGTTAAAAATCACCAAAAACGATGCGAAATGCACCGAGTTGGCAACGCTGGTTTTTTGGTGTCGTCTCTACTGTAATAGTAACACTATAGCTGCGTTGGCTTTGCTTTGACGAAAACATACGGTTTGTGGCCAAGCTTATAAGACAACATGCATTTCAACCAAGGCGAATTTATGCAAGTGAATGCAAGGCGAATTCATTACTAGGTGAACTTGACAGCTCAGGTGATTATTTTGTTCTTCCCGCGTTTTTTCCAATGACACTGTCAAATTTTTTTTTCTTTTGTTTACAAACTTTTTCGCGCCATTCCAATCTGAAGATTTTTTGCATGATTTGGTGCAATTTCATGAGATTTGTGTGAATTTAAAAGTGAAAAACTAATATAATCTGTAATTTTAATTACAAACAATTATAAAAGTTTACATTTAACGTTTATATAAAAATTTTCCAAGCTGAACAATCTTAGGCGAATTTAGATTTTGACATTCGGGATATGTTTTAAAATAACAAAATACATACTACTGAATTCGCCTCACCGCTTGTATTCACCTGTACAAATTCGCCTTGTACAGGGGAAGGCGAATTCAGCACTATGTATTTTGTTATTGTAAAACATATCGTCAATGTCAAAATCTAAATTCGCCTAAGATCAAGGCGAATTCATTATTAGGTGGATGCATCGGCGAATTCAGGCGAATGCGTTTAATATGGCGGCACTTTCTCTGTTAAGTTTTGTTTACCATTTCGGCGCCATTTAAATTTTTGTACATGTTCTTTATCAACTACTTTTGACAGCTTAAGTGTGAATTCGCTTTTTTACACAAACAAAATACCAGTTGTTTTTTTTATTGTTGTATTGTTGTAGCGAAGCGGCTACCTTGTTTTTTGTATCATGCCTAAGATTGTTCAGCTGGAAAAATTTTTTATATAGGCGTTATATGTAAACTTTTATAATTGTTTGTAATTAAAATCACAGATTATATTAGCTTTTCAGTTTTAAATTCACACAAATTTCATGCAATTCAGATTAAAATGGCGCGAAAAAGTTTGTAAACAAAAGAAAAAAAATTTTACAGCCTCATTGGAAAAAACGCGAGAAGCAAAAAACAATCACCTGAGCTGTCAAGTTCACCTAGTAATGAATTCGCCTTGACTTTAACTTAGTTGCCAGTTGAAAAAGTAAATGTACAACGTACGAGAATTTCTATGTCACTAGCCTTTCACAAGCAGCAACCCTTTGTCTAGATTAGCAATAAATATGTTAACATTTATTGCAGCAAACGTCAAAATTGTGTTATTGCCAGTGAAGACAGCTTATTGCTAGTGGTTGCAATTATTGATGCAATAATTGTCAATGAACTTTCGTTAACAATTATTGCAGACACAAAACGTCAAAATTTATTGTCATTTGAGTTTAATATTAAAGAATTTTTGAAACATTCTGCTTGCGAATAATTTTAGTAAATTTTTCCTTTGCAAAATTTATTAATTTAATTCTTATCACTTAAAATAAAGTGTTTTCTTTTAACGGATTGGTGCATTGAGAGTGTTTGCAAAGTAATCACAGTTTTCTTGTCTTTAGGACTTGAAAAGTCCAGATAAAATAAAATTTTAAGTTATTTTTGCAATAAAATTTTATTTTACAAAAACATTTATTTGCAAAAACATTTGTTTGCAATAAAATTTTGCATTTTGCGCTGAACATTCCTATTCGGTTTTTTGTAATCATGAGTTGTCATAAATACAGTCACTCACATTTAAAGTCGGGCAAACATTGTCGAAAATTTATGATCTTAATATTTATTTTTTGATGAAAGATGATGCGTTTAACTTTTTTTTTTGTTTTATCATAAAAACTCTTATTAATAGAAAAACCATAGAAATTTTATTTTAAGTCCCATTATAAAATACATAAGAATAACAAAATGAGAAAAAGTAAATTCTCTGTCTCACATTGAAAGTCGGGCACTTAATGTTTTGTACAATGAAAAAGTGAAATATACCGTTACCGATGAAAGATGATGCGTTTAACTTTTTTGTGTTTTACCATAAAAACTCTTATTAATAGAAAAACCAAAGAAATTTTATTTTAAGTCCCGTTATAAAATACATAAGAATAACAAAATGAGAAAAAGTAAATTCTCTGTCTCACATTGAAAGTCGGGCACTTAATGTTTTGTACAATGAAAAAGTGAAATATACCGTTATTTCTACATTTTTCTTCTTTTGTCTCCAAAACAATTATTTCTTCTTACACAATCATTCGGTCAGTGAAGATTATAAAAGTTTTTTGAAAAATGCCGCGCAAAATTAAACAATCCACCTTCGAAGAACGGAAAATAATAATTGAGTTGCACTTAGATGGAAAATCTGAAAGGGAAATATCTAATTTGATAAAAAAAATCAAATCTACAGTGCATGATATCATTTCTAGATATAAAGAAAGTGGTTTGATAGCAAATAAAAAACGCGGAGCCCGAGCAAGAAAGCGTTCACGCAGAGAGACAGCATGATTTTAAAACAAGTGAAGAAAAATCCTTTTATTTCTGCTCCAAAACTGACAGCAATGGTCAAGGAAGCTTGTGGGACGGAGGTAAACCCAGAAGCAATAAGAAGACTTCTTCGCAAGAATGACTTTCATGGCCGAGTGGCACGGAAAAAACCTCTTATAAGTAAGAAAAACCAAAGCGAACGGCTTGTTTTTGCTCGTCAATATATGACCAAAGATTTTGATTTCTGGAGTACCGTAAGTTGGAACAAACATAAAAATTTAATTAGGCTTATTATTAATATTTAGGTATTGTTTACTGACGAAAGTAAATTTAACTTATTTGGGTGCGGTGGAAGAGGCAAAGTATGGCGCAAACCAAACAAAGAGATGGAAGGCAAGAATTTAAGAAAAACAGTAAAGCACGGTGGTGGATCGGTTATGGTTTGGGGATGCATGGCAGCCTCAGGCGTTGGAAATTTGCATTTCATTGACGGTGTTATGAATAAGAATGTTTATTTAAATATTTAAATTTGAGAAAAAATTTAAAAGAAAGCGTAAAAAAACTCGGCATTGAAACTAATTTCCAATTTTGCCAGGACAATGATCCTAAACATTCAGCATATGATGTAAAGAATTGGCTGCTCTATAACTGTCCGAAGGTTATTAAAACCCCTGCACAAAGTCCGGACCTCAATGTTATTGAACATTTGTGGGACGAATTAGGCCGCCGGATGCAGGACAGGCAGTGTACGTCAATTCCACAACTAAAGAATGCCTTACAGGAAGAGTGGAATAATATAAGTCCTGAGGTTTGCAAAAAATTAGTGGAATCTTTGCCTAACCGCTTACAAGCTGTTGAAACCCAAAAAGGTGGATCTACAAAATATTAATTTTGCGTTATGTTCACATAATGCTAATTTTTTATTAATTGCCCGACTTTAAATGTGAGACTGAAAAGTGACCTTATTTGAGTTAAGCCTTCGTATACATTTAATAAAAGAACTTGGAATAAATTGTTTTTGTTGTTTTTAAATAAAAGAACTTTTGTGATAAAATAAACAAAATTAAAACGAATTTTTCTTCCGTCAGCTTATAAATATTGGGACTAAAAGTTTTTTCATGTGTCTGCGCGACTTTAAATGTGAGTGACTGTACGTGTTCCCATATCTTTGACATAAGCAAAGCAATAAGCAATTTTGTACCGTTGTTCTGCCGGCGTTATTGCTTCATTGCGAACATATTTATTGCTAATCTAGACGGGGAGTAAGTATTTAATGCCCGACTGCTGGATCATCATATAAGCGAAATATCGTTAAAGTTGTCACATGGATCAAACCGTATTGAACTGTCGGGCATTCATTTGTAAGGAAACATGGTTGTGGTAAATGTTTTGCTTTATATCGCACATTGATGTGGCTACTCAAGATTCTTCTGTAGCTATTACAGCGAAAGTTAACGGAGAGTAAATCACAATTAGACTTTTCTACAGTGCAAGTTCATTATTCGCCGATACATTCACATTTCGCAATCGCTCTGATGGTACAGCTCGCTACGCGTAACCGTGTAAATAACAGCAATGCGTATATGAAGCCTGCAATATCCAAGACAGATGATTTAATGGACCTTAACTTTATATTTGGACTTTGTGCAACCGCATAACAACTTATTAAAACTATTGTACGAGTAAATGGTTTTGCTTTATATCGCACATTGATGTGGCTACTCAAGATTCTTCTGTAGCTATTACAGCGAAAGTTAACGGAGAGTAAATCACAATTAGACTTTTCTATAGTTCAGCATGTGTTAAAAGCACCAAAAGTCCAAGTTCATTATTCGCCGATATATTCACATTTCGTAATCGCTCTGATGGTGCAGCTCGCTACGTGTAACCGTGTAAATAACAGCACTGCGTATATGAAGCCTGCAATATCCAAGGCAGATGATTTGATGGACCTTAAATTTATATTTGGACTTTGTGCAACCGCATAACAACTTATTAAAACTATTGTACGAGTAAATGGTTTTGCATTTTCGCTTTGAGATTTCGAGTTGAAAATTGTTATTGGCTTGACACCCCTCTAACTGGTTGGCGCGTCAATTGTTGACAAAACGACTTGAGATATTACATTTCGACTGAAAATACATAAATGTCTCTTTATGGCTTAAAGTACGAGTGACTCTTACACAATTAACATATGAACACAATTAAAAATATCTACATATACACACTCACAAACGCATGTGCTTGAAAACGATTTTAATTATTTTGTCAAAGAAAGATGACGATTATAATGGCTTCTCCTCGACTACTTGGGTTTGTTTGTATTGTCAAATTGAAAAATAAAAGCATTTTTGTTATATTCCAACAAAGGAACACAATGCCAACTGCCTGCCCGACAGACAATGTTTTTCAACGTTTGTAGAACCATGCAACAAAGCAATAAATGAATAATCAAACACATTTTCAAAAGTTAAATAATGTGCAACAAAATCTGTTGTTATGGGTAACTTAACGTGTGTGTGTGTGTGTATTGTTGTGTGTGTATTGTTGTGTGCCTGTATGGGTGCATGTGTGCATTTTTACAATGAAGAGCAAAGTTGCAAATAAATAAATCTGACAATGTTTATTTATTATTACATTTTGCTTAAATTTTAAACAAGAGACAGTAATTACAAACAACAGTAGCAAACAAAACAAATACTTTCAAACTTTACACTTAAATTCAAATATTGTTTTTAGACGAAATTGACAAATCTTTATATTGTATTTTCTAAATTGCTGTTTGTTTGTGTTACTAAATCAATTGATAAACTTGCCAGAATTAGGTCAATACCCAGTTGGCCATGCATGTAAAACAAGACAAATAGAAGGGTACAATGTAATAGAAAATCGTGGAAGACATATTAACGGCAGTTCGAACCAATCGTTGGCAAGAGTTTCGACCAAAGTACCACGAAATGGTGCAAGACCACACAGACACAACGACAGTTTCTTCTATCAATGAATAAAAATGAATACTCATATATATAATATTTATGTTTGTGTGGCAACCCACCACTTCTACATAAAAATGCATCATTACATTGAATACTTATTTTTACAACTTAATACCTTTTCTGTACACCTGTCGAGCGCTTTGCTTTTGAGGTTATATTTTCTTCTCTTGGCGAATCATCGACACGAGTACACGTGTGAATTCAATTTCTTTTTAAATAAAGTAACTTTTAAGTTTTATTGGACTAAGTTAGTTTTATTTGTAACTAACCATCCAAATTTGTTTTCTTAGAACCCCGTTATGTTCTTGCCAATATATTTTAGCAGCCCACCTTTCCTTATATATCCATTCCCTGGGAAGCAGGTTTTTCCTTAGAGTACACCAAACCAGGGCACTCTGTTTTCTGGGGCAAAGAGCAAAGTTGTAGCAAATAAACTTCTAGGAAGCTGCATGACTTATGGTGTACTGGTCATCCGAAACCCGTACCAAGGGTTAAGATTGGCAGAACGGAGATCGCAAAGCCTCCGAGAGATTCTGCTTTGCAGACCATCTAAGTACTGATCATGGTTGAGATGCCTGCCTTGGCCTAAAATTGCAGAAGAATTAGTTTCCCTGATAGCTTTGGTGCTGGTTTTCGGGGGCTAATAGCCCCTGAGCTACTGTTGTCTTGTAACAGATACATGCACTGTAAGTAACCAGGGTGAGTTGGTTAAGGGCTGATGTTCTTATTGGACCTACCACCGCATTGAGCCTTGAATTCCATTAACTGTTGGGAAATTGCATACAGGAGGGATTAGAAGGCCCAGACTCTTAAGCAAGGGGTTCGTCTATAGGGTTACAAACTTATAGCGAAAAGTTGCGACATAAGTGAGACTGGTAAGCCACATGTAGGCGCTGGTGGATCGGGAATAATTCAGGTTAGGCCAACATGGCATGTATTGATGCAAATCAATTTCACAATCTTCCCTTAAACATCTTTAGAAAACTGAAACAAGAGGAAGATTTCGCCAACTGGATACTTAGCTTCTTATGTGTATGTCTATTAGTAAAGCATTCTAAATTGCTGGTATGTGCTTCCAACAGGACGGAGCCACATGCCACACAGCTCACGCATCATTTAGTTTAGTTAGAGAAACTTTTGATGAAATAATAATTTCCCATAATGCACCAATCACTTTTAAAGAATATAGCGTGACGCAGGTTGAAATCGCAGATATAATGAGAGCAGCTAACTTAATGAGATAGCAACACATTCAAACCTGAGGCTTTTCTGAGTACCGGGGCACAGTGGAGTGTCCTGAAATGTTGTACAGAACGAACTAGCACAGGCTGGGGTCCGTTTACAATAAAGGCACATTGATAACTTAGTAGGAGTCCCGATTAAATGCTATTAGAACCGGCCGCAGCTGCCATCAACTTGTAGGGGCTGTACAGAACAGATGCTTGGTGAGATTAGCCACTGGATAGCAAAGCTATTATGACCTGTGTATGTTTGAGGGAGAGCTACGGGCCTGTGAGACCTTTCCCCATGAAGAATGCGCACTTTGATAGCAGTTTTGACAAGACATTGTCACATAGCGACGCATGTCGCTAATGATTTCTGTAGAAGTTCTAGCGACGAGGAGGATGAGAGTGTTGAGCACTTCTTTTGTCGGTGTCTAGGTCCAGCTCTTTTTTAAGAGTGTAGTACCGTTACTGCACGGGTTAGCATACATCGGAATGCGTGCTGAGTGGAGTGGAATTCTTTTATCCGGATTTCGGGACGTTTTGTATCTGAACTTCAGGGAATACAATGGAATCAAGACAAGACTCAACTTCTATAAAACTTATCCTAACCTATAATTGGCCACCAAGACACTATTGGATTGTTTTCTTTGGTGCTATGTTAAGTCACTTGCTTATTTCGACAAGCAAGCTGTTCAACTGTATGGTAATATTATCACTCGATTTTATATTCTCGTTATAGATGCGTTTATTTGCCTCTATTTGAAGAATACTTTCTTGTCACACGTCCTGCTTTAGACAAATTGCCCTGGTATTCTGATCCAGTCTTAAATTGGGCTGATGTGATGAGTAAGTTCAATTATTAATCAATACTAGTTGCAATAAAAAGTGACGAATGTAAACAGCTTTTTTTAGTAATCGAAAAACGATCAATTAGAGAAGTCTTAAAAACATATCGCCCTTCGTATTACGGAGTAGGAAAGAGTTTTTGAGTTTACTATATAGAATAGTCAAGTCCACAAATAAGTTCGTCGAAAGAATAATATATATCGTAAAAGATTAGATTTAACCGAATTATAGTCCATCACTAGCAATCACTTTTTCCCACCTTTCAGATAGCGTTCGGATTCCAGCTCAGAAGAACTTCTTATCTTTGTAGTTATCCACACATCAAGGCAATGTGCCATTGATCGAAACAGATAATATTCGGACGCGTAGGGTTGTGCTCCCCAATCAAGTAGTTTTTACCAGAAACGGACTAGGATTATTATGCAGAATAATAATAATTATTTCCTCATATCTGAAGAGCGTTCTTACTTCAGCGCTTGGCTAAAGCTCTTTAATTGTGGTTAGGTAGGGTTCCAGTGATTGTTTCGCTTGGCTTAAGCAGCTTGTAATACACCACACTGGCTGATCTGACCAAATGCACAGCGGGAGGTTTTTCCTAAAATACTCGATTTGGAAGCAAATGTTAACGCGCGGCCAGGTATTAATCGGATTACCACATTTATCACTAACGACATTTCGCTGTAACATAAGATTTCAGTTTTAACAGGTGACTCAATTGTTTTTATACTGATATGATATAACCGGGACTAAAATAAATAGAAGGATTGTAAAGGGTATCCCTGTGCCATACACACTTTTAACTTATATTCCCAATTATGTTTTACTTCATATGGAGCGCAGTGCTCGCTCATGTGCTGAATTTGAAAATCCTGTTTAAATAAATTTATTTTACGAGTGGTTGCAAATGTTTTGCTCGCTACTTTACATATTCTTCCCCTCCCAATATTTGGACAGCAGTGACAATTGTTGAATTTATTTGATTTTTGCTTTAATGTTTTATTCGGTGTTGCCAGAAAGAAACAATATGCTTAATTTATTTAAAAAAATATACTTTACTTGGCCGTTATACAATCAAATTTTATTTCAATCTTGCTTCAAGTTTAAATTCTCTCTCAATTTGTTAGCAAACAAACGTTTAAAAATTTAAGAGAACTCGCGTTCAAGTTTTCTTTTAAGACGAGTATTCTCTTTAAGTTCCAGAAAACAGCTGATTGCTGTTTTTCTTTCGTATTCTGCTGCAGTTGTTGTCTTGATAACATCTCGCAAGAAATAAATTGCTTTAACATTGAAATTGTTTTCTCTACTTAACTAAAAATTAAAGTTGCTTGAGAGTTACAAAAGCAAAATGTGATCTTATGAAAAGCGTCAAAAACAGAATTTAAATCGTCATCATGCCATTTTCAACACCCAAAATCATTAAAATGGTGATAAATCGTCATATATGAGAACCGTGATTATGTTAACTGCAGACCATGCTACAAAAAAGAAGGTGGCCGCTTCCCTACAACAATACACTACTAAAATAATAATAAATGTTTTGTTTGTGTAAATGGCCAATTTTTAAACCTGAACTGTCAAAAGTTCTTCATAAGAAACACGTGCATTGTTGTTATTTTCATCGTATAGGTGTGAAGAAAAGAGAATGATAAAAGTTGACAAAGTGTGTAAAGGAGTACTGATAACAAATTATCCTGAATCCGCTTTGTAACTATATTTATATTTTTCTTTGTGCTATTACAATAAATATAACAACAAAAACATCACATGTACGAGTATTTTATTGGTAGAGATTAATGTAATGTCAAAATTTGTGCTCTCTTTTGCTCGCAAAAGCAATAAATTCTATGCATTTTTTCAGAATTAAGCTCTAAACACTTAGACGACAGCAGACTTCACAACTTCACGACTACAAATGAAGTTAGCTTCAAATGCTGCCGTCTCATCAGCAACATAATTATTTTAAAGGCAGCAACAGCTTTATATGTATTTAAACAATGCAAATTTCAGAGGTGCCACATATTTATTTTACATGAATAAAATTAAAATAACCGACTAAAAACGTAAAAATATCACGTAAAACTGTAAAAACTAATCAATTTATTTGTTTATTTTATTTATATGATGTTTATTTCTATTAAATATTTCAAACAAATTTTAGTTTTTATTGCTGCCAATTTATATTTATAGTGGCAGCACTGCATTTACTTTTTGCTGCTTACGAAAATAGAAATTAATCTAAGTTGGCAGCAACAGCAAATGCTGATGTGAAGTCGTGCTGCTGTGATGTCGTTAAAACAATCGTGTGCATTTAAACACATGTATTTTATTTTTGACAGATTGCTGCTTGCTGTCTGCTGTCGTCTATGTGTTTAAAGCTTTATGCAGCTTGAAAACAATATTTTGACATTCTCCTTGCTCGGAAATAAAATGCGGCTGTGTTTGTATCACTGCCTGCCTTGGCTTGATAGAAATACTTATACTTCTTATGCTGTGTTGGGATGAACATTAAGAAATCCGTTTTCTCATTCTGTCAAATGTTATAAAAATGAATTTTACTAAATTAATAATAGTTTTCACAAAAACTAGAAAGAAAATCTAAATAAATTTTAGCGTATTTTAATCTACTGAGTTTCTCTAAATGTAGCATGCACACACACACACACACGCACACACATTTGTACACAGTTTAGTAAAAACTGTGAAAACAGATATTTCAAGAGAAGCAAGTTTTGTTCACGAATCTTTCATCTGGAAACAAATAATATTAATACTGCTTAATCTAGCATCAAGAGTGCCACAATGGCAGCACTGGTTTCCCTTTCGACGATAGTTTTTGTCAAGTACGTACGTACACAAACACTCCACCGATTGCCAGTTAGTCAGTCTACTTGATGCTCGTATGTGTAAGTAACTTTATTGTTATTATTATAGAATAATCAAAAGGACATACGCCGAAACAAACGTGTGTACACCTCTTGTCTCTTGTGTATGATAATAGTGAAGCTGCCACTTCAGAGCTCAGAGTAAGTAACACAAAATAATACAATTAAATACAATACAGTCAAATACAAAAAAAAGAAAGGCAAAAGAAAAAAAAAAAAGAAAACAATGCATTACACTTAGGGTTATCATAAGGTTTGTTGTTGCTGCATTTGTTTTCGTTGTTATTGATACAAAACAGAATTATTTCACCTTTTGTTTGTTGATTCATTTAAACGCAATAAATGAATCAACAAATACGTATACATTTGTATTTACATAGTAAGTATGTACATATGTATGTGCATACATATCGTTCATCTAATGTAGAAATGCCCTAACTAACATTATTGTAACGTTAGAGGAGAAGGAAGGAAACCTTATTATAGAAACTGTGTTTAGGATGCGTTTACACGGCAACACAAGATATTCAAATTTTGAAATTGCGAAATAATAATGGTTGGAAAATTAAAAGCCTAACTATGTATAATGTGCATAGACTGGCTTAAACTTATGTTAAAATTAAACGAAAAGCCTCTCAATTGCATATGTGAATCTAAAACGACTTTTAGTTGACCACAATGTACTTATATAAACTTAATGATTCCCATTGTTGCACAACTGCGTAATACTTGTGTATTTTCCAGGTAATGGGTGATTTTATAAGAACTATCGGAAATTAAAAAAAAAAAAAAACACATAAAATTCAGAAAAATGCAGGAAATATTTATTTGGATCGATAGTTGGGTCGATATAATTTAATGTTTGAAGATTATTTCATGCAAATGTTGGCCGCGGCTGCGGCTCAAATGGTCCATCCGCTTAGTCCAATTTTGGCATACTCTTTCCAACATTTCGGCCGGTATCTCACGAATAATGTTGGCAATGTTGGCTTCCAGTGCGTCAATCGAAGCGGGCTTGTCGCTATAGACATTAGCCTTAACATAGCCCCACAAAAAATAGTCTAGAGGCGTTAAATCGCACGACCTGGGCGGCCAATTGACTGGTCCCAAGCGTGAAATAAACTGTTCACCGAACTCGCCTCTCAATTGGTGCATTGTTTCGCGTGCTGTGTGGCATGTGGCACCGTCTTGTGGAAACCACATGTCATGCAAGTCAAGCTCTTCCACTTTGGGCAAAAAAAAGTTTGTTATCATCGCACAGTAGCGCTCACCATTCACAGTAACGTTGTGATTCGCATCATCTTTGAAGAAATGCGGCCCAATGATGCCGCCAGCCCATAATCCGCACCAAACGGTTGTTTTTTGTGGATGCATTGGTAGCTCTTGCAATGCTTCTGGCTGCTCTTCACTCCAAATACGGCAGTTTTGCTTGTTCACGTATCCATTCAACCAGAAATTAGCCTCGTCGCTGAACACAATTCCTCGATAAAAAAGTGGATCTTCATCTAACTTTTCAAGAGCCCATTCACCAAAAATTTGGCGTTGTGGTAGTTCGTTTGGCATCAATTCTTGTACCAGCTGTATCTTATAAGGCTTCACACCCAAATCCTTCCGCAAAATTTTCCACGTAGTGGAGTAACAGAGGCCCAATTGCTGCGAACGGCGCCGAATCGATAATTCACGGTCATCACAAACCCTGGCCGATACGTCTGCGATATTTTCTTCAGTTCGCACTCTACGTAAGCGTGTTGGTGGTTTAATGTCCAACAATGTAAATTTGGTGCGAAATTTTTTTACAATAGCTCGAATTAACAATACAATAGGTCGATTAAACTGACCATAAAATGGAAGAAGCGCGCGATGAATTTTCTTAACAGAGCACGCATTTTGGTAATAAAATTCAATAATTTGCAAGGGTTGTTCGTTTGTAAGACGATTCATGATTAAATTATAGACCAAACTGAAGATGTTTGACAGTGACACAAGATACAAAACGTGCGTGAGCTGTCAAAACTAGTGTTGCCAAAAAGATAATAGCAAAAAAATCACTCTTTAGATCATATAGAAAAGTACTATTAATTACAACAAAGTATTTGTATGCAATAACTTCCAAACAAAATCTAAAAATAATTTTTTAGTAATTTCTTGAATTGAAAATGTTAAGAAAGAAACGTATTTGTTTCTTTGGCTTCAATTTTTCTTTCTTATTTAAATAAATTTTGTAAAGATACACACAAACCACTGAAAACAAAATTCCGTACAAAAAGTGCCTTCAGTTTCGTACTTTGCTTAAGCAACTGACATTAGACGAAACTTAACGAAAAGTTTCATCAAGTACATTATAGTTGTACACATTTGATTATACGTTTTCGCACAGTTGCTAAAGCTGGCTTAAATTAGTTTAGTAACTTAATAGTTAGGCCTTAAAGTGGAAGGTCCATAACACGCGCTTTATACTCGTAGGTATGTTGTCGCCTTTTACGCGTTTCATGTCTTCTACGCGTTCTACACTTTTGCAAACTCAAGTAATATGCAACGCTTTTGATGCGTTAAGTTTAAAGTATGTTTTTTATTTGCTTCATTTAAGTGAACCCACAATGAGCCGAGCATAGTTAATAACACTTGGGCTGAAAAGTCCTGGGCCTAACAAAGAACGTAATCTCCATCAAGAGCTACGCAATCATTCCAGCGACGCTCTAACATTTCAATACCACTTTTGTAGAACGATTTATCTTTTGCCTCAAAATAGGCCTCAGTTTCAGCGATAATCTCTTCATTCGTGCAGAATTTCTTGCCGGCGAGCATTTTTTTTAGGTCTTCGAAAAAAATGCTCGAAGTAGCTGGGAGCGACTTCAAGCATTTTGCCATTGTTTTGATTGACTTGTGACACGGTTTGCTTTGATGAAACAAAATTTTTTTCTTTGCCATATTGCGGTCGTTTCTTTGCAATTTTGGACTCTAAACGCTCTAACAACGCTATATAATATTCACTGTTATTGGTATTTCCTTTCTCAAGATAGTCGATGAATGTTACACCACGCAAATCCCAAAATACTGAGGCCATAATCTTTCCAGCCGATTAGACCGGCAGAGCGGGTGGCTCGTCGGTCTAAACTTACGGTGGTGAATTATTCTCGATGCACCACTGTCACCGTGTGACTTGTAAGTTTGTAGTCATATAGACAAATCCCTTGCTTAAGAGTTTGGGCCTTCTAATCCCTCTTGTATGCAATTTTAATGAGTTGGTAGGTTGAAGCCCAATAAGAGCATCAGCCTTTAACCAACTTACCCATTTAGCCATCACCTCTGGTGCCTTACATTACAGGTAGCCGGTTGCAAAACAAGAATACCTCGGGGATTATTAGCCCCCAAAGACCGGCATTGCACCGTAGTTATCAGGTAATCTAATTTTCGGTTTAAACTCAATCATTGTCAGCACGGAGATGGTCTGCAGAACCTAACGGGGTGGCTTTGCTGATTTGAACCCTTGGTAAGGGTTTCGGAAGTCCAACACAATATAAGTCATGCGGCTTCCGAGAGTTTTATTTGCCCGGGAACGCTTGTCCCTAAAAGCAGAGTGTACTGGTTTGGTGGCAAAACCTACTCCCCGTTGCGCTATAAAATTATAACTTTTTAGTTGCAGGGCATTGAAGCCGCACATTATGATTTGATTCACACAATATATACGTGTATGACAACTTTTGACAGCCGGACAACGTTTTATCCGCCTATTTTAGTGCTCTCATGGCTGCTTTAAGTCACCCATATTGTAATTTATTTACTGCTTCCTAACGCTGCGTTTACACACGCAATTAGTGGCATGCAAATTTTGTATACGTATTATCAACGAAAAACAATTCGAAATACTCGAATCTCTTGCCACTCGCTTTTCAGTTTACACATGCCATTGCAATTTGTTTACATCTCGAATTTTGCCTCCATTTTGAATTTGTCTTCTCTTAACAAAATAGAGTTACCGAGTTCACCATATATGGGGAAACGATAAAAATTTATTTTTATTAAAATTATTTTAATAATCTAATGCTTTATAATTAACGAAACTGTTCTTTTTATGCGTATTTTCAGAAATAACTCCTAATAATACATATGAGAAGCTAATATTTGTATGTACATTTTGCTATAATACAGTCAATTTGCATTAAGTTCTTGGCAGGGTAACATTGTTTATCATCTTGACATTCAGTGCGAGTGCATGCAAAATTTGCTGCCACTGGAGCTGCCGTTGCGAAAAATGTGGATGTATTAGTGAAAAATTGTGAATGTATTAAGTTTTTCGAACTGGCAGTGGCATGTGTAAACTCTAAGTAAAGCTTTAAGATTATTTACTGGAATCACTAAAAACTCAAATTCTGAAATATGTGAGTTAGGGCCTTCCCACATGAGAGCAACGATATGTACTATGAATGCATGTGCAAATAAGCTGGATGTGGATTTGTATTTACATTTATATAAATGTATGCACATGCTTACACACATATGCACATGCTCTCCTATTCATTAGTTTTTTCCTTTTTGTTTTTGTAAACGTTTTTGTTACGTATAGATATGTATGTACACACGTGAGTATTTGTTTTAATTTATTGTTTTGCACATTTCAAGTGAAATTAATATTGAATTACATATTTACTGGATGGAGTCTTGATCCACTTAAAGTTTACACGCGTTTAGTTTTTGCCTTATTTGACATTTATTTTTTAAGGTTTCAAATATTTTTGCTGTCTAAGAATTGGCTAAATGGTCATGTTGTGTGGGAACGTGCTTTATACAGGGTGTCCCAAAACTCAACGTCAAGCTGAAACAGGGTGACGAGATTGATTGTAACCCTCATGACAGTGCGACCACATAGGCAATCTGTCGTGTCTTAATACTAGCAATAACGCCGGCAGAATTATGTCATCAAATTGCTAATGTTCAACGGAGAACTTTTAGTTGGCGAACATGTAAATATCTTATAACATAATTTGAAATATTTTGGCAAAGCAGGTTGCGCATGTTTCAATTAATTGTAATTGTTATATTTTGTTTTTTATTCTTTTACAAATGAGTGCTTTAAAGCATCAATCTCCAAACACGCCATCCTTTTTTTTATGAACTCAAAAATGTAAATAATTAAATTTTTTCTCTTGATAAAATCACTTTTTATAACAATTTGCACATTTGTTTATAAGTATATTGAGGCGTATTTTTGTATGTACACTGAAAAATATTTGCTTCATATTTCCAATGAACCCTATTCATTAGATAATTTTCATTAACGGAATGAAAAATTACGTTCCATGAATGATAGCATTAATGAAAATATTCATTAAAATTGATTCATTAGTTTTCATAATTTCATTAGAAAATTTCATTGGATTTGTAATAAAAAATTTTTGAAGGCTGTGTGCAAAATTTTAGAGATTTATTAAAAGTGAGAAAATAAATATATTATAACTACTAACTAAATGACAAAGTAAATTATTTTATACACTAATTACTGTGTAAAAAATTATTTTAATAAAAATTTCAATAGTTTTTTAGTTCTTATGAAAATTTTCATTATATTAACTAAACTTTTCATTAGAATTCATAAACTACCCTCATTTTAAATACCTACATAGTTGAAATCAAAAGCAAAGAGATGGGCTTTTCTCTCGTTTTTGGGTTAAAAGAATATTTATTCCGTTACAAATGCAACAACAAAGTCACACTTACTTTTTTCCTTAGCGTTCGTTGTGAATAATTATGTATCTATACCCAAAGCAAACGTTTTGTTTTTGCACGCAACGGGACTTTTTTTTTTTTTTGTTCTTCAAAAAGCAAAACATCACAAGTTTCCAAAAGCAGAAGCAAACGTTTAAAAAAAGAAATGAGTTTGCTGAAGTTCATTTTTTAAAGTGAAGTTTGCTGAAGTTCATTGTTTAAAGGAAAATTAATATTTTATATGTTTTCCTGACGATGATAACAAATTGTTATCGAAATATTGAAAATAAATACTGTTGAATTTTTTATAAAAAATAAAACGATCTTTAGCTGAAAATAAGAAATATTGACTTAAACAAGAGCAAATAATTAAATGTCAAATAACCATTGTTTAAACTTATTTAATTATCCAAAATGTTTACATATGTAACATTACATATTATTTTTTAAGTTATTTTGTGTTGAATTAAAATGTTTTGATTTTCTTTTAACCATCATTCCAAATGAAATGTATTAGTATTATTAATTTTATATTATTTTCCATTATTAAAACAATAAAAAATTATTTTATGCCTAATATAAAAAAATTGTTTAGTTTATTTTCAGTAGCACAATGCTAATGAAAACAGGTCATTAGAATAAGGAAACTCCTCCTTAAACTAATGATTTTATTTCATTAGAATGAAGAAAATTTTTCACCAAATTAGTGAAGATTGTCATTGGTTCAATGAATGTATTCATTAAAATAGTGAAAATATTTCATAAAAATAATGTAACACATTCATTGGCCTAATGAACAAATAACGTTTGAATAATGAAAAAGATTCATTAAAGAAATGAAAGTTTTATTTAATGTTAATGTACCAAATTCATAAAACTAATGAAATTGAGTCGTTAGCCTAATGAATTTTTTCATTGTTTTAATGAAAAGTATTCATAAATGTAATGATTTATTCTTCATTAACTTAATGAAGTTTTCATTAATCTAACGAATGTATTCATTAAATAATTTTTAATGAAAGAAGATTCATTAGTCCAATGAAGGCCATCATTGGCCGAAAAATAATGAAAATTTTCATTAGATTAATGTCAAAATTCATTATATTAATGAAGGAATTCTTTTCAGTGTATGTTCATAAACATCAGTGAATTTTGACAGCTTATGTTCAAAGATAATTGCTCAGCAATATCTTCTAGCAATAATTGCTGAACACGTGTTTGAACACATATTCGTGCGGTCCACGTGCAAATATCTTGTGTCGGCAATCGATTTTGACAGTTGCCACGGCAATAATTGCCAATCAGATTGCCCGTGTGGACGGGTAGGGAGAGAAATTAGAAAAGAAATCTATGATTTTTGATACATGAAAATACTTCGCTGTAAAAAAGGCATACTTTTAAAATATATATTCATTATGATTAGGCTTGCCACCCGTACTTTTTGAGAACAATAAAGTACGCGAAAATACTTTATTTCACACGATTGGATTTATCCAGAAATCAAAATACATTCCGGTTATATCAGTCAAGGCGATATGTTGAATTAGGGATTATTTCTTAAGACCATGTTATATCGATTTTTCGTAGAAGATAATCTGGCAACATTAATTGTTTGCTTCCTTATTTGTTTTACTTGATTGCAATAAGAATACGATTTGTAAGTTTTATATATTTATTACAAAATGAGTGGAACAATGGACAAGGGCAACTTAGATAAAACAAATACTCCCACAAAACGAAATTTTGATAACAAAACGGATCAAATAGACAGTGAATATGTTACACCTAAAATGATGCAATCAAACTGAAGAATAAACGACTGCAGAATTATAGAAATCAGTGGGAAATTAAACTTTGTGATTGGCTAACTAATTGTTTAGCAATGGCAACTATTTGATAAAACTTGCGAAAAGCAATAAAAATATGTTTTTAAATATAACAATAAAAAACATATTGTACTTTATTTTTGTACTGTGTACTTTTTGTTTTTAAGCTTTAATAGCTAATGTACTTTAATTGCAAAAGAAAAAGGGGGGAACCCTAATTATAATATACGAGGGAGGTTCGTAAACTTCTTAGCCTAGCACAAAAAGCGCGATATAAACAAACAAAAAAGTTAAGTATTTTAGAAACTTCCATCTCTGCTATGAACACATGTTAAATTTTGTTTCGATCTGGTAACTCCTTCATATAGAAACAGGTGTTTCGATCACAAAAGACGCATCCGCGATTTTTTTACAATGGAAAAATCAGAAATGCGTGGTGTCATTAAATATTTACATAGAAAGGTTTATCGGGACGAGAAATTCATAATGATATGGTGAATGTGTTAGGTGAAAGAGCTCCTTCATATGCAACAGCAAAAAATTGGGTTGCTGAATTTAAACGTGATCGTACAAGCATTGAAGATGAACCACGTAGTGGACGTCCAAAAACAGCAACAACAACAGCAATTGTAGCCAAAGTGCATGATATGGTATTAATATCGATTGACGAATAAAAGTGCGTGAAATAGCTAATATCAGGGGCATCTCAAATGATCGAGTCCATTTCATTTTGCATGAAGAACTACAGATGTAAAAGCTTTTTGCAAGATGAGCGCCGCGTTTGTTAACAGTCGACCAAAAACGCATAAGAATGAACATTTCTCAAGCTTGTTTCGATCGTTTTAAGCGAAATAAAATGGATTTTAAGCGTCGTTTCATAACTGATGAGGAGACATGGGTCCTCCACTATACTCCAGTGACAAAAGAACAATCCAAACAATGGAGTGAAGCTGGAGGAAGTGCCCAAACGAAAGCAAAAACAATTAAATAAGGTTATGGCAACGGTGTTTTGGGACTTCAAAGGTATTTTATTGATTGACTATCTGCAAAAGGGAAAAACAATAAATTCAGAGTACTATTGCAACCTTTTGGATCAATTTCGAGAAACAAATTCGAGAAAAACCTCCTGGCTTATAACACAAAAAAATAATTTTTCAACAATGGCTAAAATCAATGAATTAAAGTACGAGTTGCTTGACCACCCACCTTATTCTCCTGATTTAGCTTCCAGTGACTTTTACCTGTTCCCAAATCTAAAAAAAATTCCTTGCTGGCAAGCGTTTTACCTCAAATGAAGATGCAATTACAGTTGCAAACCACTATTTATTCTGTATTAAGGTCCTGAGGAAAACTATTTTAATCAAGGGATAGAATTGCTAGAAAAGCGTTGGACTAAGTGTATTGAAGTTTCAGGAGATTATATTGAAAAATAAAAATATTTTTGAAAAACTAACTATTCTCTTTCATTGATAGGCTAAGAAGCTTCCAAACCGCTCTCGTAGCTTCTGTTGTCAAGCCTTTAGCAAAAATAAACTTTATGTAAATCAAATCTTGCAAGAGATTAAAACATGGAAGTAAAAACGCTCCAATTTACTACATTTAAAATGATGTTTATTGATTTTTATAAAAATAATAATATTATAAAAACTAAACCCAAAATTCTTAATTTTGAGAAAAATATATTTACATTTTACTCTGCTTCAAGGCATAACTCTGTTCTATCGTTACTACAATGGATTTTGCTCTGACGAGGTTAGGGATCTTGTTCTCGAAACTCGCAAGTTTTTACATAGCACGTGGGGAATCGCCCGGAGAATCGCACTACGCATTACAGAGAGAATTCATTTTTCAGCCGTACGCTTCGTCTGTGGAATAAGTTGCCTGCAGACGTGTTTCCTGTCTGTTATAACGTTGGAAAGTTCATGTCATATCTTCACAAATACTACTCCCTCTTTTCCCACCCACACAACCTATTTTCCTAGTTCTGGTACAATGCACTGCATGTGTAGGGTGTCACTGAGTACTGGTCCAAGATAAAAAAGGCGAACTTATACAGGTGAATGCAAGCGGCAAATCGAATTCAGTACTATATATTTTGTTATTGTAAAACTTCCTGAGAATGTCAAAATCTAAATTCGCTTAAGAGCGTTCAGCTGGTTTTTCCCCATCTATATAAACGTTATAAGAAATTTTTATAATTGTTTGTAATTAAAATCACAGGCTATCTTGGTTTTTCACTTTTAAAATCACAAAAATTTCTTGAAATTCCAAGAAATTATACAAAAAATCTTCAGATAAAAAAGGCGCGAAAATGTTTGTGTGAATTAGGGAAGTAAAAAATTAACACCTGCGCTCCCAAGCTCAGCTAGTAATGAATCCGCCTTCTTCTGCTTGTAAAATCTTGAAAATCGAGGCAAAATCTTCATTCTGGCAACGCTGCTTGTAGTAAATTTCAAATTGTCTTTATGTTTACGAGAAAGCTGAGTCAACTATGAAAATGATTTACATCAGTACCTGCCTTAACGGCCTAACCTGATGGTGGACCACTTCCACGGAGTGAATTTTTCACAATTCACCACCGTCCCCGTGTGGCTGATTAGGCTCACACAGGTAGCAATTCTTGTCATATGATTGCGGTCATATGAACAACTTCTTGTTGAGGAGTTCGGGCTTTCTAATCCCTCATGTATGCAATTTCCCAGCAATCAACGGAAGACAAGGCTTAATAAGTTGGTAGGCCGAATCCCACTAGAAGCATCAGCCCTTAAACCAACTCACCCGTCAAACCGTCACCACTGGTTCCTTACAGTACACGTATCTGTTGTATAGGCAACAGCTCCTCGGGAGATTGTTAGTCCTCGAAAAAAGCGACACGCCAAACAATTATCAAGGATACTAACACCCCCTTCCTGCGATTTAGGTTTAAACCACAGCCAGAACGTTACAGCCAAGGTAGGCACCTCAACCATGATCAGCCCGAGTCGAACCGCAAGCAGAACTTCCCGGGGGCCATGCTGATCCCCGTTCTGCCAATTTATACCCTTGGTAAGGGTTTCGGAAGCCAACACAACATAAGTCATGTGGCTTCCTAGAGTTTTGTTTGCCGCACCAAACGAGGGACCCCTTCCCCTCTTTTCCCCGAAAAACAGAGCGCCTAAGTTAGGAATACGCCAAGGCAAAACCTGTTCCACGGGGGTAAAACTGAGTCAATTGGATTAAGCTACATCCTTCTAAAAATTAAATTAACGTAAAATAATACTAATGTACAGTAAGGTATTCAAGTTTATCTTGTTCGCATGCAGAAATAAAAGGTTTTCAATTGTGATAAGTATTTTCAAATCAAAAATAAGAAAGAAAACATCACATTTTACAAATGTCGTATTGGCAATTTTATTTAAAAACAAACTTTTTCATGTATTTTTTCTTAAGAAGGATTGAAGAAGACAAGAAAAATAATAATCAAATCTTTAGCTGGGGGACAACTAGCTGTTTCTTGCAAAAAGTACTTTAAAATACTACGCTGCAACAAAAATTGCACTATAATGTGGCGTATGCAGTCTCTGGGCACAAAAAATATACACTTTAATGCTGGTGTATTCAGTCTCTGATAATATTGTATTGTCAAACCCATAAATAAATTATTTTTGAGCAAATGAAATCTTGCTAGATGTCAAAAAACGGTGGTGTAAACAATATAGATTTCAATTCTAATCTACTAGATTTTGAGTTGGTGTAAATGCGCTATTACTTTTTTAACGGGCTGGTTGGCTAGTATACGAGTCCAGAAAGCAATACATCATAAGAACAGAACTACTCGAAGCCATCAAACACGCTTGGTCTATCATTTCGTTGGATTACATTGAAAGTCTGTACAATTCCATTCCCAATCGAAAGTGATTTCAAATAAAGGCGAAACCACACATTACTAATTTTATTTCAACATTTTCAAAATGTCACAAATTCGCAATAAAAAACTAAATATATTCAAATTACCGCTAATGGTTACATACTTTAATATACTTTTAATAAATATTTAAAAATTATTGTTTTATTTTAAGAAGAATTTATAGAAGTCAAATAGATAAAAGTTGTAAGTCCATAACACAAATAGATTAGACACCATTTAACATTAAAAGAAAGTGTAAAGAGGGACGCTAACCTGATGACGTGCAGTGTACGAGTATGTATGCTATTTTTACTAAAACATATGTTTGCTCTATTACGAAGTAAACATAAATCTTTTACATTATTTTAGCAATTCCGATGCGTGAGCTTTCGAATAAAGGAATCAGTATACTCGATGCATCACGAAATTGTGTTCAATACGAAAGCATACTCGATCATGTACTCGTATGCAGTAATTCGGCCCCAGAATTTCAGCATTTGGGCAAATCAGAATCAACGACTGTTTGCCGATGCATCCACAAGAGTGGCTGTTTAATGCCGTTTATGGTCTGGCGGCGCAATCGGGTCGTACTTCTTTGAAATCGAGATCGACCAAGCAATTACCGAGAATGGTGTTCGCTATTGCGAGATGACAGCGGACTTACTGTGGCCAGAATTTGATGGTAATGACCGGCACGATATGTGGTTCCGATACTTGTTACACAGCCGACGAAACAATGGCTCTTTTGAGCGACCAATTCAATAGACGTGTTATCTCACGTTGCGGCGATGTTAATTGGTCGCCTTTTAACAACATCAAACTTCAATTATGTCTCAGCCCAGAGTCATTGAAAATATGAACCACCTGATAGAGGTATGCCACAGAAGCCGTGGCGAGCACTTAACCGATATTTTGTTCCGCGCATAATGCCATCATAATAAAAAAATAATAATAAGGGATTTCACGATGGCCATTGTGCAAATTTGTAAATTTGCAGTGCATATAGTTGATCGTGAGCATACCCGTTTTTTTATGCTAGTGTGTAAACACAAAAAACTTCTGACTGCACTAGATGAAGTCGTCCAAAATCTGCATTTATTTACGATTGCAAGAATGACCAGAATAAGTGAAAAATAGAAGATTGTAAGTTTTCTAGTAAAAAACGGTCGCTATGATGTGTTTGGTTTGCATCTGGACCTTTTCTTAATATCTTTGCTTGTTGAAGATTCCTGTCTCATTGCCCCTAGTTTTAATGTTCTATTCTTTTTAAATAATTTATTAAATTTTTAGTTTATTGTAAGGACCACCAAAATTTTCATTTTACACACTTTCCTAACAAATAACAATAGGGCGCTAAATGTACTCGTATCAAATGTTAGTGTTTACATTTGTTTGCAACCGAGTACTGTTGCACACCACATTTTGCTCAAGGTTTTTTTTAGTGCAAAGAAACAAACTGCAAATAACGACGTATTTTTTTCACATTTGCATCATTTGCTCAGTTTGCATTACCCACCGTGAAGCTCCTTAATATAATTCCTAAAAACTTTTTTTGCGTTTTAGTTCGGCCACTTTTTACGAGTACAAGAACTCTTTTCACTTATTTCTTATTTTACTATTTTTATAGCCTGCAAGGACTTAGCGCTCTTGAAACTAAATAAATAAATTTGTTTTCCACGTCAAATGGTACTCTTCATGGCAACTTCTTTAGTTCCCATCTTCTTCAAATTTGAAAGTATAAAAGTCCATATTTAAATTATACGTAAAATGTTTTTCTTTCTTTGTATTTTTAATGGCTGTTGGAAATTTCGCACTTTTCAAATGGTGTGGAAATGTGCAAAAATATAATTGGTATTGAATGCAAATGCATACAAATTAACACACCACTCGTTCTATGTAAAAGTGGCATAAGTCAAAAAAAAAACTGATCACACGGAGGAAACGTTTGCAAAAGGTTTGATTTGAAAGCTAATTAAATGGATTCTGAATACAATCATTTTGAGTTTTCAGCTCGAAAATCACATTTTTTGAATTATGTCACTATTGAAATAAACGACCGATAAGTTTGTTTGATCTCGTGTATGTTAATTATGAGATTGTGCGCACACAAATCTCACCCTTTCGTGAACGCTTGGGTGCCTAAAAAACTTTAGTCAAGAGTTTTTTTTTTTTAATTAAGCAAAAGCGGTATTCATCAAAATAAAAAATAAAAATAAGAATAAGAAACTTGAAATGTAATCAACAATTCAATACGCGTGTAAGGACAGCAATTATAAAAAGAAAGTTTTGCAAAAAATGATAGACGATTTCAAAAGATAAATTAAACTGAATGTGCTAGTGTCCTAGCACATTATGTAGAAAAAAAAATAGACGACTCTGGAAGTAAATATTTGACCGAGAGTTCCGATGGTACCGAATGTGCATCAGAAAGTGGCGATAATCTCAAAATATCCTGTGAAATCGACGAAAACAATGATACAAATAAACCGCAGTCAGTTGTCCATTGGGTGAATGTCACTTCCAGTGGTTGCGAAAACTTCCAAACTACACTCATAGAAAAAAGCATCTTCATATTGATGACGGCGGGTCATCGGCAGTGTGGCATCAATATTATGTAAATGGTCATCAGTAATGACTAAAACTGACATCAATCTCACTGACAAAAGTCAACATAGAATTTTGTCATCTATTAAGTGTCATCATCGCTGCTACAACTGTGGTGACATTAATTCAATGATACATTTTATTAATAACTATTAAAAAAAAAAGGATAAATAGTGTTATTGTTGGAAAGGAATTATGTTGTTAAAATTATTATTTTTATTGGGTGGTTAAATTTCAAGGGCCGATGTTGAATGTGAACCACACCTAAACGCCAAGTTTTTTTCCGAATTTTATTTGACATTTCTCTATTTCAGACTCACTCAATTTGAACGATGGAGAGATACACAATCGAACAACGTGTTAAAGTTATCCAGACTTATTATGAAAATGATGATCAATTTACGAAGAAAATCATCTTCAGTGATGAGGCACATTTTCACCTCAGTGGATTCGTCAATAAACAGAATTGCCGCATTTGGGCGAATGAGAATCCAAGAGTGACTGTCGAAAAACCAATGCACCCACAAAGAGTGACTGTTTGGTGCGGTTTATGTGCTGGCGGCATCATCGGGCCGTATTTTTTCCAAAATGAGGCCGGTCAGGCAGTTACTGTGAATGGTGTTCGCTATCCTGAGATGATAACGAACTTTTTATGGCCCGAATTGGAAGATATGGATGTAGGCGATATGTGGTTTCAGCAGGACGGTGCCACTTGCCACACAGCTAACGAAACAATTGCTCTTTTGCGCAACAAATTCAATGGCCGTGTTATCTCACGTAATGGCGATATCAATTGGCCGCCAAGATCATGTGATTTGACACCGTTGGACTTTTTTCTTTGGGGTTATTTGAAAGAAAAGGTGTACGTCGATAAGCCAGCAACAATTCAACAGCTAAAGGATGAGATAATTCGGCACACTAACGGCATAGAACCTCCATTATGCCTCAGGGTCATCGAAAATTTGGACCATCGGATGGAGGTGTGCCGCCGTGGTCGCGGCGCCCATTTGGCCGATATTTTGTTCCATACATAATTGAATAATACCAATATATGATAATAAAATAGAATTACAATAACTTCCTAAATAGTTTGTGTTTTATTCAAAATCAACATCGGCCCTTGAAATTTAACCACCCTTTAAATTTAACAGAAAAAAATTCATGATATTGATGTAAAATTGTAATCACAGCAAATATTGTTTAAGCAAAAGCAAATAAGTATATAAAGCGAATATATAAATTATATTTTTGATGATACTTAGCCATCACATGCGGAGATAGCTAGATCATAGCTGCCAGATTTGACGATAAATCATCATTTTGACGATTTTCATGCCCAAATTTAGCAAAATGATGATTTGACGATTTTTATCCAAAAAATGACGATTTTTTGCTATATGAAAAGCATGGCAATATTAAATTTATTATAGATGAGACACAAAGTGTATCTAAAGGACCTGATTCAATGTTCTACACACTCAAACAATTCATTCACGGAAAAATGTTCCCAAAGTCTGCTCGTCTTATCAGTATCACTGCAAAATGTAGTTGTAGTGCCACACTTTTATACAAGAATGCTTGTAATAATTTACACTGAACCAAATTTCCTCGGTATTATTAACAAAAAAATTTAATAAACCCTTCACGAAAAATAAATATTCAAATCAAAAGATGGGGTTTGTTAAAAATATAAATTTGTACATTTCAAAAAAGATTTGTTAAAAATGCAGCCAAAAATTTTGTTGAATCAGTAAGAATTTAGTTAAAACAGTAACTAATAGTAAGGCAAAATTGCACATAAATATTCAAATTTACATCCTGAAAGAAAGTTAGTTTATTTTACTAAATTTTGTCAACAAAACTCACCCTGTAGATTTGAATAAATTTTTTCTATATTCAGTTAATTTATTTTATTGAACCTAATAATATTTTTTCATTGAAATAAAGGTATGCATAGAAATCAAGAAATCTCTTTATTTTATTTTAGTTAAATAAATTACAATAGTTGAAATTCCGAGCAAATTTGAATAAAATATTTTGTAGGTAGTAAATAACCTAAATTTCTTCAAGTTTACACCCTATTTTTCAGTATTTAGGTAAATTTTTGGTTCAGTGTATACACTAAGTAAAATGATAAAAAGTATTATTACCATAATAATTTTATATTATTTCAATTTATTTCCAACTAAGTGCCAACAATATTCTCATATTTCAATTTTCTCAAATCGTGTTTAATTACCTGCTAAATCGCTAGGTTAAATTAGCAATAAAATTGTCGGTTTGGGGATAAACCGGGCGAGGGATTGGAAGCTGGGGATAACCTGAGGGGTCACCCAATTTCAACTTCAAAATAAAATACTTATATTTTTCAATCTTGGGTATTTACATAAAGACCACTTTATTTTTCAAATATAAATTAAATGATCAATACTTATCGGCTTCTTGACGATATATATGGAGCTTCTTGGGGAACTTCTCGATACGTAATGTCTACCGGAAAGTTACAAAACTTCAGTTTTAAGTCCAGAATATGTTTGCTCTTTCGTCAAAAAATCGTTAAGTTATGTCACAAAATCTTTAACAACACAAAAAATCACAATAGTTATTCAATTAAGGCTTGGGACTATTAAATTCAAAAATAGATTAACTCAAATTTGGTTCTTAATATAAATAAGTAATATAAGTTTAGAAAATCCAATTTTAACAATTTTAAAAAGTAATAATAATAATAAAAAATTCACTTGTTCTGATAATAGAAACAATATATATATATATATATATATATATATATACTAATAATTAGCTCGGACTACTTTAAACAAATCGCATAATTTGTGAAAAAATCTGTCACACAGTTGCTTTTTTAGTACTTTTTCAGCACACATGTTATATCTTGTAGATATCACAATTATATAGGATAATGAATCACGGCTTTAAGGAGCAAATTTGTATCTATAATTTTTGCAAAAATAAAAAAAAAATATGAATTGAAATCTGACCACTTCCAATATATTCAAAATTATTCCAAAATATAGTGAGATTGCCGTCTTCTTTTCAAACGTGGAAATATGTAATATTCTGCAAAGTTAGTTAAAATAATTCAAAAATAGAAACTCTTTAGGAAATGAAACAATGGAAGGCATTCTTTATTATAAAATTCAAACTTCTTTGATATTGCAATTCAATTCAATTTGGAATAATGGAATTCTTCAATTCGGATATTTATTCCTACAAATTTCAAACATTTCAATATATCAAAGCGTATTTGTTTTTCAATAACATACTATAGCCACGTATGTATGTAAATGTAATTAATTAAAAACTGAATTCTTTAATAAATTTATAACGAGTAATTTTTTTGCTATTATCTTTTTGGCAACACTAGTTTTGACAGCTCACGCACGTTTTGTATCTTGTGTCACTGTCAAACATCTTCAGTTTGGTCTATAATTTAATCATGAATCGTCTTACAAACGAACAACGCTTGCAAATTATTGAATTTTATTACCAAAATGCGTGCTCTGTTAAGAAAGTTCATCGCGCGCTTCTTCCATTTTAAGGTCAGTTTAATCGACCTACTGAGGCTTCTATTCGAGCTATTGTAAAAAAATTTCGCACCAAATTTACATTGTTGGACATTAAACCACCAACACGCTTACGTAGAGTGCGAACTGAAGAAAATATCGCAGCCGTATCGGCCAGTGTTGGTGATGACCGTGAATTATCGATTCGGCGCCGTTCGCAGCAATTGGGCCTCTGTTACTCCACTACGTGGAAAATTTTGCGGAAGGATTTGGGTGTGAAGCCTTATAAGATACAGCTGGTGCAAGAATTGAAGCCAAACGACCTACCACAACGCCAAATTTTTGGTGAATGGGCTCTTGAAAAGTTAGATGAAGATCCACTTTTTTATCGAAGAATTGTGTTCAGCGACGAGGCTAATTTCTGGTTGAATGGATACGTGAACAAGCAAAACTGCCGTATTTGGAGTGAAGAGCAGCCAGAAGCATTGCAAGAGCTACCAATGCATCCACAAAAAACAACCGTTTGGTGCGGATTATGGGCTGGCGGCATCATTGGGACGTATTTCTTCAAAGATGATGCGAATCACAACGTTACTGTGAATGGTGAGCTAGACTAGACTATTTTTTGTGGGGCTATGTTAAGGCTAATGTCTATAGCGACATGACCGCTTCGATTGACGCACTGGAAGCCAACATTGCCAACATTTTTCGTGAATACCGGCCGAAATGTTGGAAAGAGTATGCCAAAATTGGACTAAGCGGATGGACCATTTGAGGTGCAGCCGCGGCCAACATTTGCATGAAATAATCTTCAAACATTAAATTATATCGACCCAACTATCGATCCAAATAAATATTTCATGCATTTTTCTGAATTTTATGTGTTTTTTTTTTTTATTTCCGATAGTTCTTATAAAATCACCCATTATATTTTTTGCTAATGTACAAATTTGAGACCATAAGCCTTTAAAAATGTGTTATATTTTAAAGTAAAAATTTTAAATATACCAAAAATTTTGTCGTTTCATAAGTCCGATTTTTTTGACGATATTTAAAAACTAAAATGACGATATTGTCAAAAATTACCAGGATATTGACGATTTCTTCCATATTTTTTCTAGATGACAAATATAATGAGAGAGTAGAAAGTAGAATAAAAAAAAGAACTACTAGTCAAAGTAAGAGCATAGTTTTTG
This sequence comes from Thecocarcelia acutangulata, assembly GCA_914767995.1. Taxonomy (NCBI): domain Eukaryota; kingdom Metazoa; phylum Arthropoda; class Insecta; order Diptera; family Tachinidae; genus Thecocarcelia; species Thecocarcelia acutangulata. The sequence goes on along the minus strand of OU612099.1, from coordinate 844,677 downwards.
ATACACAGCATACACACAATTAAAATATGATAATACGACAAATAGACATTGTGTTGATGACAGTAAGTCGACAAAACATAAATTTTAATTCTCATTGATTTCTTGAATATAGAAAAATATAAAGTTTGAACATATTTTTGAAATCCATAAATTGAATCGGAGTTTACGTACACGTGATTAGAGCGTACCATGGTACGCATTTACTTCACTTAGTGATTTTAATAATGTTAATGATTCATTGCATCAAATTGAATCCAAATTATAGTTGGTCTGATGTTAAGCTACGTACACACGGTTGTCAGATCTTACAATATTGCCAGTAAAATTGTCTGAAAATGTATTACAATCGTGTGAACTGCCAATTTATAACTTACAACGTTGTCAGAAAAACCATTGTCAGTCAATTGTAAGACGACAATGTTGTCAGGCATCTGACAATCGTGAAAACACTCTTCGTCGGCATTGCCAGATAATTGGCTGGCATTTTGTAAGCTCAGTTTTAATTGTCAGATGTATAAAATTAATGCATCTGACAATGGCATCATTGTCAGAAAAAAATGTTGGGCAACACTGCTAAACAAGATGGTTGTTGATATGCACAAGTGGCAATGCCTTACAACATGTCTGGCAACTTTTTCATCTCACAATCTGACAACCGTGTGAACTGACAATTTTTGTTGTCAAATGAATTATTTGTCAGACCATAGTCTGACAATAAAATTGTAAGATTTTCTTACGATCGTCTGAACACACAATTTACTTCTGCGGGACAATTTTTCATTGGCACTGCAGCCTTGGGTAGTATGTTGCCAGATCTTACAATATTGTAACATCTGACAACCGTGTGTACATAGCTTTAGTGTGCCATTCTATTGATGATATTTTGTCAGCACGATGACTTGATAGAGTAATTTCTTCGATATTAGAGTGTCATTTGCGTGGCCAGGTAGTCCCCATAATTTTATTATTTTTCAAAATACATGTGATGTTTTTGGTGTTGTATTTATTGTAAAAGTAACAGTGCCTGGCAAAGTTGTCTTGTTTGATACAAGCAAGATTGGAGCCATATTGGACGATTTATTGTCATTTCGACGATTTTGGGTGCTGAAAATAGCACCTTGACGATTTAAGTTCTGTTTTTGACGATTTTTGTAGATCATATTTTTACTGTGATATGTGTATGAGTAATAGTAGCTTTTTAAGTATAAGAAAGTACATCATTTGCTGTGTGTATGTATTTTTTTTTTTTTAAATTTAAAGTTTTTTATAACAAAAATAAATCAAAATGGTTTTCAGCATTGCGTGTCTTTTTTTTTAAGATGAAAAGTTTTCGTAAAGGTTTTTATAAAAGAACTTAATCAAAATTCAAACGCACAAATTTTGTTTACTTTTAAAAACCAGAATTTTTCATCACATACCAGTTTGTTTTCTACATTGTTTTGTGTCTGTTTTTGTCAGCTGTTTAATTAATGACCGGAACATTTTGGTGTTGGTAGTGCCGTTCGTTCAAAGACCAAATCAACGAAATGAACGAACGGATCAGTTTCGTGTAATTGAACGAATGTGACCGGTCACTAAATTGAACGACCCGGCACAGCTCAAATATTTCTGGTTACAATTCTACAACATTTATAAAACTTGCAATATTCTTGACCTGCCATTGTTTGGGTTTGTGAATGTTGCACCACCTTCAATAAATACTCAAAGTGCTGCCAATAAAAATTTAAAAATACACCCCTGATGTGATGAGAATACCGAGTTTTCTGAATAGTTTATAAACTGCAAATTTTTGCATTTGAACACGATAAGATTCCCTTTATTCTACACTCGTTTTTGACTGATCTAAATATATGTATTACTATGCCTTTATATATTAATTTTGACAGCTAAGAGTTTGAATGCGCTATTTACACGATCAAAACATCTGTTGGATTTTTAATCTCGTATCATTGTAAGAAGCAGCTCCCTTGTTTATTATATAATGTTACACAGGATCACGTCGGAAACGACCACCATGAAACGAGTGCAATGTTAATTCAGGCGAACCATAAGGCTCGGTTCTTTCTCCTACTCTATTTCATGATAGAAAAAACAGGCAGGCGCTTCCCTACAACAATACAAAACTGCAAAAAGCAACAGCTGTTGTGTTTGTGTAGACGGAGAATTTTTAAGCTCAACTATCAAATGTTGCTGAGAAGCAGAGTGTGCATTGTTAGCAATTTATTTTTGTCTTGTGGGTAGGAAGAGAAGAAATTCGCCGATGCATACACCTAATCATGAATTCGCCCTGCTCTATATCTTATTTTTCATAATGATTCTTCGCCGATGACAGTAACATTTGCCATTTCAACTCGTGCAGTTAAAGGCCCAGCCATGATACGAAAAACCAGGTAGCCGCTTCGCTACAACAATAACAAAACAACAGGTGTTTTGTTTGTGTAAAAGGCGAATTCACACTTCAGCTGTCAAAAGTAGTTGATAAAGAACATTTGCCTTTTTAGTATTTCGAGTATTAAAATGTACAAGTTTTATGTGCATTAATAAAAAAAATAGTGGAAAAATGGTTTTTGAAATTTTAATTTCATCAAAAATGTGCCTGTTGTGACTGGTAGAACAAAATGTAAACATTACTTTACATATTTTGTATCCTCCCATTCCTGACCAGTTGCCCAAAATTTACACTATTGCTGGTGGAAGATCACAATGAAATGGTATTGTCATTTATTGCACCTGAGGAATTGAAGGCCATAGTTGCACAGTTTGATGCCGGTGAACAAATAACATAGGGTGAGGTAAGACATTTAGTATATAATATATGTATATGTACATACTATTTGTAAACAAAACTTGACAGATAAAGTGCCAGCAAATTGACCGAATACGCCGATGCATCCACCTAGTAATGAATTCGCCTTGGGCCCAGCATTCAAGTGTTTGTGTTTTTTAAAACGGCATAAGAAGTACTTCACTCCATCCGATAGCCTCACTATTTATGCCACCGAAAATGCAAAACAACTCTCATGTTGGGCGAGTGCACCAAAGCATATTTTACAGTTAATCAACCGTGTACAAGAGAGAGTGCGGAAGCTTATCGGTGTAAGTAGAGCGATCAACTCTACTGAAGTACGGGAGCAGCGCTGAAGTGTGGGGAGCGTTTGTATATTTAATCGCTGCTACAATTGATTTGGATTTTGCTCTGACGAGATTGGGGATTTTGTTCCCCAAATAGACATATTTTTCTCATCGCCCAAGGTTTACCGCATGGTTCGTCTGTAGAACAAGTTGTCTGCAAACGTTTTTCCTGTCACATATAACGTTGAAAAATACAAGTCAAATGTGCAGAAACACTACTCCCTCTTTTCTTTTCCTCATAACCTATTTTCCTTGTTCCACTACAATCCTCAACACTACTCCCTAATCTACTTTCCTATCAAACGAGTTCAAGATAAATTCAGGGGTACCGCAAGGCTCCGTTCGTTCTCCTACCCTATTTATTATTTTTTCAACGACCTTCTCTATCAAACTTCCAACCCTATCCACTCTTTCGCGGATGACAGCAGCATTTGTCACTCGTACTCTTTTAGTTACAGGCCCAGCCTATCAGAGATTGCTGCCAAGAGGCGAAATATGAATGATTCACTGAATAGTGATCTTCTATTAATCTCCGAATGGGGTCGTAAAAACAGGGTCGCCTTTAACGCTCGTAAGACCCAATGTTGCTTATTAACACACAAACAAACGACCGCAGATGCTGCTTCATCTGTTCTCGTGGATGGTATAAATATTGAGGAATTGGATGCTCTTGATGTTCTTGGAATGAAGATACAGTGTGATGTTCGCTGGACTGAACACATTTTTCATGTCTCTAAAGAAGCAATCAAGTGCCTCGGGTTTTTGAAACGGTGTAAGATGTACTTCACTCCATCCGACCTCCTTACTATTTAGACCACCTATATCCGACCGAAAATGGAATACAACTTTCTTGGTTGGGCCGGTGCCCCAAAGTCTACTTTGGGGTTACTCGACAGTGTGCAGGAGAGGGCGAAGAAGCTTATCGGTGACAGTAGGGCATCCAACTCTATTGACTCACTGAAGCATCGACGCAGTGTGGGGTGCGTTACTCTGTTCTATCGTTACTACAATGGAATTTGCTTTCACGAGATCAGGGGTCTTGTTCCAGAAACTTGCACATTTTTACGTAGCACTCGTTCATCGTCCAGAGCTCATTCATTCGTGGTCGATTGCCCAGGGAATCGTACTACGCATTACAGAGAGAATTCCTTCTTCAGCCGTACGCTTCGTCTGTGGAACAAGTTGCCTACAGACGTGTTTCCTGTCTGTTATAACGTTGGAAAGCTCAAGTCAAACGTTCACCAACACTACTCTCTCTTTCCTCCTCCTCACAACCTGTTTTCCTAGTTCTGGTACAATGCACTGCATATGTAGGGATCATCCCCTGAAAAAAGAAAAATTCCAGAACGATGCACTGCAGATGCAGCGGTCATCCCGTGAGTACTGGTCCAAGAATATGAAAATTCAATTGCAGATCTATTCAGTTCTAGATCTCTTGGGTGGCATATAATGTGCGCCCTCCTCCACTTACCACCCAAATTCTGTGACAATATGAAGACACTGGCAATTCTGGGACACCAGAAGTATGCAGTTAAACCATCTCTCTGGCCGGTCTTGTTACGGTTGCGCAACTCCAGCTTTTAGTATTGTATGTACATACATATGTATGTATGTACGTGCACGTGCTTGAACCGTTAGCTGTTTTGTGGGACGCCAAAGACTTAATTTTAATTAGTGAAAATACATGAGGTAAAAAAATACTGGTGGGTCATCTGGAAAAATACAAATTACAGTGGGGCAAAAGCAAAATTGTAAAAGAAAAGCATGACTTTTTAAAAATCGGGCCAATATTTTGCTCATAAATCCGATTTTTAAAAAATATTATTTCTTAAGTGAAAATTAATTAACAACAATTTATTACATGTATAGTATTCCATCATATTTTGATTGTAACGATATGCTGTTGACAAATCCATGGTTATGGTTGTATGAACGTTGTTGTTGTTGTTGTTGTTATTCTTGTTGCGGTTGTTGTGTAAATATTGAGATGTTTTTGTTGCCGGTTTTTGAAATTTTTTATGTAATTAAGTTAATTATTTATAAATACATTCATACATATATGTTGGCCGTATTATTTGGAAGATAACTTTTTAGCACTTATTTCTTGCACATACATATATACTATTGTGCATGCACACACACACACACACACACATGCACGTATGCATATTTTTCTGTTGCTCGTGGATATACATACATATATTTTGCTTATTTATCGGGCACATTAACACATAACACATAATCAGGCAATTAAGTATAATTTTGTTTAACTCTTTTTTTTAAAAGCATTTCGCGTGATATTTTGGCCAAACATATTTATGTATTTTTAATTTTATAATTTTTTATTTATTTATTTATTTGTTTTTTTTATTTTTATTTTTTTATTGCATCTATTTTGCAAGCACGTGTTTTGATTTGTTTAGGCAGCGATTTTGTTACTATTTTGATATCGAAAAATTTATCGTGCCGAAGATGAAATGGAGTAGAGCACATTTAAACGCGGGTTTTTGCGGTTTCAAAATGTATCGAATAGCTTTCAAGTTTTTCTTTTCAGAATTTCGAATGCGTACGTGTGCGTGCGTTTTAATGAGTGTGTTTTCAAGTGGGCTTCTGGGTTACTAGATAAAATATTAAAGGTTTCCCGAACACTTTCAAGTTCTATATAATCCAATGTTAGTTTTTTTCAAGTACTTTTTTTGTATTTTGTTTGTGTGTAAATAAGACATTTTTTAAACACAATGCTGCTGTATGTGACGACTATATTATGGTTTCTTATTAAATGTCACGCCGCCACTTTTGCTTTGTAATGTGTGTCAACAAATCAGTAGGCAGATAACAAACCGTGCATCAAATACCAAACAGCCAGCCAGCCAGCCAGCCAACAAGCCAACCAGTCAACCAACCATAGCTGGATGATAATTTAAATTCGGCTCGCGAGAGTGAGCAGTCCCATAGTATCTACATAATCTGAAAGTCATACACAAGTGCGCGCGCGTCTTCTAAAAAACTGTCTGTGCTTTTACCAATTTGTAGGAAATCATTAAAATTATTATTAAAAACGTTTCCAAATTTAACGCCAAACACACGGTTCTTGCCAAAACAAAAAAAAAAAACACTGAAAATAAATAAATTCTTTTTGAAACTTATTTGATGAAAAGACAAATTTTTATTATTCTTGTCTGCACAACAAAACAAATCTGTAACTAATGCCTTGTAACAAAAAAAAAAGCAAAAAAAAAAAAACAAACAAACAAATGCCAAAACGCTCAGATTTCAGCATTATACAAACATACATACATACGAATGTAATGTGTGCATATGTATGTATGTATATATGTGCTGGCAAGATATTTTTAGGCATAACGACTTTCACAGGAGAGTAAAGAAACAACTGAGAAAGGCAACTGTGATGCTGCGTTTGTTTGACTGTTTGTGTCTTATGCAACTGGCGTTTTTCCTCAACAAAAAGATATTGTTGGTACTCGTAATAAAAAAGCAAATACACACACACACACATGAACACATAATAAGGATGGGATGGTGTGATGGTTGCTGCTGTCTGTATATTCTTACGATTTAAACATTAATGAGTGAGTGAGTGTTTGTTTGTATGAGTTGTGTACTCTGTTTGTTGTATATGTTACTTGCGTTTGTTCGTTCGTTCGTTCGCTCGTTCACTGTTATTATGACCGCCCAACCGCATTTGCGCGGAACAAATACTCCACCACTGGCGAGCACATATAAAGGAACCAATGAAGACAATCCCCGCAAAGGAAAAGCAAAAACACATACCTGCCTACACACATATCTACATACACATACACATACCTACATATACAAAAAAAAAAAACAAAACTAAAGAAATCAAAGCAACATATTTATGTACACACATGCTTATAATCGCATATACATACATATGTATGTATGTATTTAGGTATCTTTATCTTATTTATGTGCATACATATGTATGTAGGAAAAAGACACAACAATCCCAACAAGACACACAATTACATTTGTGCGTACATACATACTTAGTACCTTCTAACATTCGGTAGTTATGACGTGTCTGCCTGTCTTCTCTGCCTGTAGTTCGTAACCGATTGATTTTTGTTTAAACTTTTTTTACGCTAAAAATGTGTGCCTAGTAGCTAAAAAAACAACAATAAAAGTGGATACTATTTATGATTATAGTTCAGTGAAAGTTGAGCTGTAGTACAAAGTGAATTCGCCGCCACCATCTCGATATCTCATTTTAACTTTTTCACCAATGACGACCGGTAAAAGAATGAAGAAACACACCTATTCTTTACTCCACTTTGGGATCCCGCGAGATCTTAATTTACACGTGAAACTTTAGACGCTCTGTTCAGACATGCACCTCTATGGGGATTGAGCTCAATATTCTAAACAAAACTCAATTAAGTTATTGTTGCAGGTGCCGTTTTTCATACGATTTTGAAGTGAAAAACCGCAGTGCGGAACGGCGTAAAATTAAAATCTATTTTTAATTTATTGAATTTTTGTTGAACTTTATCAGTTTTAAATTAGACTTTTAGTTCTTGTACATTTGTACATCGGATTTTAGTTCTAGTTTTTCCTTTCTTAAGTTTTTTTCTTAAGAAGGATTTTTTACAATACAAATTTGTTGTGATCAATAATTTTTCCCTTTTTGTCGCCACTTGTGCAAATGAGTTTAGCAGCCCTAAAAATATAATTCGACAGCTGGCAATTTAGACTTAGTAACAACGAAAGACAATGCAGTGGGTCTTCATTACTGCAAAAAATATTTTTTTTCGACCAAAATCTTAATGGCTACGTCCGCTAAATTTCGGCTTTTGGAGTTCTCAGAACCCACATGTGATTGTCGAAAAACCAATGCATCCACAAGATGTCATTGTTTAGTGTAAATTTTGAGCTGGAGCCATAATTAAACCATATTTTTTTGAAAATGTGGTTGGTCAAGCAGTGACTGTTTGTTACTGTTACTCGACATTGTGTCACGATAACATAGTCCTTTCTGCCGAAATTTCAAAACGCACCAAAATGGGAAAAAAAAGCGCACCGAATTTTGAATTCTTCCTTTAAAGCCTATAATATTTTTATATTACGAGTAAAATCACTATAGTGAAGCAGCCTTTCAAGCGACTATCATACAATCAAACTGGGTCTGATAGCACCGCCTGGTGGCATGCCATCAAATTCGTTTAACAGCTAGAATTCGTTTTTGTTAAATTTGGCCTCTAGTATGATTCTGTTAGTTTTTTTTTAAGATAATGTTATATAATTATAACGATATTTTATCAGATTAAGCAATATCATTTAATTATATTTGTTTTCGATCGAAATCAGCTGTTGCTTTCACTGCCTATTATCAGAGATACCGAAATATTGGCGTCAAAATTATCTGCCTGGCCCAGGATGTCACTCGACATCGATCGCTCGCATAAATACAAGCAAATCAAAAACAATATTTTAAAATTTGTTTTTGTTTCAAACGTATCGAACGACATCGTGGTCCAGGCAGTATATTGCAGGAGTATACAACCATTAAAAGCTACAGAATCGCACTACGATTAACAGAAATTCTTAACACACACGTCGTCGTAAGCGGTGTCTTGAAAAGAATTTATTGAAAAATACGAAAATTTGCCAGAATTATGAGAAATAAAAGATGAAGTTTACAGTAATCAATATTTAATGCAAAAGTTTATAATTTATTTAATAATTTGGTAATTTCTCAATTACCAAAATAGTTACAAATTCACGCGCCACTATAAATATGAACTTCACTGTTCGGAGTCTGCATTTATTGTAATATTTGACAAACTTGGCTTGATCGTTTATTAGCAAAACACTATCTAAAAGCAGCAAATTTTATAAAACGAAATGTTTCTTTTTATTCCAAGAGTATTTATAATATACAACAGCAATATTGTATTACTTTATGCATATATATAACATGGTAAACATTTTGGACACTTGAATGAATTTGTTTCTTACATTAAAATAAAAAGTTGAGTTGAATTTGATTTTGTGCCACCGAAATTTACAAAACGCATTGAAAATTAAATTTAAAAAAGCGCACGACGCACCGAGTAAATAATTTTTCGCACAAATAATTTGAAAAATCACCAAAAACGGTACGAAACGCGCCGTGTTGACAATGCTGCTGAAGGACAACTAGTTGTCTCGTGGTCGCTACACTACTCATCAGCACCCATTTTTGGATTAGAACTCTGGTCATGACGGATTACGTCAGGTTAAGGCAGCATGCCTTAACCACTCAGCCACCGAGCCATTGAATTACTCTCGGTCTATATTCATCTCATATTGTGTCACATATGCATTTTGTTGCTTGCTCGCGTGGCTCGGTAAAAAAAACATGATTTTGAAATTTATAAATTTTTATCATGGAATATAAAAGTTTAAAACATATACATATTCACCGAAGAAGATAAAATGGACAATAACATATTTATAATTTGCAGTCGGCAAGTTACAAAAGCTTCCATTGTAAAGTAGTTTTGTGATATATAGGGTGTTTTTTTAAGCCCGATAGAACTTGAAATTGTAAAAAATAACACAAAAAATTAAATTGTAATCAAAAATTTTTTTTATTCGAAAGATCAATACGTGACATTAACATTTGAAAATGATTTCGGGCATATGGGCACCGCGGCTGTTCTTGACGAAGCGCATTCTGGACGTCCAATTTTGGGCCACTTTTTCGAGCACTGCTGGCCGTATGTCACGAACAACACGAACAATGCTGGCCTCCAAGGCGTCAATTGTTGCTGGTTTATCAGCATAAACCAGTGACTTCACGTAGCCCCACAGGAAATAATCGAGAGGTGTCAAATCGCACGACCTTGGAGGCCAATTGACAGGTCCATTTCTCGAAATCAACTTATCGCCAAATTTTGATTTCAGTAAGTCGATGGTTGCGTTCGCCGTATGGCACGTAGCGCCATCCTGTTGAAACCACATCTCCTCCGGATCAATGTCATCCATATTTTCAAACAAAAAATCATTGATCATGGAGCGGTAACGATCTCCATTGACTGTAACGCGAGCTCCGGCCTCATTTTTGAAGAAATAAGGTCCGATGATGCCACCAGCATGAAAACCGCACCAAACAGTGCTTTTTTCTGGATGTAATGGAGTCTGTAGGGTCTCTTGTGGATTGGTCTCACTCCATATGCGGCAATTTTGCTTATTAACAAACCCGTTAAGCCAAAAATGCGCCTCATCGCTGAACACAATTTTGCGTCTATAAGTTGCGCGAATCGACGACTGATTTTCAAAGTAAATTTGGATAATTTCGTAGCGTTGTTCAAGCGTGAGTCTATTCATGATGATTTGTCAGAGTATACTGAAACAAATAAAAAAAATGTTTCATCAAAATTTAATTTTTTGTGTTACTTTTTAAAATTTAAAGTTCTATCTAGCTTAAAAAAACACCCTATAGATGTGTTTGCCATCTATGGCCCCCAAACAATGAGGAAGACCGGGACCAATCGCTTATATTCGCATTAGCCACATAGACTTCATGCAATTTATTCCATATTACCTCGCGTGTTTCATAAACAGTGGATACTCCAATTTTATATGCTTAAGCCAAAACTTGCATACTGCACCCAAGAGTAAGCTAGGTTAATGAAAAGTTATGAAAAAGTAGGTTTGGGGATGGTGAAGCAAGAAGTTTTTAATCATATTTCTTAACAAATTATAAATACCTTGTTTTCTATATAAATTGTTGAGAATTTAAAAAGAAAAATGCTTTAATAATGTATCTATCAAAACACAAAAAACAAGCTTCTTCATTTATACACGTCTCTAACCCTGCATTTAGGCATACGAGTAATCTCATGCGAGTGCTGAATATGTATTATCAACGAAAATTTCTTCGAAAAACTCGATTCTCTTGCAATTTTCATTTTTGTTTACACATGCGAGTGAGAGTTCATATGAAATTTGTCGTCAGCACGTGAACTTTAAACAATTTGTTTCCTTGATATATTTTGCTCTTTTGCCTGTCTTTATAAACTGGAGTTGCCGTGTTCTTCACTTCAGAATATTTTTAGAAAATAGTTGGCATTAATTTGTATTATCATTATATTATTGATATTAACGCTTTATAATTTAAACATTTTCATCTGTAGTCTTAGTTTTAAAAAATGAACATACAATTTAGCAAACAAACTAGCTAAAACTTAAGTTTTAATTTTATAATGATTCAGTTGGTTTGCTTAAAATTATTTACACGGTAACACTATTTGTTTGTTTGACATTTAATTGCATGGCAGTGCCAAAAAAATCACTCGCATCCAAATTTAGCTGCAATTAGACCTGCGAGTGCGAAAAATGTGAATGGGGTAGTAAAAAAATGTGAGTGTCAGGCCTGTTCTGAAAATCACGTGATTTCAAAGCACATGCCGTTTCAAAAGTACAAATGTGATTTGTGCCTGTTCTGTAAATCACAATTTTTTATGACTTTCGATGTGATTTACACTCTTCTAAAGCACAAAAAACTGCTGTTTCTTGGTTCAATTTACTGATATTTTTATTTTCAGGCTAAATTTTTTTATTCGCGGTATTATTTGCAAAATAAGGTTAATTCTTTCTAATAAATATAAAAGGTAAAATAAAATAAACCAATAAAGCAAATCACAATATAATAAAACGAATTTTGCAACAAAATGAGCGTATCTAGTTTTTTCTTAATTTAATGGATTATTTCGTATAAAATAAATGATTTTATTTAAATAATCGATAGAAAACACATTAAGTTATTTATTAATGTAATAAATTATGAAATTCATAATAAAGTGCGTGCAAAAATTGAGATGTGATTTCAAATTGATTGCAAGTTAGCTAACCGATTTAAAATCACAAAAATCAAAAATATTTTGTGTGCAGAACACCTTTTTTGTGATTTCAAATCATTTCCACAAAAAGTGTTTTGCAGAACAGCCCTGTGTATTGAGTTTTTCGAACTCTTACTCGTATGTCTAAACACTGGGTAACATTTCTTTACACCTTTCAAACAAATGAACAGCCATTGTTCAGCGAAAATTTTCACTTTGTATTTTCGTAATCTCATTTGATTACCAGAACTGTTTTTAAGCAAAAAAATAAAAAATTGAATCATGGAACAACACGTGAACCGATTTCGGGAAAGAATTGCTTTGCCTTGCAATCTCCATGCTAAATAATATTATTAATTTTAAAGCATATACAAACATAATATCATACAAAATGGCCCAAAAAATTTTTTTTCGGGATTTTCGATATATCTCAACTATACATACGTGAACCGAATTTACTAAATTTCAATAGTAAACCCATGAATCAATTGTCAGGGCAGCAAAGAACTTAAGTTTCTCAAAATTTACAAAATTTTTATGTTTACCTTTTGTGTGTGAAGTATTACGATCTCTCTATTATATATTTGCTTCCAGCTGTCAAAGGCTAATTGAATAGCTAAATTTTGTATGTATGAACAGAAAAACCAAAGTGCTTAATAAACCTAAATAATGCTTGTCTTAAAAAAAATGCATGTCTGAACTAGCTATTATACAGGGTGGCTGATCAATTTTGCTACATTACGAAACTCAAATGTAAAGGCCTAACTATAATGTGCATATGTAGATTGGCTTAAGCTTTTGCCAAAATTAAACGAAAAGTCTGTCAAATGCATATGTGAGTGAAAAACGACTTTTAATTGGACATAATGTACTTATATGAACTTAATGATTTTAAACCCATTGTTGCACAACTGCATAGTACTTGTGTAATTACTAAGTAGATTATATAAAAAAGTACTAAAAATGACAACAAAGTATTTGTATGCAATAGTTTTCAAACAAAAAGTAAAAACAATTTTGTAGTAATTTGTGTAATTAAAAATTGAAATAAGCTAAAATACATTTCTATTTAATTAAATACAAATATATTTGTGGCAATTTTTCTTTATTTTAATAATTTTTGTAAACACAAACACACACACAAACTTCTGCCATCGTGTAGGATAATGTACCAGGACCTTTAAAACCAAATTGATTATATTTACTGTTTGTTATAACTTTAATTTTAATAAACTTACCATCAACTTGACTCCATTTTTTTTCTTGTTTGCTTTTTTTGACATTTCAGTTGCTATTGTGAACGACTTTGCTCACTGAACGTACCTGCACAGAGTTGTTTTGCAAATTGTTTTCACTTGAATTTTTGTATGGAATATTAATTGCAGTAATCTCAATAACTGTGCGTCTGAGCATGCTATTACATTTTTCTTTTTTATATAAAGCTATTTTGGAATTAAAGGTCGATCACACTTGTTATGACAACTATATATTTCTATTATATTATATATATATATCTCTAATTAAACGAGGAATTATCCCCACTTTTGAAAATTTATTACCTAAGTCATTTCTGGCCAGAAAATATGTTTGTATCTAGCTGTCAAATGTTAATTGAGTAAGATAAATTTTGTATGTATGAATCAGTGATGTTAACTGTACGGTAATTACCGTACTATACGGTAATTTTGTCCATCAAACGGTAGCACGATAATTTTATTGCCTATACGGTAATTTCCAAGAAAGCTTTTTTATTGGGTTTCATCTTTAATACTTCAAAAATAATAGTTGCTTTATGAAAAATACATCAATCTTACTACAACTTCATAAGAATCGCCAAATATACTGAACTGTGGCACTCCAGGCGTAAATGAATTAAAATTACATCTTCTAAGAGCAAAAACGATAACGATTTTAATCGAATTCATCTGTGTAAAGAAATAACGTAAATAATTACTAAATATGGTTTACTTTTTTTTATATAAAATAATTTTTGCTTTTGGCTCTTTTATTTATATAAAATAATGTTTGCATTTGTTTTACTTAACACAAACAATAGGCAAATTAGGCGATGGTGTGCTGAAACTGAAGAGTTTTCTGAAATGCTTTTTAAAATTAAGATTTTCCGATCAGTTATCAAATTTTGGATTTCTCTCCCACTGAATACATTTTACATTTACATGGTAAAATTTCTACATAGTACAAAAATAATTTTAGTTTTTGTTTACTTGATAAATTATTGCAGATTAGGTTTTTTATTCAGAAAACCAGAACTAGATTAAGATACATATACATATGTATGTAGGTACATACATATATAATTTAATTATTACTTTTGTGAAATTGGTTCATTTAGTTTAAAATACCGACTTCGTTGTTAGTTAGTACGGTAATTTTGCTCAAAAACGTTAATTTTTTTAAGGTCGTACAGTACTTTGAAAATAAAAGTTAACATCACTGGTATGAATAACAAAACAATATTTCTCAATAACGGAATATTGTCTCACATGTCTGAACACACTATTACAGTCGAATTCATTGTTTATAGCTTTTCTTATTATATTTATTGATGCTTTTCTAACTAAAAGAGTGGATTCAAAAACTAGGTATAGTTATGTGTATTTTTTTATCAATGACTTAATAATTTTGATCTGTTGAAAATACCAACATTTTATTAAAAGATAATTACCTATCGTATCAGAAATATTAGAATGTCAAGCTTTTAAATGTCGCTCCAGACATCCAGCATGTAGGTTTTTGCCACACTTTTCATTTTTACAGATAAAATACATACATTTACACTCATTTTTCCAAAAACAAAAAAGAAATGCATAACTCAATTGTTGGACGTGGCATTGCAGATTTCATTGTTTATATACTAAGAAATTCGTATAGAACTAAATCAATCATTCAACATAATACGATTCTCCTTTTGTTTTTCTCCCAGCTGAATGCCTGTAACGGCAATTCAAAGCAAGCAGATGAGCCAAAAGTCAATTGTTTTATTTGCGCTCTTGGTTATGTTAAAGTATTTCGTTTGATTTTGCTCAATAAGCAAAACCAACAAAAACATTTTAAAGGTTATTGTTGCTGGGAGAAATATTTTTTCAAATGTAATACACCCAGCGGCCAAAGTTTCGCTTACAGAAGCGATGATTTTATGCACACTTGTAAGTCAGTAATGCACACCATCTCATATACAAACCTAGTATACTTTTTCATATACATTGCCGCATTTGTAGAGTGAACGCCTACCAACTGCACACAAAGTAAGCGAGGTAGTGAGGTGTTCATTCAACAAAAGCTCATTACTTCCTAACATACATTGTAAGTCATCAGTAGGCAGTTCGAATACAATCTCGCATATTTTGTAAGTCGGAAGTAGACAGCTCGGATACAATCTCGCATACATTGTAAGCCGGCAGTAGGCAGCTCATACGTACTGCGCATTTCAGTTTTTTGGGAATATTTCATTAAATAAATTTGTTGTGTTTTTTGTGCACTGCATTCTTTTCTTTTTCACTAAATGTTTTATCTTCCTTGTACCTTTTTTATAAGGTTTTCTTACATTTAGCTCTGGTTTTGTTAATTCAATTTTTGCAACGAGCTCTGACAAAGACGGTGAACGTTTGAATTACATCGAATAAATAAAATACGTTCATATAAATATGATACAAAAGATGAACGTAATTAATTTTTGAGAAGTCCATATACTACTGCCATACACTTTGTAAGTTACCATTCATTGATTACAAAGTGTGGCACACATCATCGAAGAGAAGTAATGTGGTAGACAATGTTCGCCGCTGGGCAGTAGCGCTGAAAGAGTTAAATAACATGTTGGGGGTTTTATTTTTCTTTGGAAAACAAGTTAAAACGCTTAAGGATTATTGCTTCTTATACCTAATATTATCAATAAAAAACCAACTGTTTTTTAGAAATTCTTCTGGAATTTTTTCGGTTTATAAATGTACAAAAAAAAACCCAGGGTTAGTCTCAGTTTACACACATCAGGTTATCTTGATCAATTCTGCTTCAATTTGCTTTTGAACTTGCATTTATGTTCACACACAAAAGCTTTATGTCGTCAATTTTATGTTCTTTTGCCTTCAAGTTTTCATATTTTTCGTCATTTCATTTTAAACTTACGGTAGCGTCAAGTCTGCACCCTTTTCCATTTTCTTTTCCCCGTTCTCCCACAAAGTTAAGACTTGACGAGTCAAACTTGATGTGTGTAAACTGACACTTACAGTCAGCTAGAGCTGCAAAACAATCGATAGTTTTATTTTTAGCTAACTATCGATTGTTTTCGTTCGATAGTGATACTATCGGCAATTTTTGCACTTATATATAAAGCCGGTTACATGTAGCCGGCATAACGTTTCTGGTCATTTATTCAGGCATGTTCTTAACCGCCTTTAAGTTTTTATAGTTATAGCGTAATTTACAAATGAAAATATATTATATAAATAATATTATACAGGTTTTTACTTTCAAATTAACGATATTTGTATTCAAATTCAATTTTTTACAAGTCAAACACCATGTTTTGCAATTAAATTCTTTTCATTTCATATTAAATTTTTTGTATTTCAAATTAAACTATTTTTATTTCAAATTAAAATTTTCTGTTTCAAATTAAATTTGTTTAACTTTGTGCCTTTCAGTCACCATGCTTAATGAGTGTGTGAAGTTTGAAGCAACACAAACAATTTTTTTTTCCAATAATGTTCATACAAAATTGCAAAAAAAAATGTTTTTTTCTGAATTTGGAATATATCTCAGCTATACGTGAACCGATTTTACTGAATTTCAAAGGCCATGATGCGAAGTTTACTCGGTATTTCAACAGCGGACAGACGAACATCGCTTAAACGACTTTTCCATTAATTCTGCTTCAGAATATACTCGTATATACTTTATACGGTCGGAATTGAAAATTGTAGAAATTACAATCGGAATCACAAACTTATATATACCCTTTACATTTTTGTGAAGGGTATAAAAATAAAAAGAAAAGTATTTAAAAAATACATTTTTAATATCATAGAATAAAAATACCTACGTAAAGATTTTATATATAAATACGTATATAAATACTAACTTCCACTTGAGTTACAAATTCATAGCCAAAAGTAGCGCTTACTCGTAACGATAGTGTCGATAGTTTTCCTTGAAAGTATCGAAAATATCGATGGGGATGACTATCGATAGTTTTGCAGCTCTACAGCCAGCAAAGGAAATCTGCAAAATCTTTCCACATTCCTAGGAACGTCGATTTTAAATTTTTCGCAGGTTTCAAATCAATACTAGGACATTTTTTTTTATATTTTGGACGAGTTCTCAGGGGATGACCCCTACGTATGCAGTGTATTGTACCGGAACTAGGAAAATTGGTTATGAGGAGGGGGAAAGAGGGAGTAGTGTTTGTGAACATTTGACTTGAACTTTCCAACGTTATAACAGACAGGAAACACGTTTGCCGGCAACTTATTCCACATGCGAAGTGTACAGATGAAAAACGAATTCTCTCTGTAATGTGTAGCACGATTCCCTTGGCAATCGACCACAAATGGATGAGCTCTGGACGATGCACGTGTGCTACGTATAAATGTGCGACATGGTTGGAAAAAAAATTTTCCAAAAAAAAATCCTATTTTTTAAGATACCTAAACTGTAAATAAATAAATACAAATCCAGATCTGCCTTCAACAAAAATTATATTCCTAACCTGAGTATTTGAGTTTTCAAGATGAGAATTTTTCAAACAAAACGTCTCGGTATTGTGAATAATACTATACTAATCAGCTTAAACTTGAATATTGTTGCTTTTATCATTGATAAAAAGTCGCCAAAAGCGTTTGTCAACATGTGTAGGTTTGTTCCGCTTTTGAACATATAAAATACATGTATGTATGTGTGTGACTACATATACAGTGAACTCGCGCAAACGTGGACAATCGAAAGTGTAAACGTCTCAGTGACGTGATTTAATTTATTTTTCCATAGAACAAATCTGAAAGCTATAAAAAGTAAATACTTTTTTTATTTATTGTTTTTTAATTGGAAAATCCCAGAATTAAAAGTTATTTGTTTTTGTTTTTGCTTATGTTTAAAAGTTTTTTCTTTATGTATCTACCTATGCGCTGACCTGTTAGTTACTCTTTGAAATACCATGTACGAGTAGATGTTACAAGTGATTAAAAAAAAATGGTATTCGTGAAAGTGAAAAATATAATTAAAAAAAAAAACCTAAAGTAGGTATTAACTATAAAAGAGAAAGAGTTTTAATGTTAGTGGCTTGACAAGAAAATATTGAAGATCAAAGATTGCAACAACAATTCTGAAGGAAATTGCACAGAACTAGGAAGTAGGCATGGACGGTATTGAAATTGAGGAATAAGAGGCTCTTGATGTTTTTGGTATGAAAATTCAGTATGATGTATGCTGGCGATGAAGCTTATCAAAGACTGGAGCACCGGCGCAGTGTGAGGTGTGTTGCTCTGTTTTATCGTTACTACAAGTTCCGGTAAAATGCACTGTTTGTATTAAAAATGAGGATGAACAGCAATTCTGAAGAAAATTGCCCAGAAGTAGGAAGTATTAAAAATGGGGATGATACCGACGACTATGATGATTGTAATATTATATTCTAGTCAGAAGATACAACTAAATCAAAGGAAATTTTGGATAAGGCTTTAAGATGGACTGAAAACAAGTTGGTAGAACAAAGTGACATTATAGTGCTAAGAAATCTTTAAGAAAAGTTGATAATTTGAATTTCTCGTATCGTGTACTTAATATATTTTTGTTATTTATCGAATGCAAAGCGAATTAAATAAAGAGCTTAGTAGGTATTTTAATTTCTTAAAATATTAATATTTATATTAAATAGGGATTTTCTGTTTGAGTACGATAACGTAAACAAACTCGAAAATGTGAACTGGCTTGGTAAAACTTCGTTCACACGAGTTCACAGTACAGTGAAAGGTCTTGTGAGCGGACATCGCTGACCGCTATACTATACATCAGCACCCATTTGCGGATTTGAATACGGGTCATGACGCATCATGAACGGCTACCTTAACCACTCCGAAAAATAAATACCGCTTGTTCAGAGACAGCAAACGTTGTACAAACAATTTGAGCAATTAACAAAATACATACCTATGTGATTCAATTTGCCATGAATAATTCAATTCAGCTCGGTGGCTGAGTGTTTAAGGCAGGAGTTCATGATATGTCATGACCCGAGCTCAAATCCGAAAATGGGAGCTGATGAGTAGTGTAGTGACTACGAAACAGCTAGTTGCCCCCCAATTAAAGGTTTGATTATTATTTTTCCTGTCTTCTTCAATTAAAAATTATTGATTGTAAAAAATCCTTCTTAAGAAAAACTTGAACTAAAACACGATATTCAAAAACCAAATATCTTATTTAAAAATTGTAAAGTTGAACAAAAATTCAATAAACTAAAAAAAACACATTTTACTCAGTTCAAATGTTTTTTATTCCCTTTTGTTTGTTTAGATTTATTTTCCGATTTTTCTCATGATGGCTGCAACCAGTAGTGTCACCACTCTTGGACACTCTGTATAGTATTGCTATAGCTTATTAATTGGTTGTGCATTAATATCTATATATCAAACTTTTTCTTGATCATAAGAACTTTTTATTTAATTATTGTTCGTATTTTAGAGGTGTTTCCGTATTTTAGAGGTGTTTCGAAGAAAAAGATGTGTTAAAACACGTCTAAATCAGTGTTGCCAAGCATAGGGATTTTCCCTCCTTATAACGATTTATTTGTTTATTTCTACATGTAGGGAAAAAAGAACAGCTTCTATATGATTAGGCTTATTGTAGGGAATTTTTAAATGATCAGAAATGGTTAACACTATTATACTATTATAATTTTTCCAACTATCATTAACAGTATTATTTATTCTGATATGATTAATAACATTATTTATTATTATACTATTATAATTTTTTCGAATATGAGGAAAAATCGTTGCTCAAATTGGATATCGATGCATTTTCATCAAATTTATACCTATACAACGTTAAATATTTTAACAATAAGTGTTTCCCAATTACGCCAAAATTATTAAAATCGTATTAAAAGTGATGGGAGGGTTTTTTCTATAGCTACCTACGGACGTACTAAAACAGCAAAGAACTAAACCGCGAAATTTCAAATTCCATATGCATTCTAAGATCTCATTTGCAAGGTTTTTAGTCAATTGCATGAATTTTAGATGTACGAGTACACCCCCTAACCTCATTAACAACTTTAATCACAAAGATTTCGTAACTAAGGATATTGAAAGATTGGTTATCTACATATATATCGTTGGTCTCAGTAGAAACGCGCTAGCTAGAATTTTTCAAAAACTTAAGTTTGCTAATGATTTTAACAATTTTCACATAAGTACAGCTCGTCGCAAAGATTTAATAGAATAAACAATGGGCTACTACATGTAATTATACCATAAAAGTCGCATATTGATGAAACTAGTTTATGCTGGGGGCTTTCCAATTCCTGCAAAGCTGGATTTATGTTAACGTTGGGATATTCTTACTTATTCCATCACAAAACGCATATGCCCGTTTGGAATGTAGACCAAATCACTCAAAACAATTTATTTATATAGCTAAACGCATAGGTACATAGATTTTTAATCATATGAAATTTTCTACACTAATTTACTTTTTAGTAATATGTTTTAGCTCTTTGAATTTAAAATAAATATTAAAATCGTATTAAAATAATTTATTTGCGTAAAATTTATATGAAAAATTACGTAGGGAAATATTTTTTTGATTGTAGGGAGAAATAACAACTTTTATGCGCTAAGGTAGGGATTTCACAAAAAATCTCCTGGCAACACTGGTCTAAATAAACAAACTGATAGGAGGTGGCCATTATTAGAGTTTCCACTGTACATACATATGTAAGTGTAGATTTAGAAAAAACAATGTTAATCATACACCACGGTTCAGATTTGTGTGAATAAAATTTGACAAACAAATAGGTATTTTTTATTCTTATTGACAAAATTGTAACGTGCCACAAGTTGTTGTTGTGCTATCGATAGGTACAGGATATATATTTACATATGTATGTGGGTACACATAAAAACATATGCATGAACCTATTTATTTGCGTAAATTTAAAAACGGCCTAAAAAAGTAAATTTTTTCAATTAGAAATACTTTAAACTCCCTCCAGTAAATTGATTAACATCCAGCAAGCAAAGTATATATGTATGTAGCTATGCATACATATATACATACCCATGTAGATACATCCAAATCTATGTAAGTACGTAAATATACAGCAGATTTTCAACACCTAACATTGTGTGCGAAGTGGATGCAATATCATCATCGTTGTAAACAGCATCTTATATGTACCTACATATATGTTTGTATATATTTAACTTTCATAATATTTTCATGCATATTAAATAAACTTATGTATGTATGGATGTATGTATGTATGTCTGTACAGTTGTGTGGTAGTCTATCCACCAATCAGCGGTTTTGCTTGTGTGACTGGGTTAAGGCAACTCATAAAATGAACCAATCAACAAAGCACTCTTACGACTTGATTATTTCACTGCAAATAAGAAATTCTACTTGAATTGCTCTCATATCATTGTTTCTCTTTCTTTCTCTCATTTTTTTTTGTATGTGTGAACGAACATACATATGCACATATGTGTTTATGCATATGTATGAATAAATGTATTGTTTTTACTACGTGCTTATACGTAGAAGTAACTTGCGAATTACAATTACTAGTGAATACTTAGCCACAGTTTACGCAAAGAAAAGATTCAAAGCGGGACTATAAAACTCGATTACCTTACATACTATGTAGGTATGGTAGGTATGTATGGTAAAACTATAAGTCTAAAACAAATCGCAATGTTTTACTTTTTTATAACGCCTATAGAGATTTATTCAGGAATTGCTTTGGTGGGTTTGTAACTCAAAATAGACAATTATCAATGCGGCTATAGCCAAAAGTGCAGCTAAATCGGTTTGCTAAAGGAAATTTTATGTTGCTATAAATAAGTCCAAGCATTTCTTATATTATACCTAAATGATTTATTTTTAAAAATTCTGTCCGATTTACATTTATTGCACATCATTTCAATAAAACAAACTGCTAAAATATAGATATACATATATCAGTCAGTGTACATGCATGGACCTGCATTCCTAAAGAGTTTTCAAACACAAAGTACCATTAAATTCAATATCTGATAGGTAAGGTTTGCCTATGTACTTGAGCTAATTTAAGTTCTTTACAAAAAAAGGAACTTAAATCATAAATGACTTTTAATTAGTACTTCCATACAATTTATAGGTATAACATACCTATTTAATAATAAATACAGATTATAAATAAAATTTGTCATCGAACGGCTATTTTTCTTCATCTTCTGACAATCCGTTCAAATTATCATTATAATATACAGTATTGGGCAAAACCTAAGAAAGGCTGCTTGATTTTAGCTTGTAGTCAAAATTATATTTAAATGAACATATTTCAATTCAATGCTTTAATGCAGTTTTATTAGTAAATGTGTCATACAAAATTACCAAAAAAAGTTTTTGTAATTATCTCTCACCTAACGGTTCTTTTAGTACAACAACAAAACCTAAGAAACTTTTAATATTTGGTATAATAACCCTTATTTTTTATTACTGCGGCGCACCGACGCGGCATAGATTTGACTAAATTATCAATTATTTTTGGATCTATGCTTATCCATTCATTTTAGGCTCGAATTTGCAAAAAAAAAAAAATATTTTGATTTGAGAGCAAATTTAATTTGTTCAACTGCGATGGCGTATGTCGTGTGAGGCGCAATACAGGTGAAAGGCTTAAACCCCGATATTGTAAAAACCACTATCAAGCATGGGGGATGGCAGTGTGATGGCGTATATGTGTTTTTCAGGTCATGGTCTAGGGCCGTTCCACAGAATTTGTAACAAAATGGACGTTTTCGAAAATAAGATGTTGCCATATGCCGAGTGGAATATGCCACTTCGATGGGTGTTTCAACATGATAACGATCCGAAACACTCATCGAAGTTGGTGAAGGACTGGATACAATCGAAAGGGATTCAAGTGCTTTATTGACTGGCTCAATCGCCCGATTTGAACCCAATCGAAAATTTATTTTCCATATTGAAGAGGAATGTTGGATCGAAACGATTTTCCTAGAGAGACGATTTATTTTCGTGTCTGGAGAATGAATGGATACGCATAGATCCAAAAATAATTGATAATTTAATCAAATCTATGCCGCGTCGGTGCGCCGCAGTAATAAAAAATAAGGTTTATTATACCAAATATTAAAAGTTTCTTAGGTTTCGCCCAATGATTTTTTGAGTATTTATTGTTGTTGTACTAAAAGAACCGTTAGGTGAGAGAAAATTACAAAAATTTTTTTTGGTAATTTTGTATGACACATTTACTAATAAAACTGCATTAAAGCATTGAATTGAAATATGTTCATTTAAATATAATTTTGACTACAATCTAAAATCAAGCAGCGTTTCTTAGGTTTTGCCCAACACTGTATATTCTTCCCGCATTTTTAATGAGTTCGTTCCTTATTTTAAAATTTTCGCAACATGTGCCTTTTCAAACCACACCTAATCAGAAAGAAAATTGCGAAATTTAACCGCAAAAATGCTAAAATGGCCACGCGGACAACTATTCAGCAACATTTTTGCTCTTATTCACAAATAACAAGGTGCATTAATGTATACGCGGTGGCAGCACTACGGCATGTGACAATTTTTTGCTACTGGCAATATAGTAACCTATTTACGTCAAATGTATTGTTTACATTTTTGAAAGTGAATTTAGTGTTTTATTCTGAATTAAACATATACAAATTATTTTGTGAACATAAAAATAATTCAAATAAATATAATTTATATTTAAGAAAAGGTACATTCAAAGTTTATAATTGTGAAAATAGTTACAAATATTTTTGATAAGCATAGCTTACCACATGCCTGTTTTTGTTGTATTGTTGTAATTTTGCTCTAGTGCTGCCACCGTGTATACGTTAATGCACCTTGACAAATAACTTCTCCATGTAAACACACTTGCTGAATTCATAAACTCTGTCGTATCGTGTATCGATGTATTTGGAGAGACAATTTCAAACACAAAACTTCAAAGCAAAACAATTTTCAAATATATTTTTTGTGAGTTTAATGCTTGTTTTTGAAATTGTATCTCCTAATCATAGATGCCAGATAAATCTGGTTTAAAATCGTCAAATTCAAGAAAAAAATCGTCAATATGATTATCGAAAATCGTAAAAAAATCGTTAGTAAATAAAATAAAATGAACAATTTTTAAATAAAATGTATATTTTAATGGGGTAAAATGTAGCAAAGCAATTCAAGGTTGCCAGTAGTAAAAAAATTACAGCATTTAAAGCTGTAACAACAGCTACATACTCATACAAACATTGGGTTAATTTCATAAGTATTTTGGTATATAGTTTTTAAAATAAAAATTTGTTTAATAAAGCGTATTTTGAAAGTTCTTTTTATATACCATATTTAGGAGCTATGTACGCACTATTGACTAAATACTTTTATAACATTGGGCAAATTGCAAAGTTTTTAGTACCCCTTAGCATATAACTTTTCTTCTAAAATGGATTCTTACTTTGGAAAAAATGCAGTAAAACTTATATTATTACTACAATTTCCCCAAAAAAAGAAAATTTTTGTCAATAATAATTTTTGGTACTTTGGTAACACTATAGTATCTTCATATCTGTATTATAAAACAAATATTCAAAGTTTAGGCTTCAGGCATTATTTTAATTTAGAGTAAATTTCTCGTCTTTCGAGTTCTACTCTAAAATAAGAAAACAATTTGATTATATCTGAAGAAAAAACACGCCTTTCTTTCATAGCACTGTAAGGATTTAAAAAACTTAAAGTTTTGAATTTAGCTTCCAACAAAATTTTTTAAATGCTCTTTACAGATGACATATGTGAGTATACTTCCAAATAAATATCACACAACATTTCGTACGTACACATTTATTTTACTACCAGTTTCTATATACCATTAATATTACTTTCATTTTCTACATAAATTAACTTATAAAAAGGAAGCATGTACAATATATAGTTGTGAAATCAAAGTTACTTGGAGAAAATGGAGGTTTAAATGTGATCTACAAAAATAGTCAAAAACAGGCCTTAAATCGTCAAATCGTCACCATGCCATTTTCAGCACTCAAAATCGTCAAAGATAATAAATAAAATCGTCAAAGATAAAAATAAATCGTCAAAGATAAAAATAAATGACGATAAATTGTCAAATATGGCAACCGTGCTCCTAATACATCGATACACGATACGACAGAGTGTGTGAATTCAGCAGTTATCTCAACGGTGAACATTGCTTACCGTCAGCGTTGCCAGAATAAAGATTTTACCTTAATTTTGAAGATTTTGTAAGCTAATTTGAAGATATTTCTCTTAAAATTAGGAATTTTCAGATTTAGTATTCTGATATACTTGTATGTGACTATTTTCAAATATCCCAAGAAATTTTAAGTTTTTTCTTGAAATAATTTTTTACTTCTAGGTGTCAAATCCCTTTCACTATTATTTTCAAAAGAAATTTGAATGAATGAATTTTTGATTTAAGTTTTTTATTCATCTTCTGCACTGATAGAAAAACTTTCATGGACATATCGATTTTTTGCGTAAATTTTAGGATTTTGTCGGTTTTTGGACCAACGTAAAGCTCCATTCGGACTATGTTGTTTTATTAAAGCTACAGTTTTATACACTTGCATATCGTTGATCTCATGCAGAAAGGTCCTAACTCGCATATTCCCTGAATTGAGTTTTTTTTAGGGATTCTACTACGTTTCACAAAAGTTCACAGTGTCACGAAGATTTAATTAAATACTTTCATACATATCGCTCTTATAAGCAATTGAACAAAAGAAGTTACTTTTAGATGTAGCTAGGAACACAATTTCCATTACGATTTTTCCTTGTCCTGTAAATTTGCAAGTATGTTTGTTAGGGCCTTTCTACATGAGAGCAACGATATGAAATAATCACGCATATAACATGAATTTCAAGTGTTGCAAACATACAAAAAACAAACAGACAAGTGAAATTCAAAATTTATTAATATATTAATATCAGCGTGCTAAAAAAGAGGAGCTGATTAGTTAAAAGAAAACTTTTGAAAAGTCAAGCTCAAGTCAATTAAATTACTTTTTTAGATTAAATTAATGGTCCTTAAGTGGACCATTTTTCAGTTAAATTATATCTACAGCTGTTGACAGCTAATTAGAAATGACTTAATGTAAAATTAAAAAAAACTCAAACAATTGAGTTTATCTACTGAAGCTACTAATATTGATGCCAATCAAAAAATGGATGAGTCTCTTCTGTTCTGTCTTCCATCCTGTGTGAACAAAGTGATGCCAATTCGGATGCCTTTGAAGAAGATGGTTCAAAGAGGATGTAACACTTCATGAGAAACCTTTTCTTGAAAATAACGAATTTGGTTGAATCAGATACGAGATCACCAAGAAAAGGTTATTGTAATTCTCTCGGTTGATAAATAAATTACAATATAGATGGGGAAAATAAATAAATAATAATTGAGGTTGAGAATTTCCTTTAAAATAATATTTATTTTCAGATTTACCTTTTTTTTTTGCATGGTTACAGTTCGAAGTGTGTAAGTAGAAAAATTGTACCGATGTTCAATTTGGTAATTATAAGTAGCATTCTACCACACGGCTGACGATTTTCAAGTGTCTCTTTCCCACGACCTTCAGCAGAACAAACTTCGAATATTTATATATTGATATGTGGAAGCTTTCCAGCAGCCGGTGTAACCAGCTTTACATTATTTTTTACAATATTTAATAAAGTTGGTAATATTAAACACATTCGTACAAAAGGCGAGTAAAAATATATAATATAAGAAAAGGCGAGTATAAGAAAAGGTAAGTGTATATTCAGATAAATGTTTATAGCAATAAAATTATAAATTAGGTAACGTTTATTTTGCTCTTTCCGTGTTGTTATTGATAGCTCAATCAAACGTCTACAAACACTATTCCCTTTTTCCTCCTCTTCATAATCTACATAATGTACATAAGTAGCACCTGAAAAACCTAAGACTTTAAAAATTTTGCTATCGAATCGACGAAGTATGATGATTGTGGAATAAAAATAATTATAGGGTTAAATAAATACTTTTTTATTTGTTTGTTTAAATCATTTAAATTTATTTTTAGTGATATTTAGTTGTTTCTTGTGTTTTTCGAATACTTATAAATTAACGCTTTTTGGATATTTATAACTTTTCCGCTTCAAAATGCGGTTTTTGCTTTGAACATGTTGGCATCTTTGGTGCGGTGACAAATAGCTTGAATGTATTGGCTTTTTCGAACTTACACTTACATGGAGAAATGCTGGATAAAAGTGGCTATAACTAGCGCACGTAAATAAAGGCGTTAAGGCCGTGTCAGATAAAACTTTGTCGCTTTGCGTGAAGTTTAATACTTTAACAGAAAGCGCAAAGCAAAAGGTGTATGTCACAATGAAACTTTGGCAACGCTCACGATTTGTTTATTTATCTAAAAAAATGTTCGTTAATTTTTAGATTTAATCATTTCTTATTTTCGGGAGTTTTTTACGTACCATGGAGCTGCAGTGATAGTTTGAAGAATTTTGTGTTGTCGCCTTTGAATTTTTTCAATGTTTGACGCTGAGGCAGTGCTCCATAACTGAATTCCGCAGCACCATATAGGCATTAGTACTGCGTTGTATAACAAGAGTTTGCAATCTAACTTCAAGGTAGAATATCTGCCCATAAGCCAATTTAATTGCGCTGCTTTTAATTTCAGCTGAGTGACTTTCACATCAAAGCGAGACTTCCACGTCAGACATGAATACCAAGGTAATTCATTGTGCTGCGGAATAGGTGAGTTGTTGATTTGGTTGGTCCCAGAATGCTACCTTGGGGAACTTCTACCTCGATTCGCTGATAACAAATTTACGGCCACATAAATTGCTTTCCAGAAGCTTGTGAGTGTTTGAAGGCAGGTTCAACTTTATTTTGTAAATTAATTTCTGGTGCCACACTTAATCAAAAGCTTGGGAAACATCAATGAATAGAGCTGAGCAATATTTTTTGTCCTCAAAAGTCTTTCATATAACATTAACTAGTCTATGCGTTTGTTCTATGGTGCTGTGCTTAGCCCGAAAGCCGCATTGATGATTAGGGATACATTCTACATCATTTTTGAAATTGTTGGTAGTAGACTTATTGGTCTATATGACTCCACTTTAGTGGGATCCTTCCCTGGCTTGGGTATCATAGTAACCATAGACACTTTCCACTCTGCAGGATAATATTCTAATTTTTAAATGATTAACATACACCATTCCTTTTTCAGAATCGCTTCTTGCCCAGTCTCCAGTTGAAGTTCGCAAAGGTGGCTTACCTATTACGTGGAGTACCATCAAGACCTTTCAAATAATTTTTAAGGAAAGCCATTGTTTAGATTTCAAGCAAATTTCTTAATTGAGTTATGCACTCCCGAAGCCTGCTTTTAAGCTGGAGATTACCTGCAAAATTGTCATTCTCTTCTAACTCTTCTTTTTTTCTGTTAGAAGTTGTTCAATATTGAAATATTGTTTTGAAGAAAAGATAACAGTAAGTTTTGAAATATTTTAATTTTAATAAGCAATTATAAAAAGCTCTAGCTACTATTGGCTATCAGCTTTATATTATAATTTGGCAACAGTATAAAATAGCGCATTTCTAATTAGCTGTCAACAGCTGTATACATATGTGCATACATATGCATGTACATAGATGTGAAGCATATTTGGTTCATTATGTTGAGTCCAAAGGTATGTATGTATATACAAACATACATATGTATGTACATACATATGACCAATGTTTCAATTATTGTGTGGCTTCCTCATTCATTCATTATTTAATTTCTCATAATGTAAATAGTTTTACGAGTACGTATACGGCTTGCTATTATTTTTTGTTATTTATTTTATTTTTTGTACAATTTGAGTGTGAGTACGCATTCATTGGACAAGTATCAATTACCATTCAACCGGTCCGTATATCTGTATACAATTAAATGCAGCAATATTTTGCGAAATATTTGCAAAAGAAATATTTTTCAAGTCCCACGAAGATAAGATGTGCAAAACAGTCACTGTGCGACTTCATTCAATGTGAATAGCACAAACATACTTCTCTACATATGTACATATGTAGACAGGTATGTATAGTCCTACAGAAATATACAAGAGAGTAGCAAATGAGTATGTACATATGTATGTATGTAAATGAAATATAAACTTGTAATAGGTATTATTCGGCAAATTTTAGGAGAAACTCCTTTAGAATTAGTTAGAATAAATCTTAGAAATGAATTTTAATTGGCTCGTTAAGTGGATAGCATTTTGATTAGAAATACGTATGTACGTACACATGTATGTATTTAAATATGTTTGTAAGTACTCGTATGTATGTAGTTGACAATGATATTTATTGTGAAACATTTTATAAATTTTCTTTAAATAAACTATAAATTAATATAAGCAGAGCAAGTAATTACGTTCACGTGTTATTGAATTTTCCGAGTTGTGCGGAAACCAATAAGTATTCTAAATACCTGAAAATTTTCTAGACACTATTTCCGACAAAATAAAGGTGTAAAAGATAAATAAATTAATAAAAATGTGAGTGTGAGAACAAACGACTGAAAATTACATGGTATTTTAATATTATTTCACAATACGAAACTAAAACAAAAGAGCATCTGCCAAATGTCCAGTTGCTCTCATTAAAATCTCTTTGTTCCCAAATACGTTAACCACAACACTTACTGTGAGCAACCTACCTATATATGTATGTACATCATCATACAGTGTGTCAATAATGAGTTTGCACATTGAAACAAATCACGGTTTATTTAAGAGTATTACTAAATTTAAAACATATTATATTGCACAAACATTGCTATGTATGTATTTTATAAATATTGTAGATGGGAAAAAATAATTTGTCAGAACCTAAACTGTTTTTTCAAGTGATTCCGTTATTTTTATACTTTTTGTTTTTGGTTTACTTTTGGATATTTTTGAATACGAAAGCAAAAGCACGTACATTTTCCTTCGACTTTATTAAAAAATTTTTAATAAGCACTACATTCTTTCGGTACAGTTGCAAGCATAACGATCAGAAAATAAGTTATATACCTATAGTTTTTATATTGAAAATTAAAATCAAGTGAACTAAATTTTGTAATTAAGTACAATTAAATTCAAAGAGCCATATTCAAAAAAAAAAATCTTACTTGAGTTTTAACGCATACATTAGTTACCAAACACATTAGCACTACCTTAAATTTGTTAAAAATTTTTATGCAAAAACAGTACGTTAATATAACGGCAACGCCGTTATGTACAGTTGTAATTTTTTGAATAGTGATAAATAAAAACTAATATTCGAAAACCGAAAAAAACTGATTATTATTACATAAAATATCATATTTTTGACAAACAGTTCTTGGATTTACCTTCTTAATAAATAATGAATATATAATATGTAGTATATTAATGAAATTGAGAAAAAGTAATAGGGGTACTTATCTAGAAAAAATTTTATTATTCGAATAACGATTTTCATTGTATTCGTTTGATTGAAAGTGCAGCACTAACATAATTGTTATTTATATTTTTCTTTCAAAATTAATATTTTCAGTTTATATAAAATGGAATATTTCAATTAATTTATGTAATAAAAATAATAATATCTTTTGTTTTAAAATTTTCCCAATATTGTGTTTTTCAAGAAAAATAATAATCGGCAAGTCAAGTGTCATTTTAACGTACAGTTAAAGTGTACTCAATTCAACTTTAAACGAATGGTAAGCTAACAGTTGTTTTTGCATACAACTTTAGGAAATTTGTCTTAACAATTGCTTATCAAGCTTTGTTAAGTTTTTTGCATACGGTCGAAAGTGTATATTTCTAAGTTCATTTGTTAAGTTTCAGGACTTCGTTCATTTGTTTTTTTTATAAAAAGTGAGTTATTTTCATAGCGTAACTAAGAAAAATGCTTACATTTAGGCAATTAAAGAACGAAGAGCACTCTGCTATTATCAATTTATTAACACAGAAATATAAAAATTTAATAGCAGTCAAACAGCAATTTGCAAAGTAATTTCATTGTTCAAAAAAGAACACAGAATTTATCGAAAGATGCACTCTGTGTATCCTAAAATAACCACTAAAAGAGTAAATAGCCAAATTTAAGTAATTTCTAGTGTAGATCCATTCAAGTTAGCACAAAATATTCGAGCACAGTTGCTGATTGAGGACAGCCAGGTACCCCCCTATCCACAATACGTAACAGATTGCGTCAGAGTAATGGTTGCATTGCTCGTAAGATTCCTTCCATAAGCAAGTAGAACTAGCAAAAAAGCCTTTAAACTTTTGGCTTACAGCACTGTAGACAAATGAGTCCATTATCGGACTCAAGTATTCTCAGGGAATGGTATATGTGTGCCGCAATCCTAAAGAAGAGTTTTCATATAATTGCACTTTACCTACCTCTAAGTCACTAGAAAATGGTGTAAGGAGTTGCGGATGCCTATCAGCGAATGGTATTGCTAGTCTAAAAATCTTGGAAGAGGTAGCAATACCAGAAGGTAGGCGCCTAATAGGACAAAATTTTATCCTACAACGCGATAATGCGCCAATACATACTGCAAAAGTAGTTAAGGATTATTTTGAGAAGAAAAATATAAAGAAAATGAGTGGGCAATTTTGAAAATGAGCATATCGGAGGATAAGCCGCAAATATTAGAAATTGAAAGATTGTATCACTCGCTATTAGACAAATTTTCCACGGGGTAAGTGTACGAAACTTGTGAGCTCACAAGATTGTGGATATTAATTTCTTAACGATTTATTTTTGGAACGTGATTTTCGATGGTGTCATTAAATTTGTATTTTTTTTATGAAATATGGTTCAGTTTAATACTACAGGATATGTAGAAAGTAAATATGTAAAAAGAATACAAGTAAAATACTCAAATAAAATTTGCTTCATACTATTTCTAAAATATTTGTCTTGACAATTTATTCTTTCCACCTACTGCATATCGTTGGTGTCATGTAGAAAGGTCCTAACAAACATAATTGCAGTTTTACAGGGCAAGGAAAAAACGTAATGGAAACTGTATACCTAGCTATATCTAAAAGTAACTTTTTTTGTTAGAGCGATATGTATGAAAATATTTAATTAAATCTTCGTGACATTGTGTACTTGTGTGAAACGTAGTAGAATCCCTAAAAAAGGTTAATTCAGGGAAAATCGGAGTTAGGGCCTTTCTGCATGAGACCAACGACACATGCATATAAAGAGATCGTGTTGAAAAAACGTTTAACATGTTTAAAGCAAAAAAGAAATACAACAATCAAAGTTTTACATCACTTTATACTGTCAATGAACGCTCTGCACAAACATATTTTATTCAGCTTGAATTGTATTTTGTAGTTAACATATCTTTATAAATGGTTTATTTTTCATGATTTCTCCGTACGAAAATTTATTGCCCATCATTTCATTAAAATAAACTGATTTAAAACAATTTAATAAAAAGTCTTCAAACAATAAAAGTTTTCAAGCAAAAGGTAGCATTATATTCAATATCACATACCACTTATGTGCACTTAAAGGAATTTGAACTGTAAATGGCGGTTATATATTAATACTTATATCTTCTCATTTTATATAACATTTCTTTACAAAAGGGTTAACACGACAATATTTAAAATTAAATTCAAACCATAATACTTCATCGCACGAATATTTTTCTTCAGCTTCTGAAGATTTGTTCGAAATATCATTATAATATATGTTCTAAATATTTTTTGTTTATTACACATTTATTTGACAAATTTCGATTTTATGAGATTCATGCCACTAAAAGCTCTTTTAACTGCCGCGTTGATAAATGACAAAAACAGGAACTTCACTGCAAAAGTAGCTAGTTCTCTGCATAGATTTTCATTGAATTTTATAATCATATCACATTTATCCAGAAATCAACTGTTGAATTCTTATTAACCATTCATATTAACTTAGTTTTTGACATTCCAAATGTGTAATTTCTTCTACAGTGAAGTCGATCATTTCTTCTTTAAAAGGTTCGCTTAGTTTGCATTTATTAGCTTTTAAGCAGTGTTCTATATAAAAATAAAAAAAATTTACTATTTCTTATACAAAGAAAGGATTTTGCGAATCGTTATCTAAGTTGAAATATTAATTGAGCAATATTTCGAGTAATCTTAAATTAAATGATGCTGAAATATACATATAGTTGGAAATTGCTTTAAAAATGCTACTAAAAGAAACAAATTTAGCCGCAAGAATGCTAATATGGCCACGCTGGTGATTTACCGCTGTAATTTGTACACATTGTTTAACGGATTGAATTTTAAAATTAATTTTAGATTAAATTATACAATGCCTACATCATAATATTGCAGCATTTGAAGTTTTGAAAATGCCAGAACAAATATTGTCGTATAATATCATGATTCATTATAATCGCCAACTACTCGTATGAAATAGTGCGGACGAACTCTAGGAAATATTTTCAGTTTCACGGAGAACAATTGTCATAAATCGAGCTGGAAAAGAGAATAGGCCGGAATTAATGCCATTACGTGGACGAATAAATTAGATAAGGCAACGTGCTCAAAAATTTCTACACGAGGACTAGGAACAGAGCTAGAGGCAGAACTTGGTGTTATTGTTATGCCATGAGACAGTGCATTAGACTACAACAATAAATAAAGACGCATCAAGAGCAGCAAGAAAAAGCAATTCCTGTCAACAGCAAATATAAGAAAAGGCTTTTCTTTCGCTACTCGGAACGTCTCACAGCCGAATAATTATTGGGAGGATGTAATACCTTGTGATGAAAAAATGATGATGTTGTGCTACAACGATGAACCGTCTAGAGTGAGCCGCAAGCCTTTAACATCTCTGAAGCAGCAAAGCATCATCCCGTAAAATTTGGCAATGGCCCAAAATATAAGCCACAAATTCTGAGTATGTGGTTGTTATATAACTGTGTCACGTCATCGATGCACCCGCCCAATCCCATAGAGATTTTTTGGGTCCCTAAGCGCCAGTCAACAGATATGGCATCGCTTAAAACCGCAACATCAGCAGTATGGCTGCAAGTACCAACGAATTATGACCTAAAGCAATTAATAGGATCAATGACAAATCGTCTACAATGTATGTATATAAAATGCTTTCAAACTAAACTTAAAACTTTTCCACTGAAAACAAGACTGCAAAGACATTTTTATGCAAAGAGTTTATTGACAGCGTAAAATAAAATTTTGCTTTTGTTGTATTTCTTTTTAAACATATTTAATATCTTTATGACACAATCTCTCTAGAATGAAAATGTTATGCAATTACTAAAAAATTTAACTAAACCGTGTTTTTTTCATCGTGCAAACTCATTATTGACAGACTGTATGTTTGTTTATGCAGTACAAATAAAAGAATACTACAAATCGATAGCTTTGACGTTTTTTAAGTATCGTAATAATACTTTTTGTTCCCAGTCCGCCTGGCCAAGTTACTATTTCTTTTTATCTGCATTCAGAGTAGTATCATCGTTTTGTCCTCACTTTTTGTTGATTTAATATTTCTATAGGGTGTTTTTTTAAGCCCGATAGAACTTGAAATTGTAAAAAATAACACAAAAAATTAAATTGTAATCAAAATTTTTTTTATTCGAAAGATCAATACGTGACATTAACATTTGAAAATGATTTCGGGCATATGGGCACCGCGGCTGTTCTTGACGAAGCGCATTCTGGACGTCCAATTTTGGGCCACTTTTTCGAGCACTGCTGGCCGTATGTCACGAACAACACGAACAATGCTGGCCTTCAAGGCGTCAATTGTTGCTGGTTTATCAGCATAAACCAGTGACTTCACGTAGCCCCACAGTAAATAATCGAGAGGTGTCAAATCGCACGACCTTGGAGGCCAATTGACAGGTCCATTTCTCGAAATCAACTTATCGCCAAATTTTGATTTCAGTAAGTCGATGGTTGCGTTCGCCTTATGGCACGTAGCGCCATCCTGTTGAAACCACATCTCCTCCGGATCAATGTCATCCATATTTTCAAACAAAAAATCATTGATCATGGTGCGGTAACGATCTCCATTGACCGTAACGCGAGCTCCGGCCTCATTTTTGAAGAAATAAGGTCCGATGATGCCACCAGCATGAAAACCGCACCAAACAGTGCATTTTTCTGGATGTAATGGAGTCTGTAGGGTCTCTTGTGGATTGGTCTCACTCCATATGCGGCAATTTTGCTTATTAACAAACCCGTTAAGCCAAAAATGCGCCTCATCGCTGAACACAATTTTTCGTCTATAAGTTGCGCGAATCGACGACTGATTTTCAAAGTAAATTTGGATAATTTCGTAGCGTTGTTCAAGCGTGAGTCTATTCATGATGATTTGTCAGAGTATACTGAAACAAATAAAAAAAATGTTTCATCAAAATTTAATTTTTTGTGTTACTTTTTACAATTTAAAGTTCTATCTAGCTTAAAAAAACACCCTATATTTATACGAGCAGTTCGCTCGCAATTATGTTCATCCAAAAAACTTTACACAATAATAAAAAAAGCTAATATTTCTCAATTAAATCCGTATGAAGCAAACAATAACACGATTGTGTATGTATGTATGAGCGCATACATCCATAGGGTGTTTCGTAAGTAGCGTTTTAAGAGAAGAAGTGAAAAAAAAACAGGGCTATGTTCTACAAATGGCAACTCAGGTTGAAGAAGCAAACAATGGATACTAGCCGAAAGGGTGGGCCAACCAAAACGCATGAGGTTAATTGCTAATAGAATGAAATGTTTTCAGCGAATTATCGTAGAAAGATCTACGATAACTATGTGTGTAATAAAATATCGGCCTGATGCTTGTCGCGGCTTCGGTAATAACCTCTATCCGATGTTTCATATTATTCGGTGACTCTGAGACATAATTGCGGTTCAACGTCATTAACGTACCGAATTATCTCACCTTTTACCTTTTGAATTGTTCTTGGCCTATTGACTTACATTTTTTCTTTTAAATATTCCCAAAGAATCAAGATCAACCGTGTCAAATCATATGATCGTGGCGGCCAGTGACGTGGGATAACACGGCTACTGAATTTCTCACGCAAAATAGCCATCGTTTCGTTGGCTGTGCGCCAAGTGGCACCATTCCATTGCCACCACATATTGTCTAGTACTGTATCCTTAATTTCCGACCTCATTTTCCAAGATATACAGCAATTTTTTCCGGAAAACGAATTGGGCGACCGTGCAAAAGTTTTCCCACTTTTCCTACAGACATGGTTTACTGAAATTTCCGAATTCTTGCGATTGTGGTCACAAAGTGCACTAAATGCATTTTGGTTCGAATTTTGCATTTTCATACTCAATTGTTTACGTCTCTGTGGTTGAATTTTTCAAATACTGAAATAAAGAAAGTTCGACAAACAACTTGGCGTTAAGGTACGACTCACAATTAACATTGTGCATTATGGTTGGATCACTCTTTATTATTTTCAAAACATTTCACGAACATTTTTCCAATTTTCGATTAATGCAAACCTCAAATAAATATAATGTGAAATAAATATGGTTTAAAAAACCACACAACACGCTTCGATATCAAATTAAAAATTTTTTATTCACTATTGTTTAAGCTTCTTCTTAAATAATCCAAATAACTAGATAATTATTCGTATAATGCGTTCCGAGTTTTTTTTTTTTTTTTGAATTCCCAAAATCAACTTCGTGAAACCCCAAAATCCCCCACTTCTACAGAAGCTTACGGTATTGCTTCCAATTTTCACACTGAAGCAGCAACACTGTATATACATTTTTATATACCTACATATTGTTGGTCTCATGCAGAAAGGCCCTAACTCACATTTTCCCTGAATTGAGCTCTTTTAGGGATTCCACTACGTTTCACACAAGTACACAGTGTCACAAAGATTTAATTAAATAATTTCATACATATTGCTCTTACAAGCTATTGAGCAAAAAAAGTTACTTTTAGAGGTACCTATTTATACAGTTTCCTTTACGATTTTTCCTTCCCCTGTAAAATTGCAATTTTTTTTTTTTTGTTAGGGCCTGTCTACGTGAGACCAACGATATATAATAATCACATATACGGCATAAGTTTCGAGTGTTTCAAACATACAAGTGAAACTAAAGTTATTTATAAAATAATTTTTGACGTTACTAATGTGTTACCCTGTACAATAAATAGCACTTGTAATGGGTTTAACTAGGCCAGGGAATAACAGAATATCTGTGGTACATTAACAAACAAACAAAAAAACAATAAGTATAAAAAGCAACCTGCAAAATAAATCAATGTTTAATCATCAAGTGAATAAATGAATAAAAAGTTGTTGCTTAAGCTCAAAGGAAAAAAAACTCAATGAAAACCGCAAACCATACTTTTGCCGACAACTTCCTGGGATCACAATTAAAAAGGTTAAAAATGAATGAACATGGATGGATTTGGCAAACGAAAGATCAATTGTAATGTTTTTAAACATCGCGCGGTTATTACAACAATCGCCAGTAAAATGATCTAGAAATAAAGTGAAGTATTTTGGTAATTACGCAAAGGAAGTGTTTATGCGAATACGTTTTATTATCTCGCTGGAAAAATTGCTCAATACGAGTAAAGGCGTTTATTGCGGTAATCTCAATAAAGGTGCATGACTGACCAGCGTATTGTTAAGATCAGTGTACGTATATATTTCATATCAGTTTGCGTTTCATTTTTGACGTGTTTGCTCATATTTTAATAGATTTAAATCACGAATGGTTTTAAAATCACGGAGATGATTTCTAGGTATTTTGCAAATCACGAAATTCTCGACATATTTTTCTGTTGCCCGTGGCAAACGCCGCGTGTCTGGTAACCACAGATGTATTTGTTGAAACAAAACAAAGCAGCTGACTGCTAAAATAACATGTTTCCATTGCAAAGGAAAACACCTGTTTTGAGGAAAACATGTCGACAGCGTTGTCAACTTTGAAACTTCAAAACGCACTAAAATGGAGAAAAAAGCGCGTTATTTCAAGAAAAAACGCACCGAATTTTGAATTTTTCTTTCCTTTTTAAAAAAACCCATTTTGTACTATAAAAAGTATAATATTTTATATTAAAATACACCATAATGAAACAGTCTTTTAAGCGACTATTATACAGTAAAACTGGGTCTGGTATCACTGCCAGATAGCATGCGATCAAATTCGTTTAATAGCTAGAAGTCGTGTTTGTCAAACTTGGCCACTAGTATTATTTAATTATATTCGCTGTCGACCGACATGAGCAGTTAATTTCACTGCCTATTATCAGGTATACGAAACTACAGCTGCTTACCGTCGCCAAAATCAAAGAATTTTACAATTATCTGATCATTAAAAGATACAAAATCGCACCACAAGCCATCAAACTCTATTAATAGCCATTCTATCAAATGCAGTCTAAATTTCATTTACGTTTTCTTAAGCGAACAGTGAAAATCAGTTTGGTGTCTTTAAAATAATTTGCCAGAGTTATAACAAATAAAAGATGAACTTTACCAGAATCAATATTTAATGCAAACGTTTTGAAAAAAACTTTATAATTTAATTAATAATTTATCAATTACCAAAACAGTAACGAATTCACGTGCCATCATAAATATGAACTTCACTATCAATGTAATATTTGTATTATTTGACAAACTTGGGTTGATCGTATAATAGCAAAACACGCTCTAAAAGCAGCAAATTTTAAAAACCCAAATATTTAGTTTTCTTTCGAGAATATGTATAATTTAGCAAGATTATCTTACTTTGCGCATATAATCTGGTGCGTTTTCCACATTATAGCTCCCTGTCCTGATTGTACTCTACAAAATGAAACGTGAAAATATTGGACACTTGAATACTTTTTTCTTATATGAAAACAAAAACTTGAGGTGAATTTGATTGGGTGCCACCGAAATTTAAAAAGCGCACCGAAAATTAAAAAAAAGCGCACCAAAAACGGTGCGAAACGCACCGAGTTGACAACGCTGCATGTCGAAATGTTTCCATTATGTAATGAAGTGTATTTAATTTCGAATTTTCGAAGTCAGTTCGGTTGTTCTTTATTTGTTGTCTTGTAAATTTATATTATTCGCAAATTCATTAATGAAGTGTTTACAACTGGCTTTAAGTGGTTTAAGCGTAATTAGTTTCAAAAAATATATAGAAAGATGCGATCTGCATTAGCAGAAATAATGGAAATCCTAGTCGGGCAAGTTGCCTTTAAAGGTTGAAAAACATTGCTAAAGATGAGTGAACCAAAACAGGCAGAAAAAGTGCCTTGAAAGTTGTTTTTATTTATCAATTTTAAATAATTTATTGTGTACAAATTTAAATACCCTATTTTTCTAGCTCCAATACAATACATAGCATATGTGCGAGGCCGAAATAAAAGAAAATTAAATGTTTGACTCGATAAAGAAACAACAAAAACATGTGAAAAGGCTTATTAAATAACATACCCAGGGAAAACTTGGTAATGTGTTGCACTTACCTATGAACATATTTTTCAATATCATAGTATTTACCACCTGTATTACTTAGAATTACTTAAGTAATGACTTGCTCTGTATGTGTGTATGTAAGCAGTTGTTTTTTGCCAAATATACATATACAATATTTGTAATTAAATTTGAATATAAGAATTTGAGTTGTAGTAATCTATCATCTGACTACTCCTAAATTAAGACTGCAACTCTGTTATTAGCTACTCTTATCTTTAAGTAACAACTCTGTGTTATTGCACAGATGTTTTATGTAGAAAATGCAACCAAGTTTGGTTTAGCATATCCGGTAGGATATATTTTTTCGGCATCAGCAGAATAAAGACAAAAAAAAAAAGATTAAAACTTATTTAAAAGTGTTTAAATTCAATTTATATTTGCTCCTTATAGAGTAATATTTGGATTTGCTAAAACTCAAGAAAAGGTGATAGAAACGGGTTTAAAAATGTCTAGAAAATGAAAAATGTAGTAAATCAAAAATTGCTTTTATAAAATTTGTTGTTCTGGCAATTTTTACGACTCATAGCCAGTATG
Organism: Thecocarcelia acutangulata; assembly: GCA_914767995.1. Classification (NCBI taxonomy): domain Eukaryota; kingdom Metazoa; phylum Arthropoda; class Insecta; order Diptera; family Tachinidae; genus Thecocarcelia; species Thecocarcelia acutangulata. The sequence goes on along the minus strand of OU612099.1, from coordinate 804,356 downwards.
AATACCTGGTGTAAAAGAGGTATTAATATTACATATGCGTTGCCAGGCTCGCTTAAATGTATTAACTTTAAATTTTTAAAATTATAAATCACAGTGGTAAAATCGTCTTTAAATCCACGACGTTAAAAATTAACTTTTATGGAAAAGGTTTTAAGAATTTTTCAAGAAATGTTATTTTTAAGAATTCATTTATAAAACTGGCATTTATACCATGATTTAGAGTCATGTCTTTTTGCATTAATAAAGTTGTTAATTATATTTTATGCTTTTATATCATTTTGATAGTTTTTATCGACACGAATTCATAAATATAAGACTTAGAGCTGATTTATACGGTGATTAAAAGCCATGCCTATTTAATATATTCTTTAAAAGCTCCTACCAAGGTGCATTAACGTATACACGGTGGCAACACTAGAGCAAAATTACAACAATACAACAAAAACAGGCTATGTTTATCAAAAGCTATGTTTATCAAAAATATTTGTAACTATTTTCACAATTATAAACTTTGAATGTACCTTTTCATAATTATAAATTATATTTATTTGAATTATTTATATGTTCACAAAATAATTTGTATATGTTTAATTCAGAATAAAATACTAAATTCACTTTCAAAAATGTAAACAATACATTTGACGTAAATAGCTTACTATATTGCCACCAGCAAAAAATTGTCACATGCCGTAGTGCTGCCACCGTGTATACGTTAATGCACCTTGGCGCCTACCAAAATCATGTTACATCTTTACGATGATTTTTAAGTCATGTCGCTCTTTTAATTATTGTCGTTAAAAATAATCGTTTGTCTCTTTTTACCCTTTTGGTAGTATCGATGTAGTTACCTTGAATGAAAATAAAACAATTTAAAAAATACCAAAAGAGTCAAAAAGAATTTAGAGAAAAAAACTTGAAAAGCAGAAAACAGAGCTTTCTTTTTAATTAAAAAAAAAAAAAAAAAAAAAATCAGTACAAAAGAAAGGACATGCGTTTTAGATCTGGCTTTAAATCATCGTGAAAATTTGCTCTTTTAAGCAATTAGCTCTTTTAATGGCTTTTTTGTAATGATCAGGGTTGCCAGAATTTAAAGAGGTAAAATCTTCAAAACTCAAGAATTTCTCATGAAAAAATCTGCAAAATCTGCACTTTATTGTCCAAATCTTCAAACTCTTATTAATATGACCTTTTTATAAATAATTTCTAAAATACTAACAACATATTGAAAGAAATTATGCATTTCAGAATATTAAAATGCAAATAGATTTAATGACAAAACAAACATACATATGTATATGAAAGTTGTTAAAATTAAATTCGGACTTACCTAGCTGAAGATTATCTGCACATTTGCTGATGAATGTGGTAAAATCATTATATATTTAATAAACTCGGTTAGAATTTGAACATTATGTTAGAATTAAGTGACTTTATTTTAGATACAGCTCTGGGCTGGAGAACAGTTCTCGCGCTAGTTATATACAGTACAAATACACACACATACATAAAGAATGACCCTATTGATGATTTCTTAACAAATTTACAAATTATTAAAAAGTAATACAAAACTCATTTCCTACATATTTGTTTAAAGAAATTAAAATTAAATTTATAAACCAAGACTATTTTTCGGTCGCAGTTCCAAGAACTGCAACGGCTCCAATTTAACCATTTATTGCACTTCCGTTCTGACAAAGAAAATGCAATAACTCAATAGGTGACTTCGCACAACAATTTTAAAACGAAAACAAATTTAATGAGTAAACATTTTTAATTAATTTAAGACAATAATTATGTAAAGTAAAGTTAGTCTAAGTCTACGTCTAAGTCTGAGTCGAAGTAAGATGAAATAAAATTGGATTATTATTAAAAAACGGAAAATATAGTTTTTTTTTCTTCTAACACAAATATAATAAGTTAAATCGCTATCGTAATTATTTCTGAAGTGTGGTCATGCTTGTCGTTGTTGTTTGGCCTTCGAGAGTTTTGCGTCTCGCTCTCACTGGTTAACTGTTAGCCTCAACTAACTGTATTACTTTACAGTTTTTTTGAGGCATTCCTTTATTCAAAACTCGGCAATATCTTATGCGAAGGCATAAGTCGTTATAGTTAGTCACAGCGCCGCTGCAAATTACTGTTGTTACTATCGTGGGCAGAAGGTCTTCGTTACTCCCCCCATACTTTACAAATTTATTTGCAACTGTACGATTATAGTTTAATAAATATTTTAGATGTCTAAACGGCATTTCTTGTTGTACTGAAAAATTGTCACAACAAAAACCATTTTTCATGTTTTTTTTTCTAATTTCCTTTTGACTTATTTGTTATGTTTTTAAAATTGTTTTATTTTGACTAACATCGATATTAGCAAAAGGATGTAACAAGGCAGCTTTATACAGGTAGTGACAGAATTACAATAAATACAACACCAACAAACATCAACATGTATTTTGTTGGTAGAATTTACGAATAGTTGTCAAAATTTTGTTTAAAAAAGCAAGGAAGTCTATGTGTTTTTGACAAATTTATGCAAAGGAAACGAAAACCAGTTGCGCTTATACCACTACCATATTAAAGCTGCCTTGGGATGTAATTGTCGAAAATTAAAGACATGACTTAAAAATCGTCGTAAAAATGTAACATGATTTTGGTAGCAACTTTAAAAGAGTATTATAAAAAAGACTAAATTATCGTATGCATAAGCTCATGTTACTTTCTAGAAACTTGCCAAAGTTGCTTTAACAAAGATATTTTTTAAACTTCGAATGCAAAAACAATCAATTGCATGTAGCTTTCAACCTTTATAATTTTTTCAAAATTTTGCTTGATTTTCTTATATAACATTCAAAAACATGTGCAAGATGTTATTCCATTTTGTCTACTTTATAACATGAACGATTGATATTTTCGTTCTAACTTCGTTCTAGTAGAAAAAGTGCAAAAAGTTACTTTATTATTAAAAATTTCAAAAATCTGCGTTTTTAGGCCAAAAATCTTCAAATCTTCATTTAGTGTTTTAAGAGAGGCAAAATCTGCAAAATGAAGATAAATCTGCATTTCTGGCAACCTTGGTAATGATATTTTGAGAATGGTAAGTAGTTGCCTCCAATGACATCGTCATGTCAAAATAAAGACTTAAAATGCCAAAATAGAAGTAGTGAAGAGTATATTTATTAACAATTTAACACATTACTTTGCAATAGAAGTTTTTGCTGGGTAGTACTAACTGGTGTTTTATTGCTCTTTAGAAATTATTTGCTTAATAATATTACGTTAATTAAATACAAGATGCAGCAGTTGACTAATTAATATACCGGCCCTCGAGTGGCAATAGGTAATTTTCTTTCGAAATATAATTCGTCTGAAAGTTTTCCCAAACCTTAGGATTTACATATATACTCATGAAGCTGAACGAATGGCACTGCCGGGAATATTAACAGGAACCAGATTGGTTCCACTACTACGACACATAGCCCTCGCTGAAAAAGAAAAATCACTTCATAAGGTTTATTACCTTAAGAACTATTAAGAAAAAGAACTTAGAGTACAATAAATCATAAACCAGATAGAATACCACCCATGATCAAAAAATCACTTTTGGAATCTTTCCAAAGATATTCTGTTGCCGGCTCAGCCGGGGACTATTGGAATCACAAAATATACATGTTTGCTTCACATAGCCTAGTTATGGCAAATATTCTTCAGTATAGAAAACATTTTATTTGGTGCAATCCACCATTTTAAATAATTTTAATATGTTTAAAACAGTTTTCTGGTAGTTTTTCTTTTTGTGGATGACAATTGAAAACCTCATGTTTCGAATTTGTCATTCACTTTTAATGAATAACACAGTGATGTATTTTTAGTTATTCGGTACAAACAGTGTTGTATGGAACTTTTTCGAAGTGTTTTGATCCAAAACATGTAGCTTGAGGTGTTTTGCTGTTGTCAAAAATATATGGGAACACATGTTTATTTCGACATGTTTTGCGCAAAACACGTGTTTTCGAACAAAACATCTATATGGAAACACACTACAGAAGGCAAAACATTAAGTCTCAACGATTGCAACAAAAATATTTTTTTCGTTAGAAAACGAGGGATGATACCTTCAATAATTAAGGAATTTTTAAATTTGTTTTATAGAAAAAATACAATATTATTGCATTAATAGGCAAAAAATATGTTATATAAAATAGTCAACCAGTCTTTTATTCCCCCATACTCCAAGAGGCGTCATCGTCGTCACATCAAGACGACATCAAATAACACTCGGTTACACATTCGTCTTCGACAGCAGTTAGGTATTCTTTGAAAGGCCTTCGGTATAAGCGATAGATAGAAGCTGTCGATAACATTCAATTGTTTTTGGCAACGAGTAAATAAATGAAAAACTGTTTGTGTCGACTTCATGTGACGACGATGACGCCTTATGGAATATGGGAGACTATGTTCATAGCAAAATAATTAGAAAATATGACAAGTTATTTAAAATCAGCAGCCGTAAGCTGACAATTTTCTTCAAATCGCGAGATTACGAAATTTTTTGTGCACAGAACCAGTGTTGCCAGTAGTTTTTTTTTGTGAAATCCCTACCATAGCGCATAAAAATCGTTATTTTCCCCTACAATCAAAAAATATCTCCCTACGCAATTTAAATTATTTTAATGCGATTTTTATGTTTATTGTAAATTCAAACTAGTAGAACTTTTTACTAAAAAGTAAATTTGTTAAATTAGTGTAAAAAATATAAATTAACTTAAATGATGTTTAGAAATGTATAGATGTGTCTAGCTATATAAATAAATTATTCTAAATGACTTGGTCTTCATCTAGTTATGGAGTAAATAGGAATAGGAATGGAGTAAATAGGAATAACACAGCAGAGATTAGTTTCATCAATATACGACTTTTATTGTATAATTACGAGTAAGAGCTCGCTGTTTACCCCATTAAATCTTTGCGACGAGTGTATTTGTGTGAAATTTGTTAAAATCATTAACAAACGAAGTTCGGGAAAAATGCGAGATGGGGCTTTTCTACTGAGACCAACAACATATACGAGTAGATATCTAATTTTCCATCACATTGGCCAAAACTTCCGGCGATAGGTGCTCACATTCTTGACGGATATTGTCTTTAAGAGCTGCAAGATCTGAGGCTTGTTGACATAAGCCCGCGACTTCAAAAAGCTCCACAAAAAGAAGCCTGCGGCGGACAAATCTGGAGATCTTGCTGGCCAGTGCAAATCGCCAAAACAGGAGATTAAGCGCCCGGGAAATGCATCCTTCAGCATATCGGCTGTGGCACGTGCAATATGCGCCGTAGCACCGTCCTGTTGGAACCACATGTTTTCCAATCCCAATTCATCAAGTTGCAGCAAAAAGAACTCGTCGATCATTGCTCTGCAGCGCTCACCATTCATAGTAACCGTTTGGCCCGCATTTTCCGTTTTATAGCATTTTCTGATAGGAGGATTACTTTTGCGCTACCTTGTATGTACATTAGCTTTTAGTTCAAGTTTTTTTCCTTTCCTAAGTTTTTTAGGAAAGAATTTTTTATTACAATACCAACTTGATTGAAGAAGACCAGAAAATCTAACATTTTTATTAGACGGGGGACAACTAGCTGTTCCGTAGCCGCTACACTATTCATATGTCATCACACAAACGGTCTAATAAAAAAATTAATGAAATATATTAGTAGTATTGTGAATTAAGTTCGATGTACGAAAAATGCTAATTAATACTAATACTAGTATTTTTCACCCACTATTGTTTGATCTTATTCTTAAAATTATTTCTCACTTTTTAGTTCGACATCAAAGCGTGTTTTTTAGTTGTTCAAATTATGTTTATTTTTTACTTTTTAGTTGTGTATCCTTTAGCAAAAATTATAATGGCATAATAATAATTAATAATAATATTAACAATATTATAATAATAAATAATAATGTCAGTCATAATAATGTTAACCATTTTTGATCATTTAAAAATTCCCTACAATAAGCCCAATCATACAAAATCTGTCCCTTTTTCCCTAAATGTGAAAATAAACAAATAAATCTGTATAAAAAAGGGACAAATCCCTACGCTTGGCAACACTGTACAGAATACAATTTCAGTGATTTTAAATCACTCTCATGAAAAGTGATTTACAGAACATGCCTGATAGACTGTTTGCTAAATCTTTTAATCATTCCTAAAAGACAGTTCGTTTAACACCTGTCAGTTCGTTTGAATATTCTTATTCCACAAATTCATTCTACGTTTCTATTTCCTTACATTTGATTTAAGAATGTGTTCGGAAAATTTCAAGAGGTGACAGACATCTTTACATACTTTACAATTATTTTAATACAATATGTATGTATGTGTGTATGGAGTACATGTGAACAGATTTCTGTAATTTTGTCTTCCTCAAAAAATTTGTAATCCCAAGAGCAATAGCGTCTTTTAACCAACTGTGCAGGTTGCATATATTTACATAAATACATATGTGCCATAACTGCGGTGGTTTAATAAAATGCTACGCTCAGACGGATGAAAATTAATGACTTTAATTCCATTGCCATTTAACGTTGATGATGGCATTTTTACATATGTATGTATGTGCATGCAAACATACATATTCATAGTGCATACATATTAAAGGCCTTGTAGCCAGCGTTGCCCTTGTGATAGCAAAGTCTCGATTTGACCCTTTTTTGATGTCTAAGAGACTTTCTTTTAAATACTCTTTCTAATAATCTAATAAAACGAAGTTAAGTAAAGTCTCCCAACTTGTTATGGAAATACCTCACAGTGAGCTCGTAGTAGCTACAACGTGCGATTTATACAAAGGAAAAAAGAAGGATGTCGATAATGATATTTTACAGCTTTTGTCACAACATAGTGTACCACCTTCCACCTTAGATTCATCTAGTAGTTCTGATGCGGAATAAAAAAAAAATGTTAATAATATTGTTATTTTTTGCTCTTATAATTAAATTTTTGTTAGGAAAGCAACTGAAGCACATGAAGACGTAATGAGGTCACAACAATTATTTCAACAGAAAAAAATTTAACAAATTAATACAAATTTTTTTAAAAAAATGTTTTTAATATTGAAGTTTAATATATTTTTAGGCCAAAGGAATGTAAAACATTAAATGTATTAACTTTATTCTGTTTTCCTGAATAAAACAAACTATGTTTAAAATATGAAAAAAAAGTTGCAACTTTCACAAAAAAAAAAAAACAAAAAATGATAAATATATAAAATAAAAATATTTTTTTGTTTAACATTGTAGCTTAATCTATTTGTAACTAAAAAAAATATATGAGAGAAACAAAAAAAAAAAAAAAAACAATTCCGCAAACGCTATTAATTAAATGCCGCTAGATGAGCCTTTTCGCCCACTGTGCGAATAAACTTAATTTCATGCAAGTTATTAAAGATATAATCCAAAATGCAAATAAAAATTTTCCTAGACAAAAACAAGAATGCAACACTATTTTATATGTACATACATATTTCATTTTTGTCACATGTTTGCAATGTTAAATGTGTCTTTTTTTGTCAATGAGAGCATTGAAATATCTGCTTTCAGATTTTATATATTCAAAGTAAATTATTATATGCTAATTCATTTATAAGCCAAAAAGTGGCTTTTATCGGGTGGTTAAATTTCAAGGGCCGATGTTGAATGTGAACCACACCTAAACGCCAAGTTTTTTTTCCGAATTTTATTTGACATTTCTCTATTTCAGACTTACTCAATTTGAACCATGGAGAGATACACAATCCAACAACGTGTTAAAGTTATAAAGACTTATTATGAAAATGATGATCAATTTTCGAAGAAAATCATCTTCAGTGATGAGGCACATTTTCACCTCAGTGGATTCGTCAATAAACAGAATTGCCGCATTTGGGCGAATGAGAATCCAAGAGTGACTGTCGAAAAACCAATGCACCCACAAAGAGTGACTGTTTGGTGCGGTTTATGTGCTGGCGGCATCATCGGGCCGTATTTTTTCCAAAATGAGGCCGGTCAGGCAGTTACTGTGAATGGTGTTCGCTATCGTGAGATGATAACGAACTTTTTATGGCCCGAATTGGAAGATATGGATGTAGACGATATGTGGTTTCAGCAGGACGGTGCCACTTGCCACACAGCTAACGAAACAATTGCTCTTTTGCGCAACAAATTCAATGGCCGTGTTATCTCACGTAATGGCGATGTCAATTGGCCGCCAAGATCATGTGATTTGACACCGTTGGACTTTTTTCTTTGGGGTTATTTGAAAGAAAAGGTGTACGTCGATAAGCCAGCAACAATTCAACAGCTAAAGGATGAGATAATTCGGCACATTAACGGCATAGAACCTCTATTATCCCTCAGGGTCATCGAAAATTTGGACCATAGGATGGAGGTGTGCCGCCCATTTGGCCGATATTTTGTTCCATACATAATTGAGTAATACCAATATATCATAATAAAATAAAATTACAATAATTTCCTAAATAGTTTGTGTTTTATTCAAAATCAACATCGGCCCTTGAAATTTAACCACCCTTTACATACATATTTCATTTTTGACACATGTTTGCAATGTTAAATGTGTTGAAATATCTGCTTTCAGATTTTATATAGTCAAAGTAAATTATTACGTGCTAATTCATTTAAAAGCCAAAAAGCGGCTTATATAGAAATCTAACTATAGTCCAGTTCGCCTTATAGTCCACAAAAAGCGTGCATTTGAAGCAGTTTTAATCAGCCTGTACAAAAACAGAAGCACTCTTTTTATTAAAGTTAACTCTTTGACTATGCAAAGACCTGCTCACGCTTTCTGAGTCCATAAGTACATCTTATGATGTTGTTGTATAAGACTTCAAGTTTCTTCTCTTACATACGGATGTGAATTATTTTCTAATTGCGCCTGCGTAAGTTTCTTCTCTTACTTACGCAGTCACAATTAGAAAATAATTCACATCCGTATGTAAGGCTTGGGATTAAATATGCTTCTGCAAGTAAGATTCTTACATTCAAGGGCGTAAAATATTATGCGGACCACAAGGTTCTTAGTTTAATGTAAATTTGTCCAACCAGTGTATTAATGTGGTTTGTCCAGGTTAAGATGCTATTAAACACTAATCCTAGGTTTATTTAGATAGAACAGATTTTTCATGCAAGCTTATGGTCTCAAATTTGTACATCCACACAAAATAGATGTACCTGCAATGAAGAGCTGAAAAATCGGTACCGATCTGGGATGGAAACTACATATTTGGGATATTGAATTATGCGCACTTTGTGCGTATAATTATATTCATTTTTATACTTCAAAGTACGAGGGTGGTTCGAAAACTTCTTAGCCTATCAATGAAATAGAATAGTTAATTTTTCAAAATTATAATATAATCTCCTGAAACTTCAATACACTTAGTCCAACGCTTTTCTAGCAATTCTATCCGGGATTAAAATAGTTTTCCTCAATGTTGTAGTGGTTTACAACGGTAATTGCATCTTCATTTGAGGTAAAACTATTGCCGGCAAGGAATTCTTTTGGATTTGGGAGCAGGTAAAAGTCACTGGGAGCTAAATCAGCAGAATAAGGTGGGTGATCAAGCAACTCGTACTTTAATTCGTTGATTTTAGCCATTGTTAAAACACTCTTGTGCGCTGGTGCGTTGTCTTGATGAAAAATTATTTTTTTGTGTTATAAGCCAGGAGGTTTTTCTCGAATTTGTTTCTCGAAATTGATCCAAAAGGTTGCAAGAGTACTCTGAATTTATTTTTTTAGCCTTTTGCAGATAGTCAATCAATAAAATAGCTTTGAAGTCCAAAAACACCGTTGCCATAACCTTATTGAATTGTTTTTGCTTTCGTTGGGGCACTTCCTCCAGCTTCACTCCATTGTTTGGATTGTTCTTTTGTCACTGGAGTATAGTGGTGGATCCATGTCTCCTCAACAGTTATGAAACGACGCTTAAAATCCATTTTATTTCGCTTAAAACGATCCAAACAAGCTTGAGAAATGTTCATTCTTATGCGTTTTTGGTCGACTGTTAACAAATGCGGCACCCAGCTTGCAGAAAGGTTTTTCATCTGTAGTTCTTCATGCAAAATTAAATGGACTCGATCATTCGAGATGCCCCTGATATTAGCTATTTCACGCACTTTTATTCGTCGATCATTTAATACCATATCATGCACTTTTTCTACAATTTCTGCTGTAGTTGCTGTTTTTGGACGTCCACTACACAGAAAAAAATTGCACTATTTTTATCAAATTTCCTGTAAGAAAGATTTTTTGCCGGATTGATAATTCAAATTATAAAGTAGAAATAGCTTTTTCACTTAAAAGCAAAAATTATTGAGTTGAAAAAAATTGTTGTTAATATGTAAAATATACTTAAAAAAAAAATTGTTAAAGAAACAACAGCTCTTCACTGTTATATGACAGTCAATAATTCGGAAAACTTTTTATTAATTGCATTTTATTAAGAGATATTTCTTAAGATTCATTATTAATAATAATTTAATTAAGTCAATGCAAATTTTATTAAATTGATGGTTTTTTATTAATAACATAACTTGATTGAAAAAATATCTCATCTATTTTTTTCTGTGTACGTGGTTTCTTTTTCCGATAAATCTTTTTTTTTGTAAACATTTAATGACACCACGCATTTCTAATTTTTCCATTGTAACAAAATCGCGGATGCGTCTTTTGTGCACACCTATTTCTATATGTAGGAGTTACCAGATCGAAATAAAATTTAACATGTGTTCATAGCGGAGATGGAAGTTTCCAAAACACTTGACTTTTTTTTTGTTTATATCGCGCTTTTTGTGCTAGGCTAGAAGTTTTCGAACTGCCCTCGTATAATCGAGTGTAAAGCGGCGTTACATTTGAATTCCGTACCCAACATAATAAAGTACCCTGCGCTATCATTTAACTAAAAACTTTCAAATTTTGTTGGCTGTAAACATTCATACTCGTATATCTTGTAAGTAATCTTAAGCATTTATTTACTATAGTCCTTTTAAACATATTTACATGTGTATGTATGCAAATGTATGTAGTACACAGACATAGATGGCAATACGTTAAGTTGGTTGGCGACGATAAGATCTCTTTGGTAGAAAATTATAAAACCGTCACACCACTCTGCTATTGTTTTTAATACCACTTTATAACAAATTTCGTTTATCTGACTTTTGATGGCATAATTTGCACAGCTTTACGTGGCTGTATCAAGTACTACCATAATTGCCACCCTTGATTTACCACTAATTTTATCCAAAGCCATTGTGAACAAGAACCGCAACAATATTGTTACATTTGCAACATCATCATCATCATCATCGTCATCAGCTTTTACTTATTTCGTATAATGGATAGCAGTTTTGCTGCATGTTTGTCAAAACATTAAAAGAAGGAAGATAGCTCTGTTCCAACAACAAAAACAAAAAAACAAAATATTATAATAAATAAACAGGAAAAGAATGAAGTAAAAAAAAAAAAAAAAAAAAAAAAAAAGAACGTGACCATATGCACACATAGACAACATCAGCATATCCTTGTTCGTACAACCAACGTCTACGTACTTTGCCACCCTCTTTTCTTGCTTCGTTCAAGACAAGTGAACGAGGAGTACTTGCCTGCTTCCTTGCTTGCCATTGTTGATTACTTGTTTTTAATAAGAATTTGGCAGATGCCTGCCGTCAAACCAGCAACATGACGAATGTTATGGCGCTTTGAATTAACCCATTAAATAAATGTTTATACTAGTGCTCTGAAATAAATTATATTTGGTGCCCACTCTTGATTATGCAGCACATATAAGGGTAAATAAAATCGAGTTTTGGTATGAAAGTTTTTTAAGTGATGTCCAAAGTTATTATATTTTTACTCGTTTTTGCAGAGAATTATTTGAGGCAGGAAAAAAATTCTGTTCTATAGATTATCGTTTCGTGCTGAAGAATAACTCAAAAATGGTATTATAGTTATATTTGCAAAGGTTGTTAAAATAACTATTGCAGCCAGTGATGCCAGATATTTTCACTTGGCAGGTTGTAAAACATGTAATCTTATACACTCGCATCTTATGAACAGGTCTCAGCGTGTTCAGCTAGAGAGATTCTTCCAGGTTCCATACTTTTTTCCCAGCAACACTATACTATGTAGAATATGGAAATTTTTATTAAATCTTCTAAAAACTCAAGAACGAAATACTTGTGTGCAAAATGCTAAAAGTTCGCAATTTCACGACCTATATGCTAAATTAGATTACAATATTTCATCACTTTACTCTTCAAACTTTTCACCTCGTGTAGTCAGTTTAATAATAAAAGCTAGAGGTGGCTTATTAAACCTTAATGCAAAATCCTTCAGCAACAATACTGTTGGTATTTGTACTTTATGTAATTTAGATGCTTCTGAAAATACGGCTCACTTCATAGGTGTTTGTCCAGCATACAAAGAATTCAGAGTGCAATATTTTAGTAAATCCATACTAAATGAAAATGAAGTTATAAAATATGTAGATACTTTCTAAATCTATTAATAAATAATAATAATAATAATAATAATAATAATAATAATAATAATAATAATAATAATAATAATAATAATAATAATAATAATAATAATAATAATAATAATAATAATAATAATAATAATAATAATAATAATAATAATAATAATAATAATAATAATAATAATACTAGAACCTCTTTTTGCGCATAATCAATTTTATTTATTTATTATACAGTTGCAAAATAAATCTGCAAAGTATAGGACGCGCAGCACGAGCGGGCGGGGTGACAAAGACCATATGCCCAAGCACGGATAGTATTAACAGTACGTTTCTAACGTCGCTGTGACTAACTATGGGCTGATTTATACGGTGATTTAAAGTCATGCCTTTTTTCATAATACTTTCCTTTAAACCTCCCACCAAAATCATGCTACATCTTTACGATGATTTTTAAGTCATGTCGTTTTTCTAATTGTTGTTGTTAAAAATAATCGTTTGTCTCTTTTTACCCTTTTGGTAGTATCGATGTGGTTACTTTGCCAGTCGAATGAAAATAAAACAATTTAAAAAATAACAAACGAGTCAAAAAGAAATTAGAGAAAAAACTTGGCTTTTTTTAATTAAAAAAAAATTTTCAGTACAAAAGTAAAGACATGCCTTTTAGACTTGGCTTTAAATCATCGCGAAAATTTGCTCTATAACGACCTATGCCTTCACATAGGAAGTTGCAACGTGGTTAATAATGAATAACCTCTGTAAACCAATACAGTTAGTTGAGGCAAACCGTTAACCAGAGCGGAGTGAAACGCAAAACTCTCGAAGACCGAACAACAAACACAACAAACCTGACCACGCTTAAGAAATAATTACAATGACGCGAGAGCGATGACGAGTGTTCTGCATAGTCATACATTAACGATTTAGCTGTAGTGCGATTCACTATGTGTTTTTATTTCGATTAAAATTATTAACCACAAAATTGACCTTTTTCCTATTCACAATTACTTTAAACGCCATAAGCTGGTGTTTAAAATCAGCTGTTTCAGGCAGCTGATATATTCAACCACATAAATAAATGTTAATTAACACCCCAATTTTTTATGGGTTTAAAAAAAAGTTTTGATTTGTATTGTTTACATATTCATTTCATTTAATGTATGAAATAAACTATTTATTTAATACAAAAACAATAAATGTTAGTAAATAAACAAAAATAAATCTTGAAAATAATAATATGAGCTCGAGGTCCTTTTCAAATAAAACAATAATTAAGAGTATTTTATCCAATATTTCGTTCTCCTTTAGAAAACTTCTTAAGGAATGTATTTGTTAATTAATAATAAAACCAAAAATTTTTTGATAGGAAATAATATAACATCTACATATCGCTCCTTTATTGCAACATAGTCATAACTAAAAAAAAGAAAATATCTCCAGTTTAAAAGTAATTGGAATAAATTTTTTGCACAATATAAAAGGTAGTACTGTTAATAATTCTGCATTGTTAACTCGAAAAGCTCATTTTTTGAGATATGACTATGTTGCAATAAAGGTGCGATATATACACAGCTAACTTGTTTTTCATGATTAGGAAAATTCTTTTTATGTTAAAAGTCATTATGTGTGTGTGTATGTTCAAGCGTTTCATGTTATTTTATTTAATGTCATACAAAATGTTTGTTCAAAGTTTTCTAAAGGAAAACGAAATATTGAATTGAAAAACTTTTAATTATTGTCTTATATAAAAAGGACCTGTAGTCCATAGCTGCCAGATTTGACAATAAATCGTCATTTTGACTATTTTCAGGCCCAAATTTTGCACAATGACGACTTGACGATTTTTGTCTTAAAAATTACGATTTTTGCTATACGAAAAGCATGACAACATTAAATTTGTTTTCATAGATGAGACACAAACTATATCTAAAAGCCCTGATTCTATACCCTACACGATCGTACGATTCGTTCATACCGGGACATTGACGATTTCGTTCATATAAAAATATTCTAGAAGTCTTGTCGACTTTAAAAATCTCTTCAAAATGGATTTGAATTGCCACACTATTATATAGGGTGTTTTTTTAAGCTAGATAGAACTTTAAATTGTAAAAAGTAACACAAAAAATTAAATTTTGATGAAACATTTTTTTTATTTGTTTCAGTATACTCTGACAAATCATCATGAATAGACTCACGCTTGAACAACGCTACGAAATTATCCAAATTTACTTTGAAAATCAGTCGTCGATTCGCGCAACTTATAGACGCAAAATTGTGTTCAGCGATGAGGCGCATTTTTGGCTTAACGGGTTTGTTAATAAGCAAAATTGCCGCATATGGAGTGAGACCAATCCACAAGAGACCCTACAGACTCCATTACATCCAGAAAAATGCACTGTTTGGTGCGGTTTTCATGCTGGTGGCATCATCGGACCTTATTTCTTCAAAAATGAGGCCGGAGCTCGCGTTACGGTCAATGGAGATCGTTACCGCACCATGATCAATGATTTTTTGTTTGAAAATATGGATGACATTGATCCGGAGGAGATGTGGTTTCAACAGGATGGCGCTACGTGCCATACGGCGAACGCAACCATCGACTTACTGAAATCAAAATTTGGCGATAAGTTGATTTCGAGAAATGGACCTGTCAATTGGCCTCCAAG
This sequence comes from Thecocarcelia acutangulata, assembly GCA_914767995.1. Taxonomy (NCBI): domain Eukaryota; kingdom Metazoa; phylum Arthropoda; class Insecta; order Diptera; family Tachinidae; genus Thecocarcelia; species Thecocarcelia acutangulata. The sequence continues at coordinate 789,159 of OU612099.1, read as the reverse complement.
GTCGTGCGATTTGACACCTCTCGATTATTTCCTGTGGGGCTACGTGAAGTCACTGGTTTATGCTGATAAACCAGCAACAATTGACGCCTTGGAGGCCAGCATTGTTCGTGTTGTTCGTGACATACGGCCAGCAGTGTTCGAAAAAGTGGCCCAAAATTGGACGTCCAGAATGCGCTGCGTCAAGAACAGCCGCGGTGCCCATATGCCCGAAATCATTTTCAAATGTTAATGCCACGTATTGATCTTTCGAATAAACAAAAAATTTTGATTACAATTTAATTTTTTGTGTTATTTTTTACAATTTCAAGTTCTATCGGGCTTAAAAAAACACCCTATATAAGACGAAGTTGTTTGTGTATTTTTCATTGCTAGTGCTGAACGCAGTATTTGTATATTAAAGAGCTCAGCCTTATAGCTAAGCGCATTTACAAAAACAATTGAGTATCAAGCGCATAGGGCTGGGCATACTTGGTCTAGACTAAACATAACAAGTGCTTGCAATAAGCTGTAAATACTTACGCTCATGTTTTTTGGGTTAATACTTTTTTATATGCAAATATTAAATTACATAAAAGTTATTTGTTAAGTCTAGAAAGCTATAAATTGCAATGGGAAGCTTTTCCATTACAATTTTTTCAATATATTAGGTGTGTTCCACGAGATCTCGGACTAGTTTCGGCTAATGAGAGTAAAAATCTTTAAACTTGCAAATTTTAACCAAAACTGCTGGAACGCAAAAAACCACAATTGTACATCTTGCAACACTAGTGCGGCTTACTTTTTAGATTAAAGTATATTGTAGTGATTTTAGACGCTTAAAACACATAATAAAAGATTTGTATTATTGGCAACAGCTGTAGAATTAAAAGCAATGTAAAATTTTCAATACATTTCTCTAGCACATGTTCTCCTTACAACTTCACATGTCCAACTTCGTTGGACACTATATATTTTATATGAATTTTCTTATTATAATGTAAAGCTGGTAGCACTGTGGGAAGTGGAGAAATTCCAATTGTCAAAATTTATATAATGAAATTTACTGTTTTTTATATTCTTGAATTTTTTAGTATTAGTATGCTCTAGAACACTTGTCACGGTGCTACCAACTAAAACCACGTAAGGTAATATTTTTGAATTTTTAATAAACTGTTACTGTTCTCCATAAGGTTTGTTCAATTTCTTTACCCCCCAAATTATAATTACACTACGGAGTAATTATAATTGTAATCTCCAATTCAGATAGTTTTCACCGTCTTCTAATTGCCAGTTGGAGATTAGCTAAACAACAATTTGTTCAACAAGGTTATTTTTAGTTTGGGCAACTTTCTATTTTGCTTTTAACTAATTTTTAAACAAAAACTTTTTTCCAGTTTGCAAAATTTTCTGATTACATTTTCAGTTTCATATGTCTGTAAACATAAAACAGCTGATTATTAAATTCTAGTCCGAAGTTACCTAAAGAAAAAGTTTGGGCTAATTTGTACAGGAAATGAAAAATATTACTCTCTCATTTGCTCTCAAAATTGCACAAAATTGCTACGTGGAACACTTGTGGACTAGTTCGGACTGTTTGGTTATTTACATGGTTTACACCTATTGTTGTACTTCGTAGCTACATATCGGGTGGTTAAATTTCAAGGGCCGATGTTGAATGTGAACCACACCTAAACGCCAAGTTTTTTCCCGAATTTTATTTAACATTTCTCTATTTCAGACTTACTCAATTTGAACCATGGAGAGATACATAATTCAATAACGTGTTAAAGTTATCCAGACTTATTATGAAAATTATGATAAATTTTCGAAGAAAATCATCTTCAGTGATGAGGCACATTTTCACCTCAGTGGATTCGTCAATAAACATAATTGCCGCTTTTGGGCGAATGAGAATCCAAGAGTGATTGTCGAAAAACCAATGCACCCACAAAGAGTGACTGTTTGGTGCGGTTTATGTGCTGGCGGCATCATCGGGCCGTATTTTTTCCAAAATGAGGCCGGTCAGGCAGTTACTGTGAATGGTGTTCGCTATCGTGAGATGATAACGAACTTTTTATGGCCCGAATTGGAAGATATGGATGTAGACGATATGTGGTTTCAGTAGGACGGTGCCACTTGCCACACAGCTAACGAAACAATTGCTCTTTTGCGCAACAAATTCAATGGCCGTGATATCTCACGTAATGGCGATGTCAATTGGCCGCCAAGATCATGTGATTTGACACCGTTGGACTTTTTTCTTTGGGGTTATTTGAAAGAAAAGGTGTACGTCGATAAGCCAGCAACAATTCAACAGCTAAAGGATGAGATAATTCGGCACATTAACGGCATAGAACCTCCATTATGCCTCAAGGTCATCGAAAATTTGGACCATCGGATGGAGGTGTGCCGCCGTGGTCGCAGCGCCCATTTGGCCGATATTTTGTTCCATACATCCATACAGAATTGAGTAATACCAATATATCATAATAAAATAAAATTACAATAATTTCCTAAATAGTTTGTGTTTTATTCAAAATCAACAGCATCATTCCTTTTCAAACACATATGTATATCTTACTAATATGCACCGACATATGTATGTAATTCTCTTACTTATATTTTGGTGCATCCCTTAATGTGAATGCTAAGACCGTATATGAAATTCCAAAACCGTATATACTCGTATGTACATATGTATGTATGTAGATATTATACATTAGAACTCATTTTATAAACGCGATATTTAAGCAAAGCAACAATGTCTGTATGTATGTATGTATGTATGTTTGAAAAACTGTATAAAAAATAAAAGAACAAAACACTAAATTAAAATTTATAATATCAGTGGCAAGAACGACAACATACATAATATGTTGTTGCCATCTCATAAATATCGGTGGCTAAATGACAAAAATAGACAAAATATCGACAAACACGTGTGCTGCATTATCTTCAATAAGTTAACATCCAGCCAACGATTAACAAAAATCTAACAACAGGATAAACAAAAATAATGCAACTATCGGTAGCATAAACGCCCAGTGGTTGCACGTTTTGCTTGTTGAATTTACCAAAAGCTAAAAACAACGTTCAACAAACTACCTAAACATAACACATGTCTGTTAATATGTATGTTTGTTTGTTTGTTTGTTTGAATGTCGGCCAAAATATACTTATCTGCATACAACAAAAATATCCTCATTGTTTTCATACGAGGGTGAACCGGAAAATTTTGCTTTGAACTGCAGCTCTGTTACAATCTTTGCTATTGAAATCTCACAAACGAAAATTAAACATTTTTTAGTTCTTTTCTTTATATAAATAAAGTTCAGTTTAATATAATGTCAACGAAAAAAAAAACAGTGTTACCAGGAACAAGACAAGATTTGATCTTTTGGGCAAATAAATAGCTTGAAATCTTATAAGAATTATTTTTAAACGACAAGGACAACTGTGAAAATGATTTACATCAGTATCTGCCGTGACGGCCTAACCTGAAGGTGGACCAATACCACGGAGTGAATTTGTCACGATTCACCACTGCCCCCGTGTGGCTTGCTAGGCTCACACAGGTAGCAATTCTTGTCATATGATTGCGGTCATATGAACAACTTCTTGTTGAGGAGTTCGGGCTTTCTAATCCCTCATGTATGCAATTTCCCAGCAATCAATGGAGGACAAGGCTTAATGAGTTGGTAGGCCGAAGCCCATTAAGAGCATCAGCCCTTAAACCAACTCACCCGTCAATCATCACCACTGGTTCCTTACAGTATACGTATCTGTTGTATAGGCAACAGATCCTCGGGAGATTGTTAGCCCTCGAAAAAAGCCACCACCAAACAATTATCAAGGATACTAACACTCTCTTCCTGCGTTTTAGGTTTCAACCACAGCCAAACGTTTCAGCCAAGGTAGGCACCTCAACCATGATCAGCCCGGGTCGAACCGCAAGCAGAACTTCCCGGGGGCCATGCTGATCCCCGTTCTGCCAATTTATACCCTTGGTAAGGGTTTCGGAAGCCAACACAACATAAGTCATGTGGCTTCCTAGAGTTTTGTTTGCCGCACCAAACGAGGGACCCCTTCCCCTCTTTTCCCCGAAAAACAGAGCGCCTAAGTTAGGAATACGCCAAGGCAAAACCTGGGGGGAAAACGACGAGGACAGCATGATTTTTAGGTTTTCAAGGAAAAGCTATAAAATTCTTAAAAATAATTTTTAATGCATTAAATACATTCAAGAACGCAAGCTACCGACTGGACGGTTATAAGTTTTGTCCTGCAGCCAGCTACTTAATTATGTTAGAAGCGGCAGCAGTAATAGTACACAGCTGATCTATAATTTTGACCTTCTATAATTATAAAAACAACATTTCCATTGCCTTTACACCTCTGTGTGAAGTCCCACACCATGACACATAAGGCTTGGCATTTTTTTTGTCACACAAAGTGACGACTATCAAAACCAAATACATTAAATTTTGACTCATCGGTGAAAGTAACTGTGCCCCAAAGGTTAATAGAGTGAATGCAAGAAATTCTGCAAGCTGTGCGATGGAAATACCTGACGTTCTATGATCCTTCTTGATTAAACGAGCTGTTCTTTCACTTGCTTGGGAAGTACATATTTTTCTAGGTCTGTACATTTCGCTTGGTCTTTCAAAATTTCCACTTTTTATCTTGAGATTTGTTTGTCGTGTTGCTTAGTCAGCCTTCACAAATAAAAGCTCGACGTTGGAAAAATTGCCACTTCTATGTGGTTGACAAATTCAAACATACAGGGAGGGGTGCATAATTCAGCAGCGTCTTAGGGACTATTGAAGCTTTTTACGAAAATGGGCGTTGAAATCAAAATACATTTTATGCTCTTCGTAATATTTTTTGGTCAGCACAATCACCTCAGTGGATTCGTTAAACCGCTTTCACATTTGGTAACTTAGTTGCACAAGTCTCTTGCCCAAGTCTTGTGCTTGCGGATGTGAGCGGTGAAAGCAGCTTGAAGAGGGGAAGAGTTGCCGATATTTGTGTTCAGACTTGCTTGTACTCAGCAATTCGTTTTGTGCGCCCATCCTTGCTCTTTACGTATTTTATATTTTATTTTTCGGGTCATTCAAAATATAAAAAAAATTTTGGTTAAAGAAAATGAAAGCTGCGCAACTAAATTGCCAAATGTGAAAGCGCTGCTGCTAGCAAGCAGAATTGTTGCATTTGAGCAAATGAGTAGCCACAAGTGATTGTTGAAAAGCCTGTGCATTTAAAAGGGGTAACTATTTGGTGCGATTTATGGGCCTGTGGCGTCATCGGGCCGTACTACTTCGAACCGAAGTAGTTAACGTGAGATGGCCAGAAGTGGATGATATGGATCAGGATCAAGAATAGTGTAACGGGTGACTCTTGCCACAATGGCACTTCAGAGATTCAATAGCCATGTTATCCTACGATACATGTAGTTGAAATTCTTTCTTCAAGGCAAAAGAAAAAGTATACTCACTAAGCCAAGAACCATTCAAGACCTAAAGGATGGAATAATGTGACACATTAATGACATTGAACCTCAATAATGTCACCATCGGTGACATGGCGAACCTTTGGCCGATATTTTGTTTCACCTATAATTGCCATAGATCCTTCCATCATAATAAACTGTATTAAGATAATTATTTGAAAATCAATTCTACAAGTAATATCGTGCGTTTTGGCTCGACCACCCTGAGGTCGTCAGCATTGAAATACATTTTTATAAGTTAATCGAAATATTTTATTGAAAATTGGGTTGAATTTAAGCTTAAAATCTTGAGAAATATTTTGTGTTGATCTACAGGAGGCTAATTCTGAATTGTGATGCGAATGGTAATGCTACTCGAATATGCATTTATGCGAAGAGTTGCTATTCTCTATTGCGATGTTCGTACAGTACTTTTTTATTCGCATTTAAAATGCGAAAAGGTCGGCATTCTTAATTGCGAAAACAAATGTCATACTCGCAAAATTCTTTCGATAGCAACACAGCATTAGCAAAGCATGAAACTGGAAGTATTATGTTATTTTCTGTTTATTCACCTGTTTGATTTGTTAAAATAACACAAAAAATTATTAACCAAATAATTACTTATTGTGGTAGCTGATAGATTAATTGCTTTTAATAATGAAATTTTACTCAGGGAAACTAACAACAAGACTACTAAGATGCGACAGTTCGAAGTAATAATGGAATTCATGAAAAAGCATAGTGATTTGGCGAAAGGCCACTTAAAAACACCAAATACTCGTCAGACAAAATAAAATAACTTTTTTCACTCAAATTTAGAATGTCGGATTTGCTTCTAGGCAATCTTCTGTCTATTCTCTCATTTTTTTTATTTCCATCTTCGTCATCACACTATAGTGCAACACAGTTAATTTTTGAAAATGACAAATTTTTTACCATGTTTTTTACGTTTCCCAGCTGTGTTATGTCCACATTACACAGATTATATCCTTTTTATTTATATAGGGTGTTTTTTTAAGCTAGATAGAACTTTAAATTGTAAAAAGTAACACAAAAAATTAAATTTTGATGAAACATTTTTTTATTTGTTTCAGTATACTCTGACAAATCATCATGAATAGACTCACGCTTGAACAACGCTACGAAATTATCCAAATTTACTTTGAAAATCAGTCGTCGATTCGACCCGTTGTTTTATCGCAAAATTGTGTTCAGCGATGAGGCGCATTTTTGGCTTAACGGGTTTGTTAATAAGCAAAATTGCCGCATATGGAGTGAGACCAATCCACAAGAGACCCTACAGACTCCATTACATCCAGAAAAATGCACTGTTTGGTGCGGTTTTCATCGGACCTTATTTCTTCAAAAATGAGGCCGGAGCTCGCGTTACGGTCAATGGAGATCGTTACCGCACCATGATCAATGATTTTTTGTTTGAAAATATGGATGACATTGATCCGGAGGAGATGTGGTTTCAACAGGATGGCGCTACGTGCCATACGGCGAACGCAACCATCGACTTACTGAAATCAAAATTTGGCGATAAGTTGATTTCGAGAAATGGACCTGTCAATTGGCCTCCAAGGTCGTGCGATTTGACACCTCTCGATTATTTCCTGTGGGGCTACGTGAAGTCACTGGTTTATGCTGATAAACCAGCAACAATTGCCGCCTTGGAGGCCAGCATTGTTCGTGTTGTTCGTGACATACGGCCAGCAGTGCTCGAAAAAGTGGCCCAAAATTGGACGTCCAGAATGCGCTTCGTCAAGAACAGCCGCGGTGCCCATATGCCCGAAATCATTTTCAAATGTTAATGTCACGTATTGATCTTTCGAATAAAAAAAAATTTTGATTACAATTTAATTTTTTGTGTTATTTTTTACAATTTCAAGTTCTATCGGGCTTAAAAAAACACCCTCTATAACAATCTAAATAAATTATTGAGAATTTTGAGCTTTTCTTTTACACACGTCTCTAATTTTATTTTTTGATTGTTATCAATATTAAAGGCTGATATGGCGAATAAAACTCAGTTGTTCACAATTTTTTTTTTAATTAAACTATTTATTTTTTATACTCAAAGCCACCAAACATTTTTTGAACTTGTAAAACTTGTCGTATAAGAAATAAATTTGAGGTTTATGTATTTACTTTGGAAGAGTATTGCCACATTTCGAAATTAGTTGCGAATGCGAAAGACTTACAGAATACAAAATATCTTTCGCATCGCAATTCATTTGCGCATCGCTATGACTTTCGCATCGTAATTCAGAATAAGCCTCCAGTATTTTTATTTTTGTTTGGTTTACTGCATGTGCGGGGTATTCCTGCTCTACCTACCCTCGCATCTGTTTTTAATAAAGACTTTTATTATGATAAACTGCACTTGTTGCGCAAAATTGCAATGCAAAAATAAAATAAAAAAATCAAATAAAACAAAGAATTTTGTTTAATAATAAAAAAAAAATTACATTTCTACATACATACGAGTACATATGCATGTAGATATGTATGTAGAAATACATTTAATATTTTGCTTCCTTTGTCCAGCACATGAGATTTTCGTGCTCATGTTTTCTTGTATTTTTTTATTTATTTTTATATAAAACAAAGGATTAAAAATAGCACGACGTTATCTAAGTTTTAAAGTTAACGGCTGCATTTTTGCAAACAAATAACACAACAACAACAACAACAAAAACAAAAAAAAACAAAAAAAAAAACAAAAAAACAGGCAGCAAAAATTCAACAAACAAATATTTGGAGCTTGAGTAAAATGTCAAAATTTCAAAATGCGTTTTAGCAAAAATTATACTCTTAAATACACTCGTATGTATATATATGTACATATGTGTATGTATGTATGTATGTATGACTAAAGAAAATTACAATAGAACTCTGTGCTCGCTGTTAATTCTGCCCGCCAATGACCTTTCAAAAATTAAATCGACAAACAATTTTTATGGCTCCGCTTTACTGTCGTTTACACATGTAAGTAGGTAGCAAGGCGAATTCATTACTAGACGAACTTGACAGCTCAGGTGATTATATTTTGCTTCTCGCGTTTTTTCCAACGAGACTGTCAAATTTTTTTTCTTTTGTTTACAAACATTTTCGCGCCATTTTAATCTGACGATTTTTTTTTTGTATGATTTAGTGCAATTTCATGAAATTTGTGTGAATTTAAAAGTGAAAAACTAACATAATCTGTGATTTTAATTACAAACAATTATAAACGTTTATATAAATTTTTTCCCCAGCTGAACAATCTTAAGCGAATTTAGATTTTGACATTCACGATATGTTTTACAATAACAAAATACATAGTACTGAATTCGCCTTCCCGCTTGCATTCACCTGTATCAAGGCGACTTTATACAGGTGAATGCAAGCGGAAAGGCGAATTCAGTACTATGTATTTTGATATCGTGAATATCATAATCTAAATTCGCCTAAGATTGCTCAGCAGAGAAAAAATTGTATATAAACGTTAAATATAAGCTTTTATAATTGTTTGTAATTAAAATCACAGATTATATTAGTTTTTCACTTTTAAATTCACACAAATTTCTTGAAATTGCACTAAATCATGCAAAAAAACCTTCAGATTAAAATGGCGCGAAGAAGTTTGTATACAAAATAAACAAAATTTGACAGTCTCATTGGAGAAAACGCGAGAAGCAAAAAATAATCACCTGTGCTGTTAAGTTCACCTGGTAATGAATTCGCCTTGACCTGTATAAATTCGCCTGGATACGTAGGTGAGTAAACTATTTTATAAAGATGTGAGCGAGGTGGGCGAAATGGTAGCAAAGTATTCTCGTAATACAAATTTCAGCGGTTCTGAGGTGAACACAATTACACCAGCTCTGAGGGCTGCCAGAGTAAGTTTTGACACTACAACCAGGGCTGGCAGAAAAAAAAAATGAAAGAAATCGTCCAAATCCCGATAATTTTAGAAAATATCTTCACTTCCGTTTTGAAATATCGTCAATAAAATCGGACCAAATGTATATTTTAAAAAATTATAAATAGCTTGCTTTCTATGTTTCCCAGCTATCTATATGTCGACATTTCATAGGAACTACCCTAATCATCAATAGACTTTGGAAATTTTTGAAAGATATTCTCAAACATTCAACTTTATATCCCAACAAAGGAAACAAATTGCTGAGAATTTAAAAATGTAAGAAGCTTAAATAGCGAATAAAAAAGGTAATTGTTTGAATTTTTGTTCTCTGCTTTTCGATACTTTCAAAAAGCAAATCGTAGCAACCAACGGTTGTTCATTGGTTTGAAAGGTGTAAAGAAATGTTAGAGACGTTTATAAATAGAAAAGCTTGTTTTTTGTGTTTTGACGGATATTATTAGATCATTTTTCTTTTTAAATTCTCAGCAATTTATTTAGATTGTTGGCATATAAAGTTGAATGTTTGAGAATATCTTTCAAAAATTTCCAAAGTCTACTGATGATTAGGGTAGTTCCTATGAAATGTCGACATATAGATAGCTGGGAAACATAGAAAACAAGCTATTTATAATTTTTTACTGGTATAAATGTTAGAAGCTTAAATAGCGAATAAAAAACTTAATTGTTTGTATATTTTAAATTTTTATTTAAAAGTATAATAGATTTGTAATGCAAGCTTATGGTCTCAAATTGGTACGTTCGCAAAAAATAGAAAATTTATTAAAGAATTTAGTTTGTAATTGTTAATTGCATTTACATTTCTTTACATTTCATTACACTTAAATTGGATTTAACTTCAATATCAAAGAAGTTTCAAGGATTTATAATAAAAAATGCCTTCAATCGTTTAAAGAGCTTCGTATTTTTGAATTATTTTAAATAACTTGGCTGAATATGTCCACGTTGCAGTAGAAAATGGCAATGTCGCTATATATTGGAATAATTTTTAATATATTGAAAGCGCGTATAGTTTATTTCTTTTTGTGAAAACTACATACGAGTAAATTTGTTTCCTAGTTTCTAAAAATTGCTTCATCTAGAAAAATCAACTCTTGATACTCAGAATACAGATCTTGTTTTTCATATTTATTTATAAAATGAGAAGAGTTGTTGTTTTTATTGGCAATAAAGTTTCTTTTTCAAAATCAAATATCTTTGAAATTTGAGATTGAAGCTCACGATCAACCATAATATGCACAGCAAGTTTACAAGTCGAGTTAGTCTACTTTGTGGCTCACCTACAAATAATTCCAAATATTTAATTATGTCATGCTTTTCGTAATTTTTAGGACAAAAATCATAATTTTAAGGGCAAACATCGTCAAATCGTCATTTTGCTAAAGGTAAGCATGAAAGTCGTCAAGATGACGATTTATCGTCAAATCTGGCAGCTATGTGTTATGCAACAAATATTTTTGAAATATAATAAAAACATTTATAATTGAAAGTTTTATAATTAAAAGTTTTAAAACAAAAAGCTTTAAAGCGACGGAAAATCCTGTACAAACAACTGGGGTTATAACAATTGCATATATGTGATCAATATGTAGCAAACATTAACGTAAGAATAATTAAAGAGCTCGGTGGCTGAAGTGGTTAAAGCGGCCGTATTAAAAATACATCAAGTTTACATGATCCCGAGTTCGAATCCCAGTGGGTGCTGATCTGATGAGTAGTGTAGCGACTACGAAACAGCTAGTTGTCCCCCAGCTAATGGTATTCAATTATTTTTTCTGTTCTTCTTTGGTCTTATTGTTTCACAGCAATTATTGTTATAATTAAAAATAATCCTTCTTCTTGACTGAAGTTGGACTCGAACTCACAACTAGTTAATCTCGTACATATGTAAAAAGCTTTAAAACCTTCCCACTGCAAAGGCTTTCTTGAAGGCCTTCTAAGACATTTTTTCAGATCCCATACTCATTCTTGCCTTCTAGGAGACCTACACACTCCCTGCTGTGGAAAGTGGTACAAACATTGTTTGTGATCCATACTCATTCTTGCCTGCCTGCTATAGGAAGGGGTACAAACAAAGCAGGCCTCCAATTAGACCTGCTAAGAAGGCCTTCACTAAAGCATACCAAAGTACGTCCTCCATGAGAACTGCTAAAGCCGACCTTCGAAACAACTTATCGCGTAAAGGAGTGTGGAAGGTCTTGGCTGCCTACAACATCGTGTGTAAAAAATAAATAATCGAGTAGGCATAATCGATCTGGCATCTCAGAAGGCCTGTTTATTCGTTCTTTTTATCAGTGGAAAAGTAAAACGAAAACAGTGTGGCCAAATTGAAGTAAATAACATATTTGTATGTACTTGTATATGCATGTATCGCTCCTTTATTGCAACATGGTCACATCTCAAAAAATTAGATTTTCGAGTTAACAATGCAGAATTGTGGCAAAAATGTATTAAAATTACTTTTAAACTGTTTTCTTTAGCACAGATTTTCTAAAAATTTTGTTCTAAGACTTGTATGGAAACTAAAAATTTCAAATGTGTTTTTCTCGAAACAAGATTTTTTCGTTATTCGTTTCGTAATTTTTTCGTTAGGAAGAGATGGATTAGGATTATGTTGCAATAAAGGAGCGGTACGGGGTTTTCATGGTTTCAACATTGGATTTTATAAGAGAGTGCATTATTTAAGAGTGGTAAAAAACTTTCATTCAAACTAAAATCAAATTTGTATATTAAATTCCGTGCAAAAAACTAAAACTTATTGTTTAATTTATATAAAAAATAATTTCATATTTTAAGAGTGCGGTCGTTTGCATCGACCGGTGATTCCCACTAGTTAGATATTAAACGTCTGCATGCTTACGCTCAAATGGCATTTGAATATATTCATTTACTGATAATAATTTTTCATACTTCATTCGCTGTTAAGACGTTGAGCTAAACCTTATTACTACTACATTATTATTTCAGATCCTTGTAAAATAGCTTTAAATTGCGATCATTTTAAAATAGCTTTAAATCAGTGTAAATTTGCTGTGTATTTTTTAAAACAAACTTTTGCAATCCCGATTGTGGCATCTGTCATCTAAGGAGATGCGACAAGGCTCTGCAAATGTCCGTGTCAGCCAGATTAGAAGTGGTGAAACGTCATAACTATTGTCGGAATTGACTGGCTCACTTCCATCGTATTAAGGATCGTCGAAGCAAGTAGCGCTGCTCTGACTGCAGTGCCCAACACCACTTACCACCATTTCCGTGTATTGCCGTCATCATTCCACTCGTCATCATCAGAGTAGCTGCAAATTTCTTCAAAGAAGTGTCGCTTAAGCCCCTTGAAATCGGTAAGTCCGCATTTTTAATTTTCTCTTTTATTAACCCCCTTATCTTCGTGTACACTCGCATAATACTTTTAATGCTTTTATTGCTTCAATCAGTTCAAGCTTTTCAACCCCCGAAGTATTTAGCTAAAGCTTCCTGATTAAAAAATATTCATGCTTTTTGCCTCTGACGGCAATCACAGCCACAAGTGCCAGATTTTGACAATATGACTGATACGATATTTGTCAGTGGTCTAAAATTTATATGAAGGTAGCTAGTTTATAGCTCAAATTCATTGTCAGTCGCTTTGACGTGCTAAAAATTTCAAATCGACCGTTTGTATTTTAAAATGCATATGAACTACTCGTATATCGAGCAACATAGTGGGCTAGGCCGTAAGATTGTTGTCTAAGATTGTACTATCTGGCCAAGGAAGAAATTGGCGCTAGCTTCTAATACATCTACGCGTGCACCTAGGGCCAATGGTGGAGGCATTAAACAAACTAATAAAATCATTCTCACCGACCTCAGAGGCCTTCCTTCCACTTCCTATCAACTACTGCAATATACTGCGATCCTTCAGGTATGTATGGACTTCATTTTATCATACTTTTATATTTTCGGAACGGCATATGAATACACTTCTTACACTACCACATTTTTATTTTAATAGATAAATACATACATATTGTTACGAATTTTTATCACTTTTAACCCAGTGTGCAGCCATTTATCTTCTTTTTATACATGCACAAGCCCATTCACACAAACAACATAAAACTGAAAAACATAAACAAACAAACAAACATACATGATTTAAAAAACGCAAAATTCCAAGTAAATCAACTAGAAACGATATTATTGTTGTTCTTGCATTCTCCGTATTTCGTTTATTATTGTTTGTTGTTGCTGCCTTCGTATTGTTCAGCAGGCATGTGTGTGAGTATGTATACGCGTAAGAATGATGCTTGTATATTTGATTCTAGAGATATGAATGGCTAAAATCTTCATGATGATTGTAGAAGGCGATAAAGAAGTATAAATAGCAACCGGATCTGCGGTAGCACGTAAGTTTATTTTTAAAGTTTATGCAAAACAGCAATAAGTCATAAAAGTAAGCCAGTCTAGTGTTTTAATACACAGTGGTACTAAGTACAAATAAAGCTGTGAATTATTAAAATACTGTGTAACCAACAAATGTGAGCGTCGTTATTTCATTTGCAATTGCAGAATCCTCAAATCGTTCTTAAAGGCAATTACGTAGCAATATGTATGTATATAATACTATGTATGTATACATAATGATGTCAATGCATTTTAGGGCGGATCCATTTCGAAGGACCAACAGTTGTCAATATTGTGGAGTAGATTTTTCGATAGCTTTTAGCTTGAGACAAAAAAGGATAATTTTCGAGGCGCTAAAATTTCAATTTAATTTCGTTAGTAAATAAGTCAGTTGCAACAAATCTAATTCAGTAATAATTTAATATAATAATAACTCAAAAATAAATTTTACTGTAGAAAGGTGAAAAAACGAAAACAACCGATTTTTTCTATTACAATATCGTCTGTATCTACAATAACTTAATGCTCTTTTTAGCGCTTTTCGAATACTTAAAATTGAGTGCTGTGCAAGTGTTGGCATCGCTGAAAACAAGTTTTAAAGTGACAAAGCGCGCAAGTAACACCATCGACGTTTTCTTATCTGCTTGATTTAGTCGAAAAATAGAAATTTTGTTTCCATAATGATTAAATTACAGGGAAAAGAACTTACCGTCACCTGATATGCTCCCCTGAGAACTGCGAGAATCTTCTGAAAAGAAAGGATAAGTTCCATTTTTGTTATTTGAATATTCCGTTTTGTCTACTTTGCAGCAAAAAAAGATTTTAATTAGTTCGTTACAACTAAACATTTGTTTATACATAAATATTTCAGAAGAATAAAACTAATTTTCTTAAACTGCATATCTTTACAAGCAAATAATTAACATTGCTTAAGGCCCTGATTCACTATCCTACACGATCGTACGATTCATTCACAGGAAACTGTTTCAAAAGTCTAGCCGACTTGAAAAAATCGCTTCAAAATGGCGTTGCAGGCCACACTATTACACAAGTATGATTGCAATAAATTATATACACAATAAAATAATTAAAAACTTTTATTACTATAATAATTTTACATTATTTATAATTTTTTTCTTGAGGTGCCAACAACATTATTACATTTTTCACAATAAATACCACACTGATCACACTGAAACGATAATGTTTTGAAAAATTTTTCATAAAATTTTTGAAATCGCACGATTTGTCAAAAACTCTGCCGCACGGTTGCATTTTAAGTACTTTTTCAGCACACATGCTTTATTTAGTAGATCGCACGATCGCGTATGATAGTGTAACATGGCCTTTACTCGTATGTGTAAATTTAGTTGTATATTTTTGGGATAGCACATGTTCAAAGTGTAAATAATTACTAAAATAATAATTGAAAAATCAAAAAGTTACATATTTTTCCGTAATTCAATTAATACAAATCATAAAGGCTTGAAATATTTTCAGTTTTTATTTCTGCTTGTGTTAATAAAGGCCTGTAGTGCGATTCTCTAACTTTTAACGATTCGATAATCGCAACTTTTGTCATCAAATTTCATTGCTTGCACTAACGATTGAGTGATTCTGTAACTTAATTCTAACGATGATAAACAGCTGTATTTTTCTGTTCATTCATATAAACAACAGGTGGCATCTCTGCCAGAAAAAAGCGAAAACCACAAAGAAGAAAAGAAAACACAATAAATTTTTCCATAACAATATGTATGCATATTGATTTTTATTTTTTGTGATTTTAGTTTTTAAGTGACAATAAATATTATTTAATATGTAATAAGATAAGTAAAATAAAATATGTGTCCATATGTTTCATTTATTTGTTTATATGTACTAATTTCTATATGTTCAGAATGACCACAACTAAGACTGGTGATAATCAATATAACTTTTTAAATTCATTAATTGTCAACTCAAAGGAATTGTCCAACTCCCGATAAACACAATGATTATCCCTTGAAGCGTTCAAACTTGTTTCATCCCTGGCAAGTCCGAATGACAAACGTTCAATAGCTATTTCAACACAAAATACACTTCACCGGTTAAAAAATTATACTGAAATTTTTGAAAATGTATTTAATAAATATTTTATGTATTTATTTATGTATTTAATATATAATAAATATTTTTATGTGTTAAAAATCAGATTGTGAGCACTTTATTTCATGGATGCACATTTAAAAAAAAAAATACACTTTAACGATTGAATAAACAGCAAGAAAATTTTTGTCTTTAAGAAATCGACATTCAGCAGTAAAATTAACAGCTGATTTTGATCCACTACGAATATCGTTAAGAAAATGTTACAGAATAGCAAATGCGATAAAATATCGCTATAATTATTTTAATGATTCGATTATCGTTATATAAGTTACAGAATTGCACTAATGATCAGACTATTATACTTACAAGTATAGGGTGTTTTTTTAAGCCCGATAGAACTTGAAATTGTAAAAAATAACACAAAAAATTAAATTGTAATCAAAATTTTTTTTTATTCGAAAGATCAATACGTGACATTAACATTTGAAAATGATTTCGGGCATATGGGCACCGCGGCTGTTCTTGACGAAGCGCATTCTGGACGTCCAATTTTGGGCCACTTTTTCGAGCACTGCTGGCCGTATGTCACGAACAACACGAACAATGCTGGCCTCCAAGGCGGCAATTGTTGCTGGTTTATCAGCATAAACCAGTGACTTCACGTAGCCCCACAGGAAATAATCGAGAGGTGTCAAATCGCACGACCTTGGAGGCCAATTGACAGGTCCATTTCTCGAAATCAACTTATCGCCAAATTTTGATTTCAGTAAGTCGATGGTTGCGTTCGCCGTATGGCACGTAGCGCCATCCTGTTGAAACCACATCTCCTCCGGATCAATGTCATCCATATTTTCAAACAAAAAATCATTGATCATGGTGCGGTAACGATCTCCATTGACCGTAACGCGAGCTCCGGCCTCATTTTTGAAGAAATAAGGTCCGATGATGCCACCAGCATGAAAACCGCACCAAACAGTGCATTTTTCTGTATGTAATGGAGTCTGTAGGGTCTCTTGTGGATTGGTCTCACTCCATATGCGGCAATTTTGCTTATTAACAAACCCGTTAAGCCAAAAATGCGCCTCATCGCTGAACACAATTTTGCGATAAAACAACGGGTCAGTTGCCAACTGCTCTAGAGCCCAATCGGCGAAAGAACGACGCATACAATGGTCTCGTGGCTTCAATTCCTGCACCAGCTGGATCTTATACGGGTATAGGCCGAGATCTTTGCGCAAAATTTTCCACGTAGTGGACGGACAGAGCCCCAATTCATGCGACCAACGACGAATCGATAAATTTGGATCTTCTTCCACACTTTCGTTTACAGCGGCGATATTCTCTTCAGTACGCACATTCCTTCGACGTGCTGGTGTTATTGCATCCTCTAGAGAGTATGTGGTACGAAATCTATCCACAGTTCGACGAATGGCTTGTTCAGATGGACGATTATGTACGCCATACAAATGACGAAGTCACCTATAAGTTGCGCGAATCGACGACTGATTTTCAAAGTAAATTTGGATAATTTCGTAGCGTTGTTCAAGCGTGAGTCTATTCATGATGATTTGTCAGAGTATACTGAAACAAATAAAAAAAATGTTTCATCAAAATTTAATTTTTTGTGTTACTTTTTACAATTTAAAGTTCTATCTAGCTTAAAAAAACACCCTATATAAATACTTTCATTCATTTTCTAAATACATTTCTTGCGATTTGCAAAAAGTCTAAAGTAAAGTACAATTTGCATTCACACCATCACACTTGAAATAAACCAGCAAATTTGAGTAGAAAAGAACACAGCTGTTCGTTTTTTTACAAAACAATAAATTGTGATTATTTTATCGTATAAAATCGCAGTGATCAACATTTTTAAAGAAAAAAATTACAAAACTTAAAAATTTAAAAAATGATAAGCCAAAAATGAAGAAAAAAGATGTTTTTAGGAGTTGTGGCAGTATTTATTTTAGTTAAAAGAACAAAAATAATAACATGCCTTAATAGTAATATCTTCGCCCATTTCTGAAATTTTAAGTATTTTAAATATGTAAAACTTTTCAACTTTGTTCAGCAAATAGATGTGCCAACATAAAACTTTACACGGCGGCAGATGCGCTATTCGCCGTAGGCGATAGGTATGCCGGCGCTTGAAAATCTTTAACAGTTAAAATAATAATTATGTAAAACAAAACCAAATTCGATAGCACAGAAATATTTTATGTTTTAAATATAGAACTAAATTCTAAATATAGAACTTTTTCATAACGACAAAAAATAAAGTGACGGCTACAAAATAGCCGACTACTCAATTTTTAATTAGCTGGTTTGCTAAAAAACACAACCCTGATCCAATGAAAAGTATTATCGTTTTGTAAAGTTTCAAAAAACAACAAAGTCAAATTTTTATCGTATTATTTTTCGTAAGTATGACGGATTGCATTCAGACTATCAGGCTTGCACGTATTATTTGAATTTTTGACTAGTATTAATACAAAGTATAATAGTCTGAACTGGGCTTAAGTGCGCCATATTGACGTAAACTGTAAAACCCTATTATTTTCCTAAAAAATGGCAACTTTTTATATTATATGTGCAAGTATTTTTTTTTTTTTATTAAATTTAGTTGTTTTCGTGAATTGGTTTTTCGCAAATAAAAGCTTTACTTACTCCTCATGCAGCAATTTTCTCTATTTGCAATGTATTTATTCGCAAATCACCTGCACATGGTAAGAGATGAAACAAACAAAAAATGTGATCTTATCAGTTTAACTCTTTCTATATGCGCTTTGTGCTTTTATTCGCTAGCAAAGAATGCGCAAGTAGAAGAAAGCAATAGTACCCATTTGTTAGTTGTCTCTGTTCTGATATCTTTTCAAAAATTAAAAGTGCAGATGTTATTCTATTCAAAGGTCACTTTTTTCATCGCTTTTGTGATCATAAATGAGAACTGAATAATTTAAAAGACTTTGCAAGACTCTTTCAGTCCCATTTTGGAATGAAAGTATTTGCTTTGATTGAACTTAACAGACCAACCTAAATAAGGCTGTGAAGTGAAAAGCAATTTAATGCCATGACCAGTAATCTTCACTAACTTTGTTTGATAGAAATCATTAAGTAGAAATAATAAATAGGAATAAAATCGCTTAATTATTAGTTATCACAAAAAAAAAAGTAAAAGTTGCTGTAGAATCATATTTCTTATTAAATAAAAAATTTCGCTCTCTTACGCACTGTCTACGTCGAATTTGTTCTAGGCGGATTCATTTATACTGCAACTGAAAAAGCAGATGTTCTACTTGTTTTCAACTTGTACGGTGTCAAGTGCCAAAACCTGTTTCCATTTCATTTGCATACATGTTACAAAACCATTCCCCCTCAAGGAGTTTTGGCTACCAAATCGAAGAATCTCCCTTACACGGATGGACCTTGAAGGGGAGAAAGAGTTGGTGGAGGCGTTTACATAGAAAAATTCAACGGTAAAATATCCTTGAGCATATCTGACGATGTCTAGACGAGTGGAGTTTCGATAGCCTATCCTGGCTAGTCTTAGTCAATCTGACCGCGCTAGGTTCTTTCATAAGGAGCAGCAGATGGCTATCATAATGGCACGTAACGCCACACCAAAAAGTTTTGCACATTTTCCCTATCCCCATTCCACAACCACTATATCCCCCAATCTCTATTTCAATGTACTATCTTCCTCTTCTTCTTCTACCTCTTTTCTATTCAGGCAAACACAAAGGAAACTGATAAGGACCCACGTTAACTGGAAAACTAAGGTACACCTGGGGATCCAGCAGCCTGCCAACCTAACCTAACTTACTTGCATGCAAATGCGCAAGTAAAGTGTATATGTGTTCGTATGAATGGGTAGCGCTGGAGCCAGAAGTTTTTGTCTTAAAAATGCATTTCAAAGCATGTAACACTGAAAAAAAGAGTTTATCTCGTTACATACATACAAGTTATTTTAAAAGTTATTTGTAACTTGTGTCAAAATACGGAAATTACAATACTAAGAAAAATACATTTAAATGATCTTTCTCCGAAAAATTGTACCTACGTAAATTGAGGTTGCCACACTGTTCGCGACTTCTTATTTTAGCTTCGTATAAAAATGATATAATCGACACTTTCCCAGTTGTAAATTATTGTTTGTTTTGATTTGTTGTTTTTTTGTGTTTAATATTCCTACTAGAATAAAATTTCGAAGCGTATACTTAATTAAAAACGTCAAATATGCGAAAGTGGACTCTTTTCTAAAAGTGTTACCATATCCCAAATTCTTTAAGTATTTTTTTTTAAACTCCGATAACATTTTTGTTTTTGAATAAAAATGACTAGTTTCAATGCAAAAGTTTTGGGAAAATAATAGGGCTTTATTTCTGTTTAAAATATTTAGCATTAAGGTGGGTACAAACCGAGTTTTTAAAATGATATGTAGTTTTTAAAATACACATTGATATACAAAATGTTGCGATTTGACTAAAAATGGTGACACAATGAACATAAAATTTGTAAGCGTGGCAAAAAAAAATTTAAAAATTAGTTTTAGTTTATCTTTAATCCTTTATATGATTGGCAAACCACTCTAATGTAATATATATAACAATGGCTTAATATAAAAAGTGGGCATCTCGCTACTTGCAAAATTACGTGTTACTTATTTCTCATACTGTGTTCCACAAAAAGTTGAAAAAATAATAATAAAAAAGAAAGATGGATATCGTTAATCTCAAATTGTAATATGTTGCTTAAAGATTTTTTGGATTTCACGCGGTTTTTCTCTTCTCCTTTGAAGTAATCCAAAAAGGAGTTGCACACTTTTTATATTAAGCCATCGAAAAATAACAATAGAATAAATTAATTTATTTAAGACAATATGTAAATTTTTTCGTTTCTTGTTTTTTTTTTTTTTGTTTTATATTAAAAAAAATATTTTCGAGCGCTAATTTGTTTTAAATATTTTGTTATATTAGCAGCACTGCTGTCATTTCGTAGACAACAAGAAAGTACTTTCCTGAAATCTCTGTATGTGTTATAAATAAAACTTTTAAAGAAAAGGAGCACTTTCTTTTTCTCTACATTCTCGTTTCATTTGCCAACTAAATAGCGTTACCAAGATTTAGTATGGGCCAATAATTGGAAAAACTCAAAAGTCTTTGTTGATCTCATTGTCATTTTACTCTCAAGAAACGTCAAAAATTTGCTTTCTGAAAGTTTTGTTGAAAGTAGAAAAACTTTGAGTGTGCTAGTCTAAGTGACAGATTGATTTAATTGTATAAAAATCAGCATAGACAACAACTTGCCGTCGTGTCGCCTTGCTATTGTCAAAACACCCCTTTGGCGTACACCAAACTAGGGCACTCCGTTTTCTGGGGCATAGAGGGGAAGGAGTTCCTAGTTTGTTGTAGCAAGTAAAACTCTAGAAAGCCACATGACTTATGTTGTGTTGGACTTCCGATTCCCATACCAAGAATTTAGAATTGGCAGAACGGGGAGTAGCAGGGCGCCCGGGAGGTTCTGCCTTGCAGATCTCTCACCTTGGCTGAAACGTTCTGACTGTGGTTTAAACCTAAAATCGCAGGAATAGGAATTAGTTTCCGTCATAACTATACCATTTTTCGAGGGACTAACAGCTTGTTGATCGAATTAAAAATGGCGGTATTTATAGGCGTGGCAAAAAATAAAAAAAAGTTATTTTTGGAATTGTGTTTACATTGGATCTTTTTAATGACTATAGTTATTTAAAAAGTATACTTAAAAAAATATAAACCTGTACTTTAAGAAACCAGGAGTGATGGTTGTTGGCCGAAACCAAATCATTCAGCCTTGTCTTCCATTGACTATTGGGGAATTGCAGACAGGATTGATTAGAAGGCTCGAACTCTTAAGCAAAGGGTTCGTTTACAGGGCTACAAATAGCGAAAAGTTGCAAGCTGTGTGAGCTTTGCTTGCCACATGGGGGCGCTGGTGAATCGTAAACAGTTCATCGTCCATCATCAGATTAGGCCGACAAGGCAGGTGCTGATGTAAATCAATTTCACAACTATTGTCAAAACAGACATTCTCATTTAAATATACTCGTATGTATTTTACATTTGTTGACGTCTGTAGTCGTCTGCTGGCTTCGATGTGTTTGATGCACAACACCTCTATCTACATTTATGTAAAAAACTGACGGATTGTAGAGTGCCCTTTTTAAGTAGCAAGTGCACTTAATTATATCTTTCGATTAGTTACTAATAATCTATCATGATTAAAGACTCTCGAGGTAGAATATAAATAAAAGCAAACAGAAAACAAAAACAAAAGCAAAAAAGTAAGCTACGGGGTTTCATTGCATCTTATAACTGTTGTTGTAGTATTTTTGTGATTATTCCAATAGTTTTATCTGCTTTCAAAAGAAAAGAAGTAAACAAAAATTACCTGCATTATTGTGATTTTCATTCATGACTGCAATCCACTCGACTGCTGCTGTTTGAGACATAAAGTTTGTGGGCACCTGTGCTGTTGAACCAATAGATGTGTTGGTAGAAATCGTGTTGCCATTACTTGTCAAGCAATACTCATCTAATTTGTGAACTTTAAAGGTAAAAAAGAAAGAAAAGCAAACCCAAACAAATGTAAATTTCAAAATAACAAACTATAATCTGAGATAAGTTTATGCTTAAAATCTTTTTGAAATGGTTTAATGCATTAAATTTTCATTTTCCTAGAAAGTATTTCTTTAAAATAAAAAAATAATTTAATTTTTATAGCAAATGCAAGTTATTTTAATTTGTAAGCATATTCTTTTTATTATAAACTTAGACGAAGAAGAAACAATTTTTTGCAAGTTAACATATCGCTCCTTAATTGCAACATAGTCATATCTAAAAAAATGAACTTTTCGAGTTAATAATGCAGAATTGTTAACAATACTACCTTTTATATTGTGCCGAAACTTTATTTAAATTACCTTTAAACTGTTTCCTTTAGGAGATATTTTCTAAAAAAAATTTTTAAGACTTGTATGGAAACTAAAAATTTGAAATGTGTTTTTCTCGAAACAAGCTTTTTTGCGTTATGACTATGTTGCAATAAAGGAGCGATATGTAAATGTGGCCGTAAATAAAAGGAGTGACTTTTTGGAAAACGGCATTCTTTGTTTTAAAATAAATATTGTTATTTTTATCAAATTGCTTGTTTTATTTTTCCACCGTTTTAATTGTAACGCAAACATAAATTACTCCGCTGGATTAGTCACTTGAAGGAGAATGCAACTCGACATTCAGGGAATAAATAATAGGTGTGTTTCTTTACTTTCCGGACAAAAAGAACATGCGCAAGTTTCTCTCGAATATAGATAAAATTTACCTAAATTAAGGGAACGCAAAAAACCAAATTTCTAGCTTAAAAGGAAACATATGATGTGTGTTTTACGAAAAAATACTGTAATATTTTACTCTTTTGGGCTTTTAAAGTCTTTTGCACATTCCTTTTTATTTAATAATGATTTGTATTCGAGTTGATTCAAATGAACTTTGTTTCTTTGTCATTGTCTATTTTTCGAACAGCTGATTGCTTAACTACTTGCCCAATCTAGCCCGAAGAAAAAGTACAGGCTGTTTCATGCAAAAAGAGGAAGCATATTATTCTCTCAAAAGCGCTCTCATTTGCCTAATATTAAAGTACGGGAACAGTTTTCGTATTTTAGAGTAAATTAGAGTAAATAAACACATCTAATTACCGTTTAACATGACCAGTGCTGCCACTGCCAAAAATTCTTTCAGCTAAATTCAAAAACAAAAAATTACCAAAACTAATATGATTTATTTTTGGCGTCAACACTTAAATTTAATTTAACTTGCATTATAACACAAATGATATTTCCATAGTTCATAGTATTATAATTACAAAACAAGAAAACGCAATTTAATTTAACATTTTGTTAAGTCGTAAGGTTAACCTCTGATGTAGAAAGAGTTGACTGTAGGAGAAAGAGAAATGGATGCAACGTTTTCCCTAATTAAATTATAATACGAGTATTTATAAAATTGACAAATAATAAGGTATTTCACGATGGGGAATGTAAATCGTGCAAACAATGCAAATATGAACTTCGTTCTTTTCACGCAACAACAAAATATATGTTTTTGCAGTTTGTTTCATTTCTCCTCATTTGCACTAAAAATCCATTGGGCGAAAATAGCACGGCTTTCACACATTTGCAAAATCTTGAGTTTGGTGTGGCAAGGGAAAATAAAGAGAGCCACTCTCTTTTCCGTTGCCACCATCAAACTCATGACTTTGCAAAGTAAGCTTTCTGTGTATGAAAGTGGTGTAAGTTTGCAAAAATACTCAAATGCAAACGAATCTAAACAATAACATTGGACGATAAAAACAGTTAAAGCAATATTGCAATTTTTCTATATATACAATCAGGGACTTAAGTGTTCATACGAGTACATACCCAAAATTTCATATATTCGCTAATCAAAGAGTACCAGTAAAAAAAATTGTAAGAGAAAATTATTGAATTCCATTTTAACTACTGTAGTAAAGCATACATTTTTATTCTTTTATAACGGTATATAAGAAAAAAAAACCTAAAATAGCGAGAGAGTGAGTTGTGTTCATACACAACATTCTACTCTGCTTTATTTATAATTTGAAAACAGTTACTGTTCAAATACCATCAGTTTTTTCTAAATCAAGTGGCCTACGAGACTGTTGAATTATTTTTCAGCATTTTATCATTAAAATTAATTGATATAAATTGTCGAAATGAGCATGTGAAAAGAAGTTAGTGTCGATATAAAAAATTTTATCATTCAAGAACGCATAAAAGGAAAATCTTAACGCGCAATCCGTAAACTTTTCAGTAAACCTTTTGCTACGGTCCAGTAAATTATCAAAAAGTATGCAAACACTGGATCTATTGAAAATAAACCAAGAACAGGGCGCCCTAAGAAGCTCTCCAGGCGACACGCCAGCCTTATATTAAGAGAAGTGGGGGAAAATCCAAGAATTTCAGGGCCCAAACTAGCGGAGAGAGTGGAAAATACTACGGGTATATAAGTGCATCCAAAAACCATTCAAAAGGCATTATGAAATCAAGGTTCCGAGTTCCCCGTAGAAAACCCCTTATATTTGAAAAAAATCGAAGACTTCGGCTCGAATTTGCAAAAACACATATAAATCAAAGAATTGTTTTTTGGAAAAGAGTTTTATTTATGGTTTGGCGTAAGAAGAATGCAGCACTTGAGCCAAAGAATATTGCAGCGACAGTGAAATATGATGGTGGCAACGTAATGGCTTGAGCGCAATATCATAATTTTACATTTATTCGTTTCGTTTGCGTTTTTTGACAGTTCGTATCATGATACGGTTTTCTAAATATATATTATTAAATAATGTTGCAATAATACTAATTTTGAAGGCTACACGTGATATAATACTCTCTGCTATCCAATCTTACGTTTGCTGATAGAAATTATATTTGATACTATATCACGTTTATGCTGTCTACACGTGGCATTAGCACGAGTTTGGTATTTATGGTAGTGTGTTAACGTGTCAGGTGTAGACGTGGTCATGTCAGGTTTTTACGTGGGACTAAAGATATGTAATCTATAAAAGTAAAGCTAGATGTAATTATAAATACCTTTAGATTTGATATCATAAGATATATTTTGAGCCGGATGCAACTGAGAGAGTTGAGTATGACTGTGGTCGTTTGAGCTATTTTGTATTAAACTAGAATCTAAATTTTGCATATGTTGGACGTGGTGGTGTGGTTGTGTATGCTGTTGTCCAGCAGAAGTATTGCTGCTTATACTATTATTGCTGTGCTGATGGTTATTGTGATGCTGTCGATGATGAAGATGCGTGTGATTGTGATGGTGATGAGGATGCGCCCCAACCGTGCTGCAATGATGAGTCAGAGCTGATGGTAAGTTACTAACACCATGATTAGGATGAGATCTTTGCATTTCCATGCTGAGCATATCTTGTCCAGCCTTACCTGAAAAATAAACCAATAAATAATTATAATGATATTTTCATTTTGAAAACTTTAAAGTAGCTTACATGAAGCTTAAAATTATATTTACATGACAAATGATAGCTAAACTACAAATAAGTGAATAAAACAGCAACCTTAAAGGTGGATGTTCGAGCAACATTTTTGTCGGGACAAAACTATTTTTAAATTAGTGATGCCCACTTATGGCATTTAAGTGGTGTAAACAAAGGCAAACATAATTTTACGCTCTTTAATTTAGTCGTCAATGATACAGCGTCGAATTAAGGATGATAGAATACATGGTTACGACAACTCTCACAAAAAAGCTGAAGTCTTTTCGCCTGTTGGTCAGGGATCGTATTGTTGACACAGCCCTAGATGAGTTTTAAATACACACTCTTGCTTAGATTAACACACACCATCTAACGGCAAATCATGCACAGTTGTAATCTCTAGTTTTATCATTCTTGGCGATGAATGAACATGCGCACGGATGAAAGAATTGATTCCTTCTTTTTCTTAAACTAAGTACACACGGCCATTATGGCTTTATATCCTATGGCTTTGTGACACCCCACCATCCCTTATAGGTAAAATATTTTTAGAAACTTCTTTGTACAACATAATGGTAGAGTAAGAAATTGGTAAATTGAAAACTGTTTTAATGGCTTTGTTTTGCGCTCGTTGCAGTGATTTCAGTTCTGCACTGTTTTTTACATCCATAGATCATTACATCATGGCTTTGAATTAATGCCTGGTATATTAAATATTTTATTTTCACATTAAACTTAAGCTATGTACACACGGTTGTCAGATGCTACAATATTGTAAGATCTGGCAACATGCTGACAATGTAGTGACAATGGAAAATTGTCCCGCAGAAGTAAATTGTGTGTTCAGACGATCATAAGAAAATCTTACAATTTCATTGTCAGACTATGGTCTGACAAGTAATTCATCTGACAACAAAAATTGTCAGCTTACACGGTTGTCAGATTGTTAGATGGAAAAAATTGCCAGACATATTGTAAGGCATTGCCACTTATGTATATCAACAACGATCTGTTTGGCAGTGTTGCCCATCAAACTTTTTTCTGACAATGATGCCATTGTCAGGTGCATTAATTTTATACATCTGACAATGCAAACTGAGCTTGCAATACCAGCCAATTATCTGGCAATGCCGACGAAGAGTGTTTTCACGATTGTCAGATGCCTGACAACATTGTCGTTTTACAATTGATTGACAATAGTTTTTCTGACAACGTTGTAAGTTAAAAATTGGCAGTTCACATGATTGTAATACATTTTCAGACAATTTTACTGGCAATATTGTAAGATCTGACAACCGTGTGTAGCTTTAACGTAGCTTTAGTTTTTTGCGTATGTTTCAATTTTCTTTTATATGAAATTTGTT
The DNA here is from genome assembly GCA_914767995.1 of Thecocarcelia acutangulata. Lineage (NCBI taxonomy): Eukaryota > Metazoa > Arthropoda > Insecta > Diptera > Tachinidae > Thecocarcelia > Thecocarcelia acutangulata. The sequence goes on along the minus strand of OU612099.1, from coordinate 761,870 downwards.
AACAATAAAAAAAATTAAATCATGCATTTTTTCTTAACTTTTACTTAATTTTTAATTAAATTGTAAGTAAAACAATTATTTTGAATTGCGCACTTTTTCTCCCAGTGCAAATTTATTTTCACTCAGACCGAAACTATGTTTTTCTCTTTGGGCATCACTATTTTCAACAGCGTTGTCAACTATTGATAGCCAAAAAGCGCTGTGAACTTACCCAATAGGCGCTAAAAGCGCTAAACTATACTCGTCCATGTAAATAAAAAAAATTAGAAGGTTCTCGGCCTTTTTTTATTTATTATTAAATGCTTGAAAACTTATATCGACAATAGAAAATTTCGCGTAAGAGAACTTAAGCAGTTCTGGTAATATAAGAAGGTTAGTATAATACAGAAAATGAAAATTTCCAATATTGGTCCATATATATCCGAGATATTGTCTAAACCGATTTTTTCATGAAATAAATTTTTTTTTTTTTTGGTTAAAAGCAGTTCTGGTGATAAAAAAGGGTTATATAAATACAAAAAATGAACATCTTTGGTATCGGTCCAAATATGTATATCCGAGATATAGTCTAAATTTTCAGAACAAAAAAAAACATGCCTGTTTTTGTTGGATTGTTGTAATTTTGCTCTAGTGCTGCCACCTTATAGACGCGAATGCACCTTGTGTTTATGCAGATATGAGATTCTATTTTAATTGTAGACGATAAAATTAGTGACTAAAACGTTGGTTCGTTAAGAGTAGTCACGATACATTTAAAACGCTAAGTGTGCATTATTATAAAACGGAAAGAAAGGAAAAACCCGATGTACAAATGTTCAAACCAAAAATCTAATTTAAAAACGGCATTTTGTTAGAATTGTTTTTTTTTTGTGTGAATAATAAATGTAAAATTGTTTAAAGGCGATAGTAATCGGAAAAAAAATTATAAACATTTAACGAAAACACCATAAGTTGAGCATTTATATAATTAATCAATAACAAAGATATATAGAGCTAAATGAAAATAAAATTCAGTTTCCAGCTGGCAATTGTCTACTTCATTAAAATATATTTTTGTTACACGATTGTCAGATGGCTTAAAATATTCTTGTCAGCTACTGTCTGACAATGATCGTATAGCACCACTGTCTGACAAACATTGCAAGTTCACACGATTTTGCTAGATTTAACATCCCCCTGTATAAAGCTTGCCTCTTAGTTGGTTTATCGAAAAATTACCAGCTTCTGAAATCCCCTGCTATTTCCGCTCAACGTTTACAACTAGTACAGGAAGTGTGAGTGTATTACAAAAAAAAAAAAAAAAATTATAATAAAAATTAGTTGGTTCAGTCTTCAGACTTGCATTTGCACGTGTAAACGCTGCATTAAATATCACATAAAACAGATGAGGAAAGTTAGAAACGGAGTTGCAAGATAATACAACAACAAAACTTTAACATTTATTAGCGCACAGTTTGGTAGTTAGAAATATAATTTAGCCACAAGGGCCCGAAATCCAAAGAAAGAACAAAACTACATAAACAGGTGGCCATTAAAGTTGCTTTTGTTGTTTTACGCTATTGCTGGCGTTATTTTGTTGTTGTCGTTTTTGTTTTTTTGTTTTTTTTTTTTTTTGTAATAGTTGTTACTAATGTACAAGCACAGGTGTAAGTGTGAGAATTGTTTAGCCGCTCAAAACTTACATAAGACACACAAATATTACCACAGCGCTTAAAAATATACATATATGTACATATGTATGTATGTATGTAGAGACGACGTCAATGCCGTTGAATTTATATTGATAATAATTTCACATAATGACGTTGATGATGCTTTTGTTGGTTTATGCATTTCATGAAAATTTGTGTTTTTTCGTTTAACATACATTTGTCTGCTGTTTTACAATGCTAGTGCATATGTTTGTACATATGTAGGTATGCAAGTATGTACATATGTATATATATTGATGGCCATAAATTGACTATTTAATCCACAAGAAGTTATGGAAACAAAGTATTGGTTGAATTGTATAATTCGACAAGGTCCAGTTACTAAATACTGTTATAGAGGGTGGCGACGAATCATGTTACAAAACAATATCTAATAAGTTTATACCGTTATTTGAAGATTTTGGAAGAACTGCACCTAATATGTAACCATTTTAACAACATTTGGGTCCAGCAAAATGCACACAGCCAAACCGGTTATGGCGAAGTTTGAACGAAAACTCCCAACTACACTTTCCGCAGGCTCTCAAGTTCAGTTGATCTAGCTACACCAGACTACTTTTTACCGAGCTATGTCAAGCAAGAGTTGTAGAAAACGAAGCCAAGGAATTTAACTGATTTGATGCAGTTCATTAAAACAATAATTGAAGCAATCCCGACTTCAAGTCATTTGCAGTCTATCATTTTCATTGATTTTATTTATTTTTTAACATGCTTATATTATTTATTTATGTAACTATACAGTTGCAAATAACGATGGTATTAGCAAGTAATTTGTTGCGGTGCTGTGACTAATTGTACCGACCTGTGCCTTCGCATAAGAAGTTGCCGCGTGGTTAACAACGAAATACCTCAAAAAACTATAAACTAATATTTAGTTGAGGCAGAGAGGGAGAGAGAGAGAGACGCAAAACTCTCGAAGACCGAACCACAAAGCAAGAAGCCTGACTGCACTTAAGAAATAATTACGATGATGTAGCCCAGAGCTGCTTTACGACTGATGCTTCCATTAGTTTCACTTGTGTGTTTGCAACAGTCGGAACCTATGCCATATGACAGATTCTCACTTATGTAGGTAAATATAATTGTATACACAGTGTTGCTGACTTAGTGCCAAAATTGGAGCTGCCGTATTGCTTCCGGGGAAGTGGAGGGGGATTTTGGGTATTCATGACGCCAATTTCAGGAATTCCTAAAAAAGTTCGCAGCCACTTCGCTAACCAGTTTTTCATATTTGGTGTGCGTTTTTCCCGTGGAACTTGCATCTGAACTATAAACAGTCATTCGCTTTAGTGCGGAAATTGAAGTTGCCGTATTACTTCTGAAGAAGTGCGATTGGTCCATATATACCCGAGATATAGCCTAAACTGGGGTTTTCATGAAAATGTCGCGTAAGCGAACTTAAACAAGTTTTTTTTTTTTGCTTAAAAGCAGTTCTGGTAATAAAAGAAGGTAATAGAAATATGGAAAATGAAAATTTCCGATATTGGTCCATACAAGTGAAACGAGATATAGCCTGCACTGATTTTTCCATTAACATTTTTTTTTTACTGAAAAGCAATTCTCGTTGTAAGAAGATTTCTGAAATACAGAAAATAGAAAATTGCGATATCGGTTCATATATAACCGAGATATAGCTTAAACAAACTTTTCCATGAAAAGGTCCATAAAATATTCTTTTTTTGGAATGGTGATTACAAGGCAAACATATTTTATCCCCGATATCGGTCCGAGTATATTTAGCTCAAATTTGTAATATATATTATAAATATACATGACTATCGTGAAGGGTATTTTAGATTCGGCCCAGCCGAATATACCACACTCTTACTTGTTTTTACTTAAAAGCAGTTCCGGTAATATAAGGACGTTACACAGAATATTAAAATTTCCGATATCGGGTATACCATATATACCCGAGATATAAACTAAACCGATTTTTTAATGAAAAAAAAAAATTTTTTTTGCTTAAGAGCAGTTCTCGTTATAAAAAGAGGTTACTAAAATACAGAAAATGAAAATATCTAATATCGCTCCATATACTTGTATACGCGAGATATAGCCTAAACCGATTTTTCCATTAACATTTTTTGTTTGCTGGAAAGCAATTTTCGTTACACAATAATGAAACAGCCTTTTAAGCAATTATTATACAATCAAATTAGGCACCGCCTGATGGCATGCCATCAAATTCGTTCAATAGCTAGAACTCGTGTTTGTCAGCCTTGACCTCTAGTATAATTCTGTTGGTTTTTTCAAGATAATATTATCTTTGCAATAATTATAACGAGATTTTATCAAATTTGTTATTCAGCAATATTATTTAATTATATTCGCTGTCGACCGAGAACAGCTGTTACTTTTACTGCCTCTTATTAAGGACATAAAAATACAGCTGCTTACAGGAACATACAACCGTTGAGATTGTCGGATCATTTAAAGTTATCGAATGCTATAGCAGTTCTATCAAACGTATTGTAAATTTCATTTGTGTTTTTCCGTAAGCGAACAGAGAAAACAGTTGAGTGTGTGTCTTTAAAAAAATTTATGGAGATATATTAAAATTTGCCAGAATTGGAACCAATAAAAGAAGAAGTTTACCAGAATCAATATTTAATTCAAATGTTTTCGAAAAAAATTTTATAATTTAATTAATAATTTCATAATTTATCAACTACTAAAACAGTAAAGCGTCATCATGAATACGAACTTCAAACTTTGACAAAGTTGGCCTAAGCATTTAATAGCAAAACTCGCTCTAAAAGCACCAAATTTTGTATTTATACTCGTATACAACGATTGCATAATATATAACAGCAAGATTCTCTTACTTTGTGCATATATAGGGTGTTTTTTTAAGCCCGATAGAACTTGAAATTGTAAAAAATAACACAAAAAATTAAATTGTAATCAAAATTTTTTTTTATTCGAAAGATCTATACGTGACATTAACATTTGAAAATGATTTCGGGCATATGGGCACCGCGGCTGTTCTTGACGAAGCGCATTCTGGACGTCCAATTTTGGGCCACTTTTTCGAGCACTGCTGGCCGTATGTCACGAACAACACGAACAATGCTGGCCTCCAAGGCGTCAATTGTTGCTGGTTTATCAGCATAAACCAGTGACTTCACGTAGCCCCACAGGAAATAATCGAGAGGTGTCAAATCGCACGACCTTGGAGGCCAATTGACAGGTCCATTTCTCGAAATCAACTTATCGCCAAATTTTGATTTCAGTAAGTCGATGGTTGCGTTCGCCGTATGGCACGTAGCGCCTCCGGATCAATGTCATCCATATTTTCAAACAAAAAATCATTGATCATGGTGCGGTAACGATCTCCATTGACCGTAACGCGAGCTCCGGCCTCATTTTTGAAGAAATAAGGTCCGATGATGCCACCAGCATGAAAACCGCACCAAACAGTGCATTTTTCTGGATGTAATGGAGTCTGTAGGGTCTCTTGTGGATTGGTCTCACTCCATATGCGGCAATTTTGCTTATTAACAAACCCGTTAAGCCAAAAATGCGCCTCATCGCTGAACACAATTTTGCGATAAAACAACGCGCGAATCGACGACTGATTTTCAAAGTAAATTTGGATAATTTCGTAGCGTTGTTCAAGCGTGAGTCTATTCATGATGATTTGTCAGAGTATACTGAAACAAATAAAAAAAATGTTTCATCAAAATTTAATTTTTTGTGTTACTTTTTACAATTTAAAGTTCTATCTAGCTTAAAAAAACACCCTATATTATGGTGCATTTTCCACATTTTAACTCATTATTCTGATTGTGGCCTGCAAAATGAAACGTAAAAATGTTGGACACTTGAAACAAAAAGTTGAGTTGAATTTAATTTGGTGCCACCGAAATTTTAAAAGCGCACTGAAAATTTACAAAAAGCGCACCCCGCAACGGCTAAAGAATTTTTCGCACAAATAATTTTAAAAAGCGCCAAAAATGGTGCAAAACGCAACGAGTTGATAGCACTGTTAATGAAATGAACGCGAGGTATGTGTTACTCATGAAAAATATGCTCCAAAGGACTCGCATTTGTGAGGCTGATATTGTATTCCATATAAAATTGCCGACATTATACAAAACATTTATCAATATAAGATCCATTCTCTTTCATTTAACAAAAAATTTAGGAACAAACAAAGTAGTATACCTCCCCGCGGACACCCTGTATATCTACTATTACTTTGCTTCATCAATGTTGCATTTGTTCAAAGAACTCTCATAGCAAAAAAAAAAAAATTGTTTTTTCGTGAATTCCAACTTATTTAACTGAAACTGTCTCTTGGTATTTTTAATTTATGAAGAAACCTCTGAGTTAGTTTCATAATTTCTTGTTGTCGTAGTTTTAGAATTTTCTGCAACAGTTTTTGTTTCACGCCTGCAAGACAAAACTCACTGTTTTGTAGATGCGTACATAGTGTAAAGGTCAATTACCGGCAATCAACAGCAGGTGAGGTCAAAAACTGCCATCTGAATATTTTGAGCTACAAAAATTGTGGCGCAATGACCAACTGACATCTACTTTACAGCAACAATGAACAAAAGAAAATTATACTCCCCTAATTTAAAAAAAAAAAAGACGAATGAGTTGTTGAATATTTAACGGAACCATATTCTTATACAAGTACATACTTACATACGTTTGTATGTATGTATTTGTAAGTAAAAAAAATTTTCCCAATCTTAATTATTCTGCTCTTTTCTACAAAATTTAGTCAACGACTCGCTGCAGAGTTGTTGTAGACATGAACGTTTAGACAATCATCCTAACCTGCACGTAAAACTTAAACTTCGCGCCATCAATAGAACAATGCACCGTCCCCTTTCTATTAAGGGTTAAAAAAGTATGTATAGACATGCATACACACACGTGCACATACAGCTGCGAGCATAAAAACTGAAACGCGTAGTAAAACGCTCTTAAAGTATGCTTTGGCAACATCCTGGCTATCAATCACTAAAGTGTTCAAATGTCGTAGAAGATCTTTATTTGGTTCCCAAACAAAGCTATTCTGCTAAATCTCCGTCCTACTTACATAGGCGGTTCGGAAACTTCTTAGCCTATCAATGAAAGAGAATAGTTAGTTTTTCAAATATATTTTTATTTTTCAATATAATCTCCTGAAACTTCAATACACTTAGTCCAACGCCTTTCTAGCAATTCTATCGCTTGACTAAAATAGTTTTCCTCAAGGTCTTCAAAATAGTGCTTTACAACTGTAATTGCATCTTCCTTTGAGGTAAAACGCTTGCCAGCAAGGAATTTTTTTAGATTTGGGAACAGGTAAAAGTCACTGGGAGCTAAATCAGGAGAATAAGGTGGGTGGTCAAGCAACTCGTACTTTAATTCGTTGATTTTAGCCATTGTTGAAACACTCTTGTGCGCTGGTGCGTTGTCTTGACGAAAAATTATTTTTTTGTGTTATAAGCCAGCAGGTTTTTCTCGAATTTGTTTCTCGAAGTTGATCCAAAAGGTTGCAATAGTACTCTGAATTTATTGTTTTTCCCTTTTGCAGATAGTCAATCAATAAAATACCTTTGAAGTCCCAAAAACCCGTTGCCATAACCTTACCAGCCGATTGAATTGTTTTTGCCTTCTTTGGGGCACTTCCTCCAGCTTCAGTCCATTGTTTGGATTGTTCTTTTGTCACTGGAGTATAGTGGTGGATCCATGTCTCCTCAACAGCTATGAAACGACGCTTAAAATCGATTTTATTTCGCTTAAAGCGATCCAAACAAGCTTGAGAAATGTTCATTCTTATGCATTTTTAGTCGACTGTTAACAAATGCGGCACCCAGCTTGCAGAAAGCTTTTACATCTGTAGTTCTTCATGCAAAATGAAATGGACTCGATCATTTGAGATGCGCATGATATTAGCTATTTCACGCACTTTTATTCATCGATCGGTACTAATACCATATCATGCACTTTTTCTACAATTTCTGCTGTAGTTGCTGTTTTTGGACGTCCACTACGTGGTTCATCTTCAATGCGTTTAAATTCAGCAACCCAATTTTTTACTGTTGCATATGAAGGAGCTCTTTCACCTTACACATTCACCATATCATTACGAATTTCTTGTCCCGATAAACCCTTTTTATGTGAATATTTAATGACACCACGCATTTCTAATTTTTCCATTGTAAAAAAATCGTGGATGTGTCTTTTGTGAACACCTGTTTCTATATGAAGGAGTTACCAGATCGAAACAAAATTTAACATGTGTTCATAGCAGAGGTGGAAGTTTCCAAAACACTTAAATTTTTCTGTTCATACCGCGCTTTTTGTACTCTATTCTAAGAAGTACTCTATGCTAAGAAGTTTCCGAACCGCCCTCGTATGACATATCTCGTATTCCAACGGCAACAAGTAAAATAAAATGACTCTAGTCGCTTCATGGATCTTATCCCAGTATTCACTTGATTACTTCGAAAACCCCCAGACGCTTTCCTTTATTTGACAATTTTCATGCAAAACAAAATCAAAGATTTCTTTGCCAGTCGTCTTGCAAGCAAATTTGTGTCATATAGTCTGCGACTTGTAGCGTGCTATGCTCTGCTGAGGCATTATTACTCATTAAGACAACTAGCCACATCTACTGCCATCATGCTTTATGGCAAGTTTATTCTTTGGCGGTTCTCCTAAGACGACCACTGGCTAATTTTCTTTACAAAAATATCGAAACGAAAAATTGTAGATTTATTAATTGCAAACGACAATTCAATTTCTAAAAAAACATATTTGCAAGCATTTTTAAAAATTAAGGTTGATTTCGCACCAATTATAAAACGAATTTAAATCCATTTGAGGAAATTTGTGATCGAAAAAGTTATTATAGCATAGGAAGACAACACAACGGGACCAAACTGGACCCAAGTGGGCTGGCTTTACAACAGCTGGCAGCCTGTTAAGCCTAGGAAGACTTTTACTTCGTCGCTATCCGATCTCCTTACTATTTATACCCCCTATATCCGAATAAAATGGAATACAACTCTCATGTTTGGGCCGGTGCCTCAAAGTCTATTTTGGGGTCACTCGACCGTGTGCAGGAGAGGGCGAAAAAGCTTATCGGTGACAATAAGGTATCCAACTCTATTGACGCAACGCAGCATCGACGCGGTGTAGGGTGCGTTACTCTGTTCGGATTTTGTTCCAACGAGATTTGGGATCTTGTTCCCGAAACTCGCACATTTATAGGTAACACACGTGCATCGTCCAGGACTCATATAATTGTGGTCGATTACTCGGTGTATCGTACAACGCATTACAGCCCTATGCTTCGCATATGGAAAAAAACGTCGTCTGCGTACATTTAGACCAAATGTGCCCAGGCCTATGCGCTTGATGCTCAATTGTTTTTGTAACAGCGCTTAGCTATAGGGCTTGGCTCTTTAATACATACATGCTGCACTCAGCACTAGCAATGAAAAATATGCAAACAACTTCGTCTTATATAACACAAGAGCAACAACACTTTCACATTAGGGTGGTTCACTTATGTATGGGAAAAAATAAAAGTGAATTAATAAAGTTCTAATAGTAATATTTTGCTGTCTGAGGCATAAAAATGTAATACTTGCAAAAAAAATTCAGTTAAGTGATATTTTTAGCCCGCGCATGCGGCTTAAAGTTTCCGCAATTTTCATAAAAACCACTTTTTTTAACTTTAATATTTTATTATTTTGTTATTAAAAATTACATTTTCACAACAAATTGCTACACTACAGTTTAATTTGAGAAAAATATCACGTTTTAAAAGTATTTTAATTATTTTTTGATCATAGAATTTCTTTTGCTCTTGAATCTGCGCATACATTTTCTTGATTCAAGTTTTGTCCTCTCGATTTCCTATTACATAAGGACATGGATGCTTCTGTCACTATTTTTACAGTGCGCTCTACAGCTTGCGTATGACATGGTAGTTTTAAAAGAGTCATGTTTTTTCTATCTATAGTTTAACTAAACACGTTTAACTCTTCATTAGTGACATTTTGAAGAACTGGAGGATTGAAAAACGTTTGCTGCTGATTTATTACGTCAGTATAGTTATTCGAACTAAAATCTGTTTTCGGTACTTGAAATATACGTTCTTGCTTTCCCGTACCTAAAGAGTTTCGAGCTTCTACAATTCTCTTTGTTGCGAGCTCTCTCACTTTTTTATTTTCGTCCGACAACATTGACAGGAGCAAAGTTTCTGAATGGGCAAAATAGGCGTTGTGTTGAGTTGCAGGGTCTATTATTTGTTTATACTCTGCTGACAGATATCGAGAACTTTTACCAATTTCCAAAAATTTTTCGACCCATCTTTGCAAGTTGGATTTGGTTTTATTTGGAACCAGGCTGGTAAACCTTTAACGCAATATTCAGCTAATACTTTTAGATTTTTCGATGGATTTGATGTGGAAATGTAGAGCCTGAAAATTCTGTTTGCTATTGCTAACCATCTTGCGTGTGACATTTTCCCTGAGGATCTGTTAACTAAATAATAGCGACATTGTCTAGTAACAACGAATATTGTACTTGTATTTTTGATCTGAGCTTAAGTCTTTAATCTTTACTTTCGAAAGTTCACTTTGTATCTTTTCATATTTAATGATTGGAAAGTTTTCGTAATTTGCTCATAAATTACAAATAGAGCCAGTATGATGAGATGGGCCTGTAGTAGCACCATTTCAGAAGAAAAGTCTACAGTACAAGTAATGAGTAGAGTAGAGTTCATGAGCTCTTTTGAGAGAGTGCTCTTTTTAGTCCAGCTCTTTTTACTGAAATATGTCTTTCTTTTAGTTCAGTAGCTCAGTGCTCCGTAAATAATATTTTCAATGAACGGCTCTGTTTCAGCTTTCATGATAAAGAAAAAGAAAACAAAATTTGTGTAAACAAATGATAAGTACAATTATAAAGATTAATTAAAGGTGAGATTAGAAAAATAATTGTATTGAAAAGAAAAAAAAACGATTTATTTCATCATCATTTATGGTCGCATATCATGCTATTAATTTGCATTTTTGTAAAACACAATTGTATTGTCTAATTTTCTGAATAGTTGTATATAACATAGATGTGTACGTCAAATTCTGGCAGCACTGTTTGACTTCTTCCGTATACATATGTACCAGAAAGAAAGAAACATGAACGAAAAAGAAAACTTGAAGACAAAAGAAAGAAACATTAACTATGGAGCTAAAAGGGCTTGTAGAAATGATCGGCTCCCTGAAGTGAATAGTTCAGTGATACTAGTTCGTTTGCGAACTACCCAACTCTAGTAATGAGTGAAGAAGACTAATGTGTTAAACTTTGAGGTCAATGCGCGGGCTATTAGATTAAAAATAATTATGCAATATTTTGCAGGTTTGTTATTGACGAAGTAAGACAGCTTTTTTTTTGCTATTAGAAGTCGATTTGAAGAAAATAATTTTTTTGACCCAGCCTATTTCACATGCTTTGCTGGTAAACATAGACGACAGCGCTTATCAGTGTAACTTTTTTCCTGTTTTGCTTTTTACAACAAAAAATATTAAATAGCTGCAGTTTTTCCGTGTATGTATTGGTGTTTGCTCTTCCATATAGAACTTTTGGGCATCCCTGATTTAGACATTTGAAAACTTTATTACATCTGGCTAGTCATTAATATACAGCGTTCTTGAAGTGCTTTTCTCCGCTTCAAACAGCATTTTTTGCTGGCACCTCTTCATAAGAGATGTTATTGTTGAGTTACAAATATGTTTCGCCAAAATTTTCATATATTTGCGAACGTTAACGTTCAAGATCGTGAAACGGACTGCCAGTTCTTTCAATAATTGTTTGTATGGAATGTGGAACCCAAAGCTCTTTTTTTGATTCAAAAACAATTCAAGACAATAGATATATTCAGTTCATTATAAAATTTTACATTTTATTGGCGGGGCATTTATTGTTTTGGAGGGGGCGAGGCTGTTTAAATTATTTTAGATATTTCCTGCAACATTTCACAAGACAATGCGCCTTGTTGGTGCGGCACAAAAAACCCTCGAAGAACAACAGTTCTTATTAAATACTCTTCATATTTGTTTTATCTGGATATTGACTCATTTATCATTATTATTGCGGAAATAATTTTGTTTAACATTTTATTTAAATTTTATTAAATACAAATGAATATTTTATAACGATGATCTGTTAACCAGCTTTTTCGGGGATGATTGTACAAACAGACACTAAAAATGCAGAAAAAATTAAATTAAAAAAAGCGAAAAAAAAGGAAAAAACGTTAATTTTTCCCATCTACACTACATACACACGAGTATAGACAACTTTGAGCGCGTTAATCTATTTTACATTTTTCCACAAACAACCACTTCCTTCCTCTGTGGTTTCAGACATATTTTGTCATTGCAACATGTTAATTCATGCAACAGACGTGTTTATGCCACAACAGGTAGAAGCTAGAAAGAACAACAACAATAACAAGAGTTGTTAGTGAATGCAACAATTGCCACAAATACTTGAAATATTAAAAAAGGTATGTTGGCATTTGTTTGCTACAAAGAATAATTGAGGGGTGAGTTTGTTTAAAAGTGTAACTGCCGAAAGGGTCTTTTTAATTTACCTACAGGTTGAAATACTCGTACACACACACACACACACATGCATATGTATGTATGCACATATGTAATTGAATTTGTTTTCGCGTTTTTTGTTTTTGTTTTTCATAATAAGAGAAATTTTTTACTAAAGTGTTTTTTCTAACTTTCTATTCGAACATGCAACTAAAATAAAGGTCAACTTGTAAATGGGAATGAGCGAACATTCCGAAGGACTACTTCACTTGATAGTGTCTCTTTAATTGGGAGCATAATAGTTAAACGTTTGAAATGTTTTGCAGAGTTCCGTGCTTCAAGGATTGAGAAGTAACTCTCCTAGTGTTCGATCGATTGGCTGCGTCGAAAAGTACGATCCGAACTGATAACTAAAATAACTAATGCAGTGTGAGTCACGCCGTAATGTCAAGTTTTCTGGCCAACTTAATTTCACGTTTCTTTGTTTCAGTGTTTGACAAATTCAAACATGGAGAGGTACATAATTAATTGCTGAAGACCTTTTTTCGAAGATGGGGGTTCAAATCAAAATGCATTTCGAGCACTTCATGATAATATCGACCAATTGAGTCCATGATCGCCCCCCGGGTAACAATTTTTGCCTTAGTTTAGGACTCCTTCCTCTAGGTAAGCACATGACTTATATTGTGTTGGCTTCCGAAACCTTTACCAAGGGTATAAATTGGCATAACGGGGATCAGCAAACCCCCGGGTGGTTCCGCTTGCAGTTCAACCCGGCCTGGTCGTGGTTTAGGTGTCTACCTTGGCTGGAACATTCTGGCTGTGATTAGTATTAGTATCCCTAATAGTTGTTGGTCCGTGGCGTTTTTGCGGGGGCTAACAACCCCCCGAGGTGCTGTTGCCTTGCAATAGATGCCTGCACTATAAGGAACCAGTGATGATGGTTGGACGGGTGAGTTGGTTTAAGGGCTGATGCTCTTACGAGTAGTGGGCTTCGGCCTACCAACTAATTTAGTCTTGTCTTCCATTGAGTGCTGGGAAATTGCATACAGGAGGAATTAAAAGATCCAAACTCCTGAACAAAGGGTTGCCTATATGGCTACAAACATATGGCAAGAGTTGTTACCTATGTGTGCCTAGTGTGGCTGGTGAATCCATGGAATTGATCCGTCATCAGATAGGGCCGTAAAGGCAGGTGCTGATGTAAATCTTTTTCACTCACTGTGTCCACGATCGGTGGAATTGTGCACAAATTTCAGCACACCGGATCTACAGAAAATTTGTTCTACAAAGAGTGACTGTTTGGTGTGGTTAATGGACTGGCGGCATCATCAGGCCGTACTTCTTCCAAAATGAGAACGACCAATTTTTTTACCGTAAATGGTGTTCTAACGCCATTCGAGTGCTTTGACACCATTGGACTTCTTTCTTTGGGGATATTTAATATATAAAATGCATGTCAATAGGCCAAGAATAATTCAAGAGCTAAAGGATGGAATAATTTGGCACATTAACCACATTGAACTTCAACTCTGTCGCTGAAAATAAGGATAATCGAATAGAGTTATGCCAGCAAGACCGCAGCGGGTATTTGTCCTATATTTTTCACATTTAATTGTTATAGATACTTCTATCATAATAAAAACTATTAACAACCAAAATATTTGAAACATTTTTGATTTATTTATTTACTTTAATTATTATTAATTTATTTCATCTACAGAATTACCATAATACAAAAAACAAGGTAGCCGCTTCGCTACAATAAAAAAAAAACAACAGGTATTGTGTTTGTGTTAAAAGGCGAATTCACACTTCAGCTGTCAAAAGTAGTTGATAAAGAACATGTACAAAAATTTTAATGGCACCGAAAAAGGTAAACAAAACTTGACAGAGGAAGTGCCGCCGTATTAACCGAATTCGCCGATGCATCCACCTAATAATGAATTCGCCTTGAAAATTACTATATATTCTTACAGATTACTAGACGCTTTAATTAAATTGTTTAAATAACATAAATTTAAAACTACTTTTAAAACTATTATTAAAACTTAACAAAGGGGTTAAGTTGTGACATAAATGTAAGCATCTTGTAATAGGTTCATTATTCGCATATTAGTCCTTAGACAGCTCTCCACAAACATGTGATTACCTTTTAAATCCCTGGGAAGACAGTATAAAGTCAAATAATTTTAATTTATTTTAATGTTGTTTGATAACACATTATAGGCCAGCAATAGCGAGGAACAATTTTTGCGATCATTTAATGATTGCAAGCCTAATAACTTTCTCCTGATCTCATAAAAAGGTAGTTCATAACGCCATATTAACTTTAAAGCGTTCTTAGTAAAAATTTCTGAATACGTCTAGTTGTACCTGCGTGATAGGCCTTCCAGATAATAGAACATTATTTCAAAATACTGCTAATCAAAGAAATATAAAGATTCCAGGGTATCTGTATCCTTAAAACCTTTAGAATTTCTGCGTATGAGAACAAGCTTTAGCAACTACATAATCAATATGCGTAGAAAAACTGAATTTATTAGCAAAAAATACGCGTAAAACCTTCACTTCGATTACACTCTCAAGTAGATAACACACGATATCTTTTTAATAATGTGAAATGCCTACATGTCGTCTGTTACTTCAAAAACTTTGCGTCTGTAAAAAACATGAGCAAAGTCATCTGAAAAAATTTCAATTAGAGTGTGTTCTATTTTGTTATGTTTAAACATGTGACATTAGAACTCTATTTACACAACAATTCAGCGGCTGTTGACTTTGGGCGGCTTGAGGAAACTTTAACGAATTAATATTTTAAGGTGTTTTAAATAATTATTTTTTATAATAATAAAAAGCATAGACAATGTCAGACGTAAATGTCGAGACGTAAAAACACATCGTCGAGAGGCCACTAATATTGGGTAGGTAACTAAGTAATTGCGGATTTCTTTTTTTTCAATTTCTTCATGGAACTGAATAACTGTATTTTGCAATGTATTGCCCATTTTGGTCACTGACATTTTGCCATTTTTCAGCAAGCATTATAACCCAACATTTATGCAAGAGCAGGGCTAGGCAAAACATCCCAACCAAGCTCTAATAACTTTTGTGTGTGGTCTTGCATTATCATGTTAGAGTACATTACCTTTTCGATTTGTCAACTGCATTCTTTAATTTCGTTAGTTGTTAAAATTGGTCGTTCGGTTGGGTGGTAAAAACTCAAAGTAGACAATTCCTTCGTAATCCCACCAAACAGTCGTTTTAAAAATGGATCATTTTCATTATGTTCCTTTAGCAAATCGCAGCTGTTAATGCGTTGCGTTAAATGCGTTTCTTTTAGTTCGTGAGGAACCCATGCATCGAGTTGCCAAGTTGTTTTAAGTGAATTTCGATGTATGCATGTGGTACATTAAGCTTCTCTGCAGTCTCTCGTGTTGTGCTGTGACGATCCAAATCGATTATTGCTTTGATTAGGCCGTTTTTCGTTTTTTAGGTGACAATTCACCAGAATGAAATTTGACTTGCGATGCATTTTACCCTTTGCGGAAATTAAAAAGCAAAATATGACTAAAATGTTCCTTTTGCTTTTCCAATCTACGCAACCGATCAAAAAACTTTTTTTTTTACTGATTGACAGGTGAATTGCATTGAATAACAAATTGGGTTTTACATTTGTACAGCTGTAGTGTCATCTCTATATGCCATTAATAATAATATACGAGTCATCTTATTCTATTAATAATAATAGTATAATCAGCCTGCAATAGTGCCAACACTGTCCATACTAAGATAAACTACCATCAAAGCGAATTCATTACTAGGTGAACTTAACAGCACAGGTGATTATTTTTTGTTTCTCGCGTTTTTTCCAATGAGACTGTTTTACATTTTTTACAAACAAACAAACTTTTTCGCGTCATTTTAATCTGAAGATTTTTTTATATGATTTAGTGCAATTTCAAGAAATTTTGTGAAGTTTAAAAGTGAAAAAGTAATATAATCTGTGATTTTAATTAAAAACAATTATAAAATTTTATATTTAACGTTTATATAAAATGTTTTCCCTGCTGAACAATCTTATGCGAATTTAGATTTTGACATTCACGATACGTTTTACAATAACAAAATAGTACTGAATTCACCTTTCTGCTTGCATTCACCTGTATAAATTCGCCTTGGCTACCATTAATATATGTAAAATAGTACTAATAACTACAACTATGTAAGAATATGAATACACATTGAAAAAAGGTTAAATAAAGATTAACAGGCAGTCTTTGCTTGACATTACACTGAAAAATATTTGCTTCACATTTCTAATGAACCCAATTCATTAGATAATTTTCATTAACGGAATGAAAAATTACATTCCATCAATGATGATTCATAGCATTAATGAAAATATTCATTGAAATTGATTCATTAGGTTTCATAATTTCATTAGAAAATTTCATTGGATTTGTAATAAAAAATTTTTGAAGGCTTATGGCAAAATTTTAGAGATTTAGTAAAAGTGAGATTATAAATATATTTCAACTACTAACTAAATGATAAAGTAAATTATTTTATATATTAATTACTGTGTAAAAGCATGTTTAATAAAAATTTCAATAGTGTATTAAAACAATAATAAATTATTTTATGCTTAATAAAAAAAATTGTTTAGTTTCTCTTCAGTAGCACAATTCTAATGAAAAAAGATTATTAGAATAATGACTTTAGTAATGTAATGTAAAGTAATGACTTTATTTCGTTAGCATGAAGAAAATTTTGCACCAAATTAGTGAACATTTTCAGTGGTTCAACAAATGTATTCATTACACTAGTGAAAATATTTCATTAAAGGAAAGAAAGTTTTGCGTAATTTTAATGTACCAAATTCATAAAACTAATGAAATTGAGTCATTCACTTAATGAATATTTTCATTTTTTTAATGTAAACTATTCATAAATATTATAATTCATGCTTCATTAACTTAATGAAGTTATCATTAATCTAACGAATATATTCATTACATATTTTTTAGTGAAACAAGATTCATTAGTCCAATGAAGGCCATCATTGGCCGAAAAATAATGAAAATTTTCATTAGATTAATGTCAATATTCATTATATTAATGAAGGTATTCTTTTCAGTGTAGAAGTGAGTGGTTATTCTTATTTAGATACCATACTACTCTGTAAACCTAAAAATTCAACTGAAGTTGCCAACCTAATAGAATAATCGAACTTAAATGGAGTTAAGGCTAATATAGGAGTATAATATATAATAATATAGGAGTATAGGACACTGACCTACACTTTGATATATTAATACATATATCATTTTCAGAACACCAGTCAGCTAACTTGTCAAGATCAGCTTGTAATTTGTGGCAGCCTCCCAGATTGGAGATATAAGAGTACAATTTAAAATTATCTAAAAAAACTTTAAAGTTGATAAAAGGTAATGGACCAATAAGTGTTACCTGCGGAACGCTAGAATAAGCATCTATTCAAAATGAAGTGGAAGCATTTCCGATTTGAACAATAAGTTTTCTGTTAATAAGGAGACTTTTAAAAAATAATAATATATTATTTGAAAGACCAAATATACATACGAACCTTACGTGACAAAAGATAATGACTAACTGTATCAAAACCTTTAGAAAAGTCTATTTATATAACATCACAATGTGATCTACGCTCTATTGCAGTTATAATATCACGAGTTAAGATAAGTAAATGGGAAATAAAACCCTTAATGTGGTAGAAAAGTTTATCCGGCCGTTTTGTGGCCGCTACATTACTCATCAGCACCGACTAGGTCTCGAACTTGGGATCATGATACAACACGTTGTCTTTGTACGGCTGGTTACACCACTCAGCCACCGAGCTCTTTTCTCCATATCAGTGATACCCATACACGCGCAATAAGCTTGCGGCGAAGGCGTATTTGCGAAATGCTACGCAGTAAGATCTGACTTTGGCAAAGTCTAAAATTTATCATCTTTGCTGGAATGTAAACAAAGCATCAACCGATTGCATTTCTTCGTAGTTAACACGATGATTTTTCTAGTGTACATGTCGGGGTGACACAGCAGCTGAATTTTGTGATCTATACTCGTGCGTAGAGGAAATTAAAATGTTGGCCAGCGCTGCCCTGTAGCAATACTATAAACAGATAAATTTTGTCTGATTTTTTAAACAAAATGTAGAATGGAACCTCATTACGTGTATAATTATCAATTATGGGGCACAGCCTCGGCATTCAACATTGAAAAAATTCAAAGAAGTCAAAATAGAATACTCCGTAGAATTACAGACGCTCCATGGTACGTTAAAAACTCACGAATCCACGCAGATCTGAACGTATCTTTTGTGAAATCTGAACTTGTGAAGTACGCGACAAGATATATTAACAAACTTGAATTCCATCCAAATCCTCTTGCAGTTAATATTCTTAACTTTGGCGGTCATACCCGTCTGAGAAGGAGGGATACTTTGGCTACTATTTGAGCTCTAAGCAGATGACTGAATTCTGAAATAATATTCGCATAAATATAAATTTTTGTCCAGCACTGGCAGGACTTTAATCACAATTTTTTTTTAGTATTAAGAATTGAATACTTATTGTCATTACATTTTTTATATAGATTCAATACATAAAATAATAAAGTTAAACAAAAAATTACGTGTATAAATACGCACTACCAGAATCTGTTAAAGTGCTTAGGATAAGGTAGAGGGGGCTTTAAGCCTCCCATACCCAGAAAATATTTGTTATTGTTTCATAAAAAATCTATTAAACCAATGTTTTTAGAAATGCGATTAACGTGAGTACGCTGTTTGCCCTCCAATCCACCTGCCCGTCCTTTCATTTATTTCAAATACGTAAGTAAATTGCGTACGATTTAATAATCGGATAAGTTTAAATAATTTAATGTTTCGATTAATATAACTCTTGGCCGAAGAGCGTAAAAAGCTGTGGGGGGACCGAAGGCAAACTGGCGTGGCAGCAACGGCAATATTATAACAGGCGGACACTATGAAAGATGGAACGACGAATCACGTTCACGGCAGATGGAGAGCGAGATTGATCACCGACATAGATAAGCGAGTAAACAGAAAGCATGTTAAGATAGATTACTATATAACACAGATGCTTTCTGGACTCGGGTATTTTCTGGAATGCCTCCATAGAATGGGGAAGACAGATACATCGATCTGCCTTTATGGAGATGGCTGCGTAGACGATGCAAAATACACATTCTTCAGATGGGACAGGTGGAGGCAGGAAAGACATGACCTAGAGGAGAATGTTGGAGAAATAACACCGGAAAACGTCGTAGAAGTTATGATGGAAAATGAGAGGAAATGGTTTCAAATAGCGAATTATATTCAGAAGATCCTAGGAGACAAGAAGCAGGACATAGACGTGGGAAAGGCACGTGCAATCCGGTAGGAAGAAAGGAGGAGCCCCATACTGAAGCAATGCAAAAGCGGTACCAAGGTGGAGACAAGGCTCAAAGAAAAGAGAGGGATTTTAGTTGGTGCAAGTCCCACATACCGGATACTGTGTAGTCACAGTATCTGATGATGCATTACGCATTTTTCCTCTCCAACTGAAAAAAAAAGTTTCGTTTAATATAATATTTATATACAATTGCGTTTTATTTACTATATTAGTTTCTAACATTGATACCTATTGCACAACTTATTATACAGGGATGGAAATTTGTTTACCCTTACAATATACCACAATACCAATTATAATTTTTTAATAATATTTTTATACAATATTCTTTCTTGATATATATTTTATATTTTTAGATAATATTTCATAACGTAATGTCTATAATAAAATATTTTTAATAATAATACTGATAAAAGAGATGCGTAATAATCTGTATGGTAACAACGTACATATGTATGTAGATTTATAAATTTAATTCTATTTTTTTCTAAATAGTTATTAAACAAAGTTTTCCAGAAATATTTTTGAATATCGAAATTGATTCAACTTGGACTGTTACTGCTATTTTGTATTTTGGAGAGAATATAAAATTTTGCAATATTTAAAAAACTAATAAATTTTTTCAAATCGCTTTAGTGCTGTCGCATTTGATAAACTGAAATTCGCTACTCCTTAATGTATATGAACGTACATACATATATACGTACGTACGAGGGCGGACTGATATTGAAGATACCTAGTGCTAGATGGCAGCACAAACATAAAATTGTTTATTTTATTTTTTAATTGCGATCTGTCAAACGTCAGCTGTTAAAATTTCACCCAAAATTCATCGATTATTTTATTTGTTGTAGCCGTTTGAAATAAGCAACTTTTGTGTTTTTTGAAAAATGGGAAAAACGGAATTTTGTGCGGTGAAAGGGAAAACGGCGAAAGAGACAAAAGACAAGCTCGTTAAACATTACGGTCAGTCTGCTCCGTCAGATTACATGGTAAAATATGGGATTGCTGAATTTAAACGCGGCCGAACAAGCACTGCAACAATATCATCAACAGGAAGGACAAAAATAGTGGTTATTGAAGAAAACGGTGGTAACGTGAGGTTGTTGAAATAGTAAACATATTATATTTGCATATGTAAAAGCTATCGGCAGAATGGGTGCCGCGTTTGTTCAGAGTAGAACAAAATCGAGATCGAAAGACCAATTCACAGTGGTGTTTTGACATGATAAAGCGTAATCTTGTTGATTTCGATCAATAACTACACACCTGAGATCAAAAATAAATCGAAACAATGGGTGGAAGTGCTCCGAAGAATACGAAGATAGCGAAATCGGTTGGCAAGGCTATGGCTACTGTATTTTGGGATGCATACGGAATATTGCTCATCGATAATCTTGAAGAAAGATCCACAGTCACAGGAAAGTATTATAGTATTATATATATAGGAACTAGGAAAATAGAATTATGAAGAGGAGTAAAGAGGGAGTAGTGTTTGTGGACGTTTGAATATCAATAACAACATGGAAAGACTAAAGAAAAAGTGATCACAGCATTTAAAGTGTTGGAATTAAATTAGTTAAAACTAATCAGGGCCCAGTGTATATACCTACGGCGCTGCTCAGACTAACAAAATTTAGTCCAACGCCTATAACACTGCAAAATATTAAATTGTATTCAAAAGATATTTAATAATGTACCTATAAAGAAAATGTGACAATAGTGTCCTGCACACAGGATGGCAAATGAAGCACCACTTATTCCAGATTACTACCTATTCCGGTGCAATTTGGTTTCAAAAGAAACAGTAAAAACACGTGTGTACAGGATGGAAGATAAAACACTCTACCACACATTGTAGTCTTGACAACCCCATTGAAAAAGTTTATCCATTCCCTTATTCAATTGGTTCCAGTTGGGGATACTTTCCAACATTTTCTTCTGCGATGTATACGAGATTTAACTGTGATATTAAAATATTTAAGACTTTTTTCCTTTATAGCATTATTGGATCAATTGATTGATGCAATCAAGAAAAAACGACCACATTTAAAGAAGAAGAAAGTGCTCTTTCTTCAAGACAACGCAACGTTTCACACAGCATTAGATACGATGCTAAAATTACGTGAAATATACTTCCAATTGGTTGATCATTCACCTTATAGTCCAGATTTAGCTCCTAGTGACTTTTTGTTTTGTTTTCAAGCTAGAAAAAATCGCTTGCAGGAAAAAGTTTCATTTCAAACAAAGAAGTGATTAACGAAACTAACGCACATTTTTATGTAGCACGCGTTTATCGTCCAGAGCTCATCCATTTTGGTCGATTGCCAAGAGAATCGTATTACGCATTACATAGAGAATTCGTTTTTCAGCCGTACGCTTCGCCTGTGGAATATGTTGCCTGCAAACGTGTTTCCTGCCTGTTATAGCGTTGGAAGGTTCAAGTCAAATGTTCACAAACACTACTCCCTCTTTCTCCCTCCTCACAACCTATTTTCCTAGCTCTGGTACAATGCACTGCATATGTAGGGGTCATCCCCTGAGTACTGCTCTAATATAAAAAAAAAATTATTTTAAGGAGTTTCCAAAATCGTATTATTTAGTTGGTATAAAAAAGTTGCAATATCGTCTTACTACACTGAAAAATATTTGCTTCATATTTCTAATGAACCCAATTCATTAGAAAATTTTCATTAACGGAATGAAAGACTACGTTCAACCAATGAAGATTCCTAGCATTAATGAAAATATTCATTCAAATTGATTCATTAGGTTTCATAATTTCATTAGAAAATTTCACTGGATTTGTAATAAATAATTTTTGAAGGCTGGGTGCAAAATTTTAGAGATTTAGAAAAGTGAGATGATAAATATATTACAACTACTAACTAAATGATAAAGTAAATTATTTTATACATTAATTACTGTGCAAAAAGTTGTTTAATAAAAATTTCAATAATGTATTAAAACAATAAAAAATTATTTTATGCTTAATATAAAAAAAATTGTTTAGTTTCTCTTCAGTAGCACAATTCTAATAAAAAAAGATCATTAGAATAATGCAACTCTTCCTTAAACTAATGACTTTATTTCGTTAGAATGAAGAAAATTTTTCACCAAATTAGTGAACAATTTCATTGGTTCAACAAATGTTTTCATTGCACTAGTGAACATATTTCATAAAAATAATGTAACACATTCATTGGCCTAATGAAAAAATTACGTTTGAATGATGAAGAATATTCATTACAGGAATTAAAGCTTTACTTAATGTTAAAGTACCAAATTCATAAAACTAATGAAATTGAGTCGTTAACTTAATGAATATTTTCATTGTTTTAATGTAAACTATTCATAAATATTATGATACATGCTTCATTAACTTAATAAAGTTATTATTAATCTAACGAATATATTTAATACATAATTTTTAATGAAACAAGATTCTTTAGTACAATGCAGTCCATCTTTGGCCGAAAAATGATGAAAATTTTCATTAGATTAATGTCAATATTCATTATATTAATGAAGGAATTATTTTCAGTGTAAGTGTATTGAGCTTAAAGGAGATTACGAGTATGTTGAGAAATAAATGGTTTTCGAAAAAAAAAAAATGTTTTCCCTATTTAGATAACTTCAATATCAATCCGCCCTCGTATATGTAGGTACGTACATATACACAAGCACTATTTCATAAATGTCTAATGCAACAGTTTGCTTAAACTGGCACGACATGCGTGAGTTCACCCCTTCGTTAAATTAGTGATGAGGGCCGTACGAGTATGCTTGTTTTTCAATGAGATTTTTAATTTAATGTTGTTGTTTTTTTTTTTTTGTTTAGTTTTTATAAGACTTATGACAAAAATTAAATACCATAAGTTAAACTTGAGCCCTATTTGAAGACTAAAGTTATTGCATTTTTTTTGTTTTGTTTTGCCGCAAATATACCTTCCACCAACATGTTAATAGTTATGAACGTGTGTTTGTATAATTACAATAATTGTGTCGATATACATATGTAACAATATGCATACATACATATGTATATGCGGACGTACCACCGCCTTATACACAGAAGACACCCTAATATTTTTGAAGACCGTTTCCCGCCTTTCATTTACAACATATGAACGAATCTATTTCGCTACATACGAACGTATGTATGTATGTACGTACACCTCGTACGTACATAAGTATGACTATATGTAGATATTTAAGTATTTTATATACGTAATATGTATCTGTAGGTATAAAAATGTATATTTTGTGTATGTTGGTAAGTCATCTACATATGTACATATGTATGTGTTTAGCTGATAGTTTGTTTAATAAAGGTATTTTTTTTTTTTTTTTTTTTTTTTGTTAATTTATTTTTCTTTGTTAAGGTATGTTGGATTTGGACAATTATAACTGGGGTGGTGCAAAGTTCACAATTTTAAAATCATTTCGTATATGTGCATACATATGTGTGTACATACATATTTATAGCAACTTCCGCTCTTCATGTGGATTTACATATACATACATACATACATATGTAAGTATATATGTATATATACATATGTATATGCATATCGTGCGAGAGGGGTCTGAAAATTTAACAACCCGGCATATTTTAGTGCCAACGTCTACAAAAGTTGTCTGTTTTCGTTAGTTTTTTCTTCTTCTTCCTTTTCTATAAAACGAGCTGCCACTTATTTGTTTAACTGTTTCATTGACGTCATTACAAATAAAAAATAAAAATAAAACAAATATTCTAGTTTGTATCTTAAGAGTTTGTGTTTTTGTGGAAAAGAGAAAATGATTGGAAATAAACTAAGTCAGACTGTACTAGCGGGTGATTCATCGTAAGATCTCATCTTCAATACGCTGTTTTGACAGATGAGACAAGACTCATATCCAACTGCTTTTGTGCAATATCGTACGGCATTAAGTCATTAAGGAAAGACTGAGACTTATTATTAATATAAAAAAAAAAAAACAAGTATGAGTGTAGTATATTCGGCTGGGCCGAATCTAAAATACGCTTCACAATAAATATGCTCAGATGGTGGGGTGTCACAAAGCCATTGGACATAAAACCATAACGGTTTTATGTCTCAATCCAAATGGACATAAAGCCATAATTTTGATATGGCCTTAAAGCTGTAAACACTTAGACGACAGCAGACTTCACAACTTGACGACTACAAATGAAGTTAGCTTCAAGTGCTGCCGTCTCATCAGCAACATAATTATTTTCATTTCATTTCATTTTATTCAATTAAATGTAATACAAATAGCCAACATGGCCAATATATATATATATATATATATATATATATATATATATATATATATATATATATATATATATATATATATATATATATATATATATATATATATATATATATATATATATATATATATATATATATATATATATATATATATATATATATATTACAAGTTAATAACAATTCACTATGAGGTAATGGAATAAAAACAAATTGGCGAGCTGCAATCATGTTTTATATTAAAAAAAAATAAATAAAGAAAAATGTTAGAAATTAAATTAAACCGACACCTGCACGACTTCCATCCATAAAGACCATATACTAGCAAGTAATAAAAAGATTGGATAAACCCCAATAATCAGCGAACAGGCTTCGTTTAAAAACTGCCAACGTCATACCGAAAGAACGTAGACCTAAAGGTAAAATATTCCACGCTCGAGCAGCACGTACAACAAATGAATGCTCATAAGCAGTATTCGAAATACGTGTGATAAGTATTTGCGGATTCCTAGTAGATCTGGTAAACAAAATCATCCGTACAATACGAATTGGCCTTTGATTCTTAATAATACCAAAAAGGTAAATTAACAAGCGGAACCTTAAATAGTTTTCAAAGGAAAGATTCAAAAAGCATTTCACACGATTGGACACATGTGCCCTCAGCCTTAATCCATAAACAAAACGAACAATACGATGCACTATATATTTGATTTTATTTCTGTTGCCTAGGTTACAGCCCGAATAAACTTCTATACAATAATTCACTTGCGACATAAGCAGTGCATGAGCAATTGATTTCCTGATGTTTAAGGGAAGATAAAGGTTCAGAATCTCCGCAAGGTTAGACAGACTTTAAAACAGATAGCATCAATGTGCGGTTCAAATGACAGTTTATTATCTATAATTACTCCCAGGCATCTTAACTGGTTCACGAATTCAATTGAAGAGCCACAAATATTAAGCACTAGATCTACGTTCTGTGTTCTACTGGATTTAAAAATAAGAGCTTTAGTTTTTTCTGGATTAACATTAAGCTTATTTGATTCCATCCAAGTGTGCAGGTTCATCAGATCATAATTTATTATGCCTTGTAAAGAATCAACAAACTGATAATCCCCAAACCACAGCAGCAGCACTATGTGTATTTAAGCAATGCAAATTTCAGAGGTGCCACCTAAATATTTTACATGAGTAAAAGTAATATTACTGACTGAAAACGTAATAATATCACGTAAAACTGTAAAAACCCATCAATTTATTTGTTTATTTTAAATATTTCAAACTAATTTTAGTTCTTATTGCTGACAATATATTTTTATAGGTGGCAGCACTGCATTTACTTTTTGCTGCCTACGAAAATAGAAATTAATCTAAGTTGGCAGCAGCAGCAAATGCTGTTGTGAAATCGTGCTGCTGTGATGTCGTTAAAATAATTGTGTTCATTTAAATACATGTATTTTATTTTTCACAGATTGCTGCTTGTTGTCTGCTGTCGTCTATGTGTTTAAAGCTTAAGTCTCATATCAATTTTAGTGAAATGGGACAAAAAGCTATTATGGTTATATGTCCCATTTGTTACAAATGTTTTATTTCATCTATGAAATAAATGTTTTTTTTTTTTAACTTGAACCAGTACTCAGGGGATGACCCCTACATATGCAGTGCATTCTACCAGAACTAGGAAAATAGGTTGTGAGGAGGGGGAAAGAGGGAGTAGTGTTTGTGAACATTTGACTTTAACCTTGCAACGTTATAACAGATAGGAAACACGTCTGCAGGCAACTTGTTCCACAGACGAAGCGTACGGCTAAAAAACGAATTCTCTCTGTAATGCGTAGTATGATTCTTCGGGCAATCAACCACAAATGGATGAGCTCTGGACGATGAACGCGTGCTATGTAAAAATGTGCGCGTTTCGGGAATAAGACCCCTAATCTCGTCAGAGCAAAATCCATTGTAGTGACGATAGAACAGAGTAACGCATTAAAATTCAGGAATTACAGCTGCAAACAAAAAAAGTTGTTTAAATTCGCTTACGCGACATTTTCATGGAAAAATCGGTTTAGGATATATATCGGATATATGTATATGAACCGATGTCGGGGAAAATTTTTTTTGTGCCTTTTAATTTACATGGCAAAGAATTGTAACAAGTTTGAAGCAAAAGAACCCATTTTTTTTAAATTTTCATGCAAAATTGCAAAATAACTATTTTTTTCGGATTTTTAAATATTCAGTGTAGAGGTGTACAGGACAAAACTAAAACACGGACTTCTGCTTATCATTAAACTTTACAATAGCATTCAAACGAATGCCTATTTTAAAGAAACTATCATATTTAAAAGAATTTACTCTTTAGAGATTAAAAAGAAAGAGAAAAGTTTGATGCTTCTGGTTTAAAAAAAATTATAAATAATTATTTCTACAAGAATGACTCAGGATGCAGCGACAAAACTAATGCACGTAAACCTTGAATATTCTTCATTTATTACAATAATAAAAAACTACCTACAAAAAATACCAAAGTAAGCGTGTATAGAAAAAATTTCCATATATTTTTTAGTCGTTTCCGTGCCTCCAAACTTGTTCTGGACGTGTTTTGTAACTTCTCTAACAAATGGCGCGAAATAAATATCGAGCGCATTTAAAAGTAAAAAATAATAGCTGATTTTAATAACGGTCAATCAGTGACCACAATTGCAAAAAGATTTGATATTAATCACAGCGTTGTATCAAGACTTATAAGCCGTTTTCGTTGTTCGGGTACTTTGGTTACAGAACTTAAAGGTGAACCAGCAATTGCGATGACCAAGCAATAATACGTTTGATAAAAAAAAGATCCATTTGTGCCGTCAACAAGCATTGCCACACAATTGTCATTAAATGTTACCTCCAGAACGGTTCAAAGGCGGGCTGTAGAAGCAGGACTAAAAGCTTACAAAAGTGCAAAAAAGCCCGAAAAAATAGGTTGGCCGGGTTGGAATTTGCAAGCAAACACATTAAATGGACCACCACACAATAGAATTCCGTACCATTCTCCGATGAATAAAAATTTAATTTCAAACGTTCCGATGGAATACGACTCTTACGACGACCCATAAGCCAACGTCTTAATCCACGTTATAGCTAAGCCACATTGAAATATGTTGGCGGTAGCATTTTAGGCTGGGGATGTTTTTCAGGCATCGGACCAATTCATAAAATTAGTGGAATTATGGATCGTTTTGTTTATAGAGGCGTCCTGCAAAATGTTATGGTGCCACACCAACAAGATAACGACCCTAAACACACATCTAAATGGTTTTCTCAGAAACGGTATTTCAACACCGGACAGACGAACATCGCTTAATCAATCGAGTATAATATGAGTCGGAAGTGAGAATTGTAGAAATCACAAACTTTTATTTATTCTGCCGTTTTGACATTTTTGCGGCTTAATGATGAAACAGAATACGTCCGCAGCTTCAAGCAAAAACGACTCGCAGAGAAAACAGGCACATAATTGAAACGATGGCTGCAACTTCACAAAGTGTCATTTAATGTTCTTTTTTATTAGGTAAAAAAAAGCTTTTTCTCTTACCTTTACTTTTCTTCGCAGTAAAGCTTTTGGAGCTTTGGTTTTGATTACAAAATGTATGAAATTTACTAAAAGTGTGGTAATATTGTTGAAAGCTTATCTGCTTCAAAGTGAGAGCATAAGAAAAATCGCTGCCAAAATAAAATAGATTCTATTTTACGACCGCATTCTCTGGCGTTATTTTATGCCAGATAGTATGGGGAAAAACGTCATGCCCTAGTTCTGTTTCTGCATTTAATTGTGGGCTTTTATTTCTGATCACTGCGAATTCATACAAGCGGGAAGGCGAATTCAGTACTATGTATTTTGTTATTGTAAAATTTCCTGAGAATGTCAAAATCTAAATTCGCCTAAGATTGTTCAGCTAAGAAAAAAATGTTACATAAACGTTAAATACAAATTTTTACAATTGTTTGTGATTAAAATCGCAGATTATATTGGTTATTCTTTTTTAAATTCACAAAAATTTCTTGAAGTTGCACTAAATCATACAAAAAAATCTTCAGATTAAAATGGAGCAAAAATGTTTGTCATCAAAAGAAAAAAAAAAAAAAGTGACAGTTTCAGAAGGGAGGCAAAAAATTATTACCTGTTCAGCTAGTAATGAATTCGCCTTGTTTCTGATTTAGCATTTTTTTTTTAATTTTTCAACTATACAGGGTGTCTCAGAATTCAACGTCAAGCCGAAACGGGGTGACAGGATCGGTTATAGGGTGATCGAACGGTTATTATTCGACCAGTTTTTTTGGTTTTACTGTGACCGGTTTTTTTTAAATATCAATATTTCGAATATCGAATAAACAGGGCGGAGGGGTGGATTTTACACGGTTAACCGGTTTTTTAATATTTAAATGTTAGACTTTTACGTTTTTATTTTAATTACAGATATGCTCATAATTGAAGTATTTTTATGGGTGACAACCTAGAAAAGAATTTGCTTCATAATTATGTATAATATATGTAACTAGCTTAAACACTTATTTCAGTACAAGGTTTTGTGGATCTTGTTGAAGATACCTAGCTGCACATTTAGTACAAAAGTCAGTAAAAAATCACTAATTGTATGCTGTTAATGCATAAAAGGACACTGTTTTCTCCTTAAGCTACGTACACACGGTTGTCAGATCTTACAATATTGCAAGTAAAATTGTCTGAAAATGTATTACAATCGTGTGAACTGCCAATTTTTAACGTACAACGTTGTCAGAAAAACCATTGTCAATCAATTGTAAGACGACAATGTCGTCAGGCATCTGACAATCGTGAGAACACTCTTCGACGGCATTGCCAGATAATTGGCTGGTATTGTAAGCTCAGTTTTAATTGTCAGATGTATAAAATTAATGCACCTGACAATGGCATCATTGTCAGAAAAATGTTTGATGGGCAACACAGCCAAACAGATGGTTGTTGATATATATAAGTGGCAATGCCTTACAACATGTCTGGCAATTTTTTTCAGCTGACAACCGTGTGAACTGACAATTTTTGTTGTCAGACCATAGTCTGACAATGAAATTTTAAGATTTTGTTTAGATCGTCTGAACACACAATTTACTTCTGCGGGACAATTTTTCATTGTCAGCATGTTGCCAGATCTTACAATATTGTAACACCTGACAACCGTGTACACCGTGATACGAGTACATATTTTGCACGACTAATATTCGGCAGATTTGCAATGGCCTCTTTTTATGTTACAAATACATAAGTACATAGTCAAATGAATTTTATTATAACACCCAGCGTTGTCAACTCGGTGCGTTTCGCACCGTTTTTTTGCTTTTTAAAATTATTTATGCGAACAATTTTTTAGTTGGTGCGCGGTGCTTTTTTTAAAATTTGCGGTGCGCTTTTTAAATTTCGGTGGCACCACATAACACAACTTTTTGTTTGAATTTCTACATATCATTTTGTAGAGCACAATCAGAATACGGGGTAATAATGTGGAAAACGTACTATATCGTATGCACAAAGTAAGACAATGTTGTGGTTATATACATAATCTTGGAAAAAAGATAGACATTTCGGTTTATAAAATTTGCTTAGAGGGTTGTTTTGCTATTAAACGCTCAAGCCAAGTTTGTCAAATATTAGTGAAATTCGTATTTATGAAGACCCGTGAATTCGTTGCTGCTTTAGTAATTGATAAATTAAGAAATTTTTAATCAAATGTTTCCAAAACGCTTTTATTTGTCATAATTCTGGAAAATTTTTGTATATTTGAATAAATTCTTTAAAAGACTGTTCGCTTACCAAAACAAAAATGAAATTTACACTGTGTTTGATATTGCTATTACACGAGTTTGATGGTTTGTAGTACGACTCTGTAACTTTTAATGATCCGATAATCGTAAATTTCTTTGTCATATTTCATCCCTTGTAGTGACGATTGTATGCTCCTGCAATATAACTAACAGCTAATTTCGGTCGACACGGAATATAATTAAATAATATTTGCTGAATAACAAATTTGATAAAATATCGTCTTAATAATAGCACCAGAATCGCACAGGCCAAGTTTGACAAACACGAGTTCTAGCTATTGAACGAATTTGATGGCTGCCTTCAGCAGATGGTATCAGACCCAATGTGATCGTCTAATAGCCATTTAAAAGGCTGTGTCATTATCATGCTTTTTTTTTCATATAAAGATATTATACTTTTTATAATACAATATAGGTTTTTTATAATACAAAGTGCGTTTTTGTGGAAATAACGCGTCTTTTCTCCATTTGGGTGCGTTTTGAAATTTAAAAATTCACAACGTTGATAGATATCGGTCTATATATACCCAAGATATAGGCTAAACCGGGGTTTTCATGAAAATGTCGTGTAAGCGAACTTAAACACATTTTTTGCTTAAAAATAGTTCTAGTAATAAAATTAGGTTATATACTCGTAAGTATAAAAAATCAAAATCTCCGATATCGATCCATATATACCCGAGATGTAACCTAAACCGATTTTTCCATTATTATTATTATTTTTTTTTTTTGCTGAAAGCAATTCTCGTTATAAAAGAAGGTTACTAAAATACAGAAAATAGAAAATTCCGATATCGGTTTATATATAATCGAGATATAGCTTAAACAAACTTTTCCATAAAAATGTCCCTGAAAGATTTCTTTTTTTGGAATGGTGATTATGTTAAGGCCAAAACCTCAACCCTTATAGCTAATAATTCCATTATCAGATTGTTTCACATAGTTATAAACGAAAGCTGGTTTTTCTGAAATTCGCTGAATTATTATGAAAAGTAATAGCTATCTCTTTCTTTGTTTGTGCTACAAACCTACTATCAGACTGGTCAAAATGTCTTCAATTCTATTTCGTATATATATTTTAAAAATAAATTAACCGGAGGAACTGCATGCTGAAAGAAGGTAAAATATCCGTTCCCATTTTCCGCACAACTTGTTCAATAAAATATCAAAATCTCTAATTCACTTGTTTTATTTCTATCTTTTCTTATCCTATTTCCGATTGGGAATTCATTCTGAGTAAACGAAATAAGAAGCTTCCCTTTATTTTGTTTCATCGGCTCAGACAGCACATATTAATTCCATCTTCTTCACCAGCGCTCCCATTCCAATAATTGAGCTAAACAGATTACAAGGAAAAATATTTTTCCCCGATATCGGTCCATATATATCCGAGCATATTTAGTTCAAATTTGTAATATATACTATACATATACGTGACTATCGTGAAGGGTATTTTAGATTCGACCCAGCCGAATATACCATACTCTTATTTGTTTTTATTTTAACTTTTTAATTAATTTTTAGGCTCAAGTACAATTTACGCTCAGAGCCCCGAATTGAAAATTATTTAGGGGGGTAGAAAATTTAAAAATAAGAAGAATATGTCAAGTGTAAAAGTTGGCGGAAACTCATAGTTTCCGAGTTATGGACCTCTGAAGTTTTGATATATACAGAGAAATTTTGGTCAGCGAAGCAGGTGTTTGTTATGCCATGCAGGAGAAAATCCTTCCGCCCGGCCGAAGCCTGGCTACGCTAAAATAATTTATTTAATTAATCCACTTTCGTTTTTCTAACAAATTACAATATTTATATATTAACCTCTAGCAGTTTAATTTAAAATTTTTTAAGAACTGTATTTACACGTAAGAAATTAAAATGTTCTTGCATAATATAAATGTATCTATTCAAAAGCTTCCGAATGATACCAATTTTGCATAAATACCTTGAGAAATGTAATGAAATATTGCTATTTCATATACACGTATATCAAAACTTCAGAGGTCCATAACTCGGAAACTAAGCATTACCGCCAATTTCTTCATTTCATTTTCTTCTTATTTTCTAGCCCCCTTTATAAATTTTTTCAATTTGGAGCGTAAACTGGACTTGTTCCAATTTTTATACCCTTCAAGTTTCAAGAGTATATATAAGTTTGTGATTCCATTTGTAATTTCTATAATATTAAGTTCAGACCCAACAAAAATTCACTTTGCTTTTTATTTTACAAAATTTTGTGCACAAGTATGTATTTGTAAATAAAATGTAAGCATTAGAGTCAAATCATGCATTTTCTAGAATAGCCGGCATTTATAATGTGACGCCGTCGAACAAAATTTCTTAACTTTAGGAAGTTTTGGTCGGCGGCCGTACTAATTGTGGCTGGCGTTTTAATTCTTCAAAATTGCATGTCGGCATCGTTCTATATTTTCTGACATTTGTAACGTAACGACGTAATCGCTTTGGACAGTTTTCGTAATGAGTTGAGGTATAATTAGGCGAACGTCCACGTTCGTTTATGGAACGGTCGTTAGTATTTAAATATACATTAACAATGTAACACTGAGGTTACACGTGCAAGTAACTTGTTACAAGTTGTGTGTACAAATTAACAACCAATACATCGAAAAAAATCATAAAAACACTTGCAATTTGCACGATTGTTTACACACGCAAGTGCAAGTTCATTTTAAAAATGTCGTCGAAGACAAACGTTGTACGCCATTGTACTATAGGGTGTTTTTTTAAGCTAGATAGAACTTTAAATTGTAAAAAGTAACACAAAAAATTAAATTTTGATGAAACATTTTTTTTATTTGTTTCAGTATACTCTGACAAATCATCATGAATAGACTCACGCTTGAACAACGCTACGAAATTATCCAAATTTACTTTGAAAATCAGACCCGTTGTTTTATCGCAAAATTGTGTTCAGCGATGAGGCGCATTTTTGGCTTAACGGGTTTGTTAATAAGCAAAATTGCCGCATATGGAGTGAGACCAATCCACAAGAGACCCTACAGACTCCATTACATCCAGAAAAATGCACTGTTTGGTGCG
Organism: Thecocarcelia acutangulata; assembly: GCA_914767995.1. Lineage (NCBI taxonomy): Eukaryota > Metazoa > Arthropoda > Insecta > Diptera > Tachinidae > Thecocarcelia > Thecocarcelia acutangulata. The sequence continues at coordinate 727,962 of OU612099.1, read as the reverse complement.
GTTTTCATGCTGGTGGCATCATCGGACCTTATTTCTTCAAAAATGAGGCCGGAGCTCGCGTTACGGTCAATGGAGATCGTTACCGCACCATGATCAATGATTTTTTGTTTGAAAATATGGATGACATTGATCCGGAGGAGATGTGGTTTCAACAGGATGGCGCTACGTGCCATACGGCGAACGCAACCATCGACTTACTGAAATCAAAATTTGGCGATAAGTTGATTTCGAGAAATGGACCTGTCAATTGGCCTCCAAGGTCGTGCGATTTGACACCTCTCGATTATTTCCTGTGGGGCTACGTGAAGTCACTGGTTTATGCTGATAAACCAGCAACAATTGACGCCTTGGAGGCCAGCATTGTTCGTGTTGTTCGTGACATACGGCCAGCAGTGCTCGAAAAAGTGGCCCAAAATTGGACGTCCAGAATGCGCTTCGTCAAGAACAGCCGCGGTGCCCATATGCCCGAAATCATTTTCAAATGTTAATGTCACGTATTGATCTTTCGAATAAAAAAAAATTTTGATTACAATTTCATTTTTTGTGTTATTTTTTACAATTTCAAGTTCTATCGGGCTTAAAAAAACACCCTATACATGCGCTTTTAATGTCTATGCTGCCAAAGTTTAGCATCGCAATATAACAGGGGTATTATATTATGTACATACATTTTTCACAATAATAATAATAAATTTGTATTCCAAATAAAAAATAAGTTATAGATGTTTATTTTTTTTTGTATTTTTAAATTATGTTTTCGGCATATAATTAAAAATATTAATATTTTATAAATGTTTCCTTGAAAAATACCCATTAAAGTTGAAATGAAATATCTATGGGCAACACTGTTTGTTTCTGCTTGCATGCAAGTGAAAAAATCGCTGCCAACCAAAATCACTTGCAAGTGAGACCACTACTTGCAGTTGTGTGAATGTGTTAGTAAAAACATGGTAATGTATTGGGGCTTTTGCTTTTGCACTTGCGTGTGTAAACATTGAGTAAGTGCTTGCTGAAATTAACTGTCAAGTTGCCGGAGCGTCTCATCTTGTTTAAAATCGAATTTGACGCCGTTGTTACGTGACATTCGTAGACCAGTGCTGGAACTCTTATATGAGAGATAGTATTCTCGCACATTTACCCCTTTTTGGATGCAAAAATATTATTATAACTTTCAGTTTTTGCCATTTTTATCATAATAATTATAAGAATACTATTTTATAAAATGGGTTAAGTTTGAATAATGGCAATAGAAACGTAAATATATGTGTACAACTATTTCTTTAAACACAAACTTGAGGCCAAATGGTACTTATTTGACTGCTGCAAGTACGAAAACTAACTTAAAAATGCCCATCACTATGTTGAAAAGCTCAACACGAACACAACAATGTTTTGTTTTTTTTTTTTTTTTTGTTGTCTTGTGGTACGTTTTTTAAAGTACTATAACTATGTAAACGGCCGTACGTTAAGTTTTTTAACATCAACGTTCGCATAACGAGCTCTTTACAGACGCAGTTTTTTTTCTCACTTTTCGAGAAACGATGGAATAATTTGTTTCCCAAGCTTTCGACGCGAAAACTTCTCCCCAAAGCTACAGAACCCAGCCACTGGTAAGTATTTTGTAGCTTGTAGCTTTAACCACATAGACGACAGCAGACCGCAAGCAGCAATCTGTCAAAAATAAAATACATGTGTTTAAATGCACACGATTATTTTAACGACATCACAGCAGCACGACTTCACAACAGCATTTGCTGCTGCTGCCAACTTAGACTAATTTCTATTTTCGTAAGCAGCAAAAAGTAAAAAGTAAATGCAGTGCTGCCACTATAAATATAAATTGGCAGCAATAAAAACTAAAATTTGTTTGAAATATTTAATAGAAATAAACATCATATAAATAAAATAAACAAATAAATTGATTAGTTTTTACAGTTTTACGTGATATTATTACGTTTTCAGTCAGTAATTTTAATTTTATTCATGTAAAATATTTAGGTGGCACCTCTGAAATTTGCATTGCTTAAATACTCATAGCTAACTTCATTTGTAGCCGTGAAGTTGTGAAGTCTGCTGTCGTCTAAGTGTTTAGAGCTTGTATTTTAAATACATAATATGTGTGTATTTTGCCCAGCCCTGTATGCTCGATTGTATTGAATTGATTTACTTTTTTTCAGTATTTCCATGCGTAGCAGCGTAGCAGCGAAACACGCCAGGATCCGCTAGTTGCACATAAATTACGTTTACCTACAGTGGGTTAAGATGTGCGTTTAATGTGTTAAGAAAATCAGGACATGTTGATGTTGCATCACTTGAGCAAATTGCCTGCAAGAAAACACTGGTACTTGTAGTTTAACTGAAACAGAAACATTTTATCGCGCGGCTCGCCCAAATTTTAAAACAAAGGCCCACCGTACTTGTGCATGTACACGATGAACATATTTTAGCTCTTGTTTTGTCAACAGGTGCCAAAGATTTTTGAATATCCCTCGTATTCAGTATGTTTAAATAGCTTAAGCGTTGTTATGAGTGGCATGCTACCAATAAATAAAAACTACCACCAAAACAAACATTGAATGTATAAATTAAAAATAAGACCGCCAAAATACTTGCAAGTGTTGCACAAGAACATATGAATGAATAGTTTTCTATCAAATTAATACCCTTTGAAACAAGACAGGTTTCTGTTTTTGAGCTGTTGCACTACTACCACCTATTCGTTATTCGTACCTAACTGTCTAAGTCATCAGTTTAATGCAAACTGTATAATTGTTGTTTGTTTGTGTACATTTCTCTGGAACAAAGTTCTGCCGCTTGCACCCAAAACTTGAATGCATTTTGGGATATTGCAACTGATATTGACTTTTCTTTATTTCTGTTAGCTGAGAGAGCGTTTAATTTTTACATTCTTGGGCAAAATAGTCTTAAAGGAACTTGCAACACACAATTTTTTTTTTTCGTCTGCGTTGCTCTGCTACGAGTAACGTTAGTCGTGCATGTTCCACATTTAAAAGTTCGTTATAATATTTGAAATGCAGAATGCACAATTCACTTATACATTTTAATAATATAGTAAATTTTTAAATTAAAATATTTGAGAGAATTAAATTTTTTAGCGTGTTTGCGGTAAAACCTTAAAATTTTGGCTGAACAGCCCTGAAATTGTGGCGAAAGCATATTGCATTAACACATCCAAGACGGCAGACCACCGGCTACAAATGTCGCTAGCAAAGGCTAAAGAAAGGTATTTATACCACCTACATCCGACCGAAAATGGAATACAACTCTCATGTTTGGACCGGTGCCTCAAAGTCTGTTTTGGGGTTACTCGACCGTGTGCAGGAGAGGGCGAAGAAGCTCATCGGTGACAGTAGGGTATCCAACTCTATTGACTCACTGGAGCATCGACGCAGTGTGGGATTCGTTACTCTGTTCTATCGATACTTCAATGGATTTTGCTCTGACGAAATTAGGGATATTGTTCCCGAAACGCGCACATTTTTACGTAGCACGCGTTCATTGTCTAGAGCTCACCCATTTGTGGTCGATTGCCCGGGGAATCGTACTACGCATTACAGAGAGAATTCGTTTTTCAGCCGCACGCTTCGTCTGTGGAACAAGTTGCCTGCAGAAGTGTTTCCTGTCTGTTATAACGTTGGAAGATTCAAGTCAAATGTTCACAAACACTACTCCCGCTTTCCCCCTCCTCACAACCTATTTTCCTAGTTCTGGTACAATGCACTGCATATGTAGGGGTCATCCCCTGAGTACTGGTCCAATATAAAAAAAAAAAAAAAAGAAAAAAAAAAAAGAATTGTGTAGGCTGAAGAAAAACGCTGTGTAACCCTGCATTTAGACATGCGACTGCTGAATATGTATTATCAACGAAAAATTCGAATCTCTGGCAATTTTCATTTCTGTCTACACATGCGAGTGAGAGTTCAGTTTAAATTTGTCGTCAGCACATGAACTTCAAACAATTTGTTTCCTTTACATTTTTTATTTCTTCTGTCTGTCTTTATAAAGTGGAGTTGCCGTGTTCTTCACATGAGAATATTTTTAGAAAACAGTTGGCATTAATTTTTATTATCATTATTGATATTAACGCTTTATAATTCAAACATTTCCATCTATAGTATTAGTTTTAATAAATTAACCTATAACTTAACAAACAAACTAGCTAAAACTTAAGTTGTAATTTTGTGATGATCCAGTTGATTTGCTTAAAATTATTTACACGGTAACACTGTTCATTTGTTTGACATTTGCTTGCATGGAAGTGCCAAAAAATCACTCGCAAGCAAATTTAGCTGCGAGCAGACTTGCAAGTGCGAAAAATGTGAATGTGGTAGTACAAAAATGTGAGTGTATTGAGTTTTTCGAACTTTTACCCTTAAAATTTGCCTTCGTAAATGGCTCGTCTGGCTCTCATAAAGCTGCCTACTTTGAAAAGCCGTAGAACTATGCTCAACGTTTCTTTTGCTCTGAAGCTGATTAATGGCGATATCTGCTCTGGATTTTTGCTTAATGAAATTTCATTTAACATTCCTCAACGCTCTTTCCGGTATTTCTTTCCGTTATTTGTGGAATTTTCCAGAGTTAATTATGTTGATGCTGGCCCTCTCATGAGAGTGTTTATGCAGTTCAACCAACTTTTTGGACTAAATGATTTTTCTTTAAATCTAAATGTTTGTAGCGTAATGCAGGCTGAAATTACAGCTATTTTGAGAGCAGCCAACTGGTTGAGGTACTATAGGGTATACGGGGTGAATATCCGAATCTGTATTGATAGTAAGGCTGCGTTAAATGCGCTTGTGGGTGTCTATACGACGTCCAGGTTGGTTCAGGAATGCCGGATATCTCTTAATGAGATAGCGAGACATTCAAGCCTGGAGCTTTTCTGGGTACCGGGGCACAGTGGAGTGCCCGGAAATATTGTGGCGGATGAGCTGGCGAAAGCCGGAGCTCGTCTACAGAGAGGGGACATTGATACGATGGTAGGAGTCCCGCTTAACAGCTGTAAAAACCAAGTACAGCGTCAACTTGTAGGGACTGCGCAGGACAGATGGTCTGGTGGGGTCACCTGCCGAGTAGCAAGGCTGACATGGCCTGCGTATGATCGTAGTAGAACTGCGGTCCTAAAGGGTTCTCCCCGTCAAAGGTTGCGTACCTTGGTGGCAGTTCTGACAGGACATTGTCTCATAGGGACGCATGCTAGGAGGTTAAATCTTCCATTTAATGATTTCTGCAGAGGTTGCGGAGATGAGGACGAGGAGGAGAGTGTTGAGCATTTCCTCTGTCGATGCCCGGCTCTCAGTTCTATGAGAGCGCTGTATCTAGGCGGACCGATGCTGCACGGGTTGGCAGATATATCGGAATGCCTGAATGCTTGAATCTGAACCGTCGGGGGAAGTGTAAGTCTCGTGGGCTGCACTTCTCCCTCAGGCAACACAACGGGACCAAAAGGACCCAAGTGGGCTGGTTTGATGAAACTGGCGGCCTGTACAACTTAACCTAACCTAACCTAAATGTTGTAAAGAATTCAATTATTGTCTATTTAAATTCATAACTTTTCTCTTTGTTGTTTAATTATTTTGTCTTTTACATATATTAATATTTATATACACATGTACATATTAACATATTATTAACGTCTGTAAGGAATATTTCCATAGACAAATATATAAATAAATAAATAAATAAAAATATCTAAACGCTAGGTAAAAGTAAAATGTATTCAGAAGGAGAGAAATCCGACTGCAAAAGTTGACAATCGGTCGGTGGGTAAATCTTCATTTTCTAAATCATTTTAGAAAATGTCGTATTCTCATCACATCGGAGTAGTATTTGCATTTTGTGCTGGTACAATAATTACAGACCCAACCAATATCGAAACAAGAATATGGCATGTCGTTTTTACAGAATTATACAGGGTGTCCACCGGAAAGGTATACTACTCACTGTAATTCTACTGCGAAGCTTTTTTGCTTGTCTGCAGTAACTCCCAGGGTATGTGGCAGGAATCGAACCTGCGACCTCGAGACTGTTAGTCGAGTACTCTACCAAATCAGTCATCGAGGCACCCAATGTCGTAGCGCTTTGTTGATGCCACATGTTAATCAAGCCCAATGAATGCAGTTGTGGCATTAAATGGGTTTCAATCGTAGCACGATATCGCTCCCCATTCAAAATTACCATTACGCTGTTTTCATTTTCAAAGAAATAATATCCAATGATGATGATGAACGTTTTTCACGTAAAATGACACGTAAAAATTTTGTACACTTGATTATAAACTATTTTTTACATTGAAATAAAAAATTGAGTTGAATTTGATTTTGTGCCACCGAAATTTCAAAAACGCACCGAAAATGTATAAAAAGCGCACCTCGCACCGACAAAAGAATTTTTCGCACAACTAGGTGCGAAACGCACCTAGTTGACAACGCTGATGTGTAGGTGTATGGATATAACAATGCGTTTATTGCCTTAACTTAAGCTCACTGCTTTAAAATTAAAAAAAAAAAAAAGAGTGAATTTGTCATGGCATCGAGTAAGAAATGAATGAAGAATGTTCATGTTATTCGTTATGCCATGTCATAGGATTTTTCATTATATACAAAAATTGTATAAATAATTGCTTTTTATGATTTAACTAATATTACTTAACGTGGTTATATATTTAAATGCAATATATAATGATATCCGATATAGTTAAATCTCGTGTATCAAAATATATGCGAAAAATGAAATTTCATAAAATAAATGTATAGTTCTTCATCCATAAAACGAACACATCAAAATGAAATATATTTTGAAGAGAGCGAATTCATTCAGGAATTGAAATTTTTCATTCCATTAATGATAAAAATCATTAATACAATGAAAAATTATCAATGAACCAGTTTCATAGCCAGAACGAATAACTTTTCTTTTAGTGTATAATATTCTCTTCACCGCAAAGAAGTGTTCTCTTCTCGGCTTACAGTGATTTATGAATTCTTATAAGATGAACTCCTTGTAAAATATTAAGATGGACATAAAGAAGTTGGCTCTCTCATTCTGCCGACGTTTTCTCAGATATTATGTCAGAGTTAATCGCAGTTGTAGACACTAGGTTAAGCGCTGCACAAAAAATGTGAAATTGTTGAAATGTAATTTACAATGTAAACTTGTGTGAAAGAAAAAAAAAAGAACAAAACGTCAATTGTCGCACCTGATCGCCTTGTGCTAAATTTAATTTGAGATTCCCGCTAAACCACAAAAACAATAATCAAACTTTTGAATGAATCTGTCTCATATATACTACACAGAAAGAAGTCTTTTTTTTTTTTTAATTGTTATATTTTCTCCAGTAGAACTTTAAATAAATAAGAAATTTGTTTAATCTAAAACGAACTGTTGTTGCTGTTCAAACTTACATACATACATATGTATGTATTTGCATGTGTACTCGTATTTAAACAATGATATTTTTAAACAACTTCACACACTAAGTCACTTTGTCAGCCAAATTAATTTTTTTTTTTCTACTAATACAAAAAGTAGGAGGACAGACAGACAGACAGACAGACAGACAGGCAAACTTTTTCAGTATGTGAAATATTTTTAATTTTTTTTTTTTTTTTTTTTTTGCTTTTTTCGCCTTCAACAATACAGCGATAGATAAACAAAAATATATATACAATATTTTTATAAGCATTTAAATGAAAATGGGAAATTAAGCTCAAGGTCAGAAAAGTTGGTTTGAAAAATACTTCGTACATATGCGAGCAAGTACCCACCATTAACATAAAAACAATGAAAGTGTTGAGGGAATATTTTGCTGTTTTCACGGTCATGTCTTGAACTTCAGTCAGTAAGTTAACAACATAAAGGATTGAGAGTTTTACATAATAAAATGTTCGTTCATAACATGAAGACTACGAGTACATCGCACAAAACAAAGTTTTTTTTTTAGTTTTTCTTTCGATTTCGGAACGTTTGCCCGTGAAGAGACAATAGATTATTAACAAATTATTTTTCACACGGGTCTAACTCACATAAATATTAACAATTCTTCTTTATTTATATACAATATATACATATATGTATATGTATATATTTTTTAACACTACGTAATACACAAAAAGAAATATTGAATTTAGTTGTGATAAAAAAAACGTTAATTATGTACTTTAAACGATGATGGGTGATGCTAATTGGAAACAGCATCAATTTTGATGAGCTAATATTCAGTTCATAACCACAGCAAAATACCGGTCTACCTGTAAGATTACCCATCCTCGTTTACCAGGCTTCCTCAGTCTCACACAAGGTTGTCAACTATTTATGACAGAAAGTTACTGAAAAGCGCTAAAAGTAGCGCAAAAGGCGCTAAATTGGCAACCGTGGTCTCACGTCATTATTATCCTAAACAGAATATAATTATTACTTGCCCATTGAAAGTGATAATGTGGAAGATGCAATTTTACATATAGCGGATTTATGGTTTCACCAAATAAATGGAAATGGTAACGTTCTGGATTTAGTGTTTGTTAATGCCCCAAATGAATGTATTTTAAATCGTTTACTTTGTCTGAGGATCGATACCCTCCTACAATTGAAATATGCTACAACTTTGTTACTGATAATGCAGTGAGGGAAAACTCTACCATTAATGAAAAAGTGTTCTTTACTTTTTTTTTTATCTTGGACCAGTACTCAGGGGATGACCCCTACATATGCAGTACATTGTACTGGAATTAGGAAAATAGGTTATGATGAGGTAGGAAAGAGGGAGTAGTGTCGTGGAGGTTTAACTTAAACAATAACAACACGAAAGATCAAAACAAACTCTATTGCAGCATTTAAAATGTTGGAATTAAATTATTCATTATTATTATTATTATTATCAGGCTAATTACATTGAACTGAAAAGTCGCTTGTTTACCACTAACTGGCTGGAATCACTGCCTGCTCCGATATACCCTATTCACAGTTGTGAAATAAATTTACAATATCACCTGCCTTTACGGCCTAATCTGATGATGGACCATATCGGCTGAGTGAATTGTTCGCGATTCAAAAGCGCCCCCGTGTGACTTAACATGCTCACACAGGTTGCAACTAAAGTTTGTGACCTTATAAACGAACCCCTTTCTTAAGAGTTCGGGCCTTCTATCCCTCCCGACAACAGCACCACGGGAGGTTGTTAGCTGATTAAGTGCACCACACAATTATCAGGGATACTAACTTGCCCTTCCTTATTCTGTAAATGTCGATTATAACTAGATTGTCTTTCTCTTCCAACTTCTTTATTGATGACAATAAGGCAGTGCCTGTATTGTGAACGAAACCCAAATCGGCTTCAGAGATCTCAAGCTCAAAAAATTGTTCTAAAGAAGCTGGACAACCCTCTATACAAGTAAAATACATTTTTATGGCCGGATAGTTCTTCAAGAATCGGTCGACAGCAGGCGTTAAGCTCAGCCAACGGGTGGGCACGTGACCAAGCATTTCGCTCCATTCTATGTCACAAAACTCGAAAATTTCTTTTAGATTTGTCTTTTTTTGTTGATGAACTGAATTCATTAAAAACCTTAATAACGATATTCTCTATATCAAGCTTTAAAAGTCTTAATGAATTTTTAAAAGCATTATGAATTATGTGACATAAACATCCCATACCGATCATGTCTGGGTTACTTTTCTTAAGCTCAACAAAAACGCTTTTCTTGTGGCCAAAATTGATATTCGCATTATCTGCTGAAAAACTAGTGACGTTGATTAATTGTGAATTGTGACCTTCCAGTTTAGTCTTTAAGGATTCGGCAATATCATTTGATATTTCGGAGTTTGCTGCATAAAAACTCAACAGCTTTGTATTTACTCCCGTATCTTTAGAAATGTATCGTACAACGATTGGAAAAGTTTTTATATTTCCTTTGTTCGACGCAACAGTCGAAATGGAAAAAGGGTGATCATCAGACAAGTCGTTTAATATAATTTCAATGGAATACTTTGCCAGTATCTTAGTAGTGATCTTCGATAACTTTGTCTTACCACATGTAAAATTAGACGCTACTTTCGAATCTGGAAACATTTCCTTAAAAAGTTTGTCGGTGCAGTCTGCGGACTGGTAACTGTGACTATGTATGATGGTATGATAGGCAAAAGTAGCTTCTGCCCTGGAACTTGACTGTGCTGCACTTCCTGTTTTGTTTTTATTACAACTCTGGTTGAAAAGATGACTTACAGATTTTTGTTGGTTGCTGCTCACATTTCGCAAATGCTTTTTAGTGTTCATGTGTCGATTTATATCTGTAATACCACTGTTTGCAATTGAAAAAGATGCACCGCAAATTAAGCATTTGGCCATGGTTTCATTTTTTGTTCTTGCTAGCCAGTTAAATTTGTTTATCCAACTATCTTTAAATTTATTATTACGTCGATTACCAATTTGCTTCTTTGGTTTGGAGGACGATGTACCGGCCACTTCTTCCAAATCTGAAGTACAAACCACTTCTTCCAGATCTGAAGAACAGGACACTTCTTCCAAATCTGATAATGATTCGTCGGAAATGATTTCTTCATCGTCCATATCTAAAAAGTATTTTTGGTAAAACACAATCTATTGCACAACACACACTATTAAATCAATTAAATAAATCTTACCACACTGATTGAATACAACAATTGTTGAACTTTTCATAAATGTTTTACAAAATTCTGTTAGTTTTAAAAATGTAAATACAAAAAAAAAAAAAAAAACACTTGCCATACAGACAGGAATTATTGTGAATTATCAGCTGATTCTTTCCAAACAAAATGCACTGAACAAAATTTTTTATATTAAGTATTGAAATAGAGAAATGTTTTTTATTATTTAATAAAAAAATTCTTTAATAAGAAAAAACAGTACAAAAATGAGTACAAAGTAGAAAAATCAGTACATTTGCGTACTGATTTTGGTATCGTGCCTAAAACAGTACAATCGTAAAAAATCAGTACATGTACTGGTAAAAACAGTACGCCTGGCACCCCTAGTCATAACGCAAAAAAGCTTGTTTCGAGAAAAACACATTTCAAATTTTTAGTTTCCATACAAGTCTTAGAAAAAAATCTCCTAAAGGAAACAGTTTAAAGGTAATTTAAATAAAATTTTGCCACAATATAAAAGGTAGTGCTGTTAACAATTCTGCATTGAGATATGACTATGTTGCAATAAAGGAGCGATTTGCGTACATGTGCATTCCACAGTATCTGAGTACAGATGGCAAGTCAGTAGAATAAATAGTAGAAAGAAGTGGGCCAAGGATTGAGCCTAGTGGAACACCTGTTTTTATTACACTAATATCAGATTTTTCTGATCAGAAACAAACAAATTGGCTTCTGATAGGACGAAATTAAGTTTGTAGCGGTGTTTGAAAAATGGCACATATGTTTTAATTTTTGACATAGTAACGTGTGTTCAACAGTATCAAATGGCTTTGAATGGTCCACAATTCTTCATAAATATCAATTATTGTAGTTGTACAACTATGCTTTGTTATAATTGTATTCATTAAATGTGTCAATTGCGGAAGTATGTACGGTTTAATTAGCTCTATAAATTTAGGATATACAGTACTGTTCGAAACCTAAGCAACTTTCTCTTTCGAAGTAATTAAAGTCTCACATTTTTGTATTTATTGTATTTATTTGAAACAATGATTGTAATTATTATTGCATTATGTGCTTCCATTCTAATAATAATAAAATAAATTAAGTTCTTCTTCTTTAACAATAAAAAAAAAAAAACAAAAGCAAAAGTAAATGCGATTATAGCTGTTCGAAACGTAAGCAACTTTCAATACTTTGCATGGTATCCCTGACTTTTTATCACCTCAGCACATCTTTTTGGCATAGATTCTATAAGGCTTGTTAAAACTGATGTGGGTATCAATTCTCAATTTGAAAAGCTCCTGTTTGTTACCTAAAAGGCGAGTTCCCACTCTTCGCTTTAAGATCCCAAACAGGTTTTCTATAGGGTTCAAATCAGGGGATTGTGCCGGCCAATCCAATGTTTAAACCCCATTTTCATATAAAAACTCGTTAACCAACTTCGACGTGTGTTTCGGGTCGTTATCATGTTGAAACACCCATCGAAGTGGCATTTCCCGTTCTGGATATTCTAGCATGTGATTGGCTAAAATGTCTCTGTAAGTGAAGCGGTCCATTTTTGTACATATTTCAACAAAAGGCCCAACTCCACTGGCATAAGAACGGGTCCACACCATTATATTTCCGCCCCCCCATGCTTGGTATAGTGTGGATCTAGGCGCTTTCCCTTTGTTCTTCGAACGTACCATACATATCCGAATTTAATAACTTAAATTTAGACTCATTGCTAAATAAAATTGTTTTCCATTTCTCCGCAGTCCAATTAGAGTGTGATTTTGCAAATTCCAGCCTAAAATTTCGTAAAATATATAAAAACTTAGGACTAAGTTATAAAAATTTATACAAACATTTTTTTATATGTTTTTTTCTTAAAACGGGTTTTTTTAGAGGGCATGAAGCTTCTCAAATCATTTCCCAAAGCCCGTTTCCTTACAGTGCCTAGCACTAATATTGAGATCAAGCTTTTTTACAATATTTCGGGAAGTAATAAAGCGATAATTTTTAAACAAACGAACGATTTTTCTGTCAGTGCGCGTCGAAGTTTTTCTTTTTCGCCCGCCTTTATTTATAATTATTCATTGTTCCAGTTGATTTATACTTTTCAATTCAACGTGAAACTATTGATTTATTAATCCCAAACCTTTCTGCAATAGAAAAATGAGATTCACTATTAGTAAAAAAAAGATGTTCTACGATATTTGATTTGAAAGCTTTATCGTATCGTGTTCATGCCATAGTTATGCTTCTGAAGAACTAATTCAAAGTTATCGAAATCAACCAAAATATATTTTTTCTTTATTATAATTAACATGACTTAAATAACTGTTTCAAAATTTGTATTAATTTTTGAAAAAACAAAAGATAGGAGTAAAAAAATAAAAAAGTTGCTTACGTTTCGAACAGCTATATTCGCATTTTGCTTTTTTCTATTTTTTTAAAGAAGAAGAATTTAATTTATTTTATTATTATTAGAATGGAAGCACATAATGCAATAATAATTAAATACAATCATTGTTTCCAATAAATTAAATAAAAACAAAAATATGAGACTTTGATTACTTCTTTAGAAAAAGTTGCTTAAGTTTCGAGCAGTACTGTATGTTGTCATGTCCAGCTGATTCTGATTTAATATCAAATATTGATTTAAAGACAGCTGACTGGGTAACGTGTGAAAAATCAAAGCTTAAGATTTGTTCTTGAGTTGTGGCTCGAGCAGTAAAATATACATTGTCACAGTTATAATAGTTAAGGTTAGCCTCCGGCATCGGTATGTTTGTAAATTCTAAATTTAGTTGGTCAACGTCAATCGTATTTTCCAAGTGCTCAGATTTAGTTTCAATCAATCGGATCTGCTTTCATTTTTTCTTTGAGCAAACGGCTGATTGGAATTTCTGCTCGTAATATTTGCATTTTGCTACTCTGATTTTTGCGTTTACAATTCTCCTACAATTTTTGAAAATACCATGAAGATTATTAGTTTTAAACCTTTTCCATCTCTGGTATGCCTTATGGCTCAGAGAGTTTAATTTACTTCCTTTCGCATAATCATAAACCAAAAATTCAATAATTAAATAAATTTAATTTGAAACACAAAAAAATTAATTTGATATAAAAAAATACTTTAATTTTAAAGACAAAAAATTGAATTTAAAATTAAAGGAATTTAAGTGCAAGAAACAGAATTTGTGTTGCAAAAAATTGAATTTGAATACAAAAATTGTGAATTTGAAAGTAAAAACCTATTTATATAATTTCGATTTGTCAAAATATTTTTCGTATTATTGAAGAAATTTTGCCGTAATTTTAATTTATTTGCATTTATTCTTAAAGATAGAGTTATTCATTGAAATTTTTCCGAAAAACTTTTTTTATTTGCATTTATTCTTAAAGATAAACGAGTTATTCATTGAAATTTTTCCGAAAAACTTTTTTCAGTCTTATCTCCACTTCAGCTGTTATGATATACTTATATGGCCACAGATTTTCACTTCATTTATTTATTGTCTCCTTGCACAACAACTTCAAAACTTATAATTAGAGTTTAGGAAAATTTTAGAGTACAAGATTTGATGCCGAAACAAATTCACTAGGATTATCCAATAAAATAAAGTTTCAGACTTATAAGAAATTTATTTACAAATTGTTGGATTGATGAACACAAGAGGAAGAGCTTTCGAAAATGAATACAATTAACCTCGGAGCCAATACAGAAAAAACTGCGAATAATTAAAATTATTAAAAGTTTTCTCGGAACGAAATTAGCCAAATCCAATATGAAACAAAAGAAATAAAACCCAAAGGAATTAGGAATTTGTATCAGAAAATGGCTTTATTAACAAAATGTGTTTACCTTTCAGACTCGAGATACTTAAGTGTAATAAAGTTACGGAAACGACATATTAGTACCCTTTTTGAATATTGTCATTTTTCCATTTAGGCATTATGTGCAAGCAGGATGGCGTTATGTTGAAAATTATCAACTTTTGCATACAAAAGCTTCGAATTTTATTAATGGCCCATCACTGTTGTTAGTGCCAGGGTGAAGAAAAGACTTGTTGCATTAACAACAAATATTAATTGAACAAGTAACGTTATAAAAACGATAAATACTCGTAGTAATGAAGAAAATAATAAAAAAAAATTAATTAATTAATTTATTTATTTAATAGTAAGCTTTACAATTTTTTACACTTAACGAAATAAATATTGCACAGAAATGGCTTTGCCTTATATCTTAAGTATTAACAATTTCCAATGAATGAGTTTAGTAAATATGTAATCAAAATAATTAAACAAAAGTTGTTTAACTCCAGTGCGTTGCTATTTAGTTGCTGGCTATGTGGAAGAACCTTTCAAAGACGAATAGCATTTATGTAAAATTGGCATTCTGAAGTGACCTCGCAAACCGAATCTTTTGAAATAAGTTTTTCAGCTCTTTAGTATAAACGATTTTCTGGAAAAATACTAACATCTTTATCTATAACGTCATTTCAAATGACACCCCATAGAGACTCCCCGAGTAAGACAATACATGAACACGTTATCTAAGACCATAAACATATCTTATAATATTATTTTATACTACTTGAAGTTTCCTCTTACTTAAGTTATCAACATATGAAACAACTCGCAGCCATGTGTAAGATTTGGCCCTAGATATGCTTTTGCTAATAGAATTCTTACTCTCAAAGGCTTACAGTATTGTACAGATTATAAAGTCCTCTGTTTTAGGTACTACATGGGTTGAAAAGTCCCGCGCCTAGCACATAGATGGCGCTAGTTTTATTGCAGTCACCTTGTTTTAGCTAATACTAATCTTCAAAAGACAGCTGTTAAAATTTCATGATATTCTATTCATTAGTGTGTGAGTTAGTACACTGAAAAGAATTCATTCATTAATATAATGAATATTGACATTAATCTAATGAAAATTTTCATTATTTTTCGGCCAATGTTGGCCTTCATTGGACTAATGAATCTTGTTTCATTAAAAATTATGTAATGAATATATTCGTTAGATTAATGATAACTTCATTAAGTTAATGAAGCATGAATCATAATATTGATGAATAGTTTACATTAAAACATAGAAAGTATTCACTAATTAAGTTAACGACCCAATTTCATTAGTTTTATGAATTTGGTACTTTAACATTAAGTAAAACTTTCATTCCTTTAATCTTCTTCATCATTCAAACGTAATTTTTTCATTAGGCCAATGAATGTGTTACATTATTTTTATGAAATATGTTCACTAGTGCAATGAATACATTTGTTGAACCAATGAACATGTTCACTAATTTGGTGAAAATTTTTCTTCATTTTAACGAAATAAAATCATTAGTTTAAGGAAGAGTTGCATTATTCTAATGATCTTTTTTCATTAGAATTGTGCTACTGAAGAGAAACTAAACATTTTTTTATATTAAGCATAAAATAATTTTTTACCGTTTTAATACATTATTGAAATTTTTATTAAACAATTTTTTACACAGTAATTAATGTAGAAAATAATTTACTTTATCATTTAGTTAGTAGTTGTAATATTTTTATCGTCTCACTTTTACTAAATCTCTAAAATTTTGCACTAAGCCTGCAAAAATTTTTTGTTACAAATCCAATGAAATTTTCTAATGAAATTATGAAACCTAATGAATCAATTTCAATAAATATTTTCATTAATGCTATAAATCTTCATTGATGGAACGTAATTTTTCATTCCGTTAATGAAAATTATCTAATAAATTTGGGTTCATTAGAAATATGAAGCAAATATTTTTCAGTATATGCTAAGAGTGATGCTACTTTCTTCTTGATGGGGAACACTGCTTTTTGATGGGGGAAAACACCGTTCAAGCGATTGTGGTGGCCTATGCTCTTTTTTCTTTAAGAAAACCGCAGCGTCTTTAGTTCCCGGTCTAACTTTTATTTTTAATTTGTCGCTTAGGAAGGGGAAATTTATTAGTAAGTGGAAATCTGCAATTGTAGGCCTATTTCTAAATTTTTTATAAAAAATTATTATTCGTAACTAAAGCCTGGATGCCGCCAAATCAACATGGTTTCTATACGGGTAGGTCTACTGTTACCAATCTTACTTTATGTAGTGAATACTCCTTAAGACCCTGATTCACTATCCTACACGATCGTACGATTCATTCACAGGAAACTGTTTCAAAAGTCTGGCCGACTTGAAAAAATCGTTTCAAAATGGCGTTGTAGTCTACACTATTATACAAGTATGAATGAAATAATTTATATAAACCATAAAACAATTAAAAACTTTTATTAACATAATAATTTTACATTAGGTAAATTTTTTCCTAGAGGCACCAACAATATTTTCATATTCTTCACAATATATACAACACTGATCGCACAGAAACCATAATGTTTTGAAAAGTTTCATAAAATTTTTCAAATCGCACGATTTGTCAAAAACTCTGTCGCACAGTTGAATTTTTAGTACCTTTTCAGCACACATGCTTTATTTAGTAGATCGCACGATCGTGCATGATAGTGTAGCAAGGCCTTTAAAGGCGTTTGAGCTTGGCTGTCAAGTTGAAGTAATTTATACAGATTTTTCTAAAGCATTTGATAAAGTTTGTCATGCATTACTGTTGTCGCAATTATAATTTATGGGACTTCACTCTTTCTTCATTTTATGGATTAAGGCCTATTTAAAGAACCTGTTTGGTGCCACATTATCAAACATCCGGTGTTCCACAGGGTGGCATTCTTGGCACTTTATCATTTAATTTATTTATTAATGATATTGGTAGCTGTTTATTGAAATCAAAGTACCTTTGATTTAAATTGTTTTTATGAAATTAGACTCTGATAGAGATCCTTATATATATTATGCAAAACGAGCTTAATAACCTTAAAGATTGGTGTCGTCTTAATAATTTGCGTTTAAATATTAATAAATGATCGCATGTTTCTTTTTATAGATCAAGGAATCCGTCTGTTTTTAATTTGGTGGTATTCAATTGATTTCGTCGTATATAAAACTTGACTTGTCTTGGCTGTGATAATTGACAGCTCGCTATCATTCGTCAAACATGTGGAATATATTCTTCCAAAGATGTATAAAATTGCTTTATTAAAAGAAATTGCTCTGAATTTAAAACATATTTATACGTCATTTGTACGATCATACGATGAAGTTAGAAACTGCTGCTAACGTTTGGAGTCCTTCTGTTTTCTACCTCGTGTCGCGTATTGAGAGACTTCAACGCTCATGTATTAAATTTGCTACCCCACCTCTGTCATACCTAGCTAGTGTCTCTTATGAGTTCAAATGCTTGTTTATTGGATTACAGTCTTTGAAATTACGACGTAAAGTACAATCTGCTTTGTTTAGTTTTGATATTATCAATGGTAACGTTGATTGCCCTGACCTATTATCAGCTGTTCCATTTTGTATTCCCCCGAGGAATCTTAGATTTCCAAAACTTTTTTACGTGCCGTTTCATCGCACTAATTTTGAATAATTCGGAGATTTAATTCGTTGGCTCATCTATCTTAATGGCGTACTCGTAAACGGCAATATGCAGAAACAATCCAATTCTTTTATTGAGTTTAGCACTGACAAAAAAATTATTTTAAACTGCTGCTTCTGCGGAAATAACGTGTTTTTATATTTTTATAATGTTCAATTCTAAATTATTATTATTTTTCTCTTTGCAGTTTACCTTTCATGGTCTATAAGGATCTTTGTTCTCATCCAAAGACTGAAACTAAATAAACAACAATAAAACATTGGCTTGCTGACTTCAAACGTGGTCGTAGAGACACCGATGATGCAGAACGCAGTAAACGTCCAAATGAGGCGTGTTGATGATTCTGAACAGTGTTTGGCCATGTTTAAATGCAAAAAACCGGCATTTTTGCTTCGATATGTGTCAATGGATGAAACATGGATCCATCACTGCACTCCGGAATCAAAACGATCGTCATCTGGGTGGAGAGCAACTGGTGAACCTCCTCCAAAGCGCCCGAAAGCACAACAATTGACTGGAAAGGTTATGGCCTGCGTATTTTTGGGATGTGTGTATTCATCGATTATCTTGAGGAAGGAAATACCATTAACAGTGAATATTATTAACAGTGAATATTGGAGCGTTTGTTGGCCGAAAGAAACGATCGCATATGGCAAAGAAAATTTTGTTTCAACGCAAGCAAAACAATGGCAAAACTACATGAATTTTTTTTAACTTAGACCAGTACTCAGGGGATGACCCCTACATATGCAGTGCATTGTACCAGAACTAGGAAAATAGGTTATGAGGAGGGGGAAAGAGGGAGTAGTGTTTGTGAACATTTTACTTGAACTTTCCAACGTTATAACAGACAGGAAACACGTATGCAGGCAACAATTGAACTTCGAATTGCTCCCACATCCAACGTATTCGGCAGATTTGGCGCCCAGCGACTACTGGCTGTTCGCAGACCTGTTAGGTCCAAGAATTTTCAGCCCATGTGTTCTATTTGTACCATCAGCGAATTAATATGATTTGACGAGCTAAGACTGTTGTTAAAAACTATTCCTTGATTTTTTACAGCTGTCGCAACGTCTACTTTTTCACCGTTTATTGCAATGTCTTATATGATTGGATTAATTGATTTTTTGTGTAGCACAAGACAGATCGATTTGCAGCACACCTTATTCAAATCATCACTAAGCTTATTAATGCTTTTAGAGATTTCTGCTAATGAGCTACTAATTGCTACAATTGTACATCATCTGCAGTAAAATACTCGTAGAAAAAAAATATTTATCCTTGAGATTTTATTGGTCACTAATTGCTACAATTGTACATCATCTGCAGTAAAATACTCGTAGACAAAAAAAATATTTATCCTTGAGATTTTATTGGTCACTTTGCGCAGTCTACGCTGAAATTCTAGTACTAAAAACGCAACTTTTCACAAATTGCAACACCCCCAACTTTTCTCCAGTTACGACAATCCAGCTAGCACTGTAATTTATATTAAAAAACAATATTGTTGACATTAACTAAGCGTTTTATTCGTTATTCGAAAATCGTCAGTATGAATTTATTCGAACAAGAGTTTGTTTGGGTTTGTGTGATCGTCTGATTAATCGAATTCTTTTTGATCGTTTGACAACTCTAGTAAGGATCTAACTTTTCGCCGGGAATCAGAAGTACTTTTGCCCGTTTTCTTCGTTCAGTAGAAGAGTAGAAAAACCACAAGATCATAAAGAAAATCAAATCAATTATTGATTCGTTATTCGAAAATCGTCAGTATGAATTTATTCGAACAAGAGTTTGTTTGGGTTTGTGTGATCGTCTGATTAATCGAATTCTTTTTGATCGTTTAACAACTCCAGTAAGGATCTAACTTTTCGCCGGGAATCAGAACTACTTTTGCCCGTTTTCTCCAGTCAAAAACAGTAGAAAAAACACAAGATCATAAAGCAAATCATATCAATTATTGATTCGTTATTAGAAAATCTTCAGTATGAATTTATTCGAACAAGAGTTTGTTTGGGTGATCGTCTGATTAATCGGATTCTTTTTGATCGTTTGACAACTCTAGTAAGGATCTAACTTTTCGCCGGGAATCAGAACTACTTTTGCCCGTTTTCTCCGTTCAGTAGAACAGTAGAAAAAACACAAGATCATAAAGCAAATCAAATCAATTATTGATTCGTTGTTCGAAAATCGTCAGTATGAATTTATTCGAACAAGAGTTTGTTTGGGTTTGTGTGATCGTCTGATTAATCGAATTCTTTTTGATCGTTTAACAACTCTAGTAAGGATCTAACTTTTCGCCGGGAATCAGAACTACTTTTGCCCGTTTTCTCCAGTCAAAAACAGTAGAAAAAACACAAGATCATAAAGCAAATCATATCAATTATTGATTCGTTATTAGAAAATCTTCAGTATGAATTTATTCGAACAAGAGTTTGTTTGGGTGATCGTCTGATTAATCGGATTCTTTTTGATCGTTTAACAACTCTAGTAAGGATCTAACTTTTCGCCGGGAATCAGAAGTACTTTTGCCCGTTTTCTTCGTTCAGTAGAAAAAACACAAGATCATAAAGCAAATCAAATCAATTATTGATTGGCTTAATTTCGCCAGCATGTTGTGCGTACATGTGTGTATAGTGTGTTTGTATGCGTGTTGTCGTCCGTGCGCGTGCGTCTGCATTAGTGCAACGAAGGCTGGGTTTAAAACATTTGCGTATAAAATGGCATAGTTTCGCATAAGATTTTTAAGGAGCCAGCCTACAATCACACAAATGCAAACTTCAGTTCCAAATTTATTTAATAATAGTAATAATGAAATGATCAGATTTGCTTACCAGTTGAAAAAAAAAACCGTTTTTTATTTATTTTATGTTTAATCACTTTTGTTAATTTTTAACTTTTTATATAAAATTCAAAACACTTTATTGTTTTCGTTTTTGGTTTTTCTTTTTTTTTTTGTGTTGTTTTATAAACTATTTTTCATTCTGTATTTCTTTTATTATTTATTTATTTTTTTTTCTATTTTTTTTTTGTATTTATTACAAACTTTTTTCGTTTGTCTCTATTTTATGATTTATTTAGTTGTAACGGACATTCACTTTTGAAAAATTTGTTGGGTTCAATTGGATTAAAGCAATATGATCGATCGATCGATCGGATAGTGTACATAGAGCATTTACTATTTGAAGAAATAATGAAAACGTTTGAGTTCATGTTCATATGGATACATATGTATGTTGGTATGTAAGTACATACATATTTGCTTGTAATATAAATGTAAATTGTTAAAATATATGCAAATACATTGTTTTGTTGAGTGAACGCGTTTTGTATTTAATTTGTATTAAAAGAAGTGCACTTGTAACGTTTTTATGAAGTTTTATCCGACAGGTTGTCCGCAGACGCAAAGATCTCAAGCAGAACTGTTTTGTGATAAAAAACAAAAAAAACAAAAAACAAATGTAGCGATGTTTAGCGCAAAGCCAGTCAGTCAGTCGTTCCGCATCACATATTTACAAACCATGGTAATACCACCACCAGGCCTTATTGAGATTGAGAACCTAAAAAACGAACTAAACTCAAATTGAGCCCGACTTGTTGTATAACAGCCAGCGAATGTGCCACAAACGGTAAGAAGAGAGTTGGCCAGCAAGCACAAGCAACACGTTACTTTCCTGGTTGTGTGGCTGTGGCTGTGGCTGTGTCTGTATATGAGTGTGTGTGTGTGTGTGTGGTTGTATGCATGTACGTTTGTTGGTGTGGTGTTTTGAGACTGTATTTCGTTGTACAACTCATGAAAAAATGGCAGACTTATAATTTCAAACTATGTTTATAAAGTTTACATGATCTAATCGCTTTTGTTAACAAATAAAACTAAAGACGGTTTGGCTTCTTAACTAACATAAAAATTCCCTGTCTTCAATTGACGTGTTTCGCTACTAATACTTGTTCATAACAATATCAGAGAGAGCTAGAGAGAGAGAGAGAGGGAGAGAGCGTCTACTGGCTCGGAGCTTAAAGAAACTTGAACAAAATAGCTGAAAAACAGTTTGCGGAAAATTCTAAGAAAATTTCACTCAGAATTCAGGGCTCCGCTCCAACATCAAAATCGAGCTTCCCGTTTTCGTTAATTTCAGCTTTTCTTAAACCAAAAATGAATGGAAATTACATTTTTAACAATATGCGCGCTAATTGTTAACAAACTCTTAATAGAACATTAATAAATTTTGTATCATTTTTTCTCATGGATTGATCATATTCTGTGCTTTGATCACTGTAGTTTGGACACAATTCATTGCCAAATTTTTAATAATTGTTTTACGCCGGTTTCCGCCGAAATTTGAGGTTTTATTGTAAAACACTGTTTGTACATTAATGATTCAAAGCCAATACTTTCTCCCATCTTTCGAGTCGCGTACGAATCCCGCATTGAAAAACTGGTAATTTATTGAAGTGATGCACGAATCGATCCAATTTTTTATTTCTTCATAAGACCCGAAGCACTAGACAAGCAGCCCGTGTGCCATTGACCGAAACAAGTTATAGGCCGTGGGGTGAGGTAGGACTTCCCATTTCAACGTTCCCAAGTATGTCTTGACCACTTTCGCATAATAGGGTCGAGCATTGTCATGCTGTAAAATCACTTTATCATGTCGTCGTTGTATGTAACGCATTAATTGAATTCGATAACGATCATCTGTGGTTGTTTCATTCGGTTTTAATACACTACGCCTAGCTGGTCCCACCAAATACTGAACATGACCTTAGAACCGTGAATATTCGGTTTGACCGTCGACGTGGAAGTATGGCCGGGTTATCTCCAAGGGGTTTCAGCACTTGATATTATTGTAATGTAACCCATTTTTTGTCCTCAGTCACACTGCCATGCAGAAATCCCTTCCGCCTTTGCCTTGTAAGCAACTGTTCACAAGCAAACAAACGCCGTTCAACATCTCTCGGCTTCAACTCGCACGGCATAGAATTTCCTTATTAAATTGCTTGTTGCGTCACTCCCAATGATCCTGCAAATTCTTGCTGTTGGCATCTTCAAAAACCTTTCTTCCACCGCCAAGCTGGTCTTCAACGTCAAAATCACCGTTCTTTAAGTGTTGAAACCACTCGCCGCACGATCTTTCACTAATAGCGGCCTCACCAAAGGTATTTGAGAGCATTCGATTAGCCTCAGCCGCAGATTTCTTCATATTAAAGCAGAAAATTGAAACCTTGCACAAATCCCAAGAATATGGCTCGTAAGTTGATATGCAGACACAAATAGACTAATATTTCGATGGCGTTATGTTTACAAGCACCTAAGCTTACTGTATGACATATACGATATATTAACGGCGGCAGCAAAGGTATACACCTAATATACAGCATTTTATTTTCTTTTCATGAAATTGGTAACAGACGTATGCATTTGAAAAATGATCTGACTTAAGTGCCCTGCAGGTTTTACCTTAGCGTAGACCAAACCAGGACACTCCGTTTTCTGGAGCACAGAGGAAGTCCGTTTGTTGTAGCAAGTGGATTTCCGAAACACATACCAAGGATTCAGCAAAGCCCCTGGGAGATGCTGCCTTGCAGATCTTTGGGATTTTAGGTTTACCTAAGGAAGGGAATTAGTGTTCCTTATAACTATGGTTCATGTCGGTTTTCCGGGGCTAACAAGCCCCCGATACTTGTAATGTAAGGAACCAGGACTGATGGCTGCAGGGGTGAGTTGGATAAGGGCTGATGATCTTAATGGACTTCGGCATACTAACTCATTAAGTCCTGGGGCCAAATCACCGCATACGATATCGAGCAAAATTATCGAAATTTTTCATTTTGGTATCACGGCATACGATATCGAATAAACTGTATTGCAATAATATAAAAAAGTTAAAGGATTTATTTTTTGTATTCCTACTTTTAGGAAACGTATGGTCTTCAATCTATTACATTTTGTTTAAATTACGATCCAATATGCATCGTTTGCCATAATTTAGATGTATCGTAATGTTATTCGATACGATAGTTAATTCGATATCGTATGCGGTGATTAGACCCCTGTCTTGCATTGACTGCGGCGAAATTGCATTATGGCAAAAAGTCACACGGGGGCGCAGGTGCAAAATTCACCAGTGGCTGTGTTCTGTAACTTTGGCGAGAAGTTGTCGCGTCGAAAACTTGTGAAACATTCCATCGTTTCTCGAAAAGTGAGTAAACTGCGTCTGTAACTCATATCGAAAACTGTCTAAAGCGATTACGTCATTACGTTAGAAATGTCCGAAAATATAAAACGATGCCGACATGCAATTTTAAAAATTAAAGCGCCAGCCACAATTAGTACTGCCGCCGACCAAAAACTACTAAAGTTAAGAAATGTTGTTGGACGGCGTTATATTATAACCGCCGGCTATTCTAGAAAACGTATGGTATGGCTCTAACATATATATACGGGATCATTGCTTGCACCTTGCCTTGCCTTGCGGTTTTCAAAGGGGCTGCTCAATTGCGTCTAATATATTTACTTCATTTAACAACTTTAATTAATAATGCTTTAGTAAAGTTTTCGATAAAATAAACCACTTTTTCTAATCAAATTACATCTGATGGGAGTATACTATTCTTAATTGAACTGTTTAGAATCAAGGCGAATCCATTATTAGGTGGATTCGGTCAATTCGCCGGCACTTTGTCTGTCAAGTTTTGCTTATCTTTTTCGGCGCCACTTAAATTTTTTTATTCTATACAAAAAAATACTAGGTGAAGTGAAAAATATGAAAAATGAGAACTTGTTCCGTTTGTAAAAATAAATTCAAAAGGTCCAGCATGAACAACACAAAAAGTAGTATGAATGGTCGCTTCAGCCGCAATAATTTGTTGTCCATCGTAAGAAAATTGTAACAGCCACAATGTTTGCATTCTTCGATGTCCAGCATTTTGTTGCCAGAACTACCAAAGACTGAAATTTCACTCATAAGCAAACAAATATTTAAAGCTTACAAACTTTAACAATTCTGCTTCCAGTGGCAATAGCAGTGATCAGCAACAAATGATTTGCCTCAACATTAAAATTCCACTGCGAAATGCTTAGAGTGGCACCAGCTAGCTCCTTTAACACATTTTAAGACATTTCAATGAATTTTTCTTGTTCATAAGCGCGCAATATTTTGTAGCCTGTAATTGGGGTGGGTGATATTTAAGTTTATCTTGGATCAAAGCGACAGGTGAATATAGTCAAATTGCATTTTATTGTTGAATGAACTGTAAAGGCCGAAATACTATATTTTCTTTGCATATTAAATTCATTTGATGCAATACTTACTGCTTTTTTAAACAAATTTTTAAGCTCATCTGCAGACTTCCCACATGTTCTTTATCAAATACTTTTGACAACTGAAGTGTGAATTCGCGTTTTAGACAAACAAAATACCTGTTGTTTTTTTTATTGTTGTAGCGAAGCGGCTACCTTGTTTTTTGTATCATGGTTAGAATCAAGGTGAATTCATTATAAGGTGGATGCATCGGCGAATTCGGTCAATTCGCCGGCACTTCGGCTGTCAAGTTTTGCTTACCTTTTATTCTATACAAAAAAAAAAAAAAAAAAAATACTGACAGAAGTGATACAAAGTTATGAAAAATATTAAAAATGAGAACTTGTTCCGTTTGAAAAAATATATTTCAAAAGGGAAATAGAACTGTATTCTGTGTTTCCAAGGAAACTGAATGTCGTAATAGATGGAGTGAAATTTGTGGAATTAAACTTCTGTATTATGGTAAACTTTGCAGTGCCCATTTTTTACCTTCCAGCATTATTCATGTTGGAAACAAGCCAT
Source organism: Thecocarcelia acutangulata (assembly GCA_914767995.1). Lineage (NCBI taxonomy): Eukaryota > Metazoa > Arthropoda > Insecta > Diptera > Tachinidae > Thecocarcelia > Thecocarcelia acutangulata. The sequence goes on along the minus strand of OU612099.1, from coordinate 701,996 downwards.
CGCTTTTGCCAAATGCAGAACCTTCCGAAAAGGAACTTGTGAAACAGTAAATAAAAGTATCGCGATCTTCACCAACTATAGTGTAAATTTTGGGCAACTGGTCAAGAATGGGACGATACAAAATATGTAAAATAGTGTTTCCATTTTGTTCTACCAGTCACAACAGGCACATTTGTGATGAAATGAAATTTTCAAAAACCATTTTTTCTCTAATTTTTTATTAATGCACAAAAAACTTTTACATTTTAATACTCGAAATACTAAAAATGCAATGTTCTTTACCAAATACTTTTGACAGCTGAAGTGTGAATTCACCTTCTACACAAACAAAACATTGTTTTTTTTATTGTTGTAGCGAAGCGACTACCTTGTTTTTTTTATCATGGTTGGAATCATACAGCGTTGTCAACTCGGTGCGTTTCGCACCGTTTTTGGTGCTTTTTAAAACTATTTGTGCGAAAAATTCTTTAGTCGGTGCGGGATGCGCTTTTTTCAATTTTCGGTGCGCTTTTTCAATTTCGGTGGCACCAAATCAAATTCAACTCAATGAAAATTACAGCCCGTTTGATAGTTGTAGCAGTTGTAGTTCGGTGTACCTGATAATAGGCAGAAACAGCTGATTTTGCTTGACAGCGAATAAAATTAAATAATATTGCTGAATAATAAATTTGATGAAATGTCATCATAATTACTGTTCAGATACCATTACCTTAATAAAACAAAATGGGTTTTTAAAAATGAAAAGAAAAATTCGAAATTTAGTGCGTTTTTGTTGAAATAATGCTTTTTTCCCCCCATTTCGGTGCGTTTTGAAATTTCAAAGTTGACAACGCTGGAATCATATCTAATTGGGAAGAAACAAACAATTCGCCTTAAAAATAGCAAATGTAGGTATATACTTACATATATGTGTTTCTTCTGGCGTTCCACAATACAGCCATCTTGGGCAACTTCTATTTTCGTTGTTTTTAATGACCTTCCCAAAGTCATAAGCTCTTCTAAAGTCTTGGTGTACGCCGATTTTTTGTTCGTTTTATAATTTCGCTGATCACATTTACTTTCAGCGTGATCACAATAATTTCTTTGTATGGTGTAAGGATAATACGATGGAATGGAATCTAAAAAAAAAATGTAAATGCATGCGATTTTCTAAAAATAATGTAATTTATGTTAATTATTCGCTGGGAGATTATCAGTTAGAGCAGGTTGATTCATTTCTTGCCTTTATTAAACGATGGGCTAGAGAGTTTTCAGATCCATATATGAAAATGTGCTCCATCGCTTAAGACGATTTAGCTCGAAAATGTGTGTTTCAGTATTTTCGAAATATTGTTCCGTAGTGCACTGGTCCAATTTATTAGCTCTAAACTGCCGCCAACCCTTTACCGCACTAATGACAACTAATTCAATCAGGGCATTTTGTGAATAGTACCAGAGCTGGGAGTAAAGGTACATAATTGTAATATTATTAGACGTTGTAGGGTACCAACAACTTTTTGGATTGGAATTTTAGTATTTTATCGACATAGAAACAATTAAAAATATTTTTTGTACATACATTAAGTTTCTAATTTTACCCTAAAATTTTTTATGACATTAAAAAAAAATTAACTCGCGTTTTTTATTATTCAGGGGGGGTCATAGAACTCAAGTTGGTTTTGCAAACCGATCGATATTGGTTTCACTCGGTGTCACGATAACAAGTCGGTTTTACCATTATCGAATGCAAGTAAAACCGATATTCGAATCAGCTGTTTTATGTTTTGCTCATTTGTTTACCGCTTTTAATTCAACTTTTTCTTTTAAAATTTTGTAAATTATATTATTTACGGTTTAATTTTGTTAAAACTTGCGTTTTTTTATGACAAAAATTTAATTATAAAAGAAACAACAAGAAGTGGCATATACATTTTTTTCGTTGCCCAATTTACATGTGTATAATTTTATTATTTTCTTCTTTGGATAGCTTCTTCAGGCCTCAAGAAGCTATCCAAAAGAAAGCGAAATATTGCTAGATAATAACGAATAAAGAAAAAACCGAAAACTTAAAAAAAAAATCCTTAAGCTCGATCAATTACATAATATTAAGAAGAAGAGAACAAGGGTCGAAATAAAGAAATAATAAGCATTTTATTATTTTGTGAAAATAAAGGTGAATTCATAAACAACATATAAGAAAATTGTTTCTCAAAGTATTAAAAAAATTAAATTTCTATCAGAGAAAAGAAATGAGCAGAGCTGTTGTTAGATATTTGCTATTATAGAGACTTTTTGCAGCGTAAGACATTTGTTATAATTTTCGTTCACTCTTAAAGCTGCTTTGAAGTTTCATAGGATATTATCGTTTAAATGAAGTCGCTTTCTGTATGGTACTAGACGCAATAAGAGAACACCCGCCGTTGCTTCAACTTGCAGCCTTTTTGCGATTTTTTGCTGGAGGGTGGTACCAAAAGTCTTTTGGCAACGATTCTAGCATATGTCTTGGTAGAAGTACAGTGTCAGCTATTCTAGATAATGTAAATGTTTTGAAAAATTCCTCTATTTACTCGAATGGATTCCTCTTTCAGTTCTGTAATTGCATTCGCAATCGATTCTTGATTCTTCTCCATAGCTCTATATACATGTCTTAAGCTGCTGGCATTTTCTTCTTTAAGTTTCAATAGCTCATCCCATTTTTCATTTATCTCTACTTTTCTTTGAATATCTTCGTTCAGAAACTTTTTTAATCGCTAACTAGTATTTTCTATTCTAAGCCTTTTAGGTTTATTACTCATTAAAAGTGGAGACAAAGGACGTTTTTTTTAGAAGTTTATGGTATTTCTTCTTCACAATCAGCATTTGAACTTTCAGGCAATCCAATCGCAACACCTTACACTGACTGAGCAATTTCGCTTATACAAATTATTGTTTCTTCGTGGCTGGAAAGTTGAAATTTAGAAAATGCACCTCCAGCAGTTGCTCTGGACTCGTTTTTATTCTACGCCAGCTTTCTCTGCACGTCGCTTTTCCACTCAATCCATACCATGATACAAAAAACAAGGTATCCGCTTCGCTACACCAATACCACAATAAAACAAACAACAGGTATTTTGTTTGTGTACAAGGCGAATTCACACTTCAGCTGTCAAAAGTAGTTAATGAAGAGCACGTGCAGAAATTTAAATGGCGCCGAAAAAGGTTAACAAAAATTGACAGAGGAAGTGCCGGCGGATTGACCGAATTCGCCTGAGTTCGCCAACAACACAGTCCAGCATAGCATATGGTATACTGTTCACATTTCGCTTACCTTTTTCCATGCATTAACATCCTTTTTAGCGATTCAGCCAACTTTTCCCAAGGGAATCTACCGATGGCTTGTCCACGTTTAGTGAAGCCTTTTGCAATGTCAGGGTATTTCTCCATAAACTCGATAAATATCGAGTTTTGCGTGCTCTTTTTATGTTTTTCCCTATTGAAGATACAAATTTTTATAAATAACATATTTTTACTAATTTATCCCGTCTAATGTACTCACATTTTTGCAATAATAACAGCATGTTCACACAACGGCTTATATTCGAGGATCGCTCTCTCACTCGTGATTCACGGCCCAATCTTGATTATAACCCACATCTTAGCGGCGAACATTGCCTACCACATTACTTTTCTTCAATTGTGTGTGCAACACTTTGTATATCAATGAATGCTATAAATGCTTACAAAGTGTATGGCAGTAGTATATGGAGTTCCCAAAAATGAATTACGTTCATCTTTTATATCACATCTGTAAGTGCGTATTTCATTTTTTAGTTGTAAACCAGACGTTCGCCGTCTTTATTGCAAAAATTTTATAAAAAAGCTACAAGAAATATAAAACCTTTAGCGAAAAAATAAAAGAATGCAGTAAACAAAAATCAGAACAAATTTCTTTAATGGAATAATGGCAACAAAACGAAGTGCGCAGTACGTCTTCGACCTACTTACAAAGTAAGCAAGATTGTATTCGAGCTGCCTACTGCCGACTTACAAGGTAGGTTAAGAAGTAATGAGCTTTTGTTGAATACACATCTCACTACTTCGCTTACTTTCTGCCATCCCTAAAAAAGAGCGGAAAGCGTTTTTTAGCTGTCAGAAGCGCTCATGCCCGTACATTTTGTATGGAGCATACCGAAACAACGCGGTGGCAACGCAACGGCAACGCTTTGCTATTGAAAAATCCGATTTTGACCATGCGTTTCACAGTGAAGTAAGTTGCAAAAAAAAAAAAAAAAACAAAACAAATGTAAACAAAACAAAAATATAAAAAAGTGAAATAAATAAGCTAATAAAAAATTTTATATTTCTTATTGGAAAATGGAGGTAAGAAATTAATTTCAATATGGTCTATGTTTCTTGTTTTACATTTCTTCTTTAATTTAGAATATAAGCATAGAATTGGTTCATCAAATACAAAGACGTCAAGCACGAGGAAAAGATATGGGAGGATATTGCAAAGCAAATAAATTCGTCAGGTGTTAAAGACATTTGCTTTCTTTGAAATAAGTTTTATGTTCCATCTTTAATTTTTATAGTTAAAGAATGCAAACTGAAATGGAAAAGCTTGCGGCATAGATATAGGAAGAAAAGAATGGCCGATGATCTTCCTTCGGGTTCTTCGCAAAACTTTGGAGCTCCGTGGAGGCACATGGAGAGTTTAAGTTTTTTGGCAGAATCTACAGAGCCTGCAAGGTAAAAAACTATTGATATTTTTAAAAGTGGAAATATAAATAAAAGGGTATAAATTGGCAGAACGGGGATCAGCATGGCCCCCGGGAAATTCTGCTTGCGGTTCGACCCGGGCTGATCATGGTTGAGGTGCCTACCTTGGCTGAAACGTTCTGGCTGTGGTTGAAACCTAAAACGCAGGAAAGGAGTGTTAGTATCCTTGATAATTGTTTGGTGATGGCTTTTTTCGAGGGCTAACAATCTTCCGAGGATCTGTTGCCTATACAACAGATACGTGTACTGTAGGAACCAGTGGTGATGGTTGACGGGTGAGTTGGTTTAAGGGCTGATGCTCTTAGTGGGCTTTGGCCTACCAACTCATTAAGCCTTGTCCTCCATTGATTGCTGGGAAATTGCATACAGGAGGGAGTAGAAGGCCCGAATTCCTCAACAAGAAGTTGTTCATATGACCGCAATCATATGACAAGAATTGCTACCTATGTGAGCCTAGTCAACCACACGGGGGTGGTGGTGAATCGTGAAAAATTCACTCCGTGGAATTGGTTAGGCCGTCAAGGCAGGTACTGATGTAAATAATTTTCACAGTTGCCATCATTCTTAACACAAGTAAATTTTCCAAATCTTCTAACTCTTCTAAACAACTCATTTTTATTTTAAAGTTTTAAACTATTTTATTTTAATGTTAATAAAAAAATCACAAACAATAATGCCGTCCGTCCAGCTGTTAAAATAATCAGGGTTGTTGTATTTATTTGTTTGACAACCCTGTTTTTATCGTTCTGACATAACGTTGCCGCTTTTGTTTAGGGATGGCATTTCAGCGTTAAAGCTCAACGGAAAAAAACGTGCCGCTCGCCACTCTTGTTTAGGGATGGCAGTTTGTGTGCAGGTAGTAGGCGTTCACGCTACAAATGCGGCAACGTGAAAACTTATACTATTTTCGTATAGGAGATGGTGTGCATTACCAACTTACAGGTGTGCAACGGACCATCGCTTCTGTAAGCGAAACTTTGGCCGCTGCAATAATTCGCCATACAAAAGTTTGAACCTACCCAGTTAAAAATACTGCTGCGCGCAAAGCTGGTTGGTAAGGGAGTAACGTTTGAGATTCGCATACAAACCTGCTGAGAAGATGCATGAATTTTGTATGGGGAGTTCCCGTACGGAAGCACTACATTTGTGTTATTTTCAGTGCTAAATTAAACACATAAAAAAGCTACGATTTAAAGCTCTCATATAATGACTGAATTTGTGTACTTAAAGCGCTTAAATCGAAGCTAATAATTGCTCTTATAATAGTGCTTAGTTGAAACTCTCTGTAATAAGAAAAGTTTTTGTTTCTTTTTATTTTCTTTTATTAATTAAAACAAAGCCAATTCAAAAATAAAAATAAATTATATTTTCTAAGCTTAAGACTAAGGAATTGCTGTTTATAAAAATTAAAATATATAAATATATGTTTATAAATAAACCTGATAAACGAATAGTAATTTACTTATCTAAAATAATTTATTTCTAAATTTATACTATTTTGAAAAAAATGGAAAAACTTTTTAGTCTAAAAATTTGATTCTTCAGCATGTTTGGTTTTTTTTTTTTTTTTTGCCCGAATCCCGGTAAAATCTATTTTTGCTCAGCCTTAGACTTTGCCTTAGATTGTTTAAAAAGTTTGTCTTTGACAGGTTTTCGCCATAGTGCGTTCCTGTAAATGTAAAAAATTTTAGACATTTTAATTTTAAAATAGTAATAATAATAACTTCGTATGAAAAATTTACTTAACAGTCGTTTCTTTCCCTGCTTCCCATCTACGTTGTAACCCAGCGACAAAAGATCTGAAAAGACCCGTAATAGGTAAGCCACCTTTGCGAACTTTAAGTGGAGATTGGGCAAGAAGCGATTCTGAAAAGGGGATGTTATATGTTAATCATTTGAGACATGTTTTTACCACAAATGATACAGCGAATAATTCAGCTGAACTACCGTCATACGCTGTTAGACCGCCTATGTCTTTGAGACTTAGTTTTCAAGATGTTGAAAATGTTATTCGTAACACAAACCCCAGCAAAGCTCCAGGTATTGATAAAATTACTGGTAAAATGCTTGAGCAGCTACCTCGTGTAGCTCGTAGAATTCTTCTTTTTATTTTTAACGCTATTTTACGTCTCGAGTATTATCCTGCAGAGTGGAAGGTGTCTATGATTACTATGATACCCAAACCAGGGAAGGATCTCACTAAAGTAGAATCATACAGACCAATAAGTCTACTGCCAACAATTTCAAAACTGTTCGAAAAATTGTTAATGGCAAAGTTGAGTCCAATGTTGAACAATGTGGGATGCATCCCTGATCATCAATTTGGCTTTCGGACTAAACACAGCACCATAGAACAAACGCACAGACTAGTCAATGTCATATCTTCCCGCGTCTGTTCCCCTATTTCATTTTCTATATCTTTCAAATTATCGTCTGAAGCACTTGGAAAAAGATCTAAAAACGTCTGATAACTTTGATCCTATTTGCTTTGAGCTTTATTTAATTCAATATTTGCAAATAATTCGTTCAGCTCAAGGTATTTTTTGTTTGTTTTTTTGTTAATATTTAATGTATTTTTCAATATTTCGTCTTCCTACAAAATTTTGTATTGAATTTACACATAAAAAAAAGCAAATTTTCCTGAAGAAGTCTTCCAAAGGAAGACGAAATATTGAAAAATACATTAAATATTTAAAAAAAAAAAACACACAAAAAGGACCTTGAGCTGAACGAATTATTTGCAAATAACGTCTGATAACTTTCTAAAATAATTTTAGTATATATGAATATACTTATATAATGAATTACCTTTTTTCTTTTTTGCTTTAAATATCATAATATTTATTTTATTGCGTTTTAAATCAAGTAAAAAAAAAAATTGCCGCGTCTTTGTCTTTCACGAAAGCCAGTTTTTCACTGAATATTTTGATTGTTTTAACGAAATTCCATCGTATTTTACTTATTTCAGCTTGTTAAAGTTCGTATTTTTGAGACATTTGTGCACATCGTGTGATTCTATCACTAGTAAACCTGCTTTACGGCAAGGGAATGTTGAAGCACCTAAAATTTAAATATATTTTTTTAAATGTTTCCCTTACAATCCTGCTTTGCGGTAAGGGATAGCTGATGCACTTAAAATCAAATGCATTTCATAAAATTATGTAAGTACATGTTCACTTTCTTAACTGTCCCATACAGAGTCCTTTTTCGGAAGCGCGTTATTATATGCTTATATGATGGAATGGTGGCATGTCATAACGTGCAGTAACATAAAGTCCATGGACTTTATGACACACTTAAAAGTGTCATAAGGTCCATGGACGTTAAGACACTTTTGAAAGTGACATATTGTCCATCGCGGAGGTGTCGTAACGTCCGTGGACACTATGGCACTTTGCGGAGTGTCATAACATCCATAACTTAAGATTTTTCCTTCGTACTTCCTTTATGAGTGATCAACCAATGCAAAGTAATAAAGATTATCAAAACCAAAAACTTGATCAGCAATTGGGCATTGCACATACATATATCAGTATCTGAGGTTTTTAACATTACTATCAATACATAAAACAGTTTTCTTTCATTTGATTGCTTATCAGATAAATCAAATTGGCTGTCCTTTATATAATCATAGTTCCTTTATAAGTAATCAATCAATGCAAAGTAATAAAGACTATTATACAGAAAAAAAGATATTGGAGAAGAAAGCGATTCAGAAACAAAAGATATCGAAGAAAATGCTGTCAACATCAGGTGACAGAAATCTTAAAATGCGTTACATGCTTGGCAGAGCTAAGAAATGCAGGTATTTTACAATTTGTTCTCCTGGTTTCCAAAATTTGGACACTAAATCTAAGAAACGTAATTCAACTTTGCCTTTACTATAGAAAAATTTTTGAACGTGATATACTCCTAAATATATCTCAATAAGCGATTATTTATTTTGATAACAAAGTACTTTTTACTTCTGGGAAAACTCATTTATGTAAAAAAAACTCAAATTTTGGTTTAATTTTTCAAGGGAATATTAATTCGTAGATTTAAAGAGAATATAAACAAATTCTGAATTGAAATAATTACTTCTTTAATCAAAAAGAGCGAAAGTGTTAATTTCTTTTAGGCAATATAAGCAAGAGTTATGCGTCAAAGTTTTGCCAACGAAAATTTGGGCCAATTCAGTAATGGGCTCGGCTTTTATTGGTTCACATTATCACTAAAATATACGGTTATCTTCATATACAAATTCTTTTCTAATTATGGACCTTATGACATTTTTAAAAATGACATAATGTCCATTTGCAAAGTGTCACTATGCCCATGGACACTATGACATTTTCAAAAGTGTCTTAACGTCCATGGACCTTATGACACTTTTAAGTGTGTCATAACGTCCATGGACATTATGACACTGGCACCGATGGAATGTACCTTTAGTGCTTCCAAATGTGCTCAATATTTTTGCTGGCTACTTGGTTCATTTTGAATATTGTTGCGGAGCATGCAAAAACCACTATCATCTCCAAAATTTGATAATAAATTATCGCTAGTTTATCTGAACTAGCTCTCAAAAAAATTTTAACAAAGAAAAAACAGATAATTACTCGTAATGTGTGTAAAATCAAAAGAAACAAATTAAACAGATAAAAATTGGATACTTAGATAAGGATTTAAATAAAAATTGAAAAAAAGAAGTAGTGAAAAATGTTTGCACAAAATATGTAAATATCAGTGTGAACCAAAAAACAACCGCCTAAACACCTAGTTTCGCAATCGTGGTTCAGAGAGCAAACCAAATGTTTCATATCACCGTCTGAGTGTGGCGTAAACTGATTGTTTTATTTCCAATAACAAATCCGATAACATTGGTTTCTGTTTCTCTTTACACTGACATTAATTCTAACCCGAACAAAAAACCGATTTTATTGGATTTCATGGCAGCAAAGTATTTTCTTGTCCAGTTCCGATAAGATTGATTTCTATGACGCCCCTAATTATTTGATTTTCTTCAAATCCTCAAGTAGAATTATATATTTTTTGGTATCAAATCATCAAATTTTATGGCAAATGAGAAATAAAACTTCAATCACACATATGTAAATACATGTGTACATCAGTACGCACATGCACGTATATACATACATATATGTATGTATGTTTGAGAAATTCAGTATGTACATACTGAATTTCGCGCATAGAAAAGAAATTTAAATACATATATATATATATATATATATATATATATATATATATATATATATATATATATATATATATATATATATATATATATATATATATATATATATATATATATATATATATATATATATATATATATATATATATATATATATATACAGCTATGGACATATAAATGGCACAATTTACTTAAAGAAGGCAGTTCTCGCGAAAATTTATTTCAAACCACTTCTTATTTTTCCTAGTTAAAAAATAATTGTAAAGTGTGAAAATTTTTTAAAAATGGGTTCCGGCAAACATACAACAACTGAGGAAAGGCGAATAATATGGAAACTGCATGAAGACGGAAAAAAAGTGTCAGAAATTGCTGAAGTAATGAAAGTTTCTAGAAAAAAAGTGTATAACGCAATCAAATCATGTGTTGAGATTATGATTAAGGGTAAAACTCGAAAGCCAATGCCTCGAAAAACAAATGTGCGTACGGATGGAGCTATTGTCAGAATGGCGAAAATTGATCCATTTAAGTCCTCACGACAGATAGCATCTGAAATTAACGAATATTTGGGCGCGGAAATATCTAGCAGACTTGTTAGAAGAAGATTAAATGAGGCAAATCTCTTTGGGCGAATTTCCAGAAAAAAGCCACTCCTCTCAAAAAAGAATATTTCCAAACGATTAGTCTTCGCCAGAACGCACAAAGAAAAACCTATTAGTTTTTGGAAAAACGTATTATGGAGTGATGAAACTAAAATAAATAGAATAGGACCAGATGGCAGAACTTTTGTAAATCGTCCTAAAGGACAAGAATACAATCATCGGTTCACTCAGAGGACGGTAAAATACGGCGGAGGTAGCATTATGGTATGGGGTGCATTTTCTTGGCATGGCGTAGGTCCTCTTGTAAAAATTAATGGGAAAATGGACAAGTTTCAGTACCTAGACATTTTAAAAAACCATATGGAACCATACGCTTTCGATTCGATGCCAATTAAATGGAAAATCATGCAAGACAATGACCCCAAACACTCCTCCAAACTAATAAAAAATTGGTTTAGTGCAGAGCAGATCGACGTTTTGGATTGGGCAGCCCAGAGTCCTGACTTAAATCCAATAGAAAACCTTTGGAACGAAGTCAAGGTTGAAATCGCGAAAAAAAAAATTATAAAAATATGGACGATTTGTGGCCAGCCGCGCAAGAAGCTTGGTATGCCACACCTAAAGCAAAGTGCCAAAAACTTGTGGAAAGTATGGGTCGTAGGTGCGAAGCGGTCATCGGAAATAAAGGTTACAGTACCAAATATTAATGGTAAAATACTTTTACATACCAAAAACCCAAATAATTCAATACTAAAATCATTTTTTACTTATATTTAGATATTGTGCCATTTATGTGTCCAGTTTTTTTCACTGGTGTTTTTTTCTTTTAATAATAAAATTTTTTTTAACTAATGAATTTTTATTTTAGTTCTTATCAATAATAAATATACTTAATAACTCTTAGAAAAAAACTAAAAACTTGTTGCTTGTTAATTGTTTTTACCCAATAGTAGCATACGAATGAACTCTCTGTAAGATGTGCCATTTATATGTCCATAGCTGTATATATATATATATATATATATATATATATATATATATATATATATATATATATATATATATATATATATATATATATATATATATATATATATATATATATATATATATATATATATATATATATATATTGATGTGTGTGTGTGTGTATGGTTATGTGTGTACAGCTAAATTCACATTTTATTCGTATAAATGTATGTAGTTAAATGCATACACATATGTATGTTGTTATATACATATGCATATTAAAAAAAATTTACTGATGTGTCTCTCTCCTTCACTAAAAATATGAGATTTATTGTCTTGTGTTTGTTTTGTCTGTCTGTTTGTTTTGTTCTCTCTGTTGAGTAAAACGCCCCGATCCGTGATTCAACAGTCTAAAAAATAAAACAAAAAGCTTTTTATGGTTGGGTGATTACCAAATAACTCGAAACTGTGACAATTACATACATACGTATATACTTGTATGTATGTATATATATACAAATTTAAGTACGTTGGGTGTAAGGAGCGCGTGTGCAACTTAATTTTCGTCTGTATATAATATGAATAAATATAAAATTTCTGTTTTGCATATAAGCTTTAATTATTTGTGTATGTGTGCTATGTACACATACAGCATCGCATAACATTACGTACATACATGCAGGGCTGGGCAGTATTTGAAATACAATTACAGAATACGTGCGACTTGAGAGTATTTAGTATTTTGAAGTTCAAATAGCTACATACAGTGCTGTTCCTACGCTAAGCAACTCACACTGTATTTTACAAAAATGTTATTTTTCTCTCAAATAAGAAGACCTTACGAACTCATTTTAATATATATTTATCACTTATATGATAACAAAACAGTTTATAAAAAATAACAACAAAAACCTTTTTTGATATTTCAATAACGAACAAAAACAAAACTAACTCTATGAGAGGCTGTGCCTACGCTAAGCAACTTATTAATATTTCGTATATGACCCTTTGTTTTTTATGACTGCAGCACATCTCTTGGGCATTGAGGCAATTAAATTTTGCAATGTGCTTTTGGGGATGTTTTTCCATTCATTTTGAAAATTTTCTTTATTTGTAAATCGACTCGATCCGAGGCGTCGTTTCACAATGGCGAACAAATTTTCGATAGGATTCAAGTCGGGTGATTGTGCCGGCCAATCAAGCACTTGAATCCTTTTCGTCTGAAACCATTCCTTGACCAACTTCGATGTGTGTTTCGGGTCGTTATCATGTTGAAACACCCATCGAAGTGGCATATTCCATTCTGCATATGGGAGCATTTTCGTTTCTAAGATGTCCTTATACACGAATCGATCCATTTTATCGTTTATTTTGTGCACAGGACCAAGGCGTTTGCCAGAGAAACATGCCCACACCATAATGTTTCCCCCTCCATGTTTCATTGTTTGCTTACAATAGCGTGGATCGAGCCGATTTCCTTTCATATGCCGCACAGTGCATATGCCGTCTGAATTGAAGAGGTTTACTTTGACTTCATCGCTAAAGAGCACACTGTTCCACTTTGTGATAGTCCAATTAATGTGTTGCTTTGCAAATTCAAGACTAAAAATTACAAAAGTCCTATAGAATTTGTTGTTAAAGTAAATTAAAATTCACTTACCGTTTTTTCATGTGTTTTTTTGTCAGCATTGGTTTTTTGACAGCCCTATAACTTTTTAAGCCCAGCTTGATGATATGTTTTCTGACTGTGCTGGAATCCACATTCAAATTAAGTGATTTCATTACCTCTATTGAAGTTATAAATGGTTTTTTTTTTATTAATATTTTAATAAAATTTCCGACCGTGTCTGACGACAGACACGGTCGGAAATTTTACGTGGAGGTGCGCCTGTATTGGGTTTTACGACAGTGCCTATCGTTTTATAATTTTGAATCCACCGTGAAACCATTGATTTGTTAATTTTTAAATTATTAGCTATATCAATTTGACTTTGCCCTGCCTTCCACAATGATATAACGGAAGATTTGAAGCTATTATCGTATTGAACGCGCTTCATGTTGAAAATTTATAGTTTAAAGACGAAGAAAGTCTTAGTAGGACTAAACTGCATTGATTTAAGTAATTTGCAATTAATGAACTCAAATGCATCGCAAAAGAACCGTTATATTTAAGGGAAAGAGAATAAGAAAATTTGTTGCTTAGCATAGGCACAGCCTCTCATAGAGTTAGTTTTGTTTTTGTTCGTTATTGAAATATCAAAAAAGGTTTTTGTTGTTATTTTTTTATAAACTGTTTTGTTATCATATAAGTGATAAATATATATTAAAATGAGTTCGTAAGGTCTTCTTATTTGAGAGAAAAATAACATTTTTGTAAAATACAGTGTGAGTTGCTTAGCGTAGGAACAGCACTGTATGTATGTAACTTGAAAGTATTTCGTACTTCAAATACTTGCTTTTTTTTTTTTTTGGAAGCAGTTTTTTTTATTGAATCTAACAACAAGTATTCAAATCTTAATAATAAATTTAATATTAAAAAATAAAAATATGGTTTTTACTTAAGTCCGGCAATGCAAGACAAAAAGTTGGCCAAAATTGCGGCCATTATGAGGGCAGCTGGTTAAGGTACTTTAGGATATATTGGAATGATATCCGAATTTGTACTGATAGTAAGGCTGCGTTGTATGCACCAGCTGGAGTCTATGCAACATCCAGATTGGTTCGTGAATGCCGGATATCTCTAAACGAGATAGCGAGACATTCGCACCTGGAACTTAACTGGGTACGAGGGCACAGTGAAGTGTTCGGAAATCTAGTAGCGGATGAACTGGCAAAGGCCGGTGTCCAGCTACAACAAAGAGATATTGATGGGATCGTTGGAATCCCGCTTGCGAGCTGTAAGAAACAAGTACAGCATCAACTTTTTCAGACCGCTCAAGATGGTCTAGTGATATGATATAATAACAGGAGGACTATTATCCTTAGGGGCTTGCCCCGACGGAGGTTGCGCTCTGGTGTGGTGGTCCTGACGGGACATTGCTATATAGGGACGCAGGCAAGGAGGTTAAATCTTCCATTTAATGACTTCTGTATAAGTTGCAGAGACGAGGAGGAAGAAGAGAGCGTTGAGCACTTCCTCTATCAGTGTCCTAGGCAGACCGATGCTGCATGATTTGACGGAGGTATCGGAATGTGATGTAAGTGGATTGGACTCCTTTATCTGATCCTCGGGTTGGTTCTAAGCCAGTGATATGTAGATCTACTGAGATACATATCATATCCAGGCAACACAACGGGACCTGACTGGACCCAAGTGGGCTGGCTTTATAATAGCTGGCAGCCTGTCAAACCTAACCTAAGACAAAAAGTTTTATTATGCGGGAGCTATTTCAGTAAAATTACCTATTGAACAATCTGATGGTGGCAATCTTCTCAACCGAGTGTGGCTGCCAAAATTAAGTATATTGCGCGCAAGAGGGTTTGGAATTTACTGACATACCTTGTCGCGTACTCAAATCTTTATGAATAGGTGAATTTTTTACGTACCATGGAGCTGCAGTAATCGTTCGAAGAATTCGGTTTTGTCGCCTTTGAATTTTTCAATATTTGACGCTGAGGCGGTGCCCCATAATTGAATTCGGCATGAATCAAATACTTGTGACTCAAAAATATATTTTTATAAAATTTTTATAATAATATTTTGAAAATAAGTTGTTTTTACAAAAGCTAAAATCGCTAGAAACTACAGCCAGTAAAATGTTTATCATTTAGCAACACTTCAATTCAGCTTTCAATTGTTTTGTCCAGAGCGAATTCATTTTACACTAATCAGCTGATTCCTATCAATAAGAATTTCTACATATTCGCCACCAGCTTTTTCTGTCAAACTTTATATATGTATGTTTATAATACAATTGTTATATCTGTTAATTTTGTGTATGTACTTGGCTGTCATCGCCGGCTTTTTGCTTTCACGTACTTGCCACTAAGGCGAATTAATATAGTTTTGAATTCGCCGTGCTTGTAACTTTCATACCGTTATTTTTGCTTGTGCCGTTTTCGCTCCGCAACAAGAGGTTGTTTGTTGGATGCAAGGCGAATTTATTCAGGTGAATGCAAGCGGGAAGACTAAAAAAAAATTTTACATAAACTTTAAATACAAATTTTTAAAATTATTTGCAATTGAAATCACAGATTACAATGGTTTTTCAGTCTTAAATTCTCAAAAATGTCTTGAAACTTCACTAAATCATACAAAAACACTTCACTGCACTAAAATGCCGCGAAAATGTTTGTAAACAAAAGAGAAAAAAAATTTCACAGTTTCATTGGAAAAAATGCGGCAAGCAAAAAATAATCACCTGAGCTGTCAAGTCCACCTAGCAATGAATTCGCCTTGGTCGGATGGCATTTTTATGCAATTTACACAGCTTTATTTCTAGTATTTGAATACATAGATAAGTATTTATGCAGTTGTAAGTATGAACATACATAGTTACGTACTTTTGAGTTTTAGGTGAAAATATACAACTTAGTTTTATCAAATTTAAATGCATATGTAAAATAAATTATGTATTTAAAATCAGAAAGGTACATTTTTATGATGCCAAAGTAGAAAAATGTATTTCTATTTTTTAGTTTTGTATTTGAAACAAGCAGCTTGAAAGTATTTCGTATTTGAAATATTTTGTATTTGAAATATACAGCTGGAAAGTATTTTGCATTTTGTGTTTGAAATACATAAGGTGTGTATTTTGCCCAGCCCTGCATTCATGCATATCGAAGAACCCAATTGGCAACTTTGCCAACTATTTATAACCAAATTGCATCATGAGCTTTAGACAAAAAGTGCTAAACTAAACATATTGAAAAACAAAATAATTTGTACTTTACGGTGGCAGCTATTTTGTAAAAGTCGAATTTCACGAGCTGTGCCCCCCTAAACCGTGCCACACAAAGGTCATATTCATATTTGTTTCTCAAAGAAGTCATGTAAAATACGTATTTTTTCTAATTTAATAATAAAATTTACTAAATACCTATATTATTTTTGATTCATATGTTAAGCTCTAAAAACTTAGACGACAGCAAACTTCACAACTTCACGATTATAAATCAAGTTAACTTCAAATGCTGACGTCTAATCCGCAGCATAATTATTTTAAAGGCAGCAGCACTATGTGTATTTTAACAATACAGATTTCAGAGGTACCACATAGCGCTCCTTTATTGCAACATAGCCATATCTCAAAAAATGAGTTTTTCGAGTCAACAATGCAGAATTGTTAACAGTACTACCTTTTATATTGTGCCAAAATTTTATTTAAATTACCTTTAAACTGTTTCCTTTAGGAGATATTTTCTAAAACAATTTTCTAAGACTTGTATGGAAACTAAAAATTTGAAATGTGTTTTTCTCGAAACAAGCTTTTTTGCGTTATGACTATGTTGCAAAAAAGGAGCGATATATGTTTTACATGAATAAACGTAATAATATCACGTAAAACTGTACAGCCAGATCAATTTATTTGTTTATCTTAATTTTGTGTTGTTTTTTCTGTTAGATACAACAAAAAGCATTTCGTTCTAATTGTTGGCAATTTATATATATAGTGGCAGCACTAAATTTACTTTTTGCTGCTTACGAAAATAGAAATTAGTCTTAGTTGGCACAAGCTGTAAACGCTGTTGTGAAGTCGTGCTGCTGTGATGTCGTCAAAATAATCGTTTTCATTTAAACACATGTATTTTATTTTTGACAGATTGCTGCTTGCTGTCTGCTGTCGTCTATGTGTTTAAAGCTTTAAGATCAGTAGAGCGATTCTGTAGCTTATATAACGATAATCGAATCATTAAAACAATTATAATGATATTTTATCGTATTTGCTATTCTGTAACATTTTCTCAACGATATTCGTAGTCGATCAAAATCAGCTGTTAATTTTACTGCCGATTGTCGATTTCTTAAAGACAAAAATTTTCTTGCTGTTTATTCAATCGTTAAAGTGTATTTTTTTTTAAATTGTGCATCTATGAAATAAAGTGCTTACAATCTGATTTTTAAGACATAAAAATATTTATTATATATTAAATACATAAAATATTTATTAAATACATTTTCAAAAACAAAAATTTCAGTATAACTTTTTAGCCGGTAAAGTGTTGAAATAGCTATTGAACGTTGATCATTCGGACTTGCAAGGGATGAAACAAGTTTGAACGCTTCAAGGGATAATCATTGTGTTTATCGGGAGTTGGACAATTCCTTTGAGTTGACAATTAATGAATTTAAAAAGTTATATTGATTATCACCAGTCTTAGTTGTGGTCACTCTGAACATATAGAAATTAGTACATATAAACAAATAAATGAAACATATGGACACATATTATATTTTACTTATCTTATTACAAATTAAATAATATTTATTGTCACTTAAAAACTAAAATCACAACAAATAAAAATGAATATGTATACATATTGTTATGGAAAATTTTATTGTTTTTTCTTTTCTTCTTTGTGGTTTTCGCTTTTTTCTGGGAGTGATGCCACCTGTTGTTTATATGAATGAACAGAAAAATACAGCTGTTTACCATCTTTAGAATTAAGTTACAGAGTCACTAAATCGTTAGTGCAAGCGATGAAATTTGATGACAAAAGTTGCGATTATCGAATCGTTAAAAGTTAGAGAATCGCACTGCTGGTGTTGACTCACTTTTGATTCTCATCGTATCTTCGATCGGCAACTGCTTACCTCGGTCAAAGACAATCTCATTGATGCCATCACAAAACAAACAGGATTGAGATGGTTCTACATGCACAATGCAAAGCCTGCTGTTACCCACTTTTTTTGCCAAATCAGGACCAAATTTTTGTAAATTCATTTCAAATTTAACAAAAGTTTTTAACGATGCAGTAAAAACTAAAATTACATTTATTTTTATAACTTTTTATTTTTATCAAAACACTATTTCTGCTGAGGAATATGTTTTTTTATTCGTCACACTTTGACACTTAATGTGAGTTAAGTCGTGTTATACAAACCTTGACATTCAGCGCAATAAAATTCATTGATTGTTACGGAATCGCTGTTTACTGAAAAGTGAACACTACGCCTGTCGGTGAATTTTGTTTTGAGCGTTCCACAACTGCTTTACCGATATTGGGAAAATTATTTTTTGCCTTGTACTCGCCATGCCAAATACGAGTAATTGTGGTAAGTTTGAAGCAGAACAAACAATTTTCTTTTTCCCAAAAATTTTCATTCACAATTGCAACAAAAAAAAAGTGTCGGACATTGCTCAAGAGAATTTTCTATCAATGCTGATTCAGAATATATATGCTTTATAGCACGTGTATCCAGCCCTATGCGCTTGATACTCAATTGTTTTTGTAAATGCGCTTAGCTATAGGGCTGAGCTCTTTAATACACAAATACTGCTTTCAGCATTAGCAATGAAAAATACACAAACAACTTCGTCTTTTACATTTTCTTCGTTCTTCACCGCACTCACACAAAAGCAAAGCAACAACACTTTTGCATGCTTTGTTGGTAAACATTGACGACAGCGATTATCAGTGTGAACTTTGTTTTTGTAAATGTTTTGCTTTTTACAACAAAAAATA
This sequence comes from Thecocarcelia acutangulata, assembly GCA_914767995.1. Taxonomy (NCBI): domain Eukaryota; kingdom Metazoa; phylum Arthropoda; class Insecta; order Diptera; family Tachinidae; genus Thecocarcelia; species Thecocarcelia acutangulata. The sequence continues at coordinate 682,868 of OU612099.1, read as the reverse complement.
TTAAATAAAAATAGTTTTTCCTTAAATGTATTGGTGTTTACTCTTCCATATAGAACTTGTGGGCACCACTGATTTATAGCGTCGGAAATGAAAACTTTGCCAACTGGGTAACGTTCGTTTCTTCAAACGAAAAAAGAAATATATGTGTAATTATGTACGAGTATGTATATCCATATATATGTATGTGTATTAATAAGCATGCATGTGTAACTAAAGTTAATACTTTGCACAGCTGGGATGTTTTTATTGTCTTGTAAGAACAACTAATTTCAATGGCAATAAGCGATTGAAGGTTAAAGGCTGTACTGGGCTGCCACTGAGTTCTCCCAGGAATAACTTCACATTACATAAATTGTTTCTTAATTTAAATCGAATTCTTACAGGCAGTTTACCAATTTCGAATGAAAACTAATGCGAAAGAAAGCTAGTCACTCACATTCGAATCAAATTGGGTTTGTCTATCTCACTATTCTTCGTTCACATATTCTTATGTATTTTCATTGAGTTTTGACAGATCGTTCGCAAAGAAAAAAGTTAGACGAGCCCAAATCAATTTTCTTTCGCTTAGATTGCGAACGCAAGTACGCTGTCGAGATTGGTAAACTGGCTGTTAGTTTGCTTGAATTTGAATAATGAAAAAAGCAGGTTAAAGGTTAGCATATTGAACGGCTGAGTAAGCTCGCATTGAGGAAAGCTATCTTGTTGTAAGCTCTCGATTTGCTACGACTTTTTCCCATATAAGATTTGATTATATGCTGAGGCCATACACTATTAACGCTATCACGTAAAAGTGTAAAAGCAACTGTGTAAAAATATTTAAAGTCAAAAGGTCAACTTAAGTATATTTAAAACCATAAAATTTTGCACAAAATATCTCGAAATACATTTAATACCTCGATTCATTATTTTAGAAAAGCTATTTTCGTATATTATTTAGATCAAAGTATCCCGCAACGGAACTTACGATACGTATGGACAATAGTGAAAACAAAAGAAGCTTATTGGTGACAGTAGGGTATCCAACTCTATTGACTCACTGGAGCATCGAAGCAGTGTAGGGTGCGTTACTCTGTTCTATCGTTACTACAATAGATTTTGCTCTGCGAGATAAGGGATCTTGTTCCCAAAACTCACATATTTTTACGTAGCATGCCGGCAGCATACAGAATTCAGCTTTTGTCCAATGAATTGCACAACACATTACAGAGAGAATTCGTTTTTCAGCCAACCACAGTTCGACTGTGGAACAAATTGCCTGCAGAAGTTTTTGCTGCCAACTATAACGTTGGAAAGTTCAAGTCAAATACCCATAAACGCTACTCCCTTTTTCCGCCTCCTCATTTTCATAGCTCTGGTACAATGCACTGCGTATTTAGGGGTCATCCCCTGAAAACTGGTGTAAGATTACTATAAGAATAAAATTATGACTCCGTACAAAATTAGTTTTTTTTGTATGAGAACACACTTTAGTTTGTGATGGTAAAACATTAGATTCTAATGAAAATGATATATGTTGGCTTTGCCCATTACCGTTTGTAAGATGTGCTAGTTATAGTCATCATGTTCGGTGCTAGCTATAGTCATTTCAAAAATATGGCATTAGGTGTACAAATTTGCTTCCGCCGGTTTGCTATATATGGCTGTAGCGGTAAGTGATGGTCGTAACAAATAGATCGTAGATGTCACGCAATAAGCTTAAGTATTTAAAAATATAACGCCATCGAAATATTAGTCGATTTGTGTCTGCATCATAAAGTAATTCTCAATTAAACATTTCGGCTTACGAGTCAAATTCTCGTCATTTGCGGGAAATTTTAATTTTCTTTTTTACAATGAAAAAATCTGCGCCTCAAGGTAAGATCACATGATTGCCGCAATGCACCAATTTTTGCATATTTTTATACCCCAATCGTGAGATTGTACAATTAATTGGTTCATGCGGCAATCGCGGCCAATATTGTTCTTATTTAGACCCATCAAATGCAACCCTGATATGCGATATGCACAATTATTTGGTTCATGCGGCTATCGCGGCCAATATTGTTCTTATTTTGACCCATCAAATACAACCCTGATATGCGATCCAGCCGCAAATTTTGGCAAATATGCGCCAATATTTTTGATTTCTTTTATAAATACACTTTTTTTTTGTTGTATACTCCTTTTATAGCAACACTTGTAATACGAATATAAGAAGAATGGTCGACTTCGTAAACGCAAGCTGCAATGCAAAATTAAAAAAAAAATTCGTATGCAATGCTAAACCTATACCCAAGGTAAAAAGTCCTCGCTCTTGTTCGGATTATAGACCGATAAGTGTGTTGAATGCTTCTTCAAAAGTTCTAGAAGACAAATTGATCAATATCTTTTATCAAAAAATCTATTAAATTCTTTTCAATCAGGGTTTAGACAAGGCTATAATACGACAGGCGTAGTTTTAGATATTACTGAAAATATAGGGTGTTTTTTTAAGCCCGATAGAACTTGAAATTGTAAAAAATAGCACAAAAAATTAAATTGTAATCAAAATTTTTTTTTTATTCGAAAGATCAATACGTGACATTAACATTTGAAAATGATTTCGGGCATATGGGCACCGCGGCTGTTCTTGACGAAGCGCATTCTGGACGTCCAATTTTGGGCCACTTTTTCGAGCACTGCTGGCCGTATGTCACGAACAACACGAACAATGCTGGCCTTCAAGGCGTCAATTGTTGCTGGTTTATCAGCATAAACCAGTGACTTCACGTAGCCCCACAGGAAATAATCGAGAGGTGTCAAATCGCACGACCTTGGAGGCCAATTGACAGGTCCATTTCTCGAAATCAACTTATCGCAAAATTTTGATTTCAGTAAGTCGATGGTTGCGTTCGCCGTACGGCACGTAGCGCCATCCTGTTGAAACCACATCTCCTCCGGATCAATGTCATCCATATTTTCAAACAAAAAATCATTGATCATGGTGCGGTAACGATCTCCATTGACCGTAACGCGAGCTCCGGCCTCATTTTTGAAGAAATAAGGTCCGATGATGCCACCAGCATGAAAACCGCACCAAACAGTGCATTTTTCTGGATGTAATGGAGTCTGTAGGGTCTCTTGTGGATTGGTCTCACTCCATATGCGGCAATTTTGCTTATTAACAAACCCGTTAAGCCAAAAATGCGCCTCGTCGAAGTCGTCTATAAGTTGCGCGAATCGACGACTGATTTTCAAAGTAAATTTGGATAATTTCGTAGCGTTGTTCAAGCGTGAGTCTATTCATGATGATTTGTCAGAGTATACTGAAACAAATAAAAAAAATGTTTCATCAAAATTTAATTTTTTGTGTTACTTTTTACAATTTAAAGTTCTATCTAGCTTAAAAAAACACCCTTTATAAGAAGTAATATGGAAAAATCTTATAACACAGTGCTGGTAATATTGGATTTAAGCAAAGCTTTTGACTCGCTAAGTAATGAAATTTTATGCCACAAGCTGCTCAGATATTTTGGGTTTGGCGCATCTGCCTGTCTTTTAGTGTGGTCTTTTCTACATAATAGATTGCAATATGTTGAACATAAGGGGATATCGTATTCGACTTTAAGGGGATATCGTCTTCGACTTTACAAATTTTTAGAGATGTGCCACAGGGATCTATTCTTGGACCACTCTTTTTTGTAATGTACATGAATGATCTGTATCAAGTAATAGCTTCCAGTAAGTGTTATACATATGCTGATGACATTCAAAATTTGGTACACGATTCCGGTCTGGGTGTTGATCACTTGGAAACTATTGTGAATAAGGAGCTCGAATACGTTAGGCAGTGGTGTGTGTATCTAACTATATGAGTCTGAATGCATCTGAAACCAAAGCAATGTACTTTTCGAATACTTTGAATCGGCCAAACATAATAATTATGAATGAAGCGGTTGAATTCGTCAGTTATTGCAAGACACTTGGTATTCATTTGGATACGAGACTCGAATTTATGTATCATATTAATTGGCTTATATCGCGTATTTCTTTCATCTTGAAAAGACTTTACTGTGTAGGGTTTTTTCTGCCTCTTGATGTGAAAAGAAGAGTTGCACTGTTTTTATACGGAATTGAAACCTTTTCAGGTACGTCACAGCAGAACTTAACTAAATTACGTTTATGTTTTAATCGGGTTGTAAGATTTATGTTCAATCTGGGCTACAGGGATCATGTGTCGGGTAGGGATTTTCAAACTTTCACAAGTCTACGCTCATTGATACAGTTTTACAAGATAATGAAATATGATAAACCTACATATCTTTCAGAAAAATTTGCTTTCGGTAAATCTTCACATTCTACTACAATTGTTTGTCCTAGGCACACTACGTTGCTTATGGCAACGTATTTGGGTACTACGTCAGTGCAAAAGATGGGGGGTTACAATATGGAAAATTCATATATTTACATGAATATTTTTAACTACATATATATAGTTTTTATATCGATTTAGTTTATGAATTCACTTTATGTCATATGATTTCTAGATTAAGTAGGCCTAAGGGCGTGAAGTAAACATGTCTTAAGTGCAACCTTGCGTTGCAGAGACATTTTTTGCATTTTATCGGCATTTAGGAACGTCGCTATGCAACTCATACATAAAACAAATTTCAAACACATTTTATAAAATAGAATAAATTTTTTGGGAAAAATGGACGTAACACAAGATTGTTTATCCATTTTGTTAGCAAGTGCTGAGGAATTATCTCAATCTTCAAAACATATTGATTTGCCAAAGAAACTTATTAAAAAGAGACAACTTTTATTAAGGACAATAAAAATCCCGAGAAGGAAAATAAAAAGTTTGAGGAATGCATTGAATTAATGGATGATGACATTTTTATACCCTTCACAAAAATGTAAAGGGTATTTATAAGTTTGTGATTCCGTTTGTAATTTCTACAGTTTTATTTTGCGACCCTATAAAGTATCTGAAATTCTGAATCAGAATTAATGGAAAAGTCGATTAAGCGATGTCCGTCTGTCCGTCTCTCCGCTGTCGAAATACCGTTTCTGAGAAAATTATTAGACTTAGAAACTTTTTTCTTTCACCATTCTTTTACCCCATCGATTCATGGGTTTGCTATTGAAATTCAGTAATATCGGTCCACGTATAGTTGAGATATATTCAAAATTCCGAAAAATCAATTTTTTTTGCAATTTTGTATGAAAATTTTTGGAAACAAAAGTTGTTTGTTTTGCTTCAAACTTCACACACTTGTTATTATTTTTTCAGATATCGCTCCATACATACCCGAGATATAGCCCAACTCGGATTTTTAATGAAAATGTCGCATAGGCGAAGCTAAACAACTTTTTTTTTGCTTTAAAGTAGTTCTTGTAATAAAATAAGGTTATATAAATATGGAAAATGAAAATTTCCGATATCGGTCCATATATACCCGAGCTATAGCCTAAATCGGGGTTTTCATGAACATGCGGCGTAAGCAAACTTAAACAACTTTTTTTGCTTAAAAGTAGTTCTGGTAATAACATTAGATTATATAAATATGCAAAATGACAATTTCCGATATCGGTCCATATGTACCCCAGATATACCCTGAACCGGGTTTTTCATGAAAATGTCCCGTAAGAAAACTTAAACAACTTTTTTTGCTTAAAAGCAGTTCTGGTAATAAAAGAAGGTTATATAAATATGGAAAAAGAAAATTTCCGATATCGGTCCATATATACCCGAGATATAGCCTAAACCGGGTTTTTAATGAAAAAATTTGTTTATGCTTAAAAGCAGTTCTGGTAATAAAATAAGGTTATATAAATATGGAAAAAGAAAATTTCCGATATCGGTCCATATATACCCGAGAAATAGCCTGAACCGATTTTTCCATTAATATTTTTTTTTTGCTGAAAAATTTTCTCGTTATAAAAGAAGGTTACTAAAATACAGAAAATAGAAAATTCCGATATCGGTTCATATATAACCGGACATATTTAGGTCACATTTTTAAATATACTATACATATACGTGACTATCGTGAATGGTATTTTAGATTCGGCCCAGCCGAATATACTACACTCTTACTTGTTTCCTTTTAAATCAATATATTAAAGTAATGTTAAAAAAAATTTTTTTATTACATAATAATAAATATATTCTTCATTTGAAGTATAAAACAAAAAAAAAAAAAAACAAAAAATATTATTGAAAATTTAATATTATTCTATAATATACTTGAGAGCTCTGAAAAGGGACTGTGTGTATTTGTAAATATTAATTATTGTTTATTGTAGTTTTTCTTGTTAAATTTTCTAATTTTGCAAATTAATAAACGAAAAAAAAAAAAAACGATTATATGGCTTTTCATTTTATATGTTTTATAAAAATCTATTGAAAATTTTACATTGCTTTTAATTTTACAGCTGTTGCATATAAATGCGTTTTAAGCGTCTAAAATCACTAAAATATACTTTAATCTAAAAAGTAAGCATCACTAGTATTACAAGATGTACAAATCTGGTTGTTTTGCGTTCCAGCAGTTTTGGGTAATATTTGCAAATTTAGAGAGTAATTTGCTTTTTACTCCCATTAGTCCGACCTAGTCCAAGATTTCTTGGAACACACCTAATATTTATCTCCATATAGAGGTAAATGGTTGATGTTGTAAGTTAGTCAGATTTATGCCAACTTTTGTCAAGTTTTTGCAATTTCAAGCAAAAAAACAGCTTTTCGCGCTTATATTCTGAAGAAGTACTGATTAAACAATATATATAGCTATTTTTAGTAACTCCTACTTGTCTATTAGTTGACATTTCATAGGTGCTAAACTAACAATCAGTAGACGTGGAAACCTTCGAAGAACATTTTCAAACTTTTAACTCTACAGAAAATTATTTTCAAGCCTTTAACTCGATATAGAGTTAAATGTTTGAAAATGCTTTTCCCAATCTACCGATGGTTAGGTTAGCACCTATGAAATATAGACACATAAATAGCTAGGGGTCACTGAAAAACGCGGTATATATTGTTTGATTAGTAGTTGTTCGAAATATATTTGCGAAATTGAAAAAAAATCATAAGTCAAAGAGTGGTTGACAAAAGCTCACATATATCTAACAAACTTTCAACTGATGTTCATATTTCATATAAATTTTTTTCATTTAAATTTTTTATTTATTTAACTTTTTGTTCTTTGGGTACTTTCTCAGAGCGAGGCGTTTGCGGGTAAGGCCGCCGTAAGCCTAACAGTTATTTGTGTCTTCCCGAAAACGCCAAAAACTTTTAATGAATATTTTTATTCGGTACTCTCGCCTATTGTACCTGACATACAAGTTCGTGAACACCTTTAATTTAGTATTCATTACATCACTAGAGTGTGGGTACTGAAGTATAGTGTGATATAGTCCATCCACGAATGTGTATCTTTTTATTAACTTATGAATATATACATATGTATGTATGTAGGTATGGAAATATGTATGTATACTAGGTGTATGTGAATACGAATGTAGAAATAAAAATTTATATAGGAACATACATATGTATGTATGTACATATATATTCACTCATATCTACGATTAAACAGTTTTTTCGCTACACTTGGATGCTTCATGCAGCTGTGTGTGTGTGTGCAAGTGTATATACATATTCATTTATTTATGTATTTCTTTTACAAAAACTCAAACGAAGCATGATGTTAATGATAATGTAATGTAGCACGCGCGAGATTCTTTTTTTTTCCTTTTTTTTGTTTCTGTTTTTTTTTTGTTTTTTTTTTTTGAAAGTAGCGAGTGAGCGCGAAGACACAAATGCAAGATAAGGCGCGTGCCAAGGTAAACTGTTAATATAATATCAAAAACCACACATAGGTAGGTATACATACACACATGAAGCAAGCCAAGTTACTTCCATAAACAACAACTAGCAAGTGAAGAAAATCTGCTGCATATCAGCACATATGTATGTACACATACTCGTATGGATGTAAGTATGTGCGGTGTATATGGGCATCCCAGTTGGTCATGCAGGCATCGAGCAATCAAATCTTCTGACTGAATTGTCATCTGCTTAACAAAACAATTATAATTTCACGGCATCTTTTTGTGGTTAATGAAGTGATCGTGAAACTATATCTCTTTAATGATGTGTGCAACATTGTTTTTTTTATCTTACTTATGTTAAGGTAGGCAGTATTTGAAATAGTTGTATTTGAAATACTTGAATTTAAAATACTTGTATCGGGTGGTTAAATTTCAAGGGCCGATGTTGAATGTGAACCACACCTAAACGCCAAGTTTTTTTTCCAAATTTTATTTGACATTTCTCTATTTCAGATTTACTCAATTTGAACCATGGGGAGATACACAATCCAACAACGTGTTAAAGTTATCCAGACTTATTATGAAAATGGGCGTTCAAATCAAAATGCATATTCATGCACTTCATCTTCAGTGATGAGGCACATTTTCATCTCAGTGGATTCGTCAATAAACAGAATTGGCGCATTTGGGCGAATGAGAATCCAAGAGTGACTGTCGAAAAACCAATGCACCCACAAAGACTGACAGTTTGGTGCGGTTTATGTGCTGGCGGCATCATCGGGCCGTATTTTTCCCAAAATGAGGCCGGTTAGGCAGTTACTGTGAATGGTGTTCGCTATCGTGAGAAGATAACGAACTTTTTATGGCCCGAATTGGAAGATATGGATGTAGACGATATGTGGTTTCAGCAGGACGGTGCCACTTGCCACACAGCTAACGAAACAATTGCTCTTTTGCGCAACAAATTCAATGGCCGTGTTATCTCACGTAATGGCGATGTCAATTGGCCGCCAAGATCATGTGATTTGACACCGTTGGACTTTTTTCTTTGGGGTTATTTGAAAGAAAAGGTATACGTCGATAAGCCAGCAATAATTCAACAGCTAAAGAATGAGATAATTCGGCACATTAACGGCATAGAACTCCATTATGCCTCAGGGTCATCGAAAATTTGGACCATCGGATGGAGGTGTGCCGCCGTAGTCGCGGCGCCCATTTGGCCGATATTTTGTTCCATACATAATTGAGTAATACCAATATATCATAATAAAATAAAATTACAATAATTTCTTAAATAGCTTGTGTTTTATTCAAAACCAACATCGGCCCTTGAAATTTAACCACCCTTTATTTGAAATACAAATACGTATTTTGTAAAAGTATTTTGTATTTCAAATACATGTGGCTCAAAAATACATTTGCACAAAATACATTTATTTATTATAATAAGTTCAAAATAAGTTGTTTCACACAAAAGCTAAAATTGCTGGAAACTACGACCATTAAAATGTCTATCATTTCGCAACACTGCAACTCAGATTTCAATTGTTTTGCCTAGAGCAAATTAATTTTAAACTAATCAGGTGATATAAATAAGAATTTGCACATATTTGCCACCACCTTATTCTCAACGCTTAGGATTATGATTGGAAATGATTTTTATTATGAAAAACTTTAGATTGTGAGAACGAGATTAGATCGACTGCAATATAATGCTTTGAGGCATTTGAGTTGTATTTTAACAAAATTAATGGAGAGCTTGGAATGAATCATTAATGAGTTTTTCATGCTGACAACTAAAGCAAATGAGCCATATTGGTGTCATGTTTTCACCTTAGTTTCAAAATGCGGTGGTTACCAGAAAGCATCTCAGTAAAAGAAAGGCAAAGAATTCAAAATCTTGCAATAGACACCTTGGAGGAAAATTACAAAAAACCTGTAACCATGTCTGGATGCAGAAGAAGAAGTAGTAGTTGCAGTAAAGATGAAGAAGATTTTATTGTTGTTGTGGACAACACATTGATCAACCTCGTAAATCAAATTTTGAACTTGATTTTATCAGTTTTCTAAATGATATAAGCAAGGATCTTGCCACTCTGGAAAACCATCCAAATATCAAAAATGCATTTATAGAATTTGACAGCAGCTTGTGCTCCTCAGAACCTGTAGAAAGATTATTGTTTGTCGGATTGAAGTATCTAGTTTTTATAAAAGGAAATACTTGTTTTGCCGAATGAATCTTTTATTTACTATCTATCAAGTGCTAAATATTAGGTTTGTGCCTTTAGTTTCCCAGCAAGTATAGTTTACGAACGTACGGCATACGTGTATATATGTAAAATGTATGTAATGATAAATGCATATAATAAAAAATAAGACAATTTTATATAATATTATAAAACTTTATTTCTAATACTTGAATACAAGTTAAATGCAGTTGTAAGTATGAATATATGTATATACCGTCGTCTAAAACGCAAAAGAACGTAACTGTTAAAATTTTTTTAGTCCGTAATTTTTATTAAATGTATAATATGAGTATCCACAAATTTTAATAGGCTTTCAATATTACGCGAGTTACGGCCTTTTGTGTTTTATATGGCAATATACCACTTATTTTTATTAAATTTGAGTACATATGTAAAATAAAATATGTACCTAAAACCAGAGAGGTACATTTTTATGAGACCGAAATACAAAAATGTATTTGTATCCTTTATTTGTATTTTAAATACGCAGCTTGAAAGTATTTTGTATTTGAAATACACAACTTGAAAGTATTTTGTATGTTGTATTTGAAATACATAAGGTGTGTGCTTTGCCCAGGCTTGGTAGGATCATATGATTGTCACAATGCAACAAGTTTTGCTTATTTTTATACCCCAATCGTGTGATTGCACAGTTATTTGGTTCAATGCGGCAAATATTGTTCTAATGCAACCCTGATTCGGCAATCGTGTCACTACTTCATATGCAATAGTGCGGCAATAAAAATGCCACAAATGCAACGATATTTCATCTATTACTATACTCTATGTGTGCTCCTTTTATTGTAACACTTGTAATAAGAAAATGCAAACGATATTCATTTATTTTATATTATAATTATATGTACATGCTTTCTTATGTACAGTATTGGGCAAAACCTAAGAAACGCTGCTTGATTTTAGCTTGTAGTCAAAATTATATTTAAATGAACATATTTCAATTCAATGCTTTAATGCAGTTTTATTAGTAAATGTGTCATACAAAATTACCAAAAAAAATTTTTGTAATTATCTCTCACCTAACGGTTCTTTTAGTGCAACAACAAAAAATACTCAAAAATTCATTGGGCAAAACCTAAGAAACTTTTAATATTTGGTATAATAAACATTATTTTTTATTACTGCGGCGCACCGACGCGGCATAGATTTGATTAAATTATCAATTATTTTTGGATCTATGCGTATCCATTCATTCTCCAGACACGAAAATAAATCGTCTCTCTAGGAAAATCGTTTCGATCCAACATTCCTCTTCAATATGGAAAATAAATTTTCGATTCGGTTCAAATCGGGCGATTGAGCCGGCCAATCAAGCACTTGAATCCCTTTCGATTGTATCCAGTCCTTCACCAACTTCGATGAGTGTTTCGGATCGTTATCATGTTGAAACACCCATCGAAGTGGCATATTCCACTCGGCATGTGGCAACGTCTTATTTTCTAAAATGTCCCTATACACAAATTCGTCCATTTCGGTAGAAATTCTGTGGAACGGCCCTAGACCAAGACCTGAAAAACTCGTCCACACCATCACTCTGCCACCTCAATGCTTGATAGCGGTTTTTACAATATCGGAGTTTAAGCCTTTCACCTGTATTGCGCCTCAATTTAAGCAAGTCTTGGGCAAAATAAAATTTTTTTAAAATGATACAAAGCAAAAATATTTTTAAATATCATCGTCTTTCTGTTTTCAGCGTTTTTTTTTTGCTCACTTTCAACCACTACTCAACAAATTAAGACTAATGCAACAGCTGGTTCGCGGTATTGCCACACTTTAGAAGTGCGTGATTGATATATTGCAATTATTGCCACAAAATCGTTTTTCACAACCTTGCGGCAATAAAATTTGCTCCGGTGTACTTTTATTTCATACGGAATTAGTAATAAACATACATATATAGAAAATACGGACAACGGTAAAAAAAGAGAAAAAAGAAAAAACAAAAACAAATACGTGTACACAACTTGCCACCTATTACGGTGCAATCCGGCCTTATACGAATTTAATTAATGAACATACACATATTGGAACTACGGACAGCAGTAACAAAAGACGTGTGCCCCTGATGAGAGACATTTTCTTGGATTTTTCTTGCTATTCACTAGGTGATAGCTTTAAAAACAGCTTAAAAAAATTGTAAATGGCACGACTGAAATGCAAAAAAGGAGCTGTTTTAATATTTAATTTTGTAATATTTATATATATTACTAAACCGAATACTAAGTACCTCGCACTATTTTAGCAATAGCTAATATAAAATTTTCTAAATTTCCCTCAGCCATTTTGAATGCAAAAATGCTTTTTAATATTTGTAAAGACATAAAGAAAACAATATCAGCTGTTTATTATATTTCATTATATTTAGGTAGCTGGCTACAGGCTACATTTGTAGTCGTATGTTCGTGTAGCCTGCTGTCTCGAATGTGTCCCCCCGGGGAACAGGTTTTGCCTTGGCGTATTCCTAACTAAGCGCTCTGTTTTTCGGGGAAAAGAGGGGAAGGGGTCCCTCGTTTGGTGTGGCAAACAAAACTCTAGGACTTATGACTTATGTTGTGTTGGCTTCCGAAACCCTTACCAATGGTATAAATTGGCAGAACGGGGATCAGCATGGCTCCCGGGAAGTTCTGCTTGCGGTTCGACTCGGGCTGATCATGGTTGAGGTGCCTACCTTGGCTGAAACGTTCTGGCTGTTGTTGAAACCTAAAACGCAGGAAAGGAGTGTTAGTATCCTTGATAATTGTTTGGTGATGGCTTTTTTCGAGAGCTAACAATCTCCCTGTTGCCTATACAACAGATACGTGTACTGTAAGGAACCAGTGGTGATGATTGACGGGTGAGTTGGTTTAAGGGCTGATGCTCTTAATGGGCTTCGGCCTACCAACTCATTAAGCCTTGTCTTCCATTGATTGCTGGGAAATTGCATACATGTGGGATTAGAAAGCCCGAACTCCTCAACAAGAAGTTGTTCATATGACCGCAATCATATGACAAGAATTGCTACCTGTGTGAGCCTAGCAAGCCACACGGGGGCGGTGGTGAATCGTGAAAAACTCACTTCGTGGAACTGATCCACCATCAGGTTAGGCCGTCAAGGCAGGTACTGATGTAAATCATTTTCACTGTTGTCACGAATGTGTTTAATGCTTTAAACATCTAATTAAAATAACGATATGCACGCTGAGCCAAATAATATATTGAGAAAATTTTCAATTACGCACTGTTCTATACAAAATTGAAAAACAAGAAAACAAATATTTTAATAAAAATAAACAAGTATGCTCGTAATTTTGTACCACACTGTATAACATAAAACGCTGGTAACGTACCAGACTCAGTGAGTTGTATTAATCCAATGAATGAAGAATGGATATGCGCGACTAGATGTCTTGCAGCCACAGTCAACTGGGATATACGTCCAAGAGTCATTGTTCACATGTATCTATGTTTTCTAAAATACTTTAAATTCATTATTATTATAAACACAATTTCACCTACCCTGTGATCATATTTTACTACGGAAGTAACATCAGTCTGATTAACCTCGTTGTAAAAGTCGTAAAAGTATCATCCACCAAAGAAAGAGAAAAAGAAATGAACTAATTTTTATGTACTCGTATAACCCATTCAAATCAACTCGAGATGACAAAAAGTTCAATAAAGTTGATACAAATTGAGCTCCGTTGGCCACGTCTTTATTGGCCGCTTTTAATTGCAGTTACAACATGTTGCCTTACTAATTACATATACTATGTATGTATGTACTTATAAACTTAAGAGCTCGCATACTTAGTTACACTGAAAAAAAAAAAAATTATTTGATACTTGTATGCATTTTGGCGATAAACACACACGTACCACGAGTGCAGGGCAATACTGCTATTAACATTGAAATTAAATTAAAGATTCGCCCAGAACTGGTTTAGCAGACAACAGTACTGACAAACTCTTGGGAACGTTATCTGTCTAATACATAAAATATCGTTGACTGATAGTCAAAAATCACTAAGTACGGTGATGATTAAATATAAGAATGCAGTTATACTTGTATCGTCCCAAAATCTCGTAGATTTGAATGAAAATATTTAACAAAGCCTTTGAAACTACAACTGTGTTTCTTTTCTCTACTTTGAGCTCTTGTGGGATCCCAATTTGCAGGAAAAGCCTTGCCGTTTTGAGAGAATAGTATGCTTCCTCTTCTAGCACGAAACAGTCCGTACTTTTTCTACGGGCTAGATTGGGCAAGTAGTTAAGCAATCAGCTGTTCGAAAAATAAATAATAACAAAGAAACAAAGTTCATTTGAATCAACTTGTATACAAATCATTTCAGAGTATTTATATAAATAAAGGGTGGTTAAATTTCAAGGGCCAATGTTGATTTTGAATAAAACACAAACTATTTAGGAAATTATTGTAATTTTATTTTATTATGATATATTGGTATTACTCAAGTATGTATGGAACAAAATATCGGCCAAATGGGCGCCGCGACCACGGCGGCTTACCTCCATCCGATGGTCCAAATTTTCGATGACCCTGAGGCATAATGGAGGTTCTATGCCGTTAATGTGCCGAATTATCTCATTCTTTAGCTGTTGAATTGTTGCTGGCTTATCGACGTACACCTTTTCTTTCAAATAACCCCAAAGAAAAAAGTCCAACGGTGTCAAATCACATGATCTTGGCGGCCAATTGACATCGCCATTACGTGAGATAACATGGCCATTGAATTTGTTGCGCAAAAGAGCAATTGTTTCGTTAGCTGTGTGGCAAGTGGCACCGTCCTGCTGAAACCACATATCGTCTACATCCATATCTTCCAATTCGGGCCATAAAAAGTTCGTTATCATCTCACGATAGCGAACACCATTCACAGTAACTGCCTAACCGGCCTCATTTTGGGAAAAATACGGCCCGATGATGCCGCCAGCACATAAACCGCACCAAACTGTCAGTCTTTGTGGGTGCATTGGTTTTTCGACAGTCACTCTTGGATTCTCATTCGCCCAAATGCGCCAATTCTGTTTATTGACGAATCCACTGAGATGAAAATGTGCCTCATCACTGAAGATGATTTTCTTCGAAAATTGATCATCATTTTCATAACAAGTCTGGATAACTTTAACACTTTGTTGGATTGTGTATCTCTCCATGGTTCAAATTGAGTAAGTCTGAAATAGAGAAATGTCAAATAAAATTCGGAAAAAAACTTGGCGTTTAGGTGTGGTTCACATTCAACATCGGCCCTTGAAATTTAACCACCCGATATTAAGTAAAAAGGAATGTACGAGTACAAAAAAAAAAAAAAAAATTAAGAGCCCAAAAGTGTAAAATATCACAATATTTTTTCGTAAAACGAAATGCCAATTTTTGTTGCCACATCAAAACACAGCAATGTTTTATTTTTGGCTAAAAATCTGGCTTTTAGAGTTACCGTACTTTAGGTAAATTTTATCTGTATGTGAGAGAAACTTGTGCATGCTCTCTTTTGCACGACGTGGAATTCGTCTTGTAAAAGTATTTTTTTTTTTTACTGCAGCGTAGTATTTTCAAGTACTATTGTGAACAAAATCACAGTTGTGTAGTAGAGTATTTACAAAAATCTACTAGATTTCGCCAAAATCTAGTGGCAAAGAAGATTTCATTTTGTATGGGAAATCTTGTCAAAATCAACTGTCCAAACTACTTTGGACAAACAATATTTTTTTAATCTATATATATTTAAAAATAAGTGTACAATTGGATGTCACCACTAACTGCGCAAACGGGTAGACCGATTTCAAAAAAAAAACTTAACTGTAGATGGTTTATGTGAAGTTTGCACAAAACCGGTTTCGGAGATATAGCATTCAGATTTTCCTATATATTCCCATATAAATATTAACAAATTGCCTTTCATTTTTCATATTATCACTTGAAAAGTTATCAAACCACGTATCGTAATGTCTTATGAGTACAACGACATTCGGCCTGTTCAGCTGAATTTATTCAGTTATTATTGCGATCGTCGTTTTCTGTGCGCTGACCATTCAATTTTCCACTTGCTATACACCTGCACTGTAAAATAGAAATGCGTTATTGTTGTTCTTGCTGTTAAAACGATACTTTTATGCAAATCATAAAATTTTTTGTTTAGCAAGAACGTTTGGTCTCTCTCAAGGCGAATTCATTACCAGGTGAACTTAACAGCACAGGTGATTATTTTTTGCTTCTCGCGTTTTTTCCAATGAGACTGTCAAATTTTGTTTCTTTTGTTTACAAACTTTTTCGCGCCATTTTAATCTGAAGGTTTTTTTGCATGATTTAGTGCAATTTCAAGAAATTTGTGTGAATTTAAAAGTGAAAAACTAATATAATCTGTGATTTTAATTACAAACAATTATAAAAGCTTATATTTAACGTTTATATAAAATTTTTTCTCTGCTGAGCAATCTTAGGCGAATTTAGATTATGACATTCACGATATGTTTTACAATAACAAAACACATAGTACTGAATTCGCCGTTCCGCTTGCACTCACCTGTATAAAGTCGCCTTGGGTCTCTCTTATTTGAACGTTAAGCTGGCGACTTGCTTTTTTACCTCTAGCTCTCTTTTCTATCATTCATTCCCACTTTTTTGTCCACAATCATTTCAAAAGAAATTTGGAGCAAATTTATACAGGAAAACAATTTTCAAATTTCTCACGCATTGATTTACAGTTTTGTCAAAAACACAATGTAAACAAAATAGTGACAAATTGAAACCACCGCCCTGGTTTAAACGTATTTAATTTCGGTCTATTCTGAAATTCATGCGGGTTTGAATATTTTTCTGATGAAAAAGTGAAGTGGCTTCACGTGCATTAAAATCTTATGTATGTGTCATTGTAGTTGTTACAAATCTTTGCATTTGAGCCTTTTTCCTTTTTGAAAGTAATGCTCGATCAAATGTAGGCCGGCGTGCACGTTCTACCAATCATATATATTTCTTCAGAAGAGATCACTAACTGATCGATTATCTCAAAACCAATTGCAATGCTCGATCTTAAAATATATCTGCGTATCGCGATAATTTACAAGAACTGCATTTCATGTTGTATGAGGCATGAAATATGCTGATTTTAATTATGACCGCATGGACGGACTTCTTTTGGTGCGACAAGATCGAAATATAAGATATTATAAGCCTTAATTTTTCCTAAAAAGTTACCCTATATCACGGAAGATAACGACGATTTTTTAACATATATATGTACTTATTTGTGATATTTACAATTAATTGAACTAACGCAGAAAGAATAGATGTCATATTGATAAAAAAAAGTTGCACTATTTGTGTAAGTTTCCTGTGAAAAGGATTTTTGGCCGGATTGATAATTTAAATTATTAAGTAAAAATAGCTTTTTCACTTAAAAGCAAAAATTATTGAGTAGAAAAAAACTGTTGTTAATATGTAAAATCTGCAAAATATACTGAACAAAAAAATTGTTAAAGAAACAACAACTCTTCACTGTCATGTGACAACCTTTGAAATTTATTTATTGAATAACAATCAATAATTCGGAAAACTTCTTATTAATTGCATTTTATTAAGAGATATTTCCAAGAACTCAATATTAATAATAATTTAATTGAGCCAATACAAATTTGATTAAATTTATGGTTTTTTATTAATAATATAACTTGATTGAAAAAGAATCTCATCTATTTTTTTTTCTGTGTAAAGAGAGTCACCTAATTTGATATCACAAATTCGCAAGCAATTTCACTTTGAATCCAAAAATTCAGATCGGCGGCATCACGTTCGCTCAACCAATCATGATTTTTGTAACTTTTTGCGGATGAGCTCAGATGTTGATTCTGTAAAATAGCAGCAAAGGACGGTGAATTGCATACAACCAGCATATTGGTGGAATAGATGACAATATTTCAAGATATGCTTGACCCCATTTTCACAAACTATCAATCCGATACGAATAGTGGTCGGCTGAACTTACTTTTTTGTTAGAACTGCGTGTAAATGAAATGAATCCAATGTTCATAATTGTTATTATGGGTAAAATAAATTTTACGTGATACTTTAGTTGTTCTTAGAAGTAGATGCACTGTTGCCAGAAATGCAGATTTATCTTCATTTTGCAGATTTTTCCTCTCCAAAAACACTAAATGAAGATTTGAAGATTTTTGGCCTAAAAACGCAGATTTTAAAAATTTTTAATAATAAAGTAACTTTTTGCACTTTTTTTCCTTATATTTCTACTAGCATTTGTTTACGTTATGTTAGAAAGAAAATATCAAGCGTTCATGTCATAAAATAGACAAAATGGAATAACATTTTTTTTGATGTTATGTAAGAAAATTAAGCGAAATTTCAAAAAAATTATAAAGGTTGAAAGCTGCAATTGTATGTTTTTGGACTCGAAGTTCAAAAAGTTACTTTGTTAAAGCAACTTTGGCAAGTTTCAAGAAAGTAATATGACCTTATTTATACGATAATTTAAGGTCATTTTTTTATAATACTCTTCTAAAATGGCTACCAACCAAAATCGTGTTACATTTTGACGACGATTTTTAAGTCATGTCTTTTTCTTTAATTTAATTTTTTTTTTAATTGTCGATGAACAATTCGTTTGTCTCTTTTAACCCTTTTGCTAATATCGTTGTCAGTCAAATGAAAATAAAACATTTTTAAAAACATAACAAATGAGTCAAAATTAGAAAAAAACTTGCAAAATGTTTTTCGTTTTATTGACAATTTTTTAGTACAACAAGAAATGCCGTCTAGACATGACTTTAAGCCATCCTGAAAATCTGCTCTATCTAAAATATTTATTTATTTATTTAAATTTGTAAAGTATAGGATGCACAACATGGGCGGAGTGACGAATACCTTATGCCCACGATAGCAATAGCAATAATTTACATCAGCGCTGTGGCTAACTACAACGACTTAAGGCCCATTTAGCCGACCGTAAATGTAGAAATGTAGTCGGACCAGCTGATCGTTTTTGTTGTACGAGAAACTATGAAAATGCTTATCTGACTGTAATGAAATGTAACCGTAGAAAATAGAGGGCCAGTTTCACGATAGCGAAGCTGTTTCAGAGCCCACATATTGAAAAAAATTGTAGATCGTCTGCATAGATCAAAATATTGAAAAATGCGTAATAAACATCGGTCTGTCTGTCCTTTATCTTTTTAATCCGTAAAATTTCCATTCATTTTGGTTTCTTTACCAATTCGTAGTTTTTTTTTTTTTGCCAAATAAAATCCTCTTTACCTCTTATAAATCGTAATTGTTTGCTAATTACCTCTTATAAGTCGTAATGAAAATAACAGAAACATAGAGAGAATGAGTTTTTGTTTACCGCTATTTTTTTGCTTATTTCCTTAAGATCAGTTTATTATGAGTACTAAAGATACGATTTTCAGAGCAAATTGTTTCAAGAAATTCTGATTCCAACTGGCCACCAAGACCAGTTTGATACTTCGGGCTTATGCGAATAAGTCAGAAACGGTTCTTGAGCTCTAATCCGAGATCGATCGCGTCATCGGAGAGATATAGCCAGATCTCTATTAAAAAGTGCTGGAAAATTTTGTGGAAAGACTAATGGCCTGTCATTAGAACCGTGGGATATTTAACAGATAGTTTTTTAATCGGTGAAAGAATGAACAAAATAGAGGAGGGAAAAGGCTGTAAAGTTTGGCCTATTTATACATAAATAAGACCTGTTAGCTGTAAAACTTTACTTGAATGTGAATATAAAATGGGTATTTATTCAAACACATAGGACCTGCTTGTGACAAAAACTTTTACACCAGCGTTGTTAAAATCGTTTTCAACAAAAAGTTTCATGCTTGAAACGTGGGTCGAAATGGGCAACGAATTTATTCAATCAAAAATGGTCACATGGATATATTAGCACCAAAAGGGCAACGCTGAACAAAACCAGCAGCACACTAAAATTTAAGTGTGGACACGAAAATAGCTTCTATAGAATATATCAAATGCTTTGCTGACAATTGTTCTTAGCATGGACGAGGAGAACAACGAGAAGAAAGTAGTCTAGTCACATACCGACTGCAATGGTTAGCCAAGGCGCGCTAAATGCTTCTAAATTGCAGTAGTTAGGTCAATCACCAACATATCAACTGGGAATGCAATTAAAATAGTAGAGTCACGAACTCATATGCATTCATTTTTAAAGTCTGCAGATAGTCTGGCAGTCACAAACAAAACAATATATAAAAGAAGTCTCCTACAGGGCAACCCAAATTGATGCCATCTAGCTGTCAAGAATTCCCATTTACACATAAAATAATTGAAACTAGCATTGCCATTTGGGTCAACTCAAAAATTCTCGTTCACATACAAAATAATTGAAACTAGCATTGCCATTTCGGGCAACTCAAATTAATGCCCTCTAAGTGTCAAAAATTCTCACGCACATACAAAATAATTGAAACTAGCATTGCCATTTCGGGCAAATGAAATTGATGCCATCTATCTGCCAAAAATTATTATTTCCACGCAAAATAATTGAGACTAGCATTGCCATAATGAAGCCACCATTCTGATATTGAAGATATTACAAAACAAAATAGTTTTATAATCTTTTTCTCAAAACGAAGACTTTTGACGCCCCTTTTCATGATCTCTGATAAAATGTCTGTTAATATAATCAATTGTTTATTTAGCTAACGGCTACAATTTAATCAGCGGTTACAGATTTTTATTTCGTCATCTCGCTTTTAGTTAACAAAAGTATTTAATGGAAGTGTGGCAATACTTTTGGTTTGTTTACATAGAAAATTGTTACGAGAAGGCGGCATTTTTTAGATTATAAAAGAAAAATTTTGTTTAATATAAAAATTCTGGCAAGTCAAATTACAACATTACCTTAAATGAACTTGCATTTAACATAATTTTTTGTTTTCAATATGTTCCCAAATGACGACACTGATCTAAAGGAATCCAATTTCGAGGAAAGACAAAGGTAAGAAACAGCTCATTGTAAAAAAGAATTACTGCGGAGCATATTGATTTTATGCACAGGTCTTCAAACTTTACACGCCATGCAGAGAACTTCAACATCGTGGTTTTTCTTGATTTTATTCAGCACAAAAATTTGTTTTCGTTGTAAATAATGAAAAATTCAATGATGATTAAAAATTAAATTCATTCTACTGCACTCATCAAATTTTGATTATGAGCAGGGGTCTAGGGATCGAATTAACCATCGTACCGAATGACATTACGATGAATCTAGATTATGGCAAGCGATGCATATCTGATCGTAATTTAAACAAAATGTTATACATAAATTAAAGACCATATCGCTCCTTTATTGCAACATAGTCATATCTAAAAAAATGAGAATTTCGAGTTAACTATGCAAAATTGTTAACAGTACTACCTTTTATATTGTGCAAAAAATTTCTAAGATTTGTATGGAAACTAAAAATTTGAAATGTTTTTTTTATTATTATAATTATATTCATTCTGCTGCACTCATCAAATTTTGATTATGAGCAGGGGTCTAGGGATCGAATTAACTATCGTACCGAATGACATTACGATGAATCCAGATTATGGTAAGCGGTGCATATCTGATCGTAATTTAAACAAAATGTTATAAATTAAAGACCATATCGCTCCTTTATTGCAACATAGTCATATATAAAAAAATGAGAATTTCGAGTTAACTATTCAGAATTGTTAACAGTACTACCTTTTATATTGTGCAAAAAATATCTAAGATTTGTATGGAAACTAAAAATTTGAAATGTTTTTTTTTCGAAACAAGCTTTTTTTAGTTCTGACTATGTTGCAATAAAGGAGCGATAAGTTTGCTAAAAGTACGATTACTAAAAAGAAATTATTTTACTTTTTTATATTATTGCAAAACAATTCATTCGATATCGTATGATATCATGATAAATGAAAAATTTCGATAATATTGCTGGATATCGTATGCGGTGTTTTGGCCCCAGAATTAACTAAAGCATTTCATGAAAAAGTTCGCACATGCAAGACAAGGGCTTGCAGTAAATTCGTCGTGTCGAATCGCTCTTATTCTCATTAAATCATACAACATGTTCGCGACCGTACGTCTGTGTGCCTTGAGCAATATGATATATGTACCAAAAACAATGCAAAGAACATGCACAAGTCTGATCATTTGATGAAAGAGGCTTGTCTTTTGTTTGTTTGTTATTGTCAAACTTGTGTCCGATTAATGGATCAATTTTAGTTGAATTGCATACGTCGAAATACAGATGCAAATATGCCGGACGATAAGTTTTATTGTAAGTCACTGTAAAGGAGAATAAATCAAATACAAATAAAAAGTAATAATAAATATTGTGTGCAATATCGAACTGCATATAAAATTAATATTTTCTTTAAAAAATTTCCTATTTTGCCATAGACAACAGGAATAGGCATCAAAAACCAATGTAAATTAAAATCCAATAAAGTTTGCCTTTCTTGATAGGAATGAACGAATTCACAATGATTTCTTGCTTTTTGTTCCTCAATGTCTTATCAAAATTCTGATTGTTGATGGGAAAAGACGAGCTCATAAGTTGACAAGTTTGATCAGACCTATGATAAAAAATAAGCAGTTGTTCAAGCTATGTGTGGTTCGATTGCCTTAAAATGAGCAACGTATATAAAAGTTCGAGCAAGTTTGATTACTCTATTCATTGCCACTTTGAAAAAGATAATTTTTATGTTGCAGCCGATATGTAAACCATCAGAACCAACAAAGAGGCATATGTTCGATTGCTTTAAAATGAGCAATAATAGAGAGTGTGCAAGTTTGATCATTTGCAAATAAGTCCCAATTTTCACGAGGCAATTTTAGTTGCGCAATTCTTATCGAATTTTCTGTAAAACTTGCTTTTATGTTCACACACAGCAATTTTACTTGAACAACTTTCGTTTTCTATTGCTTACAGTTTCTTAATCTTACATGTACTGTATTCTCAAATTTTTTCATTTAATTTGCACTTCTTCTAAATTTACACTGCTGTGTATTTTTTGAAGTTGTCCACAATATTTAAAAAAAATATTTTTTTCAAATGAATTAAAATATCACAATTTCGCGCAAATATTACTTTCATCACGGACAACATATCAATACATAAAAGAAACACAAATGAAAGAAAATGTAAAATTTCTGACATTACGAATGATAGCACAAAACGACTCTTCACTTATTTGTCCACAAACTCAAGAATTGCGCAACTAAAGTTGCTTCGTGGAAATTGGAACTAAGAGACAAGTTTTTTGGATTTTCTTATTCTTGAACGATTTTTAATTAACAAGTGAAGTTATCTGGTCCCACGAGAAATACGTGTTAATTTCACTTTTATAGTGTACACCAAGACCACAAGTCTGTAAGTTGGTAGCAAAACATTGTCTGTCCAACGTCTAAAAATTTTTTTCAACTGTTTGACAAACATTTTCAAAAGAATTTGAAAATCTTAAGATGGATTTTTTACAATACAAATTTGCTGCGATCAATAATTTTTGATTGAAGAACACAAGAAAAATAATAATGAAATCTTTAGCTGGGGCACAACAGCTGTTTCGTAGTCACTACACTACTCACCAGCACCCATTTTCAGATTTGTACTCGGATCATGACGTATCATGAACTGCTGCTTTAAGCACTCAACCACCGAGCATATAATTATTCTCTATCTATGTATATTCATATCATATTGAATCACATATCGACACTTAAAATCCAAAAGGTCGTAGAAGCACTTTGATGCTTTTTTGCAGTAGAAGAAGAAAACTTTATAAATTTATGACTATTTATTTTTCAAATGCCAAATTTCAGAATTATTATTAAAAAATCAATGCGAATTTGGTTTAATAAAAAAAAACTTCTAAAATAATAGTAATTTTTTAGTAATGGTGCTTAGGGCCTTTTGTACTAATTTTTTCTGAAACCAAAAAGCCGTAAGTATATTAATGTTTTTAACAAAAGTTATATTTAGTTTGAAAAAATAATGATTTTCAACCGTAATTAAACAGCTATTAAGTGAAATTATGTTTTCCAATGTATTCTTTGTATTTTCAACATAAAATAAAAAAAAATTATTTGTAAATTCGAAAAAATATCATTTTACATATTTCTTTTTTATTACGGTCATGAATTTGGGAAAAGATACAGTACTAGACTTGCAGTAAACTTCATATACATGTGAGTAGCTTGTGTTACAAGAGTACAATATTGCGATATTGTGCTATGTTTTCCGAAGACGATCGCAAGGAAATATTTAATAGTTTCGGGAAAATGTCTTGGGATCAAAAAAATATATAAATTGAGTTTAGTAAAGTGTTAGAACGCGTAGAAAGTTTGAAACGCGTAAAAAGCTCAGCACATATAACGCGTGAAATGGACCTTCAGCTTAACACTAAGTTTACACTTGCAAGTAACTTGTTACAATCTGCGTCGAAAAAAATAATAAAAATACTTGCAATTTGCTCGATTGTTACCACACGCAAGCGCAAGTTCATTTGCAAAATGTCGTCGAAGGCATAAGTTGTACGTTTATACTACATTCGCTTTTAATGCCTGTGCTGCCAAAGTTTTAGCATAGCAACATAGCAAAGGAACTATATGATGTGTATAACTTTTCCACAATATAAATAATAAATTTATATTCCAAATAAAAATTAAGTTATATACGAGTATATTTATTTATTTTGGTTTTTTATATTATATATTCTGTATACAACTAAAAATATTAAAATGTTTCCTAGAAAAATATCTGTTAAAATTAATATGAAATATTTAAGGGGCAACACTGTTTGTTGCTTGCAATCAAAATCTCTTGCAAGTGAGCCCGCTAATTGCTGATGTACCAATTATGAGTTTAAAAAAAATCACAATAGCTCGATTCACAATCTTGTGCATTTGAGGTTGCATATTTCTGCAATTGCAAAAGTGATGTTTTTGTAAAGTAAAAATATACACCACTATTTGGCAAATGCAATGATGCAAGGCCGTTTGCACAAGATTGTGAATAGGGCTAATGTATTGGGGTTTTTTGCGCTTGCGTGTGTAAACACTGAAATAAATACAAAATTGTTAAATCTAAGAAATAGAGACTCACCGCTGAGTACTTTGCACGTCACTATTAAAAGGTAATATTTAAAGTCTTACAAAATTAATTTTTATTCATAAACCAGAAATTTATATATATATATATATATATATATATATATATATATATATATATATATATATATATATATATATATATATATATATATATATATATATATATATATATATATATATATATATATATATATATATATATATATATATATATATTTATATACGGATAAATACATTCTTATATATCTACATACATATGTATGTATGCAAACATATATGTACGTACATATATGCAAACTGCATGCACATACATACATGCATACATACACTTTTTTTTACATTAAACTAGAGTCAATGAAGAAATCGTTAAAAACAATAACAATAATAGGCAATAATAGGCTTTTGTTATGAACTGAAATTACTATTGTTGTTCCTATGGACACTGTTCCGCACTGTGGTAGATCTTGGCTCGGTTGGCGATGAAGAGAATGTGGGCGATGAGGAAGATAACGAAGTCATTGGCGAGTTTATATTTGTTTGAGCTCCCGAAATCGTTGGTAGATGAATTGGTGCATAGGTTGGCGATGTTGGTGCTATAGTTGACTTAACACTTGTTATGTCGGAGAAGACATTGGCGTTTGCCAAAATTTGATGAGCGGCCAAATTCATTTCTTCTGGTGTCATGTCTAACGCTTCTTGCATTTCGCGTGTTGCTGAGCCAACAAAATCAGAATCGCAGTATTTTCCCAGACCCTCAGCAACTAAAACCTAGAAAACAAATAGATTATTAAATAAACAGTTTTTATTAATTTAGATTTTTGGTTTTTAGTTCAAGTTTTCAAGAAATTTGCTGTGATCAATACTTATTATGAGATGAATATAGACAGGGATGGCTCGGTGGCTGAGTGGTTAAGTCAGCAAGCAGTTAATGACACGTCATGATCCGAGTACAAATCTGAAAATGGGTGCTGATGAGTAGTGTAGTGACTACGAAACAGCTGTTGTCCCACATCATAAAGATTTGATATTATTTTTTTTTTTGTCCTCTTCAATCAAAAATTATTGGTCACAGCAAATTTGTATTGTAAAAATATCCTTCTTAAGAAAAACTAAAGAAAGGAAAAACTTAAATTAAACACCCGATGTACAAATGTACAAAAACCAAAAATCTAATATAAAAAAATTATATAAATTAAGCTTTTATTCTGTGTATGTAGGAGTCATGCCCGGAGTATTGGTCCAAGATGAAAAATAAGAAGGAGGTTCCCTTCCACTAGGAGAACGCAAGAATGTACACATCGCTCCTTTATTGCAACATAGTCATAATTAATAAAAGCTCGTTTCGAGAAAAACGCATTTCAAATTTTTAGAAATTTTTTTTAGAAAATGTCTCCTAACGGAAACAGCTTAAAGGTAATTTGAATAAATTTTTGCCACAATATTGTTGCATTGCAATATTGTTGCATTGCATTGTTAACTGGAAAAGGTAATTTTTGAGATATGACTATGTTGTAATAGGAGTGTAGGAGCGGCATGTGCAGTTTCCATGGTAAAACTCCATGAATTGGGCCGAGTGACTATCGCTCGGCGGAAAGATGCTTGACTTCAACGACAAACAAATGCCTGTTATGATGATGTAGACAAATAATATTAGATAATAAATGAACAGATGTAAACAGTGTTTAAAAAACTGCAGTCAAAGTAGCAAAAGTCGTAAGATTGTGCTTTTTCTTCGACTTCTCAATTTTTTGCTATTCAAACATAAACTGTTGCTTCGACTTTTGATTTCAATCGTGCAAACAGTTGCAGTTAAGCTAGAGACAAAAAACGAAAGGTTATACACTACGAAGACTTCTGAAGTCACATGTTTGAACAGTTTTTGGTTTGACTGACTTCAACTTCGAATAAGTTCGGAAGTTAAAGTTAAAGAAAAGTTGTAGTTTTAATAAGTTCGAAAGCTAAAGTTAAAGAAGTTTTGCTTTCTTTTGACTTTAATGTTTGAAGAGCGCTTTAAGTTAAAATCTTTGTTGATGCTTCATTTTGACAATCACACATATCCGCAGTTTTTAAACGCTGGATGTAGGAAATAGAAAACAGAATGTAGGCAACAGTGTTCATTACTGCATAGTTCCCAATAGCTATTACTTTGAGACTTTGTGTGAGATGAGCAGTCTGTTGCCTGTAGTATAATATATGTTATAGAGAGTCAAATATGTATGAAGTCAAAAAGTGGCCAGTAGTGTGGGATTAAGTTTGGATTTTTTTTTTGCCGGACACCTCCCTTATGACCAATTTTAATATATGTTGAATGCGATAATTAGGGAATCAGTAAGTCGTTAGAACAGATAGCGAATTCTGCTGTTAAACTCAAGAATTGAATAGTCTTTTAAAGTCACTACGGATTTTCCATATGGTATCCATATATATTAACAAAGGAAGTAATTGAAATAGTTTAGGAATGCTACTTACACCTCCAATAAGGCTTTCGGCTAAGCCGTTCATCTCAGACGGTGGTATTTGCTGCATTTGCGTTAGATATGGGCTGCCAGGTGTAGATGACATCTTTCGTTCTTGACCGGGTATGTTACCATTCGCTAAAATTTAAAAGCTGTTTTTTGTCATTTTTGTCGATTACGGCTACATTAAAATTTCATATGCATACATACATACAAACATATGTACATAACATTCAGCTTAGAACTCAGATTAATGTAAATATTGATAATAACGATAAATAACCACAGTGGGACAAAACCTTAATCAAACGCTAAAGTCGCTAAAGTTATATGGGAAATGTTTTGTTAATGAGTCCAGTAAGACACACAAACATAAAATTAAAGGAAAGTTTATTTATTAGCAAGTTTCGTTTTCATTTGTTTTTAACATTTATCAAAATTTTTAAGAAAAATGTGTTAGAAGTGAAAGTTATTTGACGAAAACTGTTGTTAAAGCGGCTAAAATTAACTTCAGCTGGACTTAAGTTTAGAACCGACTTTACTTTTTTAATGACTATGGTTATAGTCCCATGTGTATTTGAACTTGATGGGCTTTAACACATGAGAACAATTGTTTGGCATAAAACGATTGATTTTAGGAAAACGAGGTGAAAGGAATCGGTTTTTGTTGGCATAATTTTGCAGCTAGTATCAAACCGGTATTGGCAGCAAAAAATCAATATAAACAAATCAAATCAATACAGACAATTAGTCTCGTGTGTGATGGATAAGTAAAAAAAATTTAGACTAAAAATTGTTCTCGTGTGTTCAAGCCCAATTGCAAACTAAAATAAAAAAAAAAATTAAGAACAAGCAAGACAATAAGCATTATAGTATATATGTGTACTTTGGGAGTCCGGTTTGGTTTCATGCTTCTAGGCTATATTTAAAATTAGCTACATTAAAACATACATATAAATCAGAGATAAGCAAAATATAACATGCATATCGATATAAAAATTTATTAATTTTAAAATACTCGAGTTTTTTTTTATCTCGATTTACTGACATTTAAAGATTTATTTGTTTTTTGGAATTGAAAGTAAAGTTAAAATATCTTATGTGGAAACCCTTTTTCAGTGCTGCCGAAAGAGTTTTTTTTTGCACAGTGCTGCCCTATATACAAATATTTTATGGTCAAAGATAAGACGTAATTAGAATATTGCCAAAATAATATGTGTTTTTATCTCAATATGAAGCACAGTAACTTCAAGGCGTTTCCAAACGGAGCCGTACGTCAAATGTTCACAAACACTAATCCGTCTTTCCCCCTCCTCACAACCTATTTTCCTAGTTCTGGTACAATGCACTGCATATATAGGGGTCATCCCCTGAGAACTGGTCCAATATAAAAAAAAATAATATGCAATTTTATTCTTACAGCGTTATCTATTTGCCAACAATTCTCATGCACATACAAAATGTAAATAGTATAGCTCAATGCGTTGTAATTAAAAATAATTAAAATCCCATTTTGACAGCGCGTAAGAAAGTAAACTTTACTGATTCAGTTATGGAATTATTAACTTTTTCATGTTCATATCTCAGCGACCAAATGTCGTGAAAAGGTGGTGGCACTCTTTAATGGAAGGAGTTTTTCAGCAATTTTATATTTAGTAGTGTTCTGTCTTCCATCCCTGGGGTTTCATTAATCCTTCATGTTTATTACTGGCTGTATTCTGTAAAAATTTAGTTTTCGGTTTTTTATGTAGTGTGTAGCAGAGGTTCAATTCGTGCGGCTTAGAGTCGCCGCCTGATGCAACCGGCTTATGCCGGAGTTATTCAAGTAATCCCAGAAATTTGTTTAATGTCTTAAGAAAAAAGTATTCAATGCACCATTCCTACTTATAAAAATAAAGATAATATTTGTGAAGTATATCAGTCTGAAACAATACTTAAAAATGTTTAAAAACGTATTAACCCTCTAGTCCCCAAGACCGCCTCTAGACGGGGTAAAGTTATTGCTGGCTTATTCGGTGCCCAAATTTTTTTTTGTATTTATTTTTGTACTTTGTCTAATTTGGGGAAGTACAAAAATTGATTTTATTGCATTTAGAACGTAAGATGATGCTCTATGTAGCAATCACCGTCATTTGAAGTTGGAAAGTTGTGCAATACGGACGAAATAATTATTTTGCAAAAAGTGTGAATTAAATTTTTTTTTTTAACTAAAAGATTATAAATAGCTTGCTTTCTATGTTTCCCAGCTATCTATATGTCGACATTTCATAGGAGCTACCCTAATCATCAGTAGACTTTGGAAATTTTTTAAAGATATTCTCTAACATTCAACTTTATATACCAACAATCTAAATAAATTGTTGAGAATTTAAAAGAAAAATGCTCTAATAATATCTGTGAAAACACAAAAAACAAGCTTTTTCATTTATACACGTCTCTTAACATTTGTTTACGCCTATTTATATTTTTTCATTGGTATCAATGTTAGAAGCTAATAGAGCGAATAAAAAACTCAATTGTTTAAAATACTAAAAGTCTACACAGTTAAAAGAAAATATTGTTGCTGTGTCGCTAGTTGTGTAAAGAAAGCAAAAAGAGAATAAAAAAAGGGGGAAAAAGGCTTTGAAAGCTTTTTACTGATCTTGGAAGGTAGCCCGTCTGAAGGCGGTCTTAGAAAAAGTCGGGAAAAAAATATATTAGTTAAGTCCGAAAGTTGAACCTTTCAGGAAATAAAAATTATTTTTAATAGGCATGGAACGTCGACGAACTTAAAAACTGTCATCGCTTTCTGATGAAGAGGTCGGGAAAATATTAGATTTGATGAATTTCGAGAGCGAGACTGAGGCAGCAGATATGGACGATGATGTTTTTCATTTTTTTTTTTTTATATTTTTTTTTTTTTTATTTAGAACATAATTTTTTACAGAGACTTGTGCCTCAGTGAACTTTGGACATTATTGAGGCGAGTTGGCAAAAAAAAAAAAAAAAAAAAAAAAAAAAAAAAAAAAAAAAAAAAAATCAAGTAATTACAATTTCATAATTAGTAAAAATGAACGCCAAATTTCACAATAGAAGCATTTCCACATTTTGGAAAAGATATTCTTTTAATTGCTCTTTAAATAAAGAAATTCTATCAATATCTCTCAAATATTGCGGTAGATTGTTATACCCTGCTCCACACGCTGGTTAGTAGTTTCCAGCCTACACCAAGCTACTTGAAGATTCATATTGCTCCTGGTGTTAAACACCAGGATTCAATGCTGGAATCGGAGATTTGAGTTACCTTAAGGGGAAGTCCAGCATCACTGGTAAAATTGTTATCTCCTACTACTTCGATTGCTTCAAATATTACACCATCACGGAAACGCATTGAGCCTGTTGAATACAGCACCATTCAGCCTGATTATAGTAATAACCCATGCAGTCCACTCCTATAATCTAACCATAAATTCACTGGACCTACACCAATTTTCTTCAGTGTTCTTGTAATCATTTGATTACTTTGCGTATGCTGCTAATGCGGCTTTGAGGCTGATTGAAAAATTATGCCAACAGAAAATCGCTCTCTTCATCTCCTTTACCAAGAAGCTGTCAGTACCATTGTACTCAAATGCTAAAGACCAGTGCAACCTAAATTAGCGCGTCAAGCGTAATTTATCTGTCAAAAATCCTCATGTACATACAAAATGTATGAGACCAACCCAAATAGCGCGGCGTCAACGCTTTACAATTGAAAAATCCAATTTTGACAGAGCGTAAGAGAGAAAGCTCTACTGCCTCTCAGTAAAGTTCGCTTCAAAACATATGTTACAGACTTTGAGCGGCCATTAGCAATTACAATTTAGCTGCTTTCAGACTAATTTAGCGATTTTATCTTTTTTTTATTATTTCTGTTTAGTGGTTTTTACTAAACAAGTCTAGTGACGCAACGCTTACGCTTTTATTTAAGTTACTACAGCATTACTGAACGTTAAGTTACGATACGCCTTACGCGCTAATTTAGATTGCACTATAACTTACGTTTACTTTAGGCAGTATAAATGATTGGTTTCCGACCAGCATGTTCACACGGAAACTTGAATTCGTGTTTGCTCTATTAGTTTTGATTCGCACCCAAATCATGACTACATCAACTTGATTCGATATACAAAATTTTAAGCACGAAACATCTTGTTTCAGTTTGAGACTACTAGTCAAACAAGAAAAATTTATTGCCTTCTTTAATTTTGATAATAAATTATCGATAGTTTATCTGAACTAGCTCTCCGAAAAACGTATGAACCAAGAAAATATATGTGTGTAAAAAAAGGAAAAACATTGAGTATATAAAAAGTAAATACTTATATATAGATTTAAATAAAACTGGCAAATAAGAAATAGTGAAAGGAAAAAAAAAACGCACAAAAAATATAAAAGTCAAAGTGAAAAAGAACAGTCGTTCGAGCGCCAAATTTCGCATTCGCGATTCATAAGGCCTAACCATAATGTGCATACACAGAAAAAAATAGATGAGATTTTTTTTTTTTCAATCAGGTTATGTTATTAATAAAAAACCATCAATTTAATAAAAATTGCATTGACTTAATTAAATTATTATTAATAATGAATTTTTGGAAATATCTCTTAATAAAATGCAATTAATAAAAAGTTTTCCGAATTATTGACTGTTATTCAATAAATAAATTTAAAAGGTTGTCATATAACAGTGCAGAGTTGTTGTTTCTTTAACAATTTTTTTTTTTGTTAAGTATATTTTACATATTAACAACAATTTTTTTCTACTCAATAATTTTTGCTTTTAAGTGAAAAAGCTATTTCTACTTTATAATTTGAATTATAAATCCGGCAAAAAATCTTTTTCACAGGAAATTTGATAAAAATAGTGCAATTTTTTTATCAATATGTCATCTATTTTTTTCTGTGTAGACTGGCTCAAGCCACTTTAAGCAACTGTGCGAATGCATGTAATCAAATGTGTATAACTATAATGTACTTAATCAAGGCGAGTTCATTTTACCAGGTGAAACTGAAAAAACAGATGTACTACTTGTTTTCTATTTGTAAAACATCAAGTGCCAAAAGCTGTTTCTACCCTGTCGGATAATCAGTAGCTGACTACAAAAATAGCCAACTTTTAATTAATTTTTATGAACCAATCTTAAGCTATCATGTACGCAATGCAAAAATGCATTTTCAGTGTCCCCACCTAGTCCCCCCGGGGAACAGGTTGTGCCTTGGCGTATTCCTAACTTAGGCGCTCTGTTTTTCGGGGAAAAGAGGGGAAGGGGTCCCTCGTTTGGTGCGGCAAACAAAACTCTAGGAAGCCACATAACTTATGTTGTGTTGGCTTCCGAAACCCTTACCAAGGGTATAAATTGGCAGAACGGGGATCAGCATGGCCCCCGGGTAGTTCTGCTTGCGGTTCGACCCGGGCTGATCATGGTTGAGGTGCCTACCTTGGCTGAAACGTTCTGGCTGTGGTTGAAACCTAAAACGCAGGAAGGGAGTGTTAGTATCCTTGATCATTGTTTGGTGTGTGGCTCCCGAGGATCTGTTGCCTATACAACAGTAACCTGTATTGTAAGGAACCAGTGGTGATGGTTGACGGGTGAGTTGGTTTAAGGGCTGATACTCTTAGTGGGCTTCGGCCTACCAACTCATTAAGCCTTGTCCTCCATTGATTGCTGGGAAATGGCATACAGGAGGGATTAGAAGGCCCGAACTCCTCAACAAGAAGTTGCTTATATGACCGCAATCATATGGCAAGAATTGCTACCTGTGTGAGCCTGGTAAGCCACACGGGGGCGCTGGTGAATCGTGAATAATTCACTCCGTGGAATTGGTCCACCATCAGATTAGGCCGCAAGGCAGGTGCTGATGTAAATCATTTTCACAACTGTGCCCACCTAGTAGGCGCCGTAGATTTCCGTCAAATTATATTCAAAATATAAAAAAACATTTGATTTTTTAATTTTATATTTTTTCTACTTCATGAAACGAAAACAAAACGACAATGTGGGGAACAGAAAAATTCCTGCTGAAAGATTTTTCTGATCGCAGCTTGGCAGTTTCGATTTTCTATCTGAATGCCAAATCAAACGATGTACTCGTCATGCATATCGCCCTATTCACTATCGTTGTCTTTTCACTGCAGTTTCTTTAAGCACGGTGGAATAAAGTCAATATCGCATCTGTGCCCTAAGGGATCTGTAGGGGGTTTTGATATATTTCTGGGATAGAGAAACAATTCTTACTAAACAAACTATTCATGAGCATTTTTTTCTTCTTCTTAAATGAATATTTTGAATCAAATCTAAAAAATTATCGTGTCACCAGCACAATGCACAGTTTATGTAGAGATCCTCCCCTGAGTACTGGTCCAAGATAAAAAAAAAAAAAAATACTGAAACAATTTTACACAGGAAGAAAAAGCTCGCAGTAAATTTAAGTTTTTTCTCATTGTTTTTAATAACAGCCGAAAATGGGATTTTAGAATTCTTATGCTGGGTAAACAACCAAAACAAAGACACAAATATATACAGGGTGTCCGCCGGGAAAGTACTTTATTTTGCTACCATTTTTGTAAACATTATTCTTGACAGTTCATATTTGGCTATCGTGAAGTAGACGCGTGGCAAATTTATTATGGAAAAATATTCGATAAACCAACGTCTTTTAATCCTTAAAACATTTTATCAAAGTCAATCATCGATTACCATGACGATGAGAAAGTTACGTGAAATTTTTGGGAGAAACAATGTGCCAACAAAACACAGTATTTATCGTGTAGTGAATGATTTCGGAGAAAGATGGTCTATTGGTGATAAACCCAAGCGTGGACCACAATGCACTGCAAGATCGCCTGAAAACATTACTGCTGCTCAAGAAAATGTTAAGGAGCTTGGTCTTCAAGGAACAATTTTTGCCACAATTTTGCACAAGGATTTGCTTTTGTTTCCATTTAAGATGCAGTTGACACAAGAGCTTCCTCTACAAGACAATTTATTCCGCCTCACATATGCCAATAGGATGTTACACCTAGTCCATGTCAACCCCGGTTTTCATACAAAAATCATAATGAGTGACGAGACACATTTTCGTTTGAATGGATATGAGAATAAACTGAATATTCGATTTTGGACAGTGGAAACCCCTCAAATTATTCATTTGTTAGCTTGGATCCATTAAAAGTGCAAAAAGTGGTGTGCAATTTGGTCAGAGGAATCACTTAACCTTACTTCTTTAAAAATGAAAACAGCGTAATAGTAATTGTGAATGGGGAGCGACATCGTCATATGACTGAAGGCTTTTTAACGCCACAGCTGCATACTTTGGGCCGGAATAACATGCGGTATCAACAAGACGAAGCCACATCGCATACAGCCAATATTACAATGGTATTACTGCGAGTAGTATACCTTCCCGGCGGACACACTATACATAACCATATAAATCAAGACGAATTCATTTTACCATTTGAAACTGAAAAAAAAAAATTGCACTACATTTTTGTCTATTTGTAAAACTTCAAGTGTCAAAAGCTGTTTCCGGTTTGCTCACATACTAACATATCTACAAGTAAAGTGTGTAAGTGTGTGTATGCATGTACATAATTTCTATAAAAATTTTTTTACACGCGAATCGTTCAAGCAACAACAAATCCCCATGTTGTTTTTGTATTGTTGTATTTATTGTATTCCCAGTTTCAGTAAAATGAATTCGCTTTGCTATAAATCAAGAGCGATAGAATACCAGATTACGCCATCACAAAAAAAATTTAATTTTCTGCGCATGTCAAATGACGTCACGAAACAATAAAAACACAGACCCAGCTGATTTGCAAATGCATAGAGTATTAAACTACGTCATCTAACGGGAAATCATGTGCATGACGTAATTTGTTGTTCCTTTTAATGATGAAACAGAACTAGGGCATGACGTTTTTCTCCATACAATATGGCATAAAATAACGCCAGAGAATGCGGTCGTAAAATAGAATCTATTTTATTTTGGCAGCGATTTTTCTTATGCTCTCACTTTGAAGCAGAAAAGCTTTCAACAATATTACCACACTTTTAGTAAATTTCATACATTTTGTAAACAAAACCAAAGCTTCAAAAGCTTTAGCGCAAAGAAAAATAAAAATGACAGAAAAAGCTTTTTTTACCTAACAAAAAAGAACAATAAATGACAGTTTGTGAAGTTGCAGCCGTCGTTTCAATTATGTGCCTGTTTTCTCTGACAGCCGTTTTTGCTTGAAGTTGCGGACGTATTCTGTTTCATCATTAAATGACAGTTTGTGAAGTTACAGCCGTCGTTTCAATTATGTGCCTGTTTTCTCTGAGAGTCAATTTTGCTTGAAGTTGCGGACGTATTCTGTTTCGTCATTTATTCTTTCATATGAAAGAACTGCTGAGAGATTGAAATAAAAGGTTCTCTGAGAATAGTCCGTAAACGTTATTAATGGGATTAAATAATTTTTAAAGTAGTTGAATCGAACGCAATTTAAGATTGGTTCGATGTCAGTTTTTTGCCAAATCAATCTTTTTTGTCTTATTTAGAGTTCAGATTGGGGATTAAGTATGTCTGACCAGAAAACCATTCAATATTATTATGTATTTAGTAATTGAATTATCAGTACTTGAATTAAGCGCACCGTATTGGATTTAAGAAAATCAATTCTTACCGTACTTTTGACTCCGTTTGGATTTGATTTTAGTACGGATGGTTTGATTTTCCCGTGAGTGTACCACTTGTATATAAAAAGGTAAAAAATCTTTGTAAGCGCTGCCAACGTTTTATGGTAAACGGGGGTCCAATTTTCATGCACGTTGTTAATTGTGAGTCACACTGTCAACTTTTTGACGAATTTTACATTTATTTATTTCAGTGTTTGACAAATTCAAACATAGGGCAGTATAAAATTGAGCATCGCGTTAAAATTATTGAATCAAAATGCATTTCGTCAATTTCATGTTTCGACAGTCGGGAAAATTGTCCGCGAATTTCAGCAAAGAACAGGCTTCTTGTGATCAAAAATTGAGGATATATGATTCCAATAGGATAGTGCCATTTGCCACAAAGTCAACGAAACATTGATCTTTCTACGTGACAAATTCAAATGCCGTGTTATCTCACCTCGTGGCGACAGCCAATTGGCTGTCATGATTATTTGACATTGTGGGACTTCTTTGATTCTAACTCTGCATTTAGACATACGAGTAATCTCATGCGAGTACTGAATATGTATTATCAACGAAAATGTCTTCGAAAAACTCGAATCCCTGGCAATTTTCATTTCTGTCTACACATGCGAGTGAGAGTTCATTTTAAATTTGTTGTCAGCACGTGAACTTCAAACAATTTGTTTCCTTCATATATTTTGTTTCTTTGGCTGTCTTTATAAACTGGAGTTGCCGTGTTCTTCACTTGAGAATATTTTTAGAAAATAGTTGGCATTAATTTGTATTATCATTATATTATTGATATTAACGCTTTATAATTTAACGGCCTTATTTATAAAAATTTTTTCATGTTTGTTAAGCTCTTATTGTACAAATTTTGTATAGAAATCAGTGCAATAACAGCTTAATAAACTTGAAAAAAAATTTTATAAATAAGGCAGTAAACATTTCTATCTATAGTATTAGTTTTAATAAATTAACATACAAACTAGCTAAAAATTAGATTTTAATTTTATAATGATCCAGTTGATTTGTTTAAAATTATTTACACGGTAACACTGTTTGTTTGACATTTGATTGCATGGAAGTGCCAAAAATCACTCGCATGCAAATTTAGCTGCCAGTAGACCTGCGAGTGCGAAAAATGTGAATGTGGTAGTATAAAAATGTGAGTGTAGTGAGTTTTTCGAACTCTTACTCGTGTGTCTAAACACTGGGTAAGCTAAAAATAATTCGAGAGATAAAAGACGAGAGAATACGGAACATTAATGGCATTGAATCGCAATTACGTTTCAGAGTCACTCAGAGTTCGACCAAAAATGCAACACAACTCTCATGTTTGGGCCGGTGCCTCAAAATCATTTTGGAGTTACTTGTACATGTGCGGGAGAGGTGAAGAAGCTTATCAGTGACAGTAGGGTATCCAACTCTAGCTCACTGGTGCAATGATACTACAATGAATTTTGTTCTAACGAGATTAGGCATCTTTTTCCCGGAAGCCACATATTTCTACATAATACATATATATCGTCTAGAGCTCATCTATTTGTGGTCGATTGCGCATTGAGTAGCCCAACGCATTACAGAGAGAATTCGTTCTTCAATCGTGCGGTTCGTCTGTGAAATAAGTTACTTGCAGACGTGTTTTCTGACACACAACACCTTGGAAGGTTTAAGCCAAACGTCCGCTAACACTACTCCCTCTTTTTCCTAGTTCTAGTACAATGCACTACATATATAGGGGTCATCCTCTGAGTACCTTCGGATAGAGAGAAGCCGTGGTAGCGAGTATTTGACCGATATTATGTTTCACACATAATTTTCATAGATCCTTCTGTCATAATATAATATTTCGAGGTTATTTCTGAAAACGTTTTGTTTATTTACAATGGACATCGTGCGTTTTGGTTGGACCGCTCTTTAAAAATAGTTTTGAAAGGCGTAACAGTTTTGCTGATGTCAGGGCATATGTGTATTTGGTGAAGTGATTCTAAATTTACATTTATTAACAATATACCAATTTTTAATTTTCCATACATTGATTTTAAGAAATTTCTAAACTTTTTTTTTTTTAATCTCACATTACGAAAGGTAAAGATCACAAAAGCTAATCGTCACAAAACGTCTATAAAATATTGTTTAAAAGTTAACCTTTAATAGGAGCTGTTGTGATGATGTTTCTGTAACGTAATTTTAATTTTTGTTACTTCTAAAAGCGACTCTTTTACTTTCTCTCCAGCACCTCCTCAATTCGTGGGCTTAAAGAGGAGCTTTCCCCTCCTGTAAGTTAAGAGTGAATGTGAAAAAAACAAAACATACAAAAAATTAAATAAAACTCTAAATTATGTTGCTGCAAGCTTTTAAATAAGGGAAACGGAATTAAGTAATTGTTCTTAACTTTAAACAAAATTAATGCGTAATATAAACATGCATAGTTTTATAAAATATTAAAGCCTTATGTTGAAAAATATTATCTCATCTAAGAAAAGTTAAATTCCGAGAACCGTAATTGTCGTCATAGCACTTCGAAATCAAAAGTTTTCTGCTGGTTTAATCGTTTGGGTGGCAATCTAAAAGTCAAACTATAATGTGCATTAAATGGCTTAAGTCAGCTTGAGCAACTGTGCGAAAACATAAGTGGGCAGGATAACTCAAGGCACCCCAGCATAAATAAATGACTTCTTTGCCTTTCAACACGCTTATATTAGTCTCACTTGTATGTTTCCAACACTCGAAATCCATGCCATATGAGTGTTTATTGCACGTACAGGTATATAAAAATGTATGTACAGCGTAGTGCGAAAATTGCCGTATTGCTTCCGGAGAAGTGGAGGGATTTTGGGGATTAACGAAATCAATTTTGGGAATTCCCAAAAATTCGGAACCGGGTGCGCGTTTTTGCCGTGAAACATGCATCTAAACTGTTAGACTGGTAGTTTTCCTTCCAAAGAAAAACTATTCTGAAGGAAAAAAAAACTACCGATCTTCTCAAATTAAGAACAGCTTCTTGCTGTGATGTTTATTGATTGAATTCAACAATGCGAATAATAAAAAGAAAATTTGAGCTTACATCTAAAAGCAAAGCGGCTGTTTAAAGCCACAAAAAAGCGTAGCTTAAAAAAAAAATAGTGTTAAAATAAAGGGGAAATACATATCCATTTCTCTTAATTATGAATGAGACAAAAGTAAATAAATGACGAGATCCATAATTAACAACAGTGAACAACATAAAAATATCATAAACCTGTTCTAGTTGCTTCAGCATAAACTATAAATCGGTCATTCGCTTTAGCGCGATCATTGAAATTGCTGTATTACTTCCGAGGAAGGGCCGACTTTATGAATTCCCAAAAAACTCGGAACCGCTTCGCTAATCTAATCGAAATCGGTTTTTCATATTCGGTGCACGTTTGGGCCGTGGAACGTGTATCTGAACTATTAACGGTCATTCGATTATAAAGCTGTATGTACTGTGCTGATGCTTTAACGCGAAAATTGAAGTTGCCATATTGTTTCCGAGGCAATGGGGAATTTTTACGATTTCTGAAGCCGATTTTGGGAATTTCAATATTACACTCGGAACGTGTTATACAGATAACTATCTGGTTATATGGGTAATTACTTAAGTTTGATATCAAAGTGTGTTTTTTGAACTATATTTATTGCTTAAAGTATACGTGTGGAATTTCTATAGTACTTTATCACTATAATATGTGAAAAAGTTACTCACATATACATATATAAAAGCAAACGAAAAATATGTAGAAGTTTCTGGCAACCCCATATTTTTGCACAGCATAAAGGGCCAAATAAACTACGCAAACTGCTTGCCAAACACACGCTTTCCGCTTGCACACAAACCATACAAATACAACACATACAAATGTAATTTAATCACACATACAAATTCAAATTAATCACTTTTTTCTTTATTTTCAATAAGAGTAGGCAGACGGCCATTGTGCAGCGGCAATTTGCTCGCCATATGAAGTTTGCAAGATACAAATTATTTTGCCCTCTGTTCCTTGATATTCTGTTTTTTAATCTATATTTTTTTAATTTCTACAATAAAAATAAACTTTTACCGCATTCTAAGCACTATTACAAAAAAAAAAAAAAAAAAAATTTTTTTCTCGATTCACTCTGTATGCTTCTTCTTCAACTACCTCACTCTGCAAAAATTTAATTGAAATCATAAAATTTACACATACATTCACAATGTTTGTACGAAAATCAAAAATGTTTGATTTTCGTGCAAACATGCTTCAAATATTTGAACAAACTAGCAAACAAAAATGTTTGCACAAACAAAAATGTTTGCACAAACCTAAAATTTTGACATGTTTGCCAAACAACTTGTGTGGTTCATTTGGCCCTTAAGTCTTGGTACCCCAGAAAATACTTTACAAAAACGAATTGGCAGCTCTTTGTTTTTCTTTTTTCATTTCAATATTTATAACGCTGATTTATAGATGCACCAGAAAATAAGAATTTTTAATTAGCAGCACTATCTTTTTTTTTTTGTAAAAATATCGGGAAAGTTATTTTCAGTTGAGGAACGAAGTATAATTAATAACCATGTAACCATTTCAAATGTAATAAATCAGTTCAAAAATGAAAAACGAATTGAAAATAAGCCTAGATCAGGACGTTCTGGAAAATTAAAGACAAGAGAAGAAAGAAAAATCGTATCTATAAAGAATAATGATGAAGAATCCCTAAATAAAAGTAATCTTTAAATAAAAGAATTTGTGCAGATCGATCAAACGATCCAGTTACAATGCTCGCACAGCACGCAAGATGCCCTTCATCAACGAAACAAATAGAAAAAAGAGCGAATAAATTTCTCAAATAAGTTTAAAAGCAAAACAAATGGACTTTGGGTTAAGGCGATGTTTTCTGACGAGTCAAAGTATATCAGTTTTGAGTCGTATGAACGTGCGTTAGTATGGAGAGAGAAGAATGGAGAGCTCAATCCAAAGAAAACTCATACACACAAAACCGGGTAACATGGAGGGGGTAGTATTATGGTTTGGAGGTGCATGTCACAATGAATAAAACTGTTAACTATAGGTTAACAATTTTATTTTCAAAAATAATCTTATCCGGAGTGCAGAAAAATGAAAATTAAGAAACTGCTACTATTTCCAAACGGACAATGATCCTAAGCACACAGCTGCCGATGTCAAGATGTGGCAAGATGTGGCTGGCATATAACACTACCCATATGCTGAATACACCTCCTCAAAGTTCTGATATGCCCCCGTTAGAGAACTTGTGGGATAATTTAGAAAAACTATTACGCAACCACAAAACTTTCAACAAAACTGAGCTAAAACTGAATTTGATTGAATGGTAGCAAATATCGCCAGATTACAAAAACGCTGTGTTTCCGTGCCGTGTTGTACGAATCAGTATTTAATCATTGAACGAAAGTGACCGGTCATTAAAATGAAATGTAAATTAATTAAAATTTGTTAATTAGTTTGTATTATTGAAATGATTAGGGATGAAACGATACCACTAGGGTATCGATACTTATATTTGATATGGTATCGATCGCAAGTATCGATACCCAATCGGTATCGAAGATAAAGCATCGATGCATACTTGTATCGGTCGATTTCTACATACGATAGCGGCAAAAGTCAAGCTAAAAAGCAAAATCTGCGTTATGGACTTCATCTTCTGATCCACTAGCTGAAATTGAAGTGTCTTAATTAGGATCACGGAAGCGAAGATTTTAAAAAATCTGGAATTCTATCATAACAATTCTCCTGGTGCATTCACCAAATAGTTTGCTTGTAACTGTGGGAGAGCTTTAATGGAGGAAGAAAAACTTTGAAACTTTGATGTAAAACAATTTATCATTGGTATAATCTTCGATAAAATCACATACTTCTGGCCTGAAAATTCTTTAGTGACAAATTCGAATGGACTATTTGGCTCAGCATCTCAAGATGGTGACCGCAATCTTATCGTCTGTTTTTATATCTTGGTGGTCTCATTTATATAAACGGATTTATTTTATAAAAACTTTGAAAACAAATAAAATTGTGGCAAAAATGGCGTCCAACTCAGTTTTTTTTTTGCTTGTCAATGTTCAATCACACACGATTGTTGTGACAGCTTGTAGGCGAACTAGAAGAAGGGAGTGATATTTTGCCGGCATATTTTTTTCAATCAGCTTTATAACCGCGCAAACAGCACAAAACGAGTGGAAACACAGGCCAATAAATCAAATGAATACCAAAACA
Source organism: Thecocarcelia acutangulata (assembly GCA_914767995.1). Classification (NCBI taxonomy): domain Eukaryota; kingdom Metazoa; phylum Arthropoda; class Insecta; order Diptera; family Tachinidae; genus Thecocarcelia; species Thecocarcelia acutangulata. The sequence goes on along the minus strand of OU612099.1, from coordinate 640,285 downwards.
CTAGTACACACAAAATGCTGTCTATACGAGGGCGGTTGGGAAAGTTCTTAGCCTAGCAAAAAAAGCGCGGTATAAACAGAAAAAAGTTAAGTGTTTTGGAAACTTCCATCACTGCTATGAACATATATTAAATTTTGTTTAGAACTGCTAACTCCTTCATATAGAAACAGGTGTTCACAAAAGACGCATCCGCAATTTGTTTTACAATGGAAAAATTAGAAATGCGTGGTGTCATTAAATATTTACATAAAAAAGGTTTATTGGGACAAGAAATTCATAATGATATGGTGAATGTGTTAGGTGAAAGAGCTCCTTCATATGCAACAGTAAAAAATTGGGTTGCTGAATTTAAACGTGGTCGTACAAGCATTGAAGATGACGTCCAAAAACAGCAACAACAACAGAAATTGTAGCCAAAGTGCTTGATATGGTATTATTATCGATCGACGAATAAAAGTGCGTGAAATAGCTAATATCATGGGCATCTCAAATGATCGAGTACATTTAATTATGCATGAAGAACTACAGATGAAAAAGCTTTCTGCAAGACGGGTGCCGCATTTGTTAACAGTCGACCAAAAACGAATAAGAATGAACATTTCTCAAGCTTGTTTGGATCGTTTTAAGCGAAATAAAATGGATTTTAAGCGTCGTTTCATAACTGTTGATGAGGCATGGATCCATCACTATACTCCAGTGACACAAGAACAATCCAAACAATGGACTGAAGCTGGAGGAAGTGCCCCAAAGAAGGCAAAAACAATTCAATCGGCTGGTAAGGTTATGGCAACGGGTTTTTGGGACTTCAAAGGTATTTTATTGATTGACTATCTGCAAAAGGGAAAAAAATAAATTCAGAGTACTAGTGCAACTTTTTGGATCAATTAAATGTACAAATTCGAGAAAAACGTCCTGGCTTACAACACAATAAAATAATTTTTCATCAAGACAACGCACCAGCGCACAAGAGTGTTTTAACAATGGCTAAAATCAACGAATTAAAGTACGAGTTGCTTGACCACCCACCTTATTCTCCTGATTTAGCTGCCAGTGACTTTTACCTGTTCCCAAATCTAAAAAAATTCCTTGCTGGCAAGCGTTTTACCTCAAAGGAAGATGCAATTACAGTTGTAAAGCACTATCTTGCAGACCTTGAGGAAAACTATTGTAATCAAGAAAACTATTGTAATAGAATTGCTAGAAAAGCGTTGGACTAAGTATATTGAAGTTTCAGGAGATTGTATTGAAAAATAAAAATATTTTTTTAAAACTAACTAATATCTTTCATTGACGGGCTACGAAGTTTCCGAACCGCCCTCGTATGTATACATATTACGGCAGATAAATTAGTCTCGTGTGTGATGAAAAGAACAAAAATTGTTCGGGCTAAAAATTGTAACCGTATGTTATAGCATAATAAGAAAATAGCATTTCTAAAGCCCGTGATTCACTATCCTACACGATCGTGCGATCTACCAAATATAACATGTGTGCTGAAAAAAACTTAAAGTGCAAGTGGGTGATTGAGTTTTTGACAAATTGTTCGACTTGAAAAATTTTATGAAAATTTTCATAACATAATGATTTCTGTGCGTTCAGTGTGGTAGATATTGTGAAAAATATTAGAATATAGTAGCCTCGAGAAATAAATTAAATTAATGGAAAATTATTATTGTAATAATAGTTTTTAATTAATTTACTACGTCTATAAATTATTGAAATCTTACTTGTATAATAGTGAGGACTACAACGCCATTTTGAAGCGATTTTGAAACATTTTCCTGTGAATGAATCGTGCGATCGTGTATGATAGTGTATCAGGGGCCTAACAGATACCGAGTATTTTTGACCGATACCTACCTACTTGGTACCCGGCAGTAAAGCATCTATGCCAAAAGTACTTGGTATCGAAAGAAAAGTATCGAATATTTACTTGTATTTACTCGGATCGTTTCATCCCTAGAAATGATGTGCAATAAGAGTTTATAGGGAATAATTATGAAGAATGAATCAAGTTTAAACAATAAAATATTTATCATTCTTATTTGGCAGTTTAGGGTTTCCTCTAGCATTTTTTAGTCTTATTTTAAAGCCGATTTAGTTGTAAGCAATTTTTGTATATGGTCACACTGGTGTGCACAGATGTACCTATGCTTGTACACGTATGAGTACAATCATGAGTACATTTTGTACTATTAATATCCACATTCAGTATTCATAAAGAATTATTTGTCTTAAAATCTCTTGAAAAAAAAAACGAACTATAGTTTTCTTTTATGCAAAAGCGCAATAAAGTTCTTTGCTTTGATTAGGTGGGCGTGTTAGTCAGAGTGAAGTCAATCAACAGCATATAACATGAGTTTCCCATCTGGACAATTTTGGTTAAGGGCCGTGATTCGCTATTCTACACAATCGTGCGATCTGCCAAATATGACATATGTGCTGGAAAAGTGTGACGATGTGTACTAAAAGTGCAACTGTGTAACACATGGTTTGACAATTCGTTTATTTGATTTGATAAAGTTTATGAAAATTTTCATAAAATTATGGTTTCTACGCGAACAGAGTGGTATTTATTGTGAAACATTTAAGAATATGGTTCTGATAATAATTGTTTTTAATGATTTTACTATGTATACAAATTCTTGTATTGGCACTTTAACGCCACTTTGAAGCGTATTTTATAACATTTTCCCGTGAATGAATCGTATGAGCATGTAGGATAGTGAATCAGGACCTTAAACAGTTTTCGCAATACTTTCTGTTACACCATTGTACGCACGTCTTTAGTGTGCACACATACTTAAGTATTCGATGTGAGAAGAATTTGCGCATTAAAACGAAAACAAAAAAACAAAACAGTTAAATAAACCTTTTTAAACAGGTGACATTGCATGAATTTTAACTAAAATCTGCGTTCCAGATAATGATATTTCAACATCATAAGGCTTTATTTTGCTATCTCTCAGACTAACAGACTAAAAGTTATTTGTTTGTTGCGTCACTTACCGTTGTTGTAAGGATTTAATAAAACTCCGTGATTATGATTGCTGCAAAGACAAAGAAATTCATGTGCGTTTAAGATTATCTGCTGCTTAAATACGAGTATATTAAGTTAAAAAAAAAAATACATTAACATTTATGAAAACGAAAAAGAGCTTTAGACTAAAGGACTTTGTATTAAGCCTTGTCGAATTTTTTAAAGGGTGGTCCAACCATAATGCAAGATGGTATATAGTTGTGAGTGCTACCTTAACCTCAAATATTTTGCCCAAGTTAATTTGACATTTCTATGTTTCAGTGTTTGCAAAATTCAACCACGAAGAAGTACATAATTGAGCAATGGGTTAAGACTGCTAAAGGCTTTCACGAAAATGGGTGTTTAAATCAAAATCAAATCACCTTCAGTGTCGTGGGACGCTTTCATTGTAGTGGATTCATTAACAATATAATTGCCGCATTTCGGCAATCCTTCTTTTAGAGCTGTGCCGGGTCGTTCATTTCAGTGACCGGTCACTTTCTTTCAATTACAAAAGACTGATCCGTTCATTCATATCGTCAATCGGTCACTTTAAACGAAAGGCACGGTGCCGACACTACAATTTTCCGGTCATTTTTCAACACAGCTCTTTAAAATAAACAAAACAAAATGGCGAAATTAAAAGTGATAAAATTTTATTGTTTTAAAAAAGAGAAAATAATTTTAAACAAAAACCATTTAGGTGGGATCAATTTTGATTAATTTCATATTCTATTTTTGGTTTATTTCAGATAATATAATACAAAAAAACCCCACTATTGTTAAACAAAAGAACAAAAACAAAAGAACATGACATAAAAAGAATGAAAGATATTTGAACGAAAGCTATCCAAATTGCACGGCTCACTATTGAACGAAAAGTGGTCAGTTTAATGACCGGCTTATTTCGTTCAATGAGATGATCCGTTCAATTTAACCCGTTCGTGCATGAACGACACAGCTCTACCTTCTTTCAGATAACACACGAATGATTGTTAAACAGTCACAAAAAGTGACTGTTTGGGGGTTTGGTTTATGTACCGGTGACGGCCTCGAGCCGTATGTTTTCGAAAATGAGGGCGGATAAGCAGTTACCGCAATTGGTATTCGCCATTGTGAGATGATAGCGGACTTCATGTGACCAGAAACTGAAGATATGGACCTGGCCGATATGTGGTTCCAACAGGATGGTACCATCACCCCACAGCCAACGAAACAATAGTTCGTTTGTGCCATAAGTTCAATGGTCAAGCCGATGGCGGCCACGATCATGTGATGGACTTGATTTTTTGGGGCTATCTAAAAGAAAAAGTGTGCGCTAATAAGCCAAGAGCAATTCAAGAGTCAAACGATGAGATAATTCGGCGCATTAGCGACATTGAACCTCAATGTATACCGTAAGATAGAGGTTGAAGTCGTGTTGAGCATTTGGCCGATATTTCGTTTCACACATAGTTTTCATAGATCCTTTTATTATAATAAAAATATATTAAAATATTTCTACCAATAAAAATTATAAATAGCTTGTTTTCTACGTTTTCCAGCTATCTATATGTCGACATTTCATAGGAACTACCCTAATCATCAGTAGACTTTGGAAATTTTTGAAAGATATTCTCAAACATTCAACTTTATATCCCAGCAATATAAATAAATATCTCAGCAATACGTCGATAAGCCAGCAACAATTCAACAGCTAAAGGATGAGATAATTCGGCACATTAACGGCATAGAACCTCCATTATGCCTCAGGGTCATCGAAAATTTGGACCATCGGATGGAGGTAAGCCGCCGTGGTCGCGGCGCCCATTTGGCCGATATTTTGTTCCATACATACTTGAGTAATACCAATATATCATAATAAAATAAAATTACAATAATTTCCTAAATAGTTTGTGTTTTATTCAAAATCAACATCGGCCCTTGAAATTTAACCACCCTTTATAAAAAAAATTACTTAATGTTCAGTATTAAAATTTTTTTTAATTTTTAAAGTACAAAATAAAATTAATAATTGATTTTGAATGTTTGCGGGTACTGAACGAAAGATGACGAAATATGAAAAAAAAAAGAGCATGATGGAGAAAGCATACAGAAATATTTCATTCTTACACTTGAGAGAATCATTCAATTGAATTAATTCGTTCATGAATTACACAAAACTACAATGAGCGCAATCAATCAAGTACGGATGAAACTATATAGTTCTCAAACTATATATACTTCTTGACACCTAAATCTAAGCATTCACGGAGGAGTCGTTTCTTTCTTGTCTCTATTCATACAACTACAATGATATTATATTTATTATTATTGCCAGCATCCCCGATATATCCCTCCTACTACGGGTCATAAGTTGCCTAGCTCATTTGCTGCCAAAAGTTGCTCTCGTTAATCTGGAAATTCTGGCTGATTTCGCGTACATCCAAAGTAGATGTCATTTTGGTTAGCTTACCGTTCCTTACCACAGATATTTCTATGCACAGGCACGCAAACTAAAGTTATATGAAACAGACAAACAAGCCTTGACAGCTCGTAGGTACTCTGTTGGACAAATAGAGATGTCGCGTAGGATTTTTAAGGAAAGAAGAGATATCGATAAAAATTCTAATGTGTCCGCAATTTTTCCGGTCATATTGTAGCCTTCAGACTGCTACTACCACAAATAACTCTTCCTGAAAACACTACATTCAATAGGTACTCGTAAGCGAAGAGAATCGTGTGTCCCAAGCTCCGTTACCGTTATTCGCTTGCGAGTAACACTTTTACACCCTGATGGAATTGCCATCCATCAGGTTATCTCCCCTGCACTCACTCCTGGTGAGCATTATGGCTTTGAACATGCTGTCGAAATCAAAACTAGGAGTAATGTAATCTGATGGCTACATGATTTATAAGTATTTTCTGAATACAAAATTTATAAAGCTTATAAAGCTATGATCAGCTATTAACCAATATGTGCATGAGACTGAAAATATTTTATACCAAATAAGAAACTTACTCTTTTGTTTCTAGTGTCGGACTCAAACCATTAAGTGCACTTCCGCGACTACCGCTTGTCTTCATCATTAATGGGCGCATGGAAATTGCCTCGCAATAGGAACGCAACTCTTCATTTGCCTTAATATCGCTTATACTGTTATCTAAATTATTTCCTCCGCCTACTGCTAGTCTCGTTTGCATCAAATTTCTGGTCAGATGATTAATGCCATCTGCTACACTACAATGCACGGAATCGTAGATATATTCGGAGTCGACATTGGAAGCATCAGCACGAATTTGCATATCGCTTGCACCTCCACCTATATTACCATTTTTCTGTGGTTTTTGTTGCAAAGCGTTGCCATGCCGCCTGAAGGAAGACCAAACACTACCAAATAATGTATGTTGCCGCTATAAAGAATTAAAATGTTTGAATCAAGTTAGTTAAGACTCATGCAAAACACTTACCCGATGTATTGGTTCTGGTTCTTCGGCAAGTTCATCTAAATTGCCCGATATAGCTCTTTTTAAAGCTGGAGATACTTCGTGTAATGTTCGCAAGCCAGCCTGCAAAGTGACTGTATTGCTTTCCTGTTGCCCTTCTTTGCCTTCTTGTTCTTTTCGCTTTTTGAAGCGACGAAAGTAGTCCTGGATAAGGTAGGTAGCATAAAATTTCCCAACGGTAACTTCGTCCTCATTGCCAGGAGGTGGAACCACTTGGTCGAGAAGTTTTGGATTTGTGCGTTTCCAAATCTGTTTTATTGTTGCCCTTAGTTCCGCATTTGCATCATCAATATTCCCATCAGTCTTTATGCTTAAGGAAGTTCGTACGACAGCAAATAATGTGGCGTTGAACAGAACCGTACCATCTGAGTTAAGTGGCATGTTCATTGAAACCAAACGTTTGCAAGCCACGCGATGAGGGCATAGTTTACCGAAACCCAAAGGAGGAGAAATCTTTCTTAATAAGGTAACCACGTCCAGGTGTTTAATGCGCCCTTTAGCATCAGGGTCATATTCGCTCCATAATCGTATAAATTCGTCCAAGTGATGTGGCCCCAAAATTGACCAGTCACGTGTCAAATAATCGAAATTATCCATAATAACAGCAACAAAAAGATTGATAATCTAAAATAGAAATGAGATAAGTTCAAATAAAATGACATTGAAGTGCGTAAAAGTTCAATATTAGTTCGGCCAAATCTATACTTTTTTAATATCGCATCGTTTTTTAATATATAAAACTTGTTTAAAATACATGCGAGCCATTGTTCAACAAAAGACGCCGTCGATCGATCATACATTTGACCTCTCTATGAGCAACTTATGAAAAATTTTATAATACTTTTGTATGAAAGACCCCAAGACTGTCACTTCATTCTTCTACTGCACACCAGTTGCGGAACGTTTTGTGAATTTTTTCACTTTGCTTTCGACTTTGACCTTGACGAGCGGCCATTTACGCACAAAAAGATTAAATCTTTCATTTAATGGTTTGTGTAAAAGTTGTAGGGTTCAGAAGGAGGAAGAGAATGTTGAGCACTTTCCTTGTTGGCGTCAAGCTCTTTCTTATCTAAACGCTTTGTATCTAGGCAGACCGTTGCTGATTTGACAGAAATATTGGAATGCGATTTAGGTGGATTAGGCTCTTTTATCCGATCCTTAGGTGCTGCTGAACTGGACCGGTCGGTGACAGTAAGACTGCTGGCTTACGTATCACTCTCAGGCAACACAACGGGACAAAATTGGTCTGGCTTTTTGATTGGCTGGTAGCCTACTAAACCTAACTTAGGGCAGCGGGAACTTGAAATTAATTTTGTTATATCGGTAATTCTTATACATCACACTCTAAGAACTATCGATATGCCAATACACATGTAGGTGCTGCTTGATTTGTTCATACCTTTCTATCAAAATTAATTTTAACAAGTTCAGACTATTGGAAATGGTAAAGTATATACTTATGTAGATATGTATGAATTTACCAAAAAACTGCAGAGAACATAAAAGGATATAAAGTATGGAAAAGCGATACTGGAACCACAATTTCCCGGGTATGAGTCCGATTCCTCGTCACATTTTACTTCATCACGTGAAGATGAGTCGATCATTATATCCTGCCACGCCTCCCCAGTAGCTGAACGGAAGAGTACAAGCACTGCTTGCGGAAACGTTTGAAAGTTATTGTTTCGATGTATGGCAGTGTCATCGTCCAGTGCAATTTTCCCAAATACCTGTTAAATCGATATTTTCATTATTAACGTGTTTTATAACGATCCATTACTCACTTACCTGCATCCCAATTACTGCATATATGAAAAAGAGCATCACAATTAACAGTGCAACGTATGGTAAAGCTTGGAATGATTTAACAAATGTCCACAATAGTGTTCTTATACCTTCTCCTTTACTTAGGAGCTTAACCAATCGCATTACACGGAAAAGCCTGAAGAAATTGATGGAAATCAATGTGGAACCACCCTAATAAAAAAAAGTTAGAATTAATTTAATTTTGTGAAATTTTTAAAATGTCAATAGAGAATTTTATTTCTACAAAAAGTATTAGTCGTTCTATGCAAATACCACGCTCAATTGCAAACAAACAGCTGGCAACCAGAGAGCGACCAAAATAACCATTTATAATTGAGAGAAAATGTTTCCAATTGCACAACCTTGCAGCCTCAAATGCACAAAATTATGAGTAATGCTAATATCTTATAGAAATAAAAGATTTTTTTTCTAAAACTTACCTTTGCCTTCGGCTTGCAGCCATGCATCACAGTACATGGTGATGTCAATACCTCCTCCTTGGTTTTGATTTCACTGTACACAATGTCTATGAAACTTCCTAGCACGATTATAAAATCAAACGTGTTCCAGGCATCGCCAAAGTAATTCTTAAAAAAACATGTTTTGTATTAATTGAATTTTTTTGTAAATAAGAATATCCAGAATTGATATCTACATATCGTTGGTCTCAGGTAGAAAGATTCTAACTCGCGCTTTTGCCGAATTTGAGTTTTTAGAGGATCACACAAATGTAACCCGCCACATACATATATTTATTGGAATAGATCTGCAAGTAAGGGGTTTACAAGCAACTGTGTGGTTTGCGGACTTACGACATCTGCTCTCTATCTTTCTCTCTCGAGTAGTCTTACTCGTATATCGGTACTCATGATTGATACGGCCGTCCTGCATGACTAAGTTTATACAAACCCTCAAACAGGATTGTTATGCGCTCATCTCTTCTTTTTGCAGTTGGGGATAAGAAACTGTATTTATATGGAGGTACCTGGGCGCTTCAGCAAACACGCTATGATGTGGAGGTATTCTCTTTCCACCATGCTCATACGAACAGAATATACTCATCTAATACAAACCGAATACAATTATAAATCAAAAAATTTAGGACCAAGGACGGTAGCGCTACCTGCAGAAGGTGATTTGGGGGAAACGGTTTTCATGAAAGAGAGCAACTTTAGTAGTGGGGTACCTCTGTCTTTACAACCAAATACCTTAGCTGCGATTAAAGCTCATGTCTCTACGGTATGACACCAGCTGAGGAGCTGCTAGAGTTAATCTGGCACGCAAGCTACCCAAGTACCTGTGTACGAGAAAGTTTGCGTATTACCGATTTCTATGACAATCTGCTGGTAAGGGATTTGTGAACAATTTTTCGGCAAGGGAATCGCAAACCAGTTTTCGGATAGTCAGGCTACAAACCAGAGCTCTCGTTCAAAGGATAGTAAAAAAATCATAATCTTATATCTGGTATCCAGGCTATACCTTCAACGGGAACGAACAAGCCTCTAAGCAAACAATTCTGATAAGTTGCGTACTACGCAAAAAACTCATGATGAGCTGGCGAGAAAGCCAACGGATGCTTTAACGGCAGCAGTAAACTCCCCGTTATCGTGGGACTATCCATGGATGCGTTCTAAACCTGTGTTGTACGGCCATTAAGATCCCATGCGTTCATGTAAAGGTCACATAGTGAGGTGGCGAAAGTCCATCATGCAATGGCAACCAATAGCAACGCAGATCTAACCATAGCCTTCTCAAATTGCTTCTAGTGGAACATGAGGTAGTAGGGTTAAAGAGAGTGCTGAAATAGAATGCGGGTGCATACTCCAGATGTGAGGAGGCAGAATAAAACTCATGACTTGAGCAGTTGAGTAAATACCCTTACTTAAACAATCGGACGCTTTTGTGAACGGACCATTTTACGGAGCTCGACTTGAAGGTTCAAAGATTTCACGTTGGATAAAAATCAGGTACAATGTCAAGTTTTAGAGACTGCTCAGAAGAGATGGACTAGTGAGGCTACCTGGCAACTATTGTGACTAGCATGGCTCCGGAATTACAATAGAAGGACTATTACCCTGAAAGGTTTACCCCGACGGAGGTTGTCACAGGGGGAAGAGAATGTTGAGCACTTCCTCTGTCTGTGACCAGCTTTTTATTATGCAAGGCTTTTTGTATGTAGCCAGACTAGGGCTGCTTGATTTGGCAGAAATATTTGCATACGATATAGGAGGATTGGACTCTTTTATCCGGTCCTCAAGTAGGTTCAGGTTGGTTATATGTAGACCTGCTGAGATACATATCATCCTTGGGCAACATAACGGGACAAAATTGGGCTGGATTTTTCAATAGCTGGCAACCTGTTAATCTCAGCTTAATCTAAGTAGGATATTTCTATATGAGACTGACGGTATGTAAGTTAGTATAATATATATATTATATATATGTGTGTGTGTGTGTGTGTGTGTGTGTGTGAAAGTGTGTGTGTATTTATTACAACATACGGCGCACAATGGCTGACTTTCAAAGATTTCATGTATGAATATATTTTTGAATCCGGATATTGAGCGCTGTTTGTTGATTCTTGTTGTAATCAAATTACTTTAAATCTAAATGCTGCCAGTTTAAAAACGAATTCCAATGCAAATACGGCTGTGAATATCATATTTAAAGCGTCCAATATTTCTGTATAGTACTCGGGCTGCTTATGAAACTTCATGGCTAATGTCACCGTATTGATCATAATTAAAACAAATATTGAATACTCAAAAGAAGAGGATGTCACGAACCACCAGACCTTGTACTCGATGCCATGCTTAGGTATGTAGCGTCTGACTGGTTTCGCTTTTAAAGCGAACTCGATACAGTTGCGCTGGTTCTTATCCAAATCGCAATCCTTGTATTCCTGCTCACCTTCGTTTTGAAAAGTGACGATGACAAAGCCGACAAATATGTTAACCATAAAGAAAGCAATAATGATGATGTAAATAATATAATATGCAGCTACAATTGGACGGAAGTTGTGTATGGGACCACCATTTTCTTTATTGGAATCGATAGAGACATACAGGAGCCTTAAAAGAAAGGAAAATATCTTTATTATTACTTTATTATTGTGTTATAAAAAAAAACAAAATTTTTTTAATATATAGGCCAAGAAATAAAAGATTAGGAAAGGTATAGAGAGGCCTTGATATTGTTTAGTAGGGAGTGTAGAATGTCCAAAGGAAGATAATGGAAGCTTTTTTGTGAGAACCACAGACATATTCCCGTGATATCCGGGCTGCATATGGTCCTATACAAGCCCCATAAGGAGACAGATGACATCTACACTAGCACATTTTGTAGGACTCTAGAGCTTCTTCTGAGAACTCGCTTCCCATGTTGCATCCTTTACGTATTAGATGCTGATAAAGAAAGGGTATTGCCATCGCGGGGTGAGGACTCAAAAATTATAGTCTCACTTAAGAGGGAGTGACTACCGTGAAACCTTATGTTATAAATCACCACGACTGACTGGCATTTTTCTGTCGCCATGCAAGCGATGGTAAAAATCGAACATTAGGTTATGTTCCACAGGTCTGTAGAGAGGTGAAGGTTATACTTATACCGATAGGGGTAGCAAACCCCTGGAATTATCCCAATTAGTATATCTTCCTTTACGATGAAAACAATGGAGAAGGCATTGTATCATTTCCTTTACCTTAAGTCCTCTGCATGCACCATAATGAGTCTACTGAGAGGACAAGTAACAGTTACGGCTTTAGATAAACTAATTATAGATATCGAAAAGGCTCTGAGTTCAGTCGCTGAGGAAATTGCATTTTAGTCCATAAAAAATGCTTTCGATAATGCGGATTTCCTCGGCACGGAAACAATAGATGACACGATCCAGCGCTAGTAAAATAGGTTAGCAATGTGCTGAACAATAGATTAGTGAGAGTCACACATGTTGTTGTGTCACTGCGATTGAAAGATGCCCTCAAGGTGGACTATCTCCCATATTATAGTCAGCACTTGTTGACGAGCTTATCAGGCTCTTAAACCGGAATAGATAAAAACCCAATGTGCACGCAGATTATAACTGCATGATAAATTGGAGGATCGTCCCGACACGATTGGTGCGATGATGCAAGATGCATTTGACATAGAAAAGGTGGAGAATAAAAGCTTTCAATCAAAGCTGGGCACACAACCATCGTACTGTTAAACAGCTGGACATCCCCCCTTTAATACTTGGGCATAAGAAACATGCAAGAAGCCTCAATTCAAGTTGGGTAACCTAATTGGCAAACTTGCAATCCTTAAGGGTATTACAATTATATTAGATATATCTCGGTTGAGTGACAAAGAGTGAGGCACGAAGAGTGGTTAACAAAATTGTTACACAGATGGATCTAAATCGCAAAAAATTAAAAAGATAATTAAAAGAAAGAGGTGGATATACTATGCAATAGGATATAGTATTATTTTGCAGTGTAGGTGCTGCACTAAATTTTGTTAGTCTGAGTTGTGTATATATACTGGGCTCTGATTAGTTTTAACTAATTTAATTCCAACACTTTAAATGCTGTAACCACTTTTGATTCAGTCTGTACATGTTGTTATTGATAGTCAAATGTCCACAAGCACTACTCTCTCGCGCCTCTTCTTCGTAATTCTATTTTACTAGTTCTACTATAATGCATTGCACATATACGGGTCATCCCGTCAATACTGGTCCAAGATAAAAACTGGAGACGCAAGCGTGTGTTGATAAAAAAAAAACTCTCTGATAGTCAATCGGTCTTAGTACTGAAATGTTGCAATACGCTAAATGGATTGGGATCCACAATCAGATTGTTATGGTCTGTGTGCCAGGACATGAGGTAACTATCGTAATGAGATGGTAGTCCCCTATGCCAAAAATTGAACCTGGGAGACATTTATTGGACCTACTTCAAGCTGTGGCTTCAGCAAGAGTTTTCTTATCAGGATAGCGGAGAAATGTACTCAGCCCATCGCAGAGAAATAATGGAATGAAAACGATATTACTAAACTTAAAGTGGGACGAATGGATGTGTCAGAAATCAGCAAATAATTTCAACTTCATTAATATCCTTGAGCTCTAAACTCAACAGGTTTTCTCTACAGAGTGAAATCCAAAAAAAAAAAAAAATAATAAAACCCTAGTCTGGGTAATATTAAAACTAAACATTGCAAATAAACAGTTTGGTTCATGTACCTACCCTGGCCATCCCTCAAACGTTGAAACTGTAAACAAGGTAAGCATTCCTTTAGCCACATCGTCAAAATGGAATTTATTGTTGCTCCACTCTCGTTCCTTGAGACGCGGCTTATTTATATCCCCATTCTCGTAAATCAGATACGTTCCACTAAATTATTTAAATTCATAGAAGTTATTTACCAATTGACATGCACAGAGATACGTATAATTTTTTTACATAGCAAAGCCTTAACTTATTCAAAATACTTACTGACAGTCTGCTTCGAACATCTTGGATCCATCCGAACATTTGAAAAATTTCCCCTAGTTATAAGTTTTGCAAAATTAAATACATAAATTAAAATTATATAAATGTGATGACATATATATATATATATATATATATATATATATATATATATATATATATATATATATATATATATATATATATATATATATATATATATATATATATATATATATATATATATATATATATATATATATATATATATATATATATATATGTCAAAATCGGCAAATAAATTTAGAAAAATAAATAAATTCATCAATAAGTTATTGTGTCCATTGAAAAAGTAAATAAAATTTCGATTTTTGTATAGTCCGAACATACATATTTCCAAGCCCACTTCGCTGATACATTTTTGTTTTAACAAGTAGCACCAAAGAAACAGCATACTCCGTTTGTATTGATATCCAACATTTGAAGTGCTGCCAGCTTTCAAATAATGTTTTTCACTTTATAATTGGAGCTAGATTAATCACACTGCACGACAAAAAAAAAAAAAAAACGAGAGAAAAAAAAAAACAGCGCTCTGCTCTGCCAACAGTATCCTGGTGTGTAAAACTATCGGCGCATTGATGAGTAATTATGTATGTATATTTAAGAACTGGTTTAGTTTTAGTCTCTTTTGCCTGTTTTGTCAGCTGAAAAATTCTTCTTAACTTTATATTTAAGATAAATTGTTAAACCTACATATTTAATAAAAAAAAATCTGCTCTCAATTCTTTTAGGTCAGTTTCCTATATTCGCGAATATAGGACACAAAATTCAGCTGCTGCGACGCCATCACTCAGTCGCGCAGCAACGAATGAACATGTGTACGGATGTAGAAATATTTTCTCTGTTTTGTCTCTCTTTTTATTTTTTACTGAGCCAAATTGAAGTAACAATATATTGAAATTTTTGCAGCGAAAACGATTTATGTCGTCAAAGAAATATTTCATGATTGCAAACGCTTTTGACTACATGCAATGCCTCTTATCGTATAAAATATTTGATATAAGAGGTAAGCATATTAGAAAAGCATTTTCATATATTCCGTAGTACTATGAATAAATTTGGTGGTAATGAAAATCTTTTTGAATAAAAAAAAACATTTTTACAAAAACTAAAAGTATGAATATTACAAAGTGATTTTTTTTTTATTTTTTACATGAAATTGAAACGAACAGTACTAAAAAAAAAAGAATTTATTGTTCTTTGATATTAAATTTATGCACAATACTAGAAAACTCTTCAAGTAAATTGTAAGTAAAATTATTTATTTAATTGCGCACTTTTTCTCCTAGTGACAATTTAATTTTACCCAGATCGTAACTATACTTTAATTTTGGGCAGCATTAAACTAATCGATAGTCTGGTGTTGTCAACGTAGCACAAAATTCTGAAATTATGTAACAACATATTGTTGGTTTCAGGTAGAAAGGCCGCATCTGACTTTTTAGATATTCTAATATATTTCACATAAATACAACTCGTCACAAAGAATAGATTAGGTTTCTCCTTCTCCTCCTAAGTTGCAATTTCGTTAGTTAGAGCGTTTCTACATGTGACCAACGATATGTTTGTAGCTCCTTCAAAAAAATAAACATCGAACTAAGTCCGCTTTTAGGGTTTGGAAATTGAAAGACAGAGATTTTTCTCACTCTGTTTTGAACTTGCCGAAACCTTTTAGAGTTGCGAAATTAATAGACAGATAGAAATGTTTCGTTTCTCTTTTCTTTCTTTTTTGTTGTTGTTGTTTTTTAAGCACTGCTAGTGTGTTTATATGAAGTTGATGTTGATATGAGAATAATAATATGAAGCAACAACATGAAAAAATGCGAAGAGAGGCAACTTCAAACGAAAATGTCTTAAAATGTGCAGTATAGCAGAGGTTTACCGCACACTCTTCGTCTTAAATACATCGCCAACAAACTTCGTCTGTCTGCCCATTAATTTCTCAACTGTGAAAGGGGACTAAGCTTATAATCAAGGCGAATTCATTTTACTAGAGTAAGTGAAAAACAGATGTTCTACTTTTTTCGAGGTAAAGAACATTAACTACTGTTTACACTTTACTCACATATGTATGTACATGCGTATTTGCAAGTAACTTGTTATTCGACCCATGCGCCGCTTAAGGGCACTCCAGACTATCACATTTTGTTTTAAGACTTGTCAAAAATAAAATAATCCGTGCAAGTGAGATAGTGTGAACGTAATACGTTATGAAACAATATGATGAGACAATTGGCACCCATTACAATTCATCATTTTTAGAAATTTGTTCATTGGATTTGGGTTGCAATTTTTACAAAAGCAAATAATAAAAATATTAAAACTAGCCGATGACCAAATTGGCTGTTGATTTTCTACACATATATTTCATTTTACTTCAGGTGTAATGGTGCGAAAACAAAATGTAATGGTACATTAGATTTTTTGATAGTCGCAATCAATATCATTAGATTTCTGTCCTGCAGAAAATCCAGTCAAAATCTTAAGACTTGTATGACAGTCCCTTTAACGCCCTTTAAGGAACCATGTTGTTTTTGCATTATTGTACTTATTGTAGTCTCAGTTACGCCTAGTAGAAATGAATTCACCTTGCTTATAAGAAACTTTACTCCTTCACCTCTCTGTTCGTGCGTTGTGTCACCAATTACAAAGTGCTTACTTGGTCTTATTACATTCGCTACTAAATTCTCTTAACTTTTACCTTGAACAGCTGAACGCCAATGACCGCGAACATGAACTGTAACAAATAAGTTACCAGCATGATGTTACCGATAGTCTTTATAGCTACAACAACGCATTTTACCACATACTTTAAGTTTCAGATTTTTTAAAAGCACACATTTTGATAAAAAAAAGGTGTATTTTAAATAAATTATAATACAGTTCAATAATTCATAGATTACAATTACCAAACAAACGTGATGAGAACATTTTTTTAATATTAATATAATGCATACAGTACAAAAGGGAGGGCGGCGATTTTGTTGGTTAATTTATTGTTTCAGTGTTGCCAAGACACACGTGTAATATAATACGCACATATGTATGTGTGCGCCAGTCGCAGCATTTGTTTTCGTTTTTTTTTTTTTATTATTAAATTAAGTATTAAAAAAAGGTATGGTTAATCGAAACATAAACAATATGGGAATAAATATAAATATATTAAAAAAATACATTTAATTTATTTCAGAAATAGCAAAAAAAAAAAAAACGATATAAAAATGGATAACAATAATTGTATATTATAATAAAAGTGCGTTCATGGAATTGGTTTGTTTATTAAATTGGTTTTTATATGAAAAGAGATAAAAGAGAAAAAAAAAATAAGATTCTTGTTAATTAAAAGGATATTTCTATTATGGTTACGTATATGTATATATAATAAAAAAAAAGATATTTGCTTGATGTTACGATCACATTTACACAAAAATACACTAAAACAAAATTAGATATTAATTCTACGTATATATGTATGTTTTAATACTAGATGTAGAAAAATTTTTTATATGTACATCAACTACTTCTATGTAAATCTACATACATACATAACTACAATTACCCCCCGTCTACATTCATAAAATTCTGAAGGAACAAAAACCCTGCCGGCAACTCTGCTTAAAATTAACTTTAAACTAAATATTTTTGCAGCTGATGGTGACAGATTATTTTCAATAGAGATAACTGACTATTTTAGCATGGCGATATCCTAAGGAGTAGCTAGTTTTCTAAAAGTCAACTTTTAGCGGACTTGCATACATCTACTCAGAAGTTAACCGGTCGTCAGTGGATTTTAAGTTTTTTTTTTTTTTTGGTTAGTTAAATAACTAACTACCTATTATCTAACTTCTTCCTAGGCTATATGCTAACTTTAAAAAATAATCCTAGCTTTTTTTTCTATAACGAACGATTTTGTTCAAAAAACATATATGCATCTTATAAAAAATATCATTTAAAATGTAATACCATAAGAGTGTGATAGGTCAAATAAAAATTATTCTCTGTTTTAAATATGGTAATACTCGTATGCGTGATAGTTCCACTCATTGTCATTTTACTCTATTATAGAGATACAGTAACATTTTTAAAAATAAATCCTACCTTTACTAAGAAAATTTCTATGATAAATTCGTCCAAGCCCAATAATTTTAGTACCAATGGAAAGAGGAATCGTTTTTGCTATTATCTTTTTGGCAACACTAGTCTTGACAGGTCACGCACGTTTTGTATCTTGTGTCACTGTCAAACATCTTCAGTTTGGTCTATAATTTAATCATGAATCGTCTTACAAACGAACAACGCTTGCAAATTATTGAATTTTATTACCAAAATGCGTGCTCTGTTAAGAAAGTTCATCGCGCGCTTCTTCCATTTTATGGTCAGTTTAATCGACCTACTGAGGCTTCTATTCGGGCTATTGTAAAAAAATTTCGCACCAAATTTACATTGTTGGACATTAAGCCACCAACACGCTTACGTAGATTGCGAAAAAAAAATATCGCAGCCGTATCGACCAGTGTTGGTGATGACCGTGAATTAACGATTCGGCGCCGTTCGCAACAATTGGGCTTCTGTTACTCCACTACGTGGAAAATTTTGCGGAAGGATTTGGGTGTGAAGCCTTAGAAGATACAGCTGGTGCAAGAATTGAAGCCAAATTTTTGGTGAATTGGCTCTTGAAAAGTTAGATGAAGATCCACTTTTTTATCGAAGAATTGTGTTCAGCGACGAGGCTCATTTCTGGTTGAATGGATACGTGAACAAGCAAAACTGCCGTATTTGGAGTGAAGAGCAGCCAGAAGCATTGCAAGAGCTACCAATGCATCCATAAAAAACAACCGTTTGGTGCGGATTATGGGCTGGCGGCATCATTGGGCCGTATTTCTTCAAAGATGATGCGAATCACAACGTTACTGTGAATGGTGAGCGCTACCGTGTGATGATAATAAACTTTTTTTTGCCCAAAATAGAAGAGCTTGACTTGCATGACATGTGGTTTCAACAAGACGGTGCCACATGCCACACAGCACGCGAAACAATGGACCAATTGAGAGGCGAGTTCGGTGAACAGTTTATTTCACGCTTGGGACCAGTCAATTGGCCGCCCAGATCGTGCGATTTAATGCCTCTAGACTATTTTTTGTGGGGCTATGTTAAGGCTAATGTCTATAGCGACAAGCCCGCTTCGATTGACGCACTGGAAGCCACATTATTCGTGAGATACCGGCCGAAATGTTGGAAAGAGTATGCTAAAATTGGACTAAGCGGATATACCATTTGAGGCGCAGCCGCGGCCAACATTTGCATGAAATAATCTTCAAACATTAAATTATATCGACCCAACTATCGATCCAAATAAATATTTCATGCATTTTTCTGAATTTTATGTGTTTTTTTTTTTAATTTCCGATAGTTCTTATAAAATCACCCATTAGTTTCATATATGTATGCCTTTTTGCTCTTCTCACGTTACGTTCTCTTCTTTTTCGTAAACAAATTATTGAACCTTATAAATAAGACAAACAAATAATATTAATAATAGTAAATATTAATTACTCTGCATTTTAATGATTATGCGATAAATATATGTATGTAATGAAAATATGAAAACTCTCACGTCACGTAAATGTGAGACTGGGTGGCGAGTGTATTCATTAAACAACTTATGATGAATGTACTCAGAGGTGGATTCGACTGTTTTTGTTGCTCATACGTATGTATATGTTTAGATACATAATCGCAAAACGTACTACCAAACGTTTGAAATCAAACACTAAGGTGCCCGAAGCCGTTGTTATTTCTGAGCTGATGAGAAGCTCGAAGAGTAACAATCCATTAAAAACAATGGGTATGGTGTAGTTTATAGACTGGTAGAATCACTGGTTCAAATTTCTTCAAAAATTAGTTAAATCAGGATGTAACCGCCAATATTAGCATTCTGATTTGCGCACCATGATAACGACTATTTAATTTGGCGGTATATAAAGTCTGAGGTCTCCAGATGTAAGCAAGCTGCGACTCTCGCTTTGGAAACCAATATTGCTTGTGTTACTGGCGAGACACCAGTCGCTACACTTGAACGAGTCGCTATGCTCGAGAAAGTCGCCTAAAGTGGCCTTCGCAAAACGTGTTAGGCCTTCGAGAGTTTTATGTCTCGCTCACCACACTTCAACTTCTTATGAGAAGGCATGGGTCATTTTAGTTAGATACAACGACGCTACAAGTTTACTGTTAATACCATCTTGGGCGTATGGACGTCGTTAGACCGCGCATCCTATACTTTGCAAATTTACTTTAGAACTAAATACAGTTAAATAATTTTTTTTTGTGTTGTATTCTGCATTATATATGAAACGATGATTTTAGAATATACATATGTCGTTTATTATATAAAAAAATATTTCACTATTAAAAAAAAAATGTGCTATTAAATTTTTGAAAAAACGATTATCTGAAAAGTTTTTAAAATAATGAAATAACAAATCAATATCGCAAAAATAATGTATTTAGGCAAACTATAAAAAAACATGTACATATTTGCACGTAAATTCTGGCCCTTATGATTATCCACCATCAGCTTGAGCTAAAAATAGGCAGGTAGTGCAACTCTTTAATCCCTTATAGCGGTAGAAGTTTGGCAGTAAGTTTATTTAAATTTAAGTTTTTAGCTTTCTTTAGTTCTACGCGTTTGTTACTACGCTATTTTCTATAAAAGTCTATTTTTAGCTTTTGTACTACACAAAAAAAAAAAAAAAAACAAATTTAAAAAATTATGTTTTTATTCTATTTTCTTCTTTCTAATTTAAGCATTAGAGTTGTATAATTATTTACATATGTTTATTTATACAATATATGTACATACGTGTAGAGCTCTTACTCTCACATTGTCTATGAAATCGATTTGGCTGAGAGGCTTTTTGGGTATTAAAGTATAAATGTGTAAAATAAATAAATGAAATTCTTGGCAACGCTGTTTAAAGAGCATGTTGGAATCAAATTTGGGGATTATCTCAAAATAAAGTGCTTAAAACATATTTTGGTTCAGATTTTCCTGCAGTTTCTTTTTACATAAAAAAAAGTGTGACAACAAGAAATTTAGAATAAAAGTGAGCGAAAAGGTCCTACTGATAAATAAAGGTTGCCACTATTTGGCTTTGGCTTTAATAATTACACTTTGTGGGCAATTTTGTCCAGCTCAAATAAGACTTTATAATTTAGTTTAATGCCGAAAACTTGATTGCAGCAGGAGTAAAACTATAAATAAACTACTTTAATACATTAAAAACTATCTATTTTTAACATACATACATACATACATACATATATATATATATATAAATATATAAAAACATAAAATCACAATTGTTATGTAAATACATTGGACAAATTGATACACATACGAGTACTCGATACAGAAGACTTTTTTTTAACGATAGATAATTAAATAGAGAATATAATAAAACATGCGTCACACTGACTTGTATTAGTATTTAAGCTTACATTGATTTATTTAATGTTGAAATCTGAATTAATATCAAACTTCAACTTCATTCTAGTCCTTGTAGACCTAAAATATAATCAAGGTGTCTCAAATTAAACGACAAGTCAACAGATTGTTCTCTTGGCATGAGATTGCAACCGTGATTAAAAACCTAATCTTAAAAATGTTTGGCATGGGTTTTAGGCCCATTTTAACGTATTGGAAGCTCGTACGGTGGAAGGGTTTGGAGAAAACCATCTGCTACAAGATCGTAGAGATAATAATGGGCACATCTGCTTGCTGCATCACGCCATCGAAAGCGGCTTTTTTGCAAGGTAAAGATAATTTTCATGTGTTGAACGACCAGGCTAGGGACAAGAGGGGCATGTATGGAGGCAACAGATGGTTACACATCAGTTCAAATTGAAAACGGCGTAACGGTAACTGGGAATGGGGAGCGCTATCGTGATATGATTGCAAACATTTTATCAATGTCTGGGTTTTTATTTAAACATCAATTACTGAATGCCTCCTCTCTGGATGCGACAGCGGTTTTGCACGTCTGATTAAACCAAGATTTCACTCTTGGTTCAATCGAAATCTGCTTGGAGGGGATGAATGCTTTCATCCCTAGCAAGATCATATTTTCAACCATTTTTGCTGAAGCATTTATGTCTTTATCTAGAAAGAAAAGTTTACAATTAAAATGCTCATAAAATTGGTTGAGCTCAGCCCAACGAGCCTTTTCGTACATAAATTTTGACCGTTTCGTGGCTGATTTCGAAAAGTTAGGAAGTTCGAAGACCGAAAAGGACGCAGAAATGGTACAATGATCCGAATTACCGAAAGGTTTACTAACTCTGACTCCATACTTTTCAGAGTGCGAAGTCAGCAATAGGTCAAGTGTGTTTGAATGGTGCCCTTCAACAACACATGGAATATGCGTTGGCTCACTAATTGCGCTACTCACTAACTCAACATATTGGCCTTTTGGAGTTGTATGACTCGAATGGCGCAGCCAGGATGAGTTGTAAACATTGAAATTACCAGCAACGATTTCACTGCTCGAACAACTCTCCAGCATCTTCGATATGGAGTCGGAGAGGGCATCGAAATCAGCAAAGGTAATATCCCTCCCCGCATTTTGACTTCTATATAGAAACCCGAAATGCAAAAAGTGTGACCTGATTTTGAATTTAACCCATAGACAGGTAAATTCGGCATTATGCATGCCTAATGGAACAGAACTTCATTGCGTACATAAATTACAAGGCCCTGATGGAAATTCAAAGAGGGATAGAAGTTGATACCCAGGTATGTGAAAATCCTGTGGATCAGCATTCTCAGATACCTGGGTCTCACATAAGGCGAAAATATCCGGCCGATGGACACAGGTGTGGGCATAAACCGAGAAGAAATTCGATCTCAGCCCACGTATGTTGCAATAGTCTATTTTAAAGCTGCCTGTCATCACGGTGGAAGACCAAAAAACAAATGTTGTCTTTGCTGTGCAGGTGAAACCGAAAATTAATCGTTGCTGGGTTGATCATATAGTATCCACTGTACATACCTTCAATACTATAATGACCAACAACGGTTAACCCGGCATCACCAACATCGGAATTACTGCGAGTATTATGCCTTCCTGTATATGTAGACTTACTGTAACTAGACCATGATAAAATAAACAAGGTAACCGCTGCGCTGCAGCAATACAACCAAAAAAGAAAACAACAACAGTTAATTTGTTTGTAAAAATTGTGAATTTGAACCGTGAACTGTCAAAAGTAGTTGTTAAGAAACACGTGAATTGTTAATGTTTTTTTTACATCGAGCGGGTGTGAGGAATAGAGCATGACAAAATTTGACAAATCGAACAAATCCAATCTGATAAGGAGCTCGCGCGAATTCGCCTAACAATGAATTCGCCTTTGATGTTCCTTTAATGTTTAATTTAATCAGTCGATTTTATCAAAAATTTTATTTCATTTGGATTAGAGCTGAGTTCATGAGCTCTTTTGAAAGAGTGCTCTTTTTAGTTCAGCTCTTTTTACTGAAATATGTCTTTCTTTTAGTTCAATAGTTCAGTGCTCCGTAAATAATATTTTCAATGAACGGCTCCGTTCAGGTTTCATGATAAAGAAAAGCAAAACAAAAATGCTGTAAACAAATGGAAAGTACAATTATTATAAGAATTAATAAAATGTGAGATTAGAAATTTTCAGGTGTGATGAAAAATAATTTTATTAAAAAGAAAAAAAAAACCATATATTTGTGATGATGTCTCGATGTTTTCATATTCAATTATGGTCGCATATCATATCATTTATTTTTATAATACAAAAAACCAAAGTAAAATTGTGTTGTCTAATATTCTGAATAGTTGTATATAACATAGATATGTACTTTCTACGTCAAATTCTGGCAGCACTGTTTGACTACTTCCGTATACATATCTACCAGGAAGAAAGAAACATAAACGAAAAAGAAAACTTGAAGACAAAAGAAAGAAACATGAACTACGGAACTAAAAGAGCTCGCAGAAATGATCGGCTCACTTAGCTCCCTGAAGTGAATAGTTCAGTGACACTAGTTCGTTCGCGAACTACCCAACTCTAATTTGGATACTTACTTCTCAAAACAGTGAAGCACAAGTCTCATCTTGCCTCAATAAGAATAAAGTTTCAGTAAGATATTAATTCAAATTCAGAGATTAGAAGTTTAGTTATTGCTAAAATAATGCTGATTTAATGAAAATTACACAATGAATATTAAAATAAATAAAAAAAAAAAATAAAGAAATGAATGGGCGTAGAAATTATGTATGAATTTGGTTAATTATAATATATAACAAACAAAGTTTTCCTCCAGTAGGAAACATATCTGCGGATATATGAAAGAGTAGCTAAAATCGACATAAGATTATATTTAGTGTTTGAAAGTCAAGGAGCTTTGTAGTCTTTTATCGGTTTCATAAAAACTTTTTCCTGACAATTTCTTGCACATTTACATAATAGCTTAAGCTTTTCAAACAAAATACACATTCATCAAATAAATAATAATCATTTTATTACAGTTTTATAATAAAATATATTTTTGTTTACACATCGTCGTGCCGAAGATATCTTAACGTATCTCATACTTTTTTCCAGACAAATTGAATTTTACGGTATTGTAACGCGTTTAATTTTCGTCAAAAGTGGATATACTCGTATATATCGCTCCTTTATTGCAACATGGTCATATCTCAAAAAATTAGCTTTTGGAGTTAACAATGCCGAATTGTTAACAGTACTGCCTTTTATATTGTGCCAAAAATTTGTTCAAATTACTTTTAAACTGTTTCCTTTAGGAGATATTTTCTTAAAAAATTTTGTAAGACTTGTATGGAAACTAAAATATTGAAATGTGTTTTTCTCGAAACAAGCTTCTTTTAGTTATGACTATGTTGCAATAAAGGAGCGATATGTGTATCACGAAAACTAAAAGACCTGTGAATAAAAAATTTGCCTGGGAAACGGTCTGATCTCATTTACTACGTTTTTGTAATATACGTGACGTCGGCACGTTGATCGCTCCGTTTGTCCCTCATTCAACCTGAATACCTTCCAAGACTTAAGAACATACAAAAACAAAATTGTTGCCTTCTAATGGGTGGTTAAATGTTAAGGAGCGGTGTTGAAAGTGAAACGTCAAGTTTTCTTCTGCATTCCATTTGACATTTATCAATTACGGACTAATTCAATTTGAACTAGGGAACCGAGCAATGCGTTAATGAAAATGGGAGCTCAAATCGAAATGCTCTTTGTGGTTTTTCGGTAAATTTAATCGTCTAAATATGCGTGTAATCGAAAAAATCGTCAAAAAATTTGAGCAAACAGGGTGAAAATGTCAGTGCATGCTCGTACAACTCGTTGCTGCTGTTCGCGATAGTGTGGCTGAAGAGCCGTCTACCGTCTACGACGACGACGTCGTGCCCAACAATTGCAGCTCTCACGCTCCACTTGCATTTATACGTTTACAAGGCGCAAAAAACTTAAGGCTCTTGACCGTTCCAAATGTCTTCAATCATTTTTACCTTAATGCATTCGCCAGTAAGCAGAATTGCCGCATTTGGGTGAATGAAATCCAAGAGTGATTGTCGAAAAACCAATGCACCCACAAAGAGCGACTGTTTTGGCGATTTTTTCTGCCCAAAATTAGACCGGTCAGGCAATTACTGTGTGAGATGGCCCGAATTGGAAGATATGGTTGAGGACGATATGTGGTTTCAACAGGACGGTGCCACTTCTCACAGAGCTAACAAACAATGGCTCTTTTGCGCGACAAGTTCAATGGCCATGTTATCTCACGGCTCAAGATCATGTGATTTGACACCGTTGGACTTCTTTCTTTGGGGTTATTTGAAATATAAAGTGTATGTCGATATGTATGTAAGCCAGCAACAGGATGAAAAAGCACACCCGCACCCACTAAAGAATTTTTCGCACAAATATTTTTAAAAAGTACCAAAACCGGTGTGAAACGCACCTATTTGACAACGCTGAACAGAGATGTTAAAAGTGAAGTTAAAAGATGGTAGAGAGTTGCCTTAGATAGAAACATCTATGTTCATATTTTGTGCTAATTTTTGAATGTGAAGAAAAAAATAACACGTTTTGAGTGGAATTAGCATAAAAACCTTTGTAGAAAATAGTTTTTATTTCATATTAAAGCAAAATTTGTTATCTTAATTGCCATGCGAAATGATATATTTCTATTTACTGATATCCAACGGATTTTTTGAGCGATACAAAAGGCTTTATTGTTTACGAATGAAAGCACAAAGCGCAGAGAGAGCAAATAAGTGAAACGCACCGAGTTTTTCCATCGCGGTTCACTTGTGTATATTTTGTGCTACGCAGTGATATCTAACCTCATTCAAGTCTAGGATTTTTGCTGAAAGGTAAACAAAGTAACGTGCTTATCAGATGGATGCAGTGTTCTTCAGGCTGAAATATCGGCCATAAATAAAGCGGCCAGATGACTGACGTTTTACAAGATATTCGGTAGGGATATCATGATAGTAACGGACAGCAAAGCCGCCAAATCAATCAAATCCCTGATTGGAATATACACCAATTCTAGTCTAGTCCAGTAATGCCGGACATCTTTAAACAAGATGGCGAGACAGTTGTGAAAACGATTAACGTGGGTACCTGCCATTGTGGCCTTACCCCACGGTGATCTTAACACCGGGTGAATACAATGCGTCTACCAGCGCCCCCATACATGACAAACTGCCATGCATGAGTACCAATTCGATCTCATGTTGTTTGGACATGATTTCCCCCTTGGTTAGGAGCGGAGCCTTTCTAAAACTCCTTCCGATCTTTGGGTCACGGCACCCGGTCGCAATGCAACTCCACATCGAGCTCAAATGAACTCTCCCCGCGATTTGGGTTTAAACCACAACCACCACGATACTCCCCGAAGGGCCGCACCATAACCGGGCAGGAACAAGTTCCTGGGGCTCCCGGTTCCCGTGGTACCAGATTTAAGTCTCCGGTCAGACTTCGTAGCCCAAGGACTACTACCAGTAGAGCCCCAAACGGCTCGGGGACTGGTGACCCCCTGCAACCATACTCACAGTAAACAGCACACAGGAACACCGCAATAACAGCAAACAGCAACATAAAACAGGAACAACAGGAACGTCAGCGACAACAGCAAAACAGCAGCCACTCAACGTACAAACTGCATCACCTGCAACACAAAACACACACGGGCACAAGGCACAATAAACAAAAACAACAAAAACATTCAACATTCATCCTCACGGATGAGTACATTGGCCACCCCCCTGTGGCCCAGCCCTTTACAACACGAACAAAACAAAAAACAACAATTAGACATGACCCCCCTCACGGAAGGACTTACAAACAAAACAACGTTGCCAGCAACCCTGCGACATCAAAACAAACAGCAGACAGCAACCAGCAACACAGCAAACAGCAACCAGCAAACAAAACACAGCCAAGTACATGACACCAGGAACAGCACAGGGCACAGGAACTGTGCTCTATGCTCCTCATGGTTGCCTACACTAAGACTTCAACCACAACTGCAACCAACTCCGCCGACGAGAGACGCACACAGTCACGCGCGAACCTGCGGTTCAACAAACGACGGTTCCGGAAATGGCAACAACAGGGAGGCTACCCTCCCTACCTTGGTCTCCGCCTAAAGACCTCACGGGCATACGCGCCCAACGCGTCAAAAGACGCGCCGACCGCCAAAACCCTACTGAAATCCCAATGGTCGCCCGCCCCTACTACGCCCATTCCCTCTAGATCCCTAATGTCATCATAAAGATGGCATTCGACCAGAACGTGTCTCCAGTCCTCAGTGCTCTCACCACATCTGCACAGCGCAGTCTCGGACAGGCCCCTCTTATGCAAAAATGCATTGAGGGAACCATGCCCCGTAAGCAAGAAGCCTGTACTGAGACTGAAGCCAAATTCCGGCCGTCCCACAACAAAATCAGCCTCGCGAATGAATTCGTGCGTTGCTCGCCCCTTTGTACTATTCGCCCATCGCGCCCGCCAGGCAGACACAAGACGTTCCCAAAGGAGCGCCTTGATCTGACTGGGTTCCCTATTAACCACAAGATCAAGAGCAGAAAGCCAATCATGTGGACAAAGCGGTAGCCCCTTCTTCACCTTGAAGGCGATCGCACGGCGAATCACCTCCAGATCAAGGGGAGCCACCCCCAGCAAGACCTGTAGAGCATCTGTTGACACCGTCCTACAAACTGGCATGCAAGCAAGCATCGCAGTTCTCTGGGCGGACTCTATCTTATTGCGGCCAACAACAGTCATGACTGTCTCGTACCACACAGGTGCACCATAAGCTGCGCATGCAACAAACAGTCCACCATATATGGTACGAGTAGCCCGCCTGCTGAGGCCCCATTCACTTCTAAGAATGCGCCTAACTTTACCTACTACAGCAGTAAGCCTGTCCCTCACATATGAGAGGTGAACCATAAAGTTCAACCTCTCACTCACCATTATTCCCAGGTATTTGACTTCCGTCGCATACCGGAGACTAATGCCGCCAGAGCGAACGAGTGGTGGACGACCCCGAGACAACCTGCCTTTCAGCAGCATTGCCACGGTCTTGTCCATAGCCACCTCCACACCCACACTATCACCCCACTCGCGCACAGCACGCATGGCCCTCTCACCCCGGCTTTCCAGATCAGCACGAGACTGTCCTTCAACCAAGATGAGCAAGTCATCCGCATATGCACACAGTTTGAAGTCATGCTGCAACGACCTCAGCAGGGAATCCATCATGAGGTTCCATAAAAATGGACCACAGATGGACCCCTGCGGACAGCCGCGTACAACGTCCCTCCAAACCGTGTCGCTGGCGCCCACCACACAGGCTTTCCTACCGCAGAAGTAACTCTCCCATAGAGCGAGCTCCCGACAGCCCACACTACGTAGTCTATCGAGAACTACACTCCACAGGAGATTGTCAAACGCACCCCTGAAGTCTACGAAGAGTCCCAGTACATATCTTTCCGCAGAGCTAGCAACACTTGACTTAACATGCAGCCAGGCATCGTCAACAGACCTCCCCTCCCTGAAACCGAACTGGAATTCAGACAGTGCTGCACCCGGACACTCTTTCAGTCGAAAGACCATTATCCTCTCCAGTACTTTTCCAAGCACTGGAAGAAGACTAATGCCCCTATAAGAGCGAGGATCAGTCCTCACTTTTCCGGGGGACTTTAAGAGCACCACAACACGTGCCTTCTTCCAAGCCTCAGGGAAGTAGCCCTCACTGAGACACTTCGCAAATATTGACTCCAGGTATTCCGGTATGGCCTTCCAGATGCTTTTACACATCTCTCCAGTCATACCGTCTATACCCGGAGATTTCCTACTCTTGATCCTGTGGACACAAACTTCTATTTCGGATCTCTCCAGCGCAGGAGGGGCGGCTCCCTCCCTAATGAGAGGAGGGCTACCGCCCGCCCGTACAACCGGAAAGAAAACCCCCAACAACGCGCCCATAATATCGCTCCAGGAAGACAATGTTACATTGTCAACCTGGAGGCTTCCTACTTCTAAACGCCTGTGTCGACCCGAACAAACGCGATAGACACGACCCCAAGGATCGTCCCTATTTTCACGCACGAATTCCCTCCACTCGTCTTCTTTTACCCTACAAATTCTACCCTTATATTCCCTCAGGCTTGCCAGATATTCAACCTTACGAATAGCTAGATCATCTGCGTTAGACTGCCGGGCCCTCTGGAATCTCTTCCTGAGGCGCCTGACACTCCTCCGCATCAGATCCAGTTCATCGGTCCACCACTTGACTTTTCTTGGCCTACCCGGACGGGCTCGGCCAAGCAGCGCATCATTCACCGCGCACATCCAGTCGTCAATCTGGCCAACCTGAGCGTCTATACCCAATTCCCTGAATTCATCTATTGGCTGTACCATAGCAGCCGCCCTAACACTATTCGCGTAACCGCCCCAGTCTATATCCCTTTTACGCCACCCGCGAGGTGACCCAGATATCCAACTCCGCCGGCGATAAGTGAACCGAATCTCAATGAGATTATGATCACTCACACCAGCGTTGTCACATACCCTCCAGCTGAAGTCGAAGTATGACAACGCCAAGTTATTGGCAATTGTCACATCGATATCGCTGCGGCCCTGTGGAGCGTCAAACGTGCACAGATCACTAGCCTCGTTTAACACCGAAGCACCAACTGTGACCAGCCATTCGCCGAGCATGATTCCTCTAGTGTGGTTCATATGACCAGGCGCATGCCTGGGCATTTTACTGAACCACATAGAGGAACATGCATTTGCATCCAGGCCTAGAATAACGGGTGCACTACTCGCTAGGAGTAGGACCGTATCCATGTACCGAATGTACGGCTCCAAAGGGACGGCAAACCTGCAATACAGGCTTGCAAAGAGCACCCGCCCAAACTCCCCCTGTACAGCAACGCAGACCCCCCACCGGGTACAGCTCACGACCGTACAATCGACCCCCGGGTCATCCACCACTACCGCAGAGTTCCCCTCCAAATCGGGGAAAACCCGCATACCCCCAGGAAGCCCCCTGATGTCACCAAATCGGAGGTACGGCTCCTGCACTAAGGCAACAGCCGCACCCCGTCGCCGCATCGCCTGCCCAAGTTCGCACGTGGCCACGTACGACTTCTGAAGGTTTTGCTGTATTACAACCGCGGTATCCATCTTAATGACGAGCGTTCACCCTAGCAACCATGGTCGCATAGACCGGGCACGCTGCAGACATCATCATGTGATCCGCCTGCAGTCCCTTGAACGCACAGTTCCTGCACCTCAGCTCGTTGGGGCATCGGCTCGCCCAGTGGCCAGCGTCGCCGCACCGTCTACACACATCCGACTGGTACTTACAGTCGCGCACCCGGTGATCAAAACCTAGACATCTATAGCACGCCGGTATGGGGTCCAACGTCCGTACCGCAAAGCGGAACCACTTTATATATGCCCCCGTTGTCCGTAAATGTTCAGCAATACGCGGCGTGCATTCTAGGGTCACGTTAGTTGTGCCCTCTTCCACCTTCCAGGGTGCGCTCACCAGTCGAACGGATCGCCTATATTCCGCGGAAGACATCAAATCCCCGAGGTTCATGGAGTGCAATTCCTCCATGAACTCATCCGGGGAGATCTCCTTGTGGACGCGCTGAACCACTATTTTAGGCCCCAATTTGTCCTTAACAGCCACCTCCAACCCCACTTCAGCGAACTTAGTGTTACCAGCCACCTTCCTCCTCTCAGCCTCCGATGGCGTGCGAATCACGGCTCCTTCCTTAGTTTGGCGCACCTCGTGCACGCGTACCCCCAAAGTCGGCCCAACCTCCCCAACCACCTTTTCCACCACCTCCTTCGCACTCTTCCCAGCCTTACTTTTAACCACTACCGACCAAGTTTCCACCGGTTTTACCAACGGCAGGGCCGGGTATGACACTGGCGCTACCGCCTCCTGTGTCCTGGTCACAACTCTGCTACTTACTGGGGGTACGGTCATCGACTTCGCCATCGGGGCAGCAGTAACTCCCACCGCACCAGCCTCCAATCTCCCCCTCAACCGCTCATTTTCGGCCACCAATCCCATAAGAAGTGCCTCGTACTCTCCCACTTCCTTCAACAGCCTGCGTGCAACCCCCCTGCCCACATCATCAGCCATCACTACGTCCATCACTTTCTCCGTGATGCGCTTCATGTCCGCAATCACTCCCTCAGCCTGCAGCTTCTTCTTTCTGGTCCGCGACAACCTCTCAGGCAGCTTGGTGACTACTCCCTCACTGGCCACCTCACCCACACACGTGACAATCACCTCATCGTCCACTACCATTGGGGCTTTTGACACAGCCGCGACCTCACCCACACCTTTCACCGCTTCCAACGGCGTCTTCTTCTTTAGTGATTTAGGCGACCCAGCCTTGAATTTTTTAACCGACTCCGCATCCTCAGTCGACGACATCTCCGACTCTGTGTGCCGAAGCTTCGGCGGTACAAATGGTGGCGGCGCCCTGGGATCGTCAGTGGTCACGTCACTGGCGTCCCCTTTAGCCTTCGGCTTTTCCACCTTGCGCTTGCTAGCCGGCGGCATAGCAACCAAAAAATAAACAGAAATTCAAATCGCCACCTACCTCTCAAAATCAAAATCAGTGTAGCAAAACAAGAACCAATCCACAATAGCCAAGTTCGTCACCAATGTTCCAATACCACCACCAAAACTGCTTTATCAAACCGAAGTCGATATTTCAACCACTAAAAGTTCACTTATTAACCAAACGAACCGTCAATCAAAATCCGTATTCAGGCCAGCCGTCAACTATTTCACTAACACCGCAGTGTTGCCAATTCAAACAATCCCGATAAAGCAGTTCACAAATCGCAAGCCGTTTTCAATTCAACCGTCAAATCCGTTTCAAATTTTAAAAATTTATATCGCAACCGTCAATTCCAATTCAGTTTCCAATTTCAAATTCACTTTCAAATCCAACCGTCAACTTTTGTTTACACTTGGTAACACTTGGAGTCTCTTAGTTCCTTTTGGCAACACTAATGTTTCACTAAATTCACTCTAACCCAACTTTTGGCCGGAGCTTGTTCTTCTTTTTGAGACACCTTGTCAGCGGAGTCTCAAAACACATACACTCGCGACTTATATTTGTTTTTTTTTTTTTTGCCTTCAATTGTTTACACTAACACCAATACACACGACCGTATTTAAAAGTTTTACGCTATCCGCATGCACGTCTGTTCGCTTCAACAATCCGACAACGAATGAAGATGGCGAGACATTCTAACATAACCCTAAAATGGGTACGTGGACATGTGTCCAACAATGGCAACAACATCGCCGACGACTTAGCCAAAAAAAGGACAGCCCTAGAAGATAGGGATACAGACCCCTTTTGCGGACAACCATTAACAGCGTGCTGGAAAAGAATAAAACTCCACACACTGCAACGTGCACAAGAAAAGTGGCTCACAGAGCCCACATGCCTTATATCAAGGAACTTGTGGCCGCATATTAACTCTAAGAGAACGTGGGAGCTACTAAAACTGCCCAGATCTCAACTAAGAGTGACTGTAGCAGTCATCACTGGCCATTGCCCGTTTGGGAACCATGCCAGGAGACTAGGACTACCCCATA
Source organism: Thecocarcelia acutangulata (assembly GCA_914767995.1). Taxonomy (NCBI): domain Eukaryota; kingdom Metazoa; phylum Arthropoda; class Insecta; order Diptera; family Tachinidae; genus Thecocarcelia; species Thecocarcelia acutangulata. The sequence continues at coordinate 607,260 of OU612099.1, read as the reverse complement.
ACGACTTCTGTAGAAGCTGCCAAGACGAGGAGGAGGAGGAGACGATCGTTCACCTCCTCGGCACATGCCCGGCATTGGAGCATCATCGTCTAAGACACTTAGGCGAGCGGAGTTTCAATAGCCTATCTTGTCTGGCCTCGATCAAACCGACCGCGCTAGCCTCTTTCATAAGAAGCAGCGGATGGCTAGTATAGCAGCATGTAACGCTACACTAAAAGGTTCCCGCATCTCCTTTCCATCCCCGCCCATCCTTTCCACTCACTATCATTTTCCTACAACTTCTTCTCTTCACTCCATTATTTTAGTTTTTCAGGCAATCACAAAGGGAACGACTACAGGACCCAAGTGAGCTGGACAACCTAGATTATTCCGGGGTATCCAGCGGCCTGCCTACCTAACCTAACCTAACCTAACCTAACGTGCTTACCACAACGATTTTTACAGTGTACACGAATTTTGTGTCATACTCGCGATTATAGCAAATCCACATTTCGGCCGACGTTGGTCGGTCTAAAGCAACAACGTCATTATTGTTGTTAAGTACGAGTTCGATGAGCATGTCAAGCTTTCAAGTGAATATGAAATTGGACTACTCGTATATTGGAATAAGTCATCATTCAATTCTACTCACTTTTCGCTACTCATTACTGATCACTGATATATTGTATAACCACCTATATAACGTTTATTACCACAAAAGCGCCTTTGTTTGTGGCTATACATACATATATATGTATGTAGTATGTCAAATGGGAATATATAAATCAGTTTTTCGAAATTCAAGTTAAAAAATTGTTTGCTAGAAATAAGTAGAATAAAAACTCAAAAAAAAGTTCGCCACTTCTCAAACCTACAATTTTCGACTTAAGCTACTCATCCATTTCGATAAAAACATACTTATATATACATATAATATATAAACACGGCACTATTCATAAGAAATGTTGTGTTTATTAAAGTGTTTTTTTTGCAAATTTTGCGTAGAAACATAGAACAATATTTTTTATGAATACGGCCGATAAAATTTAATGCTTAGCTAATACGACAATTTAAAGTATTTGAAAAACAAATTGTTAAGAGTATTATAATACAAACTTACAAATTTTCAGTCAAATGGCAATTTTTCCCGTGATGAAATTATGTTTTAATAAGATAACACATAGGTACAAGTATACAGGATGTTCAAGACTTCAAAGTCAAGCCGAAACGGAATGACTGGATTGATTGTAACCATCATGAGAAAAGATTAGAAAAAAATCGATCCCCTGTAGTTTAAAAATTTAGGGAATTTAAGAAAAACCTAGAAATTTGGTCAATCTATTACCATTTTTCAGTTGTTGTGGTTAATTTTTATTATATTTGATGATTTGAACTTTGGAACCGTAATCCTATTTTACATTTCTAGAACCACAGTCAAAAATAGTGACATAATTGCCCCAAGTTTCTCGCTTGCTCATAGCAAACATCTTCTCATCATATTGTCGTAAAATTCAGAACGCACCAAGAGCTTGTGGGAATAAAACACATTTGAGCTGAGTAAACCAGGTTAGCACAAATCGGGTTACTTAAGGTTTTTATTCGCTTTTTTAATATGAAACTAAGAACGAAAGACAAAACACTAACTACATTTTCGCAATCACGATTAAGGCTACCATGTTAGCGATACTGGACACTTATTTGTTTGAACAAGCTTATATTTAATAACACCATGCCCTACCATTGGCGATTTATTTTTAGCCGAAATTAGCCGCAATCAAATATCATCGATGGCGCGGCTTAGTCCGTTATAGCCGTCTCGGCGCAGGTCTCTGGCGTAAACATGCAGTCAGTACTGAAGACTGCCTGTAACTTTCTCCCAAAGTAAACATACACACATATGTATATTTATATGTACATACCAGTGGTCACCAAAAATCATAATTTTGCTTGATTAAGTCATACACTGAAATTTGTAATCAACAAAAATCAGGCAACAAAGTTCAACGCTGAGTTAAATCAACTCGTCTTGTAAATATTCTAAATTTGTAATCAACAAAAATCAGGCAACAAAGTTCAACACTGAGTTAAATCAACTCGTCTTGTAAATACTACGCGTTCCTCTTAGTAGTGAATAAAATCGGTTAAACGTTAGATGTTATTTCCATTGTGTGTTGTATAAACAAATTTGAAACATATTTACATACATTTGTTTTTTTTTTTTCTATGAAAACCTTGCGTTTCTATGTATTTGTGTTTTAAATTGATTTTTTTCAACAGAAGCATACAGAAAAACTGTTGAATACATTACTGCATTGAGTTTCGTTAGGTTTTTTTTCTTCCAAAACAAAAATTCAAACACAAGAAATGAATGCCGAACTATATGCGCATTCATTTATATTCAAGCACGAACCTCAACGATGATTTCACTCACATAGCGAACTTGTCGCAGATTATGTTTGCTAATTAAAAATCAACTGCGCATTTGTGCGGCTGAATACAAAATCATATTTGAACGAAATGAAATGGTGTTCATGTTGTTGAGCAAGTATGATTGTTTTGCAATCACTCAAAGTTGTTCTCTGGTACATACGTACATGTATTTTGTGAAATATTTGTATTCAAAGACCGTGAAAGGTCGTATTGTTCTCAAAATGTTTACAACAATTGGTATTCGTCTTGTGTCATTCATGAATGAATCAATTCAACTGTATGATTCTCTCAAGTGAAAGAATGAAATATTTCTGTATGCTTTCTCCATTTCTTTCATCAAGCTCTTTCTTTACATATTTCGGCACCTTTCAGCTCAATATTATTAATTCTATTTTGTATTTTTAAATTTAAATCAATTTTAAAATTGAACCTTAAGAAATTTTTTTTGTAAATTGCGTTTAAACAAATTGTGATACAAACAAATAATGCCGCCGTAGTTGCTTTATAATAATTCGTTATGCTGCCCCCTGACACACATAATTGAAACGTTTTCATTCATTCTGAAATATGTCTGGCATACTGAAGGATGAAAGAAAAGAATGAATTAATTCACTTAACCTTTCTGAAAGAGAATGAGAGATTCGCGCAAATGAAAGATTTTGCCCAACACTAATTGGCATATTACAATTAATTATTCCAAACATTACTTAACATCGTTTCCCAGTAACAAAATATATCCTCAAAATTGGAAAGAATACATATAAACTAGGAAATCATATTAGCTTGTGCAAATCCATTCGTCTTTTTTAACATATGACATTATCAGCCAAGCTGCCACCTTATAGAATTCGTCTGGCCAACAACTCGTTGTTATGTTTCCCAATCCAAGTTTTCTATTATAGTTTATATACTTATTTTGCAAAAGGGCTTGAAAATTGCGTAGAAATAGCTTTTTTATAAATTAAGAATTCATACATAAATAAAAATTAATAACACAAATTGCAATAAATCATTATGATATCAACTCATTAAATAAAACTAATTTAAAATCTTTAAATATAAATAATTTATACCTTGAAAAGTTGGACACCTATGACAGCAAACATGAACTCAAGAAGGCACGTCACAAGGACAATATTTCCAATAGTCTTTATTGCCACTATCACACACGAAACTACATGCTATAATATATATATATATACACATATAATACAATAGCATATAACATAAGAAAATAGACCAATAATCATATATGAGTATCTCTTTTAGCAAATATATTAATGATTAAATTAAATTTACTTAATGAAATTAATGATATTAAAAAATCATTTTATTTTCATCCGTACGTCTGGTCCAGTTATTTTAATTACACAATTGTCCAAATTTCACGCCATTTGGAAAACAACAAGAAATAGCCTTTCGGTCTACGCAGTGGGGAAATAAAAATATTTTGGGAAAAATTAGCAATTTCATTAAGGACTCTCATTTCAATGCATTTTATAAAAATACTTAAATTTTCCCAAATATAAATAACTTCCAAGCTTTTAAAGATCTAGACCTAAGAAGCAATGTGAAAACAGTTTAGTGTGGCGTGTATCAGGGAAGTGCATTGGGCTCCTTACTCTCTAAAATATTTTTAAGCGACACATCAAATCTCATATTATGAGTGAAGCGTATGATGCAAGCATTAGCTGACACTCAAATCGCAAATGGAATAAGAGCCTATTGTGCTGCTTGAAAATGAGAAGCTTAACAGATGAGCTGACACTTTGGGTTGATTGAACCAAAATTAGTAGATTTGTGTAGTCTGTGAATAATTTGCCAGTTTCGCTGGTACGCTAATTTTCTTTTTAAGATTCTGGTGAAAAATTTCTGTTCCCAAATTTAGTATAAAAGTATAGTAATATGTCAATTTCGGCGAGCATATGGTAGCAATATATTTTCATATTATACTACATTCGCACATGCAAGTAACTTGCAGCAAGTTAATCATGCATACATAATGTTGTAAACTATGTTAATTGTGAGTCACACCTTAATGTCAAAATTTGTACCCAACTTAAGCTTTAAACACATAGACGACAGCAGACAGCAAGCAGCAATCTGTCAAAAATAAAATACATGTGTCTAGATGCACACAATTATTTTAACGACATCACAGCAGTACGACTTCACAACAGCATTTGCTGCTGCTGCCACTATTCTAATTTCTATTTTCGTAAGCAGCAAAAAGTAAATGCAGTGCTGCCACTATAAATATAAATTGGCAGCAATAAAAACTAAAATCTGTTCGAAATATTTAATAGAAATAAACTTCACATAAATAAAATAAACAAATAAATTGATTAGTTTTTACAGTTTTACGTGATATTTTAATTTTATTCATGTAAATATGTATGTGGCACCTCTGAAATTTGCGTTGTTTAAATACACATTGTGCTGCTGCTATCTTGAAAATTTGAAGCTAACTTCATTTGTAGCCGTGAAGTTGTGAAGTCTGCTGCCGTCTAAGTGTTTAGAGCTTTAAGTTGAAGCTCTTTGTTTCAGTGTTTGAGCAGTTCAACTATGGAGCGTTACGCACTTGCGTAACGCGTTAAGAGAGTTTTTGTTGTATTTACAATAACATCACATGTTTTGGGTGGACCACCATCATTCATTATCATCGAAAATATTAAAAATATCATTAAATGTATGGTAACTTTGTTTTATGTTTAAATAGGTAAGTGCAAGTTCATTTTTAAGATGTCGTCAAAGCGTACAAATTGTTTTTCTTTTGCGCCTGAAAAGAGTTAAACTTTAATTTATGTTTAAAATTACCGTTGTGCAATGTTACTGTATAACTGTGTACATTACAGCTATGAATATTACTCTTATTTTAATAATTAGTCCTATTACTATTATGATATAAAATAAATTTTCGGTAACACTGTTTTTTATTTATTTGTCATTTTGCTTGTGGTAAGTATTGAAAATTCACTTACACATAGATTACGCAAGCAGGTAACTTGTTAGAAGTTGTGTCTGTACATGTTAACAACGAGTATGTTGAAAAAAAATAATCAAAACACTTCCAACTTGCTTGCAAGTTCATTTTCAAAATGTCGTCGAAGGAAAATGTTGCATGTTTGTACCAGCAATCTGCACGGGTACACCGCAACCACAAATACTTTCCTTAATGACCAATGATTTTCACATCCGAGTATTTTACACACTCTTAAAAAAAATTGCGGTGGTTTTTATACTTGTCCTTCGTTTGCCACATCTTGACACATCAAAACTATATGTTTGTAGCGTACCATGAGCTTTTTGCGCCCATGATTTTTATCAGGAAAATTGCCACGTGTAAATGGTAAATCACCTTAATGAATTCGCCGTATCACGTGCTGTGCAGCCTAGGCTTGATCGCGTGCCGCTCTAATTTTGTTTTTTATTCTTTACCCAAACTTCAAGGAGAAAAGACAAGCAAGCCGGCCATTGTACATTCGCCGTTGTATATCACCAATAAAGGAAAACTTATTTTGGATTAAAAGAAACCACCGCTATCTATTGGAATTTTATCTATTGCCTGCACAACAGGTAATTCACCCAGTGAAGGAACTAGCTACTACAGTTCAGAAGAGGGGCTTACAAAAAGTGTAGTTCAGAACAATCAACAATTAAATTGAATTATATTAAAACTATTTGCATGGGAATTACACAAAGGTGCCCATTGTGCATGCATTTCGTGGCGATTATGTAGCATGGCCCACGTTTAGGGACGTGTTTACAGCAATTTATATTCATAATAAAAGACTTAGCCCTGTTGAAAAATTATTTTATTCGTTTCACAAAACTGTTGGTGAGGCTAGAGATATAAATAGAAATATTGTGTTAGCAGCAGAAAATTTAGAAATTGCCTGCAGCAATTTAAAGGTTCAATACGAAAATTAAAGGATGTGGATAAACAGTCAATTGAAGCTTTTTTTCCATTTAGCTCAATGTGTGACAGATTCACCAACTGACGTGAAGTGAAATAAATAATTGCAGGTCAGTGCTGATGTCGTATGATGTCAATATAAGTACATGGGACCCTATTTTTGTGTTCCAATGCTCTTCGCGGTTATCTGAGAAGACTGGAAATGTTTGGGAGCAATTTGTGAAGAACAAAACAGAGGTTTCCAAATGGGAAGAATTAAATAATTTTTTTGCTTTAGAAAGTGTTTCTGACATCGTTGCGAGTAACAGAGAACACGCCAGTGTCTCTCAAGCAGCTTGTCACAATTTGACTCAAACTGTCACAAAAACAAAACACTTTACGCGCCATCACACAAAGGTTGAGGTGAATCAATGTAAAATGTGTAGAGAGACTCATGCTATCGCTTCATGCGCTAAATTTTTGGCAATGGATCATAGAAATCGTGTTTCAGTTTTAAGCAAATACCGTTATTGTTTCAATTGTCTGAATTTAGGGCGTATGGAAGGAGATTGCTCGAAACAAAATGTGTGCTCAAAATGTAAAAAAAAAAGCATCATACTTTCATGCATAGAGATTATGAGAAGAAAAACAAGTAAAAGTGTAGTATATTCATCTGGGCCGGATCTACAATAGCCTTCACAATGGTCACTTATATGTATAGTATATATTACAAATTTGAACTAAAGATGCTCGGATATATATGGACCGATATCGAGAAAAAAATCAATTTGCCTTGTAATCACCATTCCAAAAAAGAAATCTTTCAAGGAAATGTTCATGGAAAAGTTTGTTTAGGCTATATCTCGGTTATATATGAACCGATATCGGAATTTTCCTTTTTCTGTATTTTAGTAAAAGAAGTTTACTAAAACACAGAAAAAGGAAAATAACGAAAATTGAAAAAAAAAAATTTGTTTCATTGAAAAATCGGTTTAGGCTTTATCTCAGGCATATTCAGACCGATATCGGAAATTAAAATTTTTAGTATTTTTTTTCATTGCTTTCAAGCAAAAAAGGTTGTTTAAGTTCGCTTATGCGACATTGTTATAAAAAAATCGGTTTAGACTATATCTCGGATATATATGGACCGATACCGGAAATTTTAATTTTTTATACTATTTTGTGGGAATAAGAGAGGGTTATCTCTTATTCCCAGAACTACTTTTAACCAAAAAAAAAATAAAGATATTTTTCATGGAAAAATCGGTTCAGACTATATCTCGGGTATATATGGACCGATATCGGAAATTTTGATTTTCTGTATTTTAATAACGTTCTCATATTACTAGAACAGCTTTTAAGCAAAAGAAGTTGTTTAAATTCGCTTAGGCGACATTTTCACCAAAAAATCAGTTTAGGCTATATCTCGGGTATATATGGGCCGATATCGGGGGGAATTTTTTTTTGCCTATTGCCATATTTAATAATTGTGTGAAGTTTGAAGCAAAACAAATAACTTTTTTTCAAAAATTTCGATACAAAATTACAAAAAAAGGCTTTTTTGGACATTTTGATATATCTCAGCTATATGTGAACCGATTTTACTGAATTTCAACCCATGAATCGATGGGGTAAAAGAATGGTGAAAGAAAAAAGTTTCTAAGTCAACGGCGGACAGACGGATATCGCTTAATCTATCAATGCTGTTTCTGAATATGTATTTATATAGTCGGAAATGAAAATTGTAGAATTTACAAACGGATTCGCAAACTTATATATACCCTTAACATTTTTGTGAAGGGTATAAAAAAACGATATGCAAAGTAATTTTATTGCAAGGAAAATGTATAGTAAAATCTCTACTTATAAACAGGATGGTGATGCAGAAGGTTTGGAAGTAATGGATTTCAGTTATATGTACTCGTATGTACATACATATGCAAAAGTTAACGTGTACATAAAGGTATTGCAAATACATCTACATACGTAATTATGATAAAAATTATCTCTTGAGAAAAATAATACAAAACTGCTAAAAATTTTGTATAAAAAATGGTGTATTTTTACAGGAATATCAGGGAATTTTTTGATACCTGATCACAAACCCACTAACCTAGTGTTTAGACATGAAAGGAATTTCATGCAAGTTGCAATACACTCACACTTTTTCACTAACACACTCATATTTTGTTCACTTTCCACTCAGCTTTCAACAAAAATTTCATGAAATATGAAATTGTTACGTTTTCTGAAAGTAAAATGATAAATTGCTAAGCACTGTTGCCACATCTAAAGAATTATACAAACTTGCAGTATTGTAGTAAAATAATAATTATAACATTAACTTCTTTGACATGAAAAGAATTATAATATTTTTCCTTTTAATATTTGTACTTAAAGAAAACAATTAGTCTTTTTATAAAAATAATCTCATAAAAAAATTATAATGATAAGTTTTTTCAACTATTGCCCCATAAATCTGTATATGTAATAAGTTTGGCAACTCTAATTAGTAAGCAAATAAAATTAGAATGGAGAGAAGTAGAGGCAAATTTTGTAATTCTTTGTTTTGGCGACCTTTTTAAAATGAACTTGCACTTCCCTGTGTAGACAAGCAGTAAATTTTCAAGAAAGTCGTCTATTACATTGAAATTTTTATTTATAAAACGTATACAGAAATTTCATTAAAGTACTTTCCTGTGTAAAGGCACGTCCAACTAAAGTACTCGTAAAACTTAAATGGAATTAAGTATCGAAAAGTCTTCGGTCAGGGATGGCAAATTGAGTTGATTGCATATATATCCAAATAAATAAAAATTGGGTTTTATGTACTATATAGTAATCTTCCTTTTTGGTAAGCTGTGTATGTTAACCTATCTACTTCCCCACTTCAAACAAGTTCAGTAAGTCGATTTTTTTTTCCAAAAAATAAAATGATTTCCATAAATAAATGATGTGAGAATGATGAAAATATATCTATACCAGCTTCATACACAAATAATATTAGTAATGTTAATATAAAATTTTACTTAAAAAATTTAATGCAATTAGTTAAACCTTTGCTTAATCTAAAAATATTTTTATATATGATTAGTAAGATAAACTGTCAAACTCAAAAGTTTTGCTTAACATTTATACATATACTCGTGTTAAATAAACACATACATTAATAAGCCAATACAGAACCTTATTTTTAAATTTAAAAGCGATTTTCAAAACAATATTAAACTAAAAGTTGTTTCCAACCCATTGTGCTATGATGTTTTAAACATAATGTAAAGAAGGGTTTAAATTGAAATTTTCCGTGAAGAAAAACATATGAATTTTATTTTATAACAAAAGCATTTTGGCCCTCTTATCAAAGTCATTTAAAGAGCCGACACATTTCGTTGCATCAGAAAATTCTACGCCCATTTTATAATAATGTTAATAAGGTTTCTCAAAATTATTTTGATTTATTAAGCCTATAAAAATTTAAAATTTGCCAGAACTTTAACAAGAACTCTTAAAGATACATTCAATAATCGTTTTTTAGATATAGTAGTCACAAAAAAGCCATACAAAATTTAATAGAAACAAAGTTAAAATAGTTAGTATGAAGTTTAAAAACATACCTTCAAGCCTTTAGCGCGGTTAATAGCCCTTAGAGGTCTTAAAACTCTCAACACACGCAATATTTTCACGACTGAAATCGCATTCGAACTGTTAAAGTAAATTAAAAGAAAAAATAAATAAAAAAACAGTAAGTATACATATATGTATATCAAAAAGTATATATTTTGTGCTAAAATTATTTATTTGTATAGTACTCGTATAAACAACAAGATATGCCCTTTTTATTTTACCCCTTCAATATGAGCATATATACCTAATTATATTAGAATGATCATACTACGAGTGCGTTTCTAGTTAACCTCTTCGCAAATAAAAATTATTTGCAAATAACTAATTTACTGTTTATCTGTCAATTTGGTAATATGATAACAATATAAATAACTGGTAACGCTGGCAATGCAGAAAATCACTACGAACTCACCTGAAACCAATTGAAATAAGCGAAACACACACGACCAGCAAGTCCAATAAATTGAAGGCTGATCGGCAAAATGCCCCGTCATGTAAGACGAAGCCATATGATATCAATTTAAGCACCAGTTCTATTGTGAAGACAGCCGTAAAAAAGTAATCAAACTTGTTTAAAACCTGAAAAACAATTTTTATTTTTTTTATATCATTTTTTTTTATATCATTTACATACATATATTATACTATTTACACACACACATACATATATATATATATAGGGTGTTTTTTTAAGCTAGATAGAACTTTAAATTGTAAAAAGTAACACAAAAAATTAAATTTTGATGAAACATTTTTTTTATTTGTTTCAGTATACTCTGACAAATCATCATGAATAGACTCACGCTTGAACAACGCTACGAAATTATCCAAATTTACTTTGAAAATCAGACCCGTTGTTTTATCGCAAAATTGTGTTCAGCGATGAGGCGCATTTTTGGCTTAACGGGTTTGTTAATAAGCAAAATTGCCGCATATGGAGTGAGACCAATGCACAAGAGACCCTACAGACTCCATTACGTCCAGAAAAATGCACTGTTTGGTGCGGTTTTCATGCTGGTGGCATCATCGGACCTTATTTCTTCAAAAATGAGGCCGGAGCTCGCGTTACGGTCAATGGAGATCGTTACCGCACCATGATCAATGATTTTTTGTTTGAAAATATGGATGACATTGATCCGGAGGAGATGTGGTTTCAACAGGATGGCGCTACGTGCCGTACGGCGAACGCAACCATCGACTTACTGAAATCAAAATTTGGCGATAAGTTGATTTCGAGAAATGGACCTGTCAATTGGCCTCCAAGGTCGTGCGATTTGACACCTCTCGATTATTTCCTGTGGGGCTACGTGAAGTCACTGGTTTATGCTGATAAACCAGCAACAATTGACGCCTTGGAGGCCAGCATGCCCGAAATCATTTTCAAATGTTAATGTCACGTATTGATCTTTCGAATAAAAAAAAATTTTGATTACAATTTAAATTTTTGTGTTATTTTTTACAATTTCAAGTTCTATCGGGCTTAAAAAAACATATATATATATATATATATATATATATATATATATATATATATATATATATATATATATATATATATATATATATATATATATATATATATATATATATATATATATATATATATATATATATATATATATATATATATATATATATATATATATATATATATATGTTATATAGTACTTATTATGGATTAGTATTTACAAAGTCCTAGAAAATTTTTGCACAGTGGCTTATCGCAAAAAAATATTTTTAGATAAATTTGAAAAAATCAGGAAAAATACTAGTTTTTCAAATCCCACTGCCAAACGGGTCTTAAAAGATGAGGAAAAATCAAAGTTAAATACAAAAAAAAATTTAAGAAAATCGCAGAGTACAAACAGTGAGAAAAATTGATTTAAAATATTAAATCCCGAAAATTGCAAGCCCAGTGTGCACAATTTTTTCTATTTTTATTAGATAGTAGACGGAAAAAGAAAAACAATGCAAAAAAAATTATTCTGTTTGGACTAATGTTGAAAAAGTTATGAGTATTTATTCGGGCACGGTTTTCTCATAATTCTGCTTTTTCAAAACGCGATATCTCTGAAACCATAAGCCAAAAAAAAAAAAATTTGCTGAAATGTGCTGTTTAACAGGGACATCAATACAATAAAAAATAAAGCAAATCAAAAAAATTTTTTCTCGGAACTGTCCGATTTGACTTGGATTGCCCCATATACAGAAGTTTCATGACAGATTCTTGTGTAGAGGCAAAGTCAAACTCACTCGTGATAAGCAATATGTAAGTAAACTTTACTGAAGTCTAGTGTTAAAGTAATGCTGAATGTATTATTAAAAATTTAATATTATATGGGATAATATATTCCCATCATCACCCAAACAAAATTTAATAAATATTATTTTTAGTTTTCACTGGTTTGTGTTTTTTTCTCTTTCAACCTTGTCCATGTTTTTCCACATAGAAATAAATTGTGAAAAAATAAACTATGCAACGGTATAAAATTAATTTTGTAAAAATAAAAATAGTTTAAATAGGAATAATTCATAAGTGTGAAAAATTATTTTTGTTCTTTAGGATTGTGAAAATAGTTTCAAATATTTTTGACAAGAATAGCTCCCTACACTTCTATAATGCTGCATCGTTTTAATTTTGCTCTAGCGCTCTCATAATATAGATGTTATTGTTAATACTACCATTTTCGACAACTGCGATATAATATCTGAAAAAACGTCGTCAGTAGGCTTTAGCATAAGCACAAATTTCAAATACAATAAGACACTCTCTTTTTTACTCAATTTGCTTTATGCTAACTTCTCCTAACAAATACAATGGAATATTTTCTTTTTATAAGAAACAAACATAATAAATATTAGCCCTATTCACAATATTGTGGAAATGGCCTTGCATTATTGCATTTGCCAAATAGTGGAGTATATTTTTACTTTACACTAACAAAACACACCCATAAATGTCACTTTTGCAATTGCAGAAATATGCAACCTCAAATGCACAAGGTTGTGAATTGAACTATTGCATTTCTATTAGATAAAACAAGCAAAGTTGAGTGTTTCAAGATGTAAGCAAAGCAAATATTGAGACATAAGTATTTTTTTTTCGTTTGAAAAAAATCAATCATTATTTGAAACAAGTTGATTTCGACGAGATTTCCCATGCAAAATTAAATCTTCATAGCGACTATATTTTGACGAAATCTAGTTGATTTTTGTAAGTACTCTATTACGCGGTGCTGATGAGTAGTGTAGCGACTACGAAACAGCTAGTTGTCCCCCAGCTAAAGAATTGATTATTATTTTTCTTGTCTTCTTCAATCAATAATTATTGATCACAGCAAATTTGTATTGTAAAAAATCCTTCTTAAGAAAAAACTTAAGAAAGGAAAAACTTGAACTAGAACCCGATGTACATATGTACAAACCAAAAAAGTATATTTTAAAGTTATAGTCGGCGATAAAGCCTTTTAATTTTAAGCTGATTATTTTGTTATGCACACTTTTAGTAATGAAAAGATCATGCTTAATGTTTATTAAATTAAAAATTTTTAACTTATTTTTCACTTTAATTAACGAAAATATGCAAGCCGTCGAGTATTTTTAATCAACTTTGCTTTTGCTTTTTCCTCGCCGATAGTATCACTATCGGATAAAAAATATCGATAGTAGACCAAAAATAAAAGTATCGATACTATCGATAGTTTTGCGGCTCTACCCTGCAGTACGATTCTCCAATTTTTATTACGATAATACCGTTAAAATAAATACTACCGTTAAAATAAATTTAACCAAACATTTATCAAATGTGTTATACTTATTGTTGAATTAAACCATAAAGTGCGTTATGTGTTAAAAATAGATTTTGAACGTATAATTGTGAAGAGGATGATCTAGCTTTTGAAAAAATTTGTGAATTATCCCTATTGCCAGTCATGGACTTTCTACCACGAATCCCATCAAATGGCGCGATTGAGACGCTTTTTAATTTTCCATCCCTGGTTCTTATTTGCATATATAGAGCAAATAAATGAATCATATAAAAATTAACTCCCCGTATTCACAATTAATAAAAAAAATTTCCATTGCAAGAATCTAGCATGTTCTTAATTTAAATAAATAGAAAATTTTGAAGAACTACTATTGTTAAAAATAAATACCAGAATCATAAATACTATCGTTACTCCAAGCGAAAATACATATCGACAAGAGTCGCACTACTTATATTCGATTTACATGTACCATACATATTTCTCTTATCGGACTGATGCTTTTAGTACTTTAGGTATATTTATACTTTATTATTTATATACTTACAAGATTCCTACTCGCGTCTGCCTTTAAGGGATTTTCCGCAGCTAACATGGCCGATGAAAACATAATACAGCACAGAATGAAGTTACCAAAATTGCTGTGATTACATAGTTTATGACAGAAAACGCGAAATCTAGTCACAAATAAAAAACCAAATAAATACTTATATTATTAGTTGTATTTTATAAGTTTATAAATGTAATAGTTTAAAATTAATAAACATTTTGAACGCCTAATGAGATCATATGCGTACTTGTAAGTACTGTTAATTTTACAAGTACATACATATATGTGTTTACATTGGCAAACTCTTGAAATCCGTGTAAAACAAAATGTCTTACCGTGTAAAAACAAAATGTATTCAGTAGGAGAGAAATCCAAAAGAAAAAATTGGCACGTGGTCTATAAATCTTAATTTTCTAACCCCCCCCGTCTAGATTAGAGCGCTTTTACATTTGGACAGACGATGGGCAGACAGACGAAATTTTATGGTGCTGTAACGGCTCTCTGTACTAGACATTTGTAGACATTTTTTGTTTCTCTTTTTTTAACTTTTCGTATTTCATATGCTGTTGCTTCATATCATTTTTCTCATATCAGCATCAACTTCACAAAAAAACAACAACAACAAAAAAGAAAGAAAAGAGAAACGAAAAGTTTCTGTCTGTCTATTAATTTCTTACATGTAAAAGGTTTAGGCAAGACCAAAAGAGAAATGAAAAAATGTCTGCCCATCATCTGTCTAAATGTAAAAGCAAACTTAGCAATATACAGCTATGGACATATAAATGGCACAAATTCCAATTGAGCATAAATTCACGCGCTTTACAACAAAAAAGTTTCAAAAATACAAGTTTTTTGTTTTCTTATTATTCGTTGTAAATTAGTTATCTCAACAACACTCAAATGTTCCGTTATATTTCGTTAATAATTCACCGTTATATTTTTTTTATAAAAAGTGCTAATTTTAAGTGGACATATAAATGGCACAATTTACTTAAAGAAGGCAGTTCTCGCGAAAATTTATTTCAAACCACTTCTTATTTTTCCTAGTTAAAAAATAATTGTAAAGTGTGAAAATTTTTTAAAAATGGGTTCCAGCAAACATACAACAACTGAGGAAAGGCGAATAATATGGAAACTGCATGAAAACGGAAAAAAAGTGTCAGAAATTGCTGAAGTAATGAAAGTTTCTAGAAAAAAAGTGTATAACGCAATCAAATCATGTGTTGAGATTATGATTAAGGGTAAAACTCGAAAGCCAATGCCTCGAAAAACAAATGTGCGTACGGATGGAGCTATTGTCAGAATGGCGAAAATTGATCCATTTAAGTCCTCACGACAGATAGCATCTGAAATTAACGAATATTTGGGCGCGGAAATATCTAGCAGACTTGTTAGAAGAAGATTAAATGAGGCAAATCTCTTTGGGCGAATTTCCAGAAAAAAGCCACTCCTCTCAAAAAAGAATATTTCCAAACGATTAGTCTTCGCCAGAACGCACAAAGAAAAACCTATTAGTTTTTGGAAAAACGTATTATGGAGTGATGAAACTAAAATAAATAGAATAGGACCAGATGGCAGAACTTTTGTAAATCGTCCTAAAGGACAAGAATACAATCATCGGTTCACTCAGAGGACGGTAAAATACGGCGGAGGTAGCATTATGGTATGGGGTGCATTTTCTTGGCATGGCGTAGGTCCTCTTGTAAAAATTAATGGGAAAATGGACAAGTTTCAGTACCTAGACATTTTAAAAAACCATATGGAACCATACGCTTTCGATTCGATGCCAATTAAATGGAAAATCATGCAAGACAATGACCCCAAACACTCCTCCAAACTAATAAAAAATTGGTTTAGTGCAGAGCAGATCGACGTTTTGGATTGGGCAGCCCAGAGTCCTGACTTAAATCCAATAGAAAACCTTTGGAACGAAGTCAAGGTTGAAATCGCGAAAAAAAAAATTATAAAAATATGGACGATTTGTGGCCAGCCGCGCAAGAAGCTTGGTATGCCACACCTAAAGCAAAGTGCCAAAAACTTGTGGAAAGTATGGGTCGTAGGTGCGAAGCGGTCATCGGAAATAAAGGTTACAGTACCAAATATTAATGGTAAAATACTTTTACATACCAAAAACCCAAATAATTCAATACTAAAATCATTTTTTACTTATATTTAGATATTGTGCCATTTATGTGTCCAGTTTTTTTCACTGGTGTTTTTTTCTTTTAATAATAAATTTTTTTTTAACTAATGAATTTTTATTTTAGTTCTTCTCAATAATAAATATACTTAATAACTCTTAGAAAAAAAACTAAAAACTTGTTGCTTGTTAATTGTTTTTACCCAATAGTAGCATACGAATGAACTCTCTGTAAGATGTGCCATTTATATGTCCATAGCTGTATATGTTAACATTTATTGCAGCAAACGTCAAAATTGTGTTATTGCCAGTGAAGACAGCTTATTGCTATTGGTTGCAATTATTGCTGCAATAATTGTCAATGAATTTTCGTTAACAATTATTGCAGGCACAAAATGTCAAAATTTATTGCCATTTGAGTTTAATATTAAAGAATTGTTCAAACATTCTGCTTGCGAATAATTTTAGTAAATTTGTCTTTTGCAAAAATTATTAATTTAATTCTTATTACTTAAAATAACGTGTTTTCTTTTAAGGGATTGGTGGCATTGAGGGTGTTTTTGAAAGTAATCACGCTGTACAAACAGTTTTCTTGTCTTTAGGAAAAAAAATGCATCGGCTGAAATATCAAATAATATGATATTTTTTAAAAGTAGATGAAATAAAATTTCAAGTTATTTTGCTTCTATTTTAGCACATTTCTTTGCAGTAAAATTTTGCTTTTTGCGTTGATCTTTCCCATTCGGTTTTTCTGTAATTATGAGTTGTCATAAATACGTGTTCCCAATACCTTTGACATAAGCAAAGCAATCAGCAATTTTGTACCGTTGTGCCGCCGGCGTTATTGCTTTATTGCGAAGATATTTATTTCTAGTCTAGACGGGGGGTAAACTATTTCTGAAAACTCCGTATTCCCATCACATCAGAGGTGTATTTTTAAATTTGCATTGACAGCACTTCGAGTATTTATTCAAGATGGTAAAATATTTACCAACCCCAGCAATTGCAGTTCAAGAATACTGCATGTTGTTTTTGTAAATTACGTAGAATTGTAACCATTAGTAATTTTATTAGACCTTCATATCAATCGTTTGATTATGCTTATCCTACAAATGTAAATATGAAAAATATTTCAACATCATTTTAGTTGCTTTTTTTTAACTACGAACAGAATTTCGTAATATTTGGCTCCCACAAAATCTAAATATCCTATTTTACAATGTAAACATACTTTTAGTTTCTAAAAAATAAACGCTTTCATATAAAAGTGTTTGAGTTTAGCTTTTCTTAACTTCATCAGTTTCTTTGGGACTTTTAATTTCATTACCTGCATTGCTTACAATATAAAATGCAACGACATGTCTCTGATATACCTTCATGCATATGTAAGCTGTACCTCACTTGTGTAATTTTAGTGAGAAGTATTCAGATCAAGAACTGTCAGCATTTTTTCTCGATTGGTGAAAAAACAGCGTTTCTGTATTTCAAAGTGAAAACGGGCAACACTAGCTGTGCTGGTATTGCAATTTAGCACTTGTCAAAAAGCAACAATCAAACAAATAAAGAAGAAAATAAAAAAAATCAGACGAGAAAATTTTGACATATTGTAATTCGTTGCATTTTCTTCAATTTTGGGACAATTTCGACCCAGTTTAGTTTAGAAAATTTTGACAGCTACTTTGCTACGAAAACACATTTACCCCCAATTTTTCCATAAGTTACATCAAAAAGTTCAATTAGCAGATGAGTTTAACAAAAAGGATTTGTAGAAACACTTGTATGTGAGCAACCAAGGTGATTTAACGTCTATAAGGTGGCAGCACTAGAGGAAAATTACAAAAATACTGATCATGTCAAGACGTCATGCAGTCAATCTTGCGTGTAAACACATACGCGAATTCGCCGTGTTTATAAGTTGGCCGCACATGCATTGCTAACGCCGACAAAACGGCCGGCGTTGGACCCCCCTTATTATACCCTTCACAAAAATGTTAAGGGCATATACATATAAATTTGTGATTTCATCTGTAATTTCTAAAAATTTTATTTCCGACCATATACAGTATACAAATTCAGAGTCAGCATTGATAGAAAATTAATTCGTTGAAGCGATGTCCTCCGTTGAAATGCCGTTTCTGAGAAAACCATTAGACTTATAAACTTTTTCCTTTCACAATTCTTTTACCCCATCGATTCAAGGATTTGCTGTTAAAATTCAGTAATATCGGTTCACACAAAGCTGAGATGTATTCAAAATTCCGAAAAAAGCCATTTTTTTTTTGCAGTTTTGTATGAAATTTTTTGAAAAAAAGTTGTTTGTTTTGCTGTAAACTATTATTAAACAAGGCGACTAAAACGCAAAAAAAAATTCCCAGATATCGGTCCATATATATTCGAGATATAGCCTAAATAGGTTTTTTAATGAAAATGTCGCATAAGCGAACTAAAACTACTTTTTCTGCTTTAAAGCAGTTCTGGTAATAAAATCAATTTATCTAAATATGGTAAATGAAAAATTCCGATATCGGTCCATATACGAGTATACCTGAGATATTACCTAAACCGGGTTTTTCATGAAAATGTCGCGTAAGCAAACTTAAACAACTTTTTTTGCTTAACAGCTCTTCTGGTTACAAAAGGAGGTTACTTAAATATTTCCGATATCGGTTCATATATAACCGAGATATAGTCTAAACAAATTTTTCCATGAAACATTTTGTTTTAGGAATGGTGGCAAATTTATTTTTTCCTCGACATCGGTCCATATATATCCGAGCATATGAAGGGTATTTTAAATTTGGTCCAGCCTAATATACTACACTCTTACTTGTTTTTGAATAGTTTTATATTACTATTATTAGTGCAAAGAAGTTTTGATTACTAACATAATTTCATATTCTTTTCATATTCAGTTGATGCAAATAAAACATTTTGAGTATTTGGTTTTGCACGAAACTTTTTATCATGTGGTATTAAGTGTGTCATATCGATGAAAACTGGGAAACCGTCAAATAAAGTGGAAACATTTTAAATTTTACTTGCATATAATTTGTTAATCACTTAATCACTTTTCGTGAGTTAGCTATTCAAAAAATTCGTAGGCAAATAGCCTACAACCAGTGATGCCAAAAAAGAACTTTATTTTAGAAAAAAAAAATTAAATGATTTCCAGTTTAGGTTTTTTTTAAATTCTACAAAGAGATGGTTCTTCCAACAATGAAAAAAAATAAAATCATTCAATTCAATCAAATTTATTTCCCATATTACATACTTACACATACGTTTGTAAGCATTGTGTGTAGGAGTAAAACTTATTCTAAGATCCATGTCATGAGAAAAGTCAAAATTCTTTAATTGTTTGAAAATAATTTACACAATTAAAATACTAAATCTTAATTTTGATGGAAAGATCTGCAAATCTTATTTGCTTGTAAAATTTTCCAAATTAAGGTAAAATCTTCATTTTGGCAACACTGTCTACATCCATAAACGTGGTAACTATCAATTTACCGATTTATAACAAATACACCGCTTTCACACATAAAAAGTTTACTTTGCAAAGTCAGAAGTTCGGTGGTGGCAAGAGAGCTGCTCTCTTTTCTCTTAGTTTTCCTTTGCTCCCTACAAGCTCAATCAAGACTTTGCAAAGTAAACTCTCAGTGTGTGAAAGCTGTGATAACAAATCCCATCAAATGTCATAGACACACATTAGCTCTATTCACAATCTTGTGCATTTGTGATTGCAAAATTTATGCAATTGCAAATATATGCTATCAATTGTGAACCACCTCTGTTGGCTTAGTTTGCACTTTTTGCAAAGCACGAAATTCACAGCTGATTGATAATTAGAGTAGAAAATAGTTTACTGAAATTTTAATCAAAAATAAATATAACGATAAAAAGCTTAAAGGAGCAGTTAAAAAAGCGATTTCAAGTTAAATAAAGACATCGATTGGTGTTATTTGAGTGCGGGATGAGCGAAGGCAACTAAGCGGTGATTACGAACTAATTGGCTTGGATCGCTGATTGTCAGCTGTCGATTTGCAATTAACTTGTGCATAAGCGGAGCAAATAAAAACTATAGGGCTGAAATATTGCATATACACATAAGACTAGCAAGTGCATTGCTGTGTATTTTGTTAGTGTATAGGAAATATATGCTAAACCTTTTTGCAAATGCAATGATGCAATACCACTTGCACGAGACTGTGAGTAGAACTATTATTTTATAAGAATTTTAAAGCACAGCTTTGTTATATAAAAACACTTTGTGGAAGTTTTTTCAGCACAGAGTACACAGAGATGTTAAAGGTGACTTTTTGAAAATATGCAAATCAGCTGGCAGGTGAGAATAGTGTCAAAGTGATATTTATATTGTTTATTGTGTACTAATATCTGAATGTAAACACGTTTTATGTTAAGTTAGCTTAGGCCATTTTGTTATTTCATTGTAATTGCCAAGTAAAATATGATATTCGGCGTTACCGATTTTCAACGAATTGTTTAAACAAACCAAAACGTATTATTTTTGTTCACGGATAAAAACACAAAGCGCGGAAAGACAAAATGAATGCAATATACAGAGGTTTTATGCCTATTAATTATCTTTTTTCCACTCCGCTTCATCTCTGTGTACTTTGTGGTTTTCAGACAGAACTATGTTCGGCGAATTGCGTATAGCTCTTATTAAAAAGATGATGTAGCAATCCCTCAAATTACTTATACTAAGCATATAAAGAAAATAATTATAAACAAAACCTGTTAGTTTGTGAGAACAAGAAGAATGATGAACCCTCAGGTATAGGCTGAATTTTGGTGGCAGTATTAACCTCAGACATGCGTCTGGGCCTGGCCGTGGCTACGTCGTTGTCATCATATTCTATGCGATAAAGAAATTTAAAAATATTTAACAGTTTTGGGTGAAATAATATATTTAAAAAAAAAACGCCAGGTGCAGATCCAACTTTACGAAACATTCTAATAAACAGCCAATAGATAGATTAGCAACTATAAGTCACGGGTTGCTTTTCCACATGATCTGAACCTGATGTTAATACATGCACTTAAACATGCTTACATATCATCAACTGAAGTCCCAAAAGCCGTTACTTAAAAAAACTCAAAATCGCTTAAATTTTTCGATATACATAAGTATGCACTCTATTCCATTCAAACTCCAGCTTTGAATTTTTTTTGTCAGTTTCAGCTTCTGGGGTTGTAAAAATGTCAACATTTCACATGATAATGTATGTATGTATGCATGTACATATGTATGTACACACGAAAGCAATCGTGTAATTGCACAGTGGATACCAATAGCAGATTTAACAAAGTGGCAGCACTAACCAACCCAACCCACAAAAATAAATTTAGAACTGAATTTTAGAACTGAAACTCATTTCAAATTTATTTCGTGTTCCTCAAAATACATAATTAATATCTGATTTGACAGCTTTTCGTTCCCATTTTCTTAGATTTTTGTATTGGGTTTACGAGTGCTTTCGCCTTGTTAAACTGCTTGTATCTGGGAATAGACTTTGTTAGCAAGCTAAAAATATTTTTCTTTTAATAAAACAAATTAAATTGTTGTAACAAATATTTAACATTTTCTAAACTAAATAACATAATAGACAAAATGAATAAACAATATAATGCCTTATAAAGGCCCTGATTCACTATCCTACACGATCGTACGATTCATTCACAGGAAACTGTTTCAAAAGTCTGGCCGACTTGAAAAGATCGCTTCAAAATGACGTTGTAGGCCACACTATTATACAAGTATGATTGAAATAATTTATTTACACAATAAAACAACTAAAAACTTTTATTATCATAATAATTTTACATTACTTAAATTTTTTCTTGAGGAACAAACAATATTCTTATATTTTTCACAATATATAACACACTGATCGCACAGAAACCATAATGTTTTGAAAACTTTCATAAAATTTTTCAAATCGCACGATTTGTCAAAAACTCTGTCGCACGGTTGAATTTTTAGTACTTTTTCAGCACACATGCTTTATTTAGTAGATCGCACGATCGTGTATGATAGTGTAGCAAGGCCTTAACTGTTCACCGTTACTGGATAGAGGTTTCTATAAAACATTTCTGCGGCAGGAAGTAGATTTTTTTTTACCAGAGGCTTAGTTTGGTAAAATTTTTAAGGAATGAACAATCAGCAAATTGTTACGCTGACTCAAGATGCGTAAATCTTTGTTTTGTACAAAAAGATTTACAAAAACTAAGAACACATATACATACTATTTTAACTTAGGGAAAAGGTGTCATCATTACTACGTACCACAAAGTAAACAGAAATGAAACAAAAATTTGAACTATATTTCTCTCTCTCTCTCTCTCTCTCTATTTGTGTTCGCGCTTTGTGCTTTTAATCGTAAACAAATAATTTTATAACCTTAAACGCATATGTAAGTAGGAGAAAGCTAATAACACGCTATTAGATATTTATCAAATGGAAAAACCTGATTTTATTTCATTCAAACGTCACTTTTCAATCTCTCTGTACATAGCGCTATATATCGTGGCGAAAATAACAAGTGTTCAAATCACGAATCATGCTTTTAAACAAGTCGAATTCATTACTAGGTGAACTTGACAGCTCAGGTGGCTACTTTTTGCCTCTCGCGTTTTTTTTTCCAATGAGACTGTCAAATTTTTGTTTGTTTGTTTACAAACATTTTCGCGCCATTTTAATCTGAAGATTTTTTGCATGATTTAGTGCAATTTCAAGAAATTTGTGTGAATTCAAGAGTGAAAAACCAATATAATCCGTAACTTTAATTGCAAACAATTATAAAAGTTTATATATAACGTTTATATAAAATGTTTTCCCTGTTGAACAATCTTAGGCGAATTTAGACTATGACATTCTCAGGAAGTTTTACAATAATAAAATACACAGAGCTGAATTCGCCCTCCCGCTTGAATTCACCTGTATAAATTCGCTTTGCTTTTAAATCGGCAAAAATAAGTCAAACCAAGGCGCATTCATTACTAGGTGAACTTGACAGCTCAGGTGATTACTATTTGCCTCTCGCGTTTTTTTCCAATGAGACTGTCAAATTTTTTTCTCTTGTTTACACTCATTTTCGCGCCATTTGAATCTGAAGATTTTTTTGTATGATTTAGTGCAATTTCAAGAAATTTGTGTGAATTCAAGAGTGAAAAACCAATATAATCCGTAACTTTAATTGCAAACAATTATAAAAGTTTATACTTAACGTTTATATAACATGTTTTCCCTGCTGAACAATCTTAGGCGAATTTAGACTATGACATTCTCAGAGATGACAAAATACATAGTGCTGAATTCACCTTCCCGCTTGCATTCACCTGTATCAATTGGCCTTGAGTAAAACCTTTTTTACATTTAGCAAAGTTTTTCAATCAGAGTTGCATATTTCCTACAGGAATGTGCAAAAATAACCAAACAAAAAAAAAAAAAACAGCTAAGCATTTGTTCTCACAAAACACAAAATAACTACTATATTTCGTATGCAAATATATCGCTGGTCTCATATAGAAAAGCCAAAACTAACATAATTGTAACAGGAGAAACTATACATATATCATCGCATAACCTTTCAACAGCTCAGTAAATCTTTATTTGTGTGAAAATGTTATGTGATGTGAAATGAGTTAGGGCTGTTCTACCTGCAACCAACGATATGTAAAAATTTAATAATATCCCTTATTTTATTATTATATTTGTTTACTTCGATTAGTTTTAAATGGTTAAAGAAAGAGGTTAAAAGGTTGTAATTCACAGCAAACTTTTCTTCTTATGAAAATTGCGGAAACAGACTTATGCAATACAATACGATGCCAATGGACTACTCTAGTCCACCAATGATCATGTTCTTTAGTTCCCGCTACGAGAGAAACGTGTTAAATGAAACAATACTATCAAAAATTTAATTTGACACTAAACTATAACTGTAATTTTTGTGTCGGATAACAGCTGTCACGTAAGAAACTTATTCGAAAATTTGCAGAAAAGCTAAGTCTGTAAAACATGTGCGAAAAATGTTCTCACTTAAAACTATCAAATAGATTTAAAAATAAGAACGTGGGGATATGTAACATTTTCAAAATAATTTCCAAAATAAAGTGAACGATACATTGAAAACGTATGTATTTTGTAGTTGGGTAGCTTTTTAATTATTAAATGAGTTTTTATTATTATTATATGATTGCTTTCCACAACTGAACAGCTAAGAGTTGCTGCGAAAGCTCCACTAAATGGTTGCGGAATGAAAGTATTTCTCACACCTCGAGACAGGAAAGGTTTTAACGCGTTAAGCAGATTGGCTGCTGAGATTCTGCTTCACACATATTGCTCCATAAGCCCAGGTTCAGGCATTTCAAAGCGATTTGTTGCATCTCGCAGCTTCTTATGGTATAATCTCAATAGACTTGTTTGATTTGCTACAACTAAGACCTATATATATATTTTTTTTTTCTTACACTTTTTTGTGCTTTTCAAATTTTTCCAAACATTTTTTGTTCTTAAATATGCTGCAATAAACATTAAAGTTACTCTATGCAATATTGGGTATAACCAACAGCTGTATTACGCTGCATTTACACGCGCGATTAGTGGCATGCAAATTTTGTATACGTATTATCAACGAAAAACAATTCGAAATACTCGAATCTCTTGCCACTGGCTTTTCAGTTTACACATGCCATTGCAATTTCATTTTTAAAATGTCCTCGACGCGTATACTTCAAGCAATTTGTTTACTTCTTGAATTTCGCCTCCATTTTGAATTTGTCTTCTCTTTACAAAATAGAGTTACCGAGTTCACCATATTTGGGGAAACGATTAAAATTTATTTTTATAATTAACGAAACTGTTCTTTTTATGCGTATTTCAAGAAATAAATTCTAATAATACATATGAGAAGCTATAATTTGTAATTACATTTTGCTATAATGCAATTAATTCGCATTAAGTTCTTGGCAGGGTAACATTGTTTATCATCTTGACATTCAGTGGCATGCAAATGGCAAATTTTCACTCGCATGCAAAATTTGCTGCCACTGGAGCTACCATTGCGAAAAATGTGGATGTATTAGTGAAAAATTGTGAATGTATTGAGTTTTTCGAACTTGCAGTGGCATGTGTAAACTCTAAGTTAGAGTTGGGTAGTTCGCGAACGAACTAGTGTAGTTGAACTATTCACATGAGAGAGCTAAGTGAGCGGATCAATTCTGCAAGCTCTTTTAGCTCTATAGTTCATGTTTCTTTCTTTTGGCTTTCATTAAATACTCTTTTTCGTTCAGGTTTCTTATTTCTAGTATATAGAAATAATTAAAAAGTAGTGATCTGTTTACAGCTATTGAAAAGAGTTTTTAATTAAAAATTAGTATTTAACATTTTTAAACTAGTATAAAAATGATTTTTATCATCTTTTTCGCGTTTACACTTTCTGTTTATATAATAATAATTTTGTTTTGTTTTCCACTTTTTTAACATCTTCCAATTAGGTCATGTAAGCTGAAATAAAGCCGTTCATTGATATTTTTATATACATTCTCTTAAAAGAGCGCATGAGCCCAACTCTAGAATGCATGTTTGGAGTCATTGTAGCAGTTTTAGTAAATTTTAACCGCCGTCGATGTTACTTGTGGCTTATTTATGTAATTACATAACAGCCCCGAGTTATATTTTTTGTCATATAACTCGTAACGACGCAGTCTTACTGTGCAACCTAAATAAGCGCGTCAAGCGTAATTTATCTGTCAAAAAACAAAATGTATGAGACAAACCCAAATAGCGCGGTGTCAACGCTTTGCAATTGGCAAATCCAATTTTGACAGAGCGTAAGAGAGAAAGCTGTACTGTCTCTCAGTAAAGTTCGCTTCAAAAATGTGATTCATTAGTAATCACATTTTAGGTACTTTCAGACTAATTTAGCGACTTGATCACTTTTTATTATTTCTATTTAGTGATTTTTATTAAACAAGTTTATTGAGCAATACTGTTTATGGGACAACTTTAACGCTTTTAAGTTACTTACTACAGCGTAAAATCAAAGCGCTAAATTACGTTACGCTTTACGTCTTAATTTAGGTTGCACTTTTTTTCTCTCTTCCTACAAATGGCGGAATAATTTGTTTCCCGACTTTTCCACACGAAAACTTCTCCCTAAAGTTATAGGGAGAAGTTTTCAAATTTTATAAAACGAAATGTTTCTTGGTCTTTCGAGAATATTTCTTATATACAACAGCAAGATTTTGTGCAAACGTTTCAATAGTTCTTTTTTCAATTTTTATTTAAATCTTTATGTAGGTATCAAATTTTTACATTTTCAATGTATTTATTTTGATTTTACACACATTAATTAGATGTTTTTATTTTTTAGATTTTTTGAGAGGTAGTTCAGATAAACAAGCGATAATTTATTATCAATTTTGGAGATGATAGTAGTTTTAGCATGGCTCGCAACAAGATTCAAAATGAACGAAGCTGGTTCGCTCATAAAATTTTGTATGCCGATTCATGTTGGTTCAATCAAGTTTGGACCGGGAACTACGAATGAGAGAGCAAACCTCGAAAATAAGCCTTCGTATGAAAATGCTATTTAATTGCCGGTTATTTTGCCGTCACAGTTTTTAGCGTCGAGTTCAAACAAAAACATCAAAAAAATTTATAAAGAAAATTATTATAAAAAAAAAAAATTAGTAGAGGAGCTGGAAAAGAACCCATCACTGGCCAGAATTAAATATGCAAGATTTCAGTTTGTTTTGTTTACTTCGTCACTGGAGTCTGAATACTGCTGGAAAAACATTTTGTATTTAAAACTTCCTCAATTTTCTTTTTCCGCAAACTTTCTTATTTTGCACAAAATTTTGTTCTAAATCAAAAGGTAGACAAAACAAAGCAACTAACACATACGTTAGAGATGTGTGTTGGGTTTTATTAACATTATCGATAACCGGCAACATCAATACAAAACTGTTAGGGAATTTTAAATTGATGTTGCCATAATATTGACGACGGTACTGCCGCCGACAAGCAGAATATGGGTGAATAACTGTATACTTTTTATAAATGAACACCTTTCACAATCGCACAAAATTTCCGTGATGGTAAGTGTACAATTTCACTGTATTTATGGAAGCCCAAAAATTAACCAAAATGAGAAAAATACTGGCATCTCCAAATTGAAGAAAAACATCAGTTTTGGTTAATATTACCAAAAACGGCAGAGCTGCGTTACGAGCATATTTGGAATTTAAATAGATACAAAAACCTTAAATTTATATAAAAAATTATAAATAGCTTGTTTTCTATGTTTACCAGCAATCTATATGTCAACATTTCATAGGAGCTACCCTAATCATCATTAGAGTTTGGAAATTTTTGAAAGATATTCTCAAACATTCAACTTTATATCCCAACAATCTAAATAGATTATTGAGAATTTAAAAAGAAAACTGCTCTAATAAGTCTACTGATGATTAGGGTAGCTCCTATGAAATGTCGACATATAAATAGCTGCCAATTTTTTATTGGTAACAATGTTAGAAGCTAAAATAGTGAATAAAAAACTCCATTGAAAACATTTATATTTTAAATAACCGATTAACTGTATTAATAAACCCGGTTTATTCGATATTCGAAAAACAGACATTTTAGACACCAAAAAAAAAAAAAACCTGTAAAACCCGTTCAATCACTCTAATGGAAACGTACTATTGATGATAGCTGACTTTAAAGCAAATAAACTTTTTTTTTTTTTTATTAAATAAAAGCGAGTTAGTCCGTGATGTAGGAAAATATTTTACCTGTTAGTATGACTAAATATGAAGAATGAACTCTCACGGGGCATGGATTTTTTTGTCTTCTTTATGCTCATTTCGGAAAGGCGGCGGGGTCGTGCTGTTACTCTTGTGGAGACATCACATCGGGATGCTTTGCCAATTATATTTGTGTTGTTATTGTATATGCAAGTTTGTATATTAAGCAACATAAAAGGATACACAGGAATGAGATGTCGGGGAAAATACGTATAGTTAGTAAACTTGTTAAGTTTTAGGATTTTTAACATTGATACATAAATTTCTGATGAAGTTATTTTCATTATAACGTACTTATAGCGTTTTTCTTTATCAGTGATGCCAACTTTCGCATAATTATAACGAATTTCGCAAGATACTCAACCACTTCTTTAGTTGTTGAAAAATTCAATCACAATTTTGTGTTTTTTAATCGAAAACAAGATTTAATACATAAGTAGGTATGTGAGTTGTATAGTTTCTTTTATGTGAAATGATATGCTCCAAAATATTAAAATAACTCAACGCAATAAACATGATGATGATTTAAACAATTATAAACATATATTTTATGCGATTTCGGAAAAGTGTAAAGATTCGCGCCCAACCAAAAAAGTGGGAGCATTTCTGTTGGCATCACTGTTTTAAATAAAGTAACATCAAACCAAAGTACCTTCTTCCTCTTCTTCACACATTTCCTTTTCCTCGCAGTACATGTCTTCCTCGGATATGACTTCCCCGTCTCTGAAAATATCAAAACAAATAATTTTTCGATTTTATATACGTACAAATTATTTAAAAAAAAATAATTAAATACTTTTTGTTTTCATCTAGTTCGTGGTCAATATCCATATCAATATGTTCATCTTCGTCTACATCTTCCAGTGTGGGAGAAGGACTTCGCGATTGTTTACCTTCCATTTCTTCTTGCTGTTGCTCATCCTTCTCTACCTCAGTTAAGGAATCGGCATCAGCTAAATTATCAACAGCGATGGCCAAGAAAACATTTAGCAATATATAATTGCCGCATATGAAAAGAATGATGAAGTAAATACAAGCTAAAATGCCAAATGAGAAAACTCCTCCGTACGCTCGAATGCCATCGTACATAACAGCATTCCAATCTTCGCCTGTTAATATCTGTAAAAACAATCCAATATTGACTTTTTCTTATTTTCTTATCCAATTTATACCTGGAATACTGTTAGTAAACTTTGGTGAAAACTGTCAAAATTCCATCTGGGTTTCTCTTCTTCAGGCTTGAAAGTGAAGCGTCCTCCAAAGACTTGCATTCCCAGTAAGCCAAATATGACAATGAACAGAAACAGCAGGAGTAAAAGCGATGCAATCGACTGTATAGAGTTCAACAAAGATGCCACTAAATTTGACAACGAACGCCAATATCTGAAAAATATTATATCATGTATTAATCCGCTTCAGAGAAATTATTAAGCAGCTAAGATGAAACTAACTTAAGGTAGTCAGCAAATGGCATGAACAAGAATTACTCCAGGTGATTACAAACGTGCGAGATTTTAGCGAAGAAACACATCTAAGAACATTGCTATATTGCATTTTGCAACAATATTAGCACAGTAGTTCACTAGCGGGTCTAACAACGAGAACACACCCGTACTCTATATTGCCAGCTACTCCTCTGCACTCCTTACACAAGGACTGGAGCAATGGTTGCGAAAGCTCGAAACGATTAAGTCACTGACGGAACAGGGGCAGACATTGAGCAGTTGTGAAATTGACTTACATCAGCATCTGCCATGACGGAATAATCTGATGATGGGCCAACTCCACGGAGTGAATTATTCACAATCCACCAGTGCCCCGTGTGGCTTACTAGGTTCACACAGGTCGCAACTTTTCGCTACCAGTTTGTAGACAAATCCCTTTGTTTAAGAGTTTGGGCCTTCTAATCCTTCCTATATGCAGTTACCCAACAGTCAATGGAAGACAAGGCTCAATGAATTAGTAGGCCGAAGCCCATTAAGACCATCAGCCTTTAACCAACTCACCCATCCAACCATCACTCCTGGTTCCTTACAGTACAGGTATCTGTTGCAACACAACAGCACGTCGAGATGTTGTTAGCCCCGGAAAACCGGCATGTTCCATAGCTATCAGGGAAACTAACTTTCCCTCCTGCGATTTCGGGTTCAAATAACAGCCAGAATGTTTCAGCCGAGCTATAGACACCTCAGCCATGATCAGTACCGCGAGATATGTAAGACAGAATCTCACGGGGGCTTTGCTGATCCCCGTTCTGCTAATTTTAGTCCTTGGTACGGGTTTCGGAAGTCCAACACAACGTAAGACATGCGACTTCCTAGAGTATTGCTCGCTCCAACAAACGAGGGGCGCCTTTCCCTCTATAGCCCAAAAACCGGAGAATCCTGGTTTGGTCTAGGCCAAAGCAAAACCTGTTCCTTAGAGGGAGACCACTGTGAAAAAGATTTACATCAGCACCTGCCTTTACGGCCTGAACCAGTTCCACGAGTGAATTATTCACGATTCACCAGCGACCCCGTGTGGTTTGCTAGGCTAACACAGGTAGCAATTTTTGCCATATGTTTGTAGCCATATGAGCAACTTCTTGTTGAGGAGTTCGGGCGTTCTAATACATCCTGTATGCAATTTCCCAGCAAGCAATGGAAGACAAGGCTCAATGAATTGGTAGGCCGAAGCCCATTAAGAGCATCAGCCCTTAACCAACTCACCCATCCAAACATCACTCCTGCTTCCTTACAGTACAGGTATCTACTGTATAAACAACAGATCCTTCGGAGGTTATTAGTTCCCGAAATAAGCCACGCCGAACAATTATTAAGGATACTAACACCCCCTTCCTGCGGTTTAGGTGTCAACCACAGCCAGAACGTTTCAGCACAGGTAGAACTGAAAGTAGAACCACCCGCGGGCCATGCTGATCTCCGTTCTGCCAATTTATACCTTTGGTAAGGGTTTCGGAAGCCAACACAACATAAGTCATGCGGCTTCCTAGAGTTGTATTTGCTACAACAATCGAGGGAATACAAATTGCCAGTTTACACGGTTGCTAGATAATTGTCAGAAAAATGTCAATTCCATTGTAAGAAAATAATCTGACAATTCCATTATCTGACAATTTTGGCATGAAAAATATTGTCAGTTGCCAGGGTTGTCAGATTTTTTTATGCAGCAAAAATTGTCAGAATCAAAACAGAATATTTACATAAAAATTTAGTTGTTCTTGCGAGTTTGGAAAATTAGAAAAAAAGAGTTATTTACGATATGGATCGTAAAAAGCATATATTTTAAAAAATAGTGATTATGAAGAAGAAAACATAAAGAAACGTCCCAGAGTTTGGGTAAAGAACGAAAAATTACTCAACTGGGTTCATGCAAATGAACCAGGAACGAAGATTTTATAAGTTGCAGTTGAAAGTTGTGCGGAGATTGGCCCACTTCACCTTGCAGTCATTGAGACTCACAGAAATAGCATCTGCTTCTTTTTACAATACACTATCTTTGTGTAGTTTATATTCTACGCATCCCATAAAGCTATGTACACACGGTTGTCAGATATTACAATATTGTAATATCTGGCAACATGCTGACAATGTAGTGACAATGAAAAGTTGTGCCGCAGAAGCAAATTGTGTGTTCAGACGATCGTAAGAAAAACTTACAATTTCATTGTCAGACTATGGTCTGACAAATAATTCATCTGACAACAAAAATTGTCAGTTCATTTTGATTGCAGCCGCAATTGTCATTTAATTGCGGCTGCAATCACTAACGAGCCGGCAGTCAAATGCAAATAAATGTTCTTAGAACTTCAATGATTCCGACATATTTACCAATTCATTTTAAACATATTTACCAATACATTAAAAACATTGCCCCTGGGAAAACTGTTTTCTTTGTAGCAATTGATTTGATAAAACAGTAGTATGTGCATGCGAAGCCTTGGAGGCAATTTGCCCGAAATATTATTCTACAAATAACACTAAAGTAAAGAGTGGTCCAACTATAATGCACAATGTTGATTGTGTGCAACACCTTAACGTCAAGTTCTTTGCCCAATTTAATTTGACGTTTCTTTGTTGCAGTATTTGACAAATTCAACCCTAAAGAGGTACATAATTGCCCAACTTATTGCGATTGTTGAAAACTTTTACGAAAATGGGCGTTCGAATCAAAATACAGTTCGTGTACTTTTTAGAGCACACTTTCACCTCAGTGGATTCCCTAACAAGCTGAATTAGTGCATTTGGGCAAATGCAAATCCAAGAGTGTTTTCTGAAAAGCCGGTGCATTCAGAAATAGTGAGCAATTGGCGGCGTCATCGCGTCGAATGTCTTCGAATATGAGGTCGGCAATTACCGTGAATGGTGTTCACTATTGCGAGATGATAATGGACTTCTTGGGGCCAGAAATTAAGGATATGGATCTGGACGACCTGTGATTACAACAGTATGGTGGCTTTTGCTTTTTTTCGTATTATATCACGTCATGTGATTTGATACCGTTGGACTTCTTTCTTTGGGGATTTAAAAGAGAAAGTGTATGTAAATAAGCCAAAAAGAATTCAAGAGCTAAATGATGAGGTAGCTCGTCATCTTAACGACATTCAACCTCAGTTATGCCTCAGAGACATTGAAAATATGGACTATCGGATAGACACATGCCACCGAAGAAGCGGCGAACATTTGGCCGATATAATTGTCATAATACATAAGACAATTCTCTGAAAGTCGTTGCTTTATTTGGAATTTACATCACGCATTTAGTTAGTAAAAATTAACTGTAGGCGGCGGACACAAATAGTGTTTATATCGTTGGTCTCATGCAGAAAGGCCCTAACTCGTATTTTCCCTGAATGGAACTTTTTTAGGCATTCTACTACATTTCACACAAGTACACAGTGCCACGAAGATTTAATTAAATATTTTCATACATATCGCTCTTACAAGCAATTGAGCAAAAGTTTCCATTACGATTTTTCCTTGTCCTGTAAAATTGCAATTATGTTTGTTAGGGCCTTTCTACATGAGGCCAACGATATAAACACTAGCTGAATCCGCCGCCCACATTTAATTTTTACTAACTAAATGTGTGATGTAAATTCCAAATAAAGCAATTTTCAAATATTTATATTATTCAAAACTGTTTCATATTATTATTTTCACTTTTATTAATTATTTAAAATTTTTTCAATTATTTTTCTTTTTCTTTCTTAAATTAAGCTTTTCCTTTTAGAAGACTTTTATTTGCAAGTATACAAGCGTGTAAAATTTGTTTTTAACTTACTTTGTTACTTTAAAGACCCGCAGCAAACGTACACATCTCAAGACCGAAACACCCAAAGGAGGCATGAGTTCGCTGCCCGTCAACACCATTTCCGTAATTGAGCCGATGACCACAAAGCAATCAAAACGATTGAACAGAGATACAAAATAGCCTTCGAATCCAAGACTGTACATTTTCAATATCATTTCACACGAAAACAGAGCAATAAAAAATATATTCGTATATTCTGAAATCGGGAAGTTGAGCACTTACTATATATGTACATATATTTAGGTGAACGGAAATTCTTACCTTGGAATTGGTCCAACCACGCTGGTTGTCGGAAATGTTCAGTTGCCAGCACACCCGTGTTGAGAAACACCAACACTATAATGAGCCAGTAAAAGGCTTGAGATTTTACTGCCTTGCGACATGATCTTCTTAGGCGGCGATTAACACGATCCATGTCCTTTTTTTTCTTGCGAAACCAGGAGTCAGCCTGCTGCACTTCATAGTTTATCTCGTGTTCATCCAATTGATTTTGCATTTCAGCTTCGTTTGAGACCTTTGTTTTGCCATCTGATATCAGTTGGCCATCCGTATCAGGTTCAATGTCTTCAGCTTGCGTTATCCAGTCTAGATAGCCACGCAAGTCATCCTCCATTTTCTGGCGCTCTCGAAGCTTTTGGAAATCGCCGCGGTTTTTCGCTTTCGTACGTTCTTTAGAAAATTCACCAGATAAAACACCCAGAATAAGATTCATAACGAAAAATGCTCCCAATATAACCATAGACACAAAATAAATCCACTCCCAACTGGAGCCCATCGCGTCTTCAATCTAATAAAATTAAAAACAAATTCATTGTTATAATGTCCATCCACTCAACTTTGTGGAATTAAATAAAAGATGTTTTGTTGAAATGTACGATTCATTCTCCAAAACCGGGTTTTGTGCGCAAGAATTTTATACAATTTTCCTGTGAATGACTCGTCTGCTTATGTTGGATAGTAAATTAGGGCCCTACCTTAAAACGGTTCTTACGACTAAATGCACGAAGACTAAAGGAAGACTCCGAAGTGAGTGCATGTTCATGACACTGACTTTCGCCATCCATCAAAAAAACAACACCAAGCAAGCAAACCAAATAATATTTTTTATTTTTATTAGTTTATTCGAAACAAACAAGAGTAAAAAAAACTCAAACAATTAAGTTTTTTATTCGCTATTTAAGCTTCTAACATTTATACCAGTAAAAAATTATAAATAGCATGTTTTCTATGTTTCCCAGCTATCTATATGTCGACATTTCATAGGAACTACCCTAATCAACAGTGGACTTTGGAAATTTTTGAAAGATCTTCTTGAATTTTTGAAAATATTGGGGACTATCGTCCCCAATATTTTAATACCCTTGAAATAAAAATCATTCCAATCTGTTACAAATTTGATTTATGACTTTCTTATCTTTCTTATCAACAGTGTAGTCAACTGCTTAACATTATCGGTGAATTTCCGCAGTGGTTTAATGAACCGGATAAAAAACTTACCTAGCTTACAACTGCAGACCGTACACAAATCCAATATCCTTACGAGTAGAAGAGGAAATTGAACATCAGACAGAATCAAAAGCTGCACAATGGGTTAGAAACGTTACAAATTCGTAACAATAATTTTACAAAACTTGGATTCAGTTGGTGGTAGAGGGCGATATCCTGCAAAAGCTGAGGAGCCGATATTGAATAATTTTAAAAGATTTTATTGGACTTCTCTAACTGATGAATAAAACAAATTAATCTCTAATTCTTCTAAACAAAAAAAAAATGCTCGTATGTGTATTAACGGAGACGGACTGCAATCATTAAACTTATATTAACAGGGTTTTGTTGTCTTTTGAGCACGCGATCCTCAAACTATTACTCTAAGAGATCTCTCCAAAGCGGATAATAAATATTTTAGGAGTATGGGCTCTTTTACAGATCCGTTTCGAAATTCCATTTCACATTTTTTTACACAATTTTGAGCCGGTACCTCCGGAGATTACTCGTACAAACATACAAACTTTACCTCTTTATATAATATCACTATAGATTGAACAGGGTGTAAAAGGTACTTACGTTATACAAAACGTCTGTCCAGCCTTCCAGAGTGATGCACTGAAATACTGTTAGCATAGACAAGCCAAAGTTATCGAAATTGGTTATACCCCAATTCGGGCCAACCCATTCGTCGAAACATGAAAACTTTTCAGGGCATGTAAATCCAATACCGCACGGATGTAATTCATCTAAATCTCCTAAATATTCGCCGGTGTCAGGATTTCGACATGTTTTGTGCAGTTTGCCTGAAAACAATTCTAATCCGATTATAGCATAGATTATAATTACAAACAGTACTAGCAGCGCAATGTGCAGCAAAGGTATCATGGCTTTTAAAATTGAGTTTAGAACTACTTGCAGACCTGAAATTATATTCAAATAATATAAATAAATATTAGCAGACACTTAAAATTTTCTTTTAAATTCAAATTCGAGTAAACTTACTTGGAACACCTGACACCAAACGAAGCGGTCGCAATACACGAAATGCTCTCAGAGCCTTCACATCAAAACCTTCTTTCACCAAATTTGACAAAGCAGTCGATATCATACTGAAAGTAAAAATTAACTTTGCTAAGACTTTGTTGATAAAGCTTAATCAAACACTTTAATACAAACCCTATTACAACTATGAAAAAATCTAAAAAGTTCCAACCATTTCTTAAATACGACCCCGCATGTAAAACGAATCCATAAGCAATGATTTTCATTACACATTCTGACGTAAAAATAACTAAAAATATGTATTCCACTTTTTCCTTAAAGAAATAAAGAAAGAAAACATTAATCATGTTAATAATACTCATGTTTGCATGTAAAGGGTGGTCCAACCATAATGCACAATCAAGTTTTTGCCCAATTCAATTTCACATTTCATTGTTTCAGTTTTGAAGAACTCATCCATGGAGAGATACACACTGGAGCAGCAGATTAAGATTGTTGAAGTCTTTTACGAAAGTGGGCATAATCGATGAAATGTGTCCACTATAGGGAGAACTGTGCGTAAAGTTCAGCAAACCGGTTCTGTAGTAAGAGTTAAAGCACATGTGCATGTTCGCCCAGTTCGTTCTCTAGCTGGCGGCGTCATTGTCAGAATCGTTGAAAACTTGGATCATATGACATAGATATGTGGTATACGAATCCGTGGCGAGCCGATGTTTTGTTTCACATGTAATGTTATAGATTCTTCTATCATAACAAAAATATTAAGATAATTCCCTGAAAACTTGTGGTTTTATTTACAATCAACATTGTGCATTTTCGTTGGACCACCCTTTATATAGCAGAGCTGTAAGAGAATAGTGCTTTTTTTTCATTTCATGCACACATATTGCTTATTTACTAGA
This sequence comes from Thecocarcelia acutangulata, assembly GCA_914767995.1. Taxonomy (NCBI): domain Eukaryota; kingdom Metazoa; phylum Arthropoda; class Insecta; order Diptera; family Tachinidae; genus Thecocarcelia; species Thecocarcelia acutangulata. The sequence goes on along the minus strand of OU612099.1, from coordinate 570,332 downwards.
AGAACGTCATAACTCAAAAAAGTTTCGAGAAAAGTACAATTTATATTTTTAATGAATGGAAGACGTCTTAGAAACAAATTCAGAAAACAGTTCCTAAAGGAGACAGGTTTAAAGAATTTTTTTGGCGCAGTACACAGGACCAACAATTGTATTGTTATTTTTTGATATACATATGTATGTGTCCATATCAAAACACAAATGTTACTCAATCACGTTCTACATTGCTTACCAATAGTAAGTTACTAGTATTTATTAGAGGGCTGCTCAAGCACAATAAAAATATCTTACAACACATTGTAGTATTTTCAATACTATCCATCGTTTTCTTTCACATTTCAAAGCAAACACTTCAATGCCAAAATGTTCTAAACACATAAACAAATACGAAGCATTTAGAATAAACCGAACCAATCACAAGTAGAACCAAATGAAATAGAACAAAGTTGAAGTAGAACTTCAACCATTGGAGTAACGTTCTACTTCAGTTTTGTTTATAAAATGGTTTTTGTCGTTGTATTAAGCACAAATATTTAAGACGCAGTATGCTCAAATGCCAATGTGCTTGCTGTGACTCATCGTTTATTTGCTTTATTGTGATGTTTTGTTTTGGATTTTGCTGTGAAACAGCACTCAAGTACAGTCAAGCACTGTCGTGAAGGCGTTTCAAAACGTATGCAGTGTTTGTTCTGTTTCTAACTGTTCTATAGCTTGTTAGTTTTGTTTTAAGAATTGTTTTGAAATACAGCGCTTGGAACTACTGCACAGTAGCGAGCAGTGTTCTTTAGAGCATTCTGTGCAGCCTTTTAATATTTATACATATCTAAAATCAACATATTTGTTGTTAGTTGCCTAGCTGACTATACGCGGATATTTCATAGGGGCTAACTTTATCAACAGTAGACTTGAGACCTTTGAGATTAATTCCACCCTATCCAGGTATGAATAAATTTCTAATCATATCCCTAGGCCAGTGGTGGCCACACACATGCTTTCATAGCTATATGCTTGTATTGGTAGCAGCAAAAAACGAAGGTGTGTTTATGATAAGTTAAGCAGTGATATCTTACTTCATTAAAATCTAAAGAGCAACTAATTTGATGATCTTTGTTGAAGTGTAAACAAAGCATGTATGCCTTCGCGGTTGTCAAGAATATTTTTGTAGTATACATGAACATTTTTGTAGGGTCTATGTGAGCATGTGTTACCAGCCGAATTTTGTGTCCTATACTCGCGATTAATGGAAATTGAAAAATTAGCGACGCTACGTTATAGCGTGCACCATTTATAGTAACACTCTGAGCATCATTGCTTTTGAAGGCGTATGTACAAGGACTTCACTAGCCCGTAAAACGAACCAATTCAAGTACTGTTCTTGAAGCAGTGTTCTCCTACTCGTCCATTGCATGCCTTTTTACCGATAAGGGACACAAGGGAGTGCTGATACAAATACTCTCTGATAGCGAATCAGTGCTGAAGGCCCTGAGCAGTTGTGTCTTTACGTCCAAGTTAGTACTGGAATGTCACAACAGGCTAAACGAACTGGCAAGCCAGAACCAGGTCACCCTGATCTAGGTGCCAGGCCGTGAAGGGCATCACGGCAATGAAATGGCTGACATTTGTGCCAAGAAAGGAGAAGAGGGGACTTTTCTTGGACCCACTCCAACTTTTGGCTTCAATAAGGGTCTCCTGAATGAGGAGATAAAGAAATGGATGGAGTCCATCGTTGAACAACAGTGGAACGAGACAGCTGGTCTTGAACACTCCAAGAAATTTCTAAACTTTGATAAAAAGAGAGCCGAACGTGCTCTAAAACTGGACAGGAAAAGTCTCAGAACATTGACAAGTGCACAGGTCATTATAACTGCTACAAGCACCTGCACAGGATGGGAATATCCAATACAGACATTTGCAGATTCTGCGGAGACGAAGAGGAGTCAATGGAGCACTTAATCACCCACTGTGGAGCACTGGGACACAGAAGATATAGGCTACTACAAGCTTATATGTCAAGTGAATGTGACTTAATATCACTCCCTATGAAGGAGCTTGTCCGTTTTCTTAACTACCACCTTCTGAAGTATCTAGAGTCGCATAAATTACTTTGTGATCGTCAATATTGATTTCGTAAGGGTCGCTCTACTGGTGATCTTTTGGCATATCTCTCTGAGAAAGAGTGCCACTCAATCCATCATTTCGGTAAAAGTAAGGTGGTGGCTCTAGATATTTCTAAAGCATTTGCCAGAGCGTGGCATGGTGCAATAATGGCGAAACTATCTACTTTTGTTGTCGGTAATGACTTCTCGGCTTATAACGAGCTTCCTCAGAGACCGCACTATACGAGTTGTAATAGATGGGGTCACATTAGACCAGTTCATAATTCATTCAGGCGTACCACAAGGCTCCGTTCTTTCTCCTACAATATACCTTATTTTCCTCAACGACCTTCTATATCAAACTTCCAACCATATCCACTCTTTCGCAGCTGACAGCAACATTTGCCATTCATACTAATTTAATTATAGGCCCAGCCTATCAGAGATCGTTGCTAAGAGGCAAAATATCAATGATTCACTGAATAGTGATCTTCTATTAATCTCCGAATGGTGTCGTAAAAGTAGGGTCGCCATCAACGCTCGTAGGACCCAGTGTTGTTTGTTAACACATTAATACACTAGATGGTATAAACATTGAGGAATCGGATGCTCTTCATGTTCTAGGAATGAAAATACAGTGCGATGTTCACTGGACTGAACACATTTTTCATGTCTCTAAAGAAGCATTCAAGTGCCTCGGGTTTTTGAAATGGTATAAGATGTGCTTCACTCCGTCCGATCTCCTTACTATTTAGACCACCTACATCCGACCGAAAATGGAATACAACTCTCATGTTTGGGCCAGTGCCCCAAAGTCTATTTTGGGGTTACTCGACAGTGTGCAGGGCGAAGAAGCTTATCGGTGACAGTAGGGTATCTAACTCTATTGCCTCACTGGAGCATCGACGTAGTGTAGGGTTGCGTTACTCTGTTCTATCGTTACTACAATGGATTTTGCTCTGACGAGATTAGGGATTTTGTTCCCGAAACTCGCACATTTTTTACGCAGCAGGCGTTCATCGTCCAGGGCCCATCGATTTGTGATCGATTGCGCGGGTAATTGTACAACGCATTGCAGACGTGTTTCCCGTCTGTTATAAGTTCCAGTCAAATGTTCATAAACACTACTCCCTCCTTTCCCCTCCTCACAACCTATTTTCCTAGTTCTGGTACAATGCACTGCATGTGTAGGGGTTATCCCCCGAGTACTGGCCCAAGACAAAAAAAAAAAATAATAATAATTTTTTGTGGCTATAACGATGCTACGTCAAAATTTTGTGGATTTTCCCTATTCTAAATCAACAAATTCTCCTATTTACTTAGACATTGCAAAGCGGAAAATGGACTTTATTGCGGAGCAAAATTTTAAATGGAAATTTAATGCTTTAACCCCAAGGTCAGCTCAATAACACGTTTAAATGAAAATTAACTAATTTTGTATTTAAATACGAAGTCAAAAACTAGGCCTTAGTGGTTTACTCAATCTTAGACAATTAAAAATATCCTACTGGGTGCTGATGAGCAGTGTAGCGACTGCGAAACAGCTAGTTGTTCCCCAGCTTTACTGTGTTCAATTATTTTTTCCTGTCTTTTTTGATCAAGAGTTATTGATCGCGGCAATTATTGTTATAATTAAAAAATGAAAATATTTCTTGGCCTTAGCCAGGATTGAACCTGTTTTTACTGCATCGCAATTTTGTTCTAGCGCTGCTAGTCAGAGCTGTGGACCTCTAAAAATACTTAGAGAATTTTTTGTTTTTTTTTTCTGTTTTAAATAATAAATTTAACTAAAAATTTGTTTTGCTAGATAAAGCCAAACATTGACATAGTAAAAAAATTAAAAAACATATATGTATAAGTTTATATATAAATAAATTTGCACTTACCAAAGTTTGATTTGTAACATTTGAATCCCCAGAAGGATAAGGCGTATATACAGCTAAGGCCACACAATTTGCAAATATTGTTAACAAAATAAAATATTCGAAAATTCTGTTTTCAAAATAATATAAAAGTTATAGTTATGAAGTTAAAGAAAACCAATGAAAATCGATGTTGAGTTATCGACATATATAATAGATACATAACGTAGCGTCTCCACATAGCAATTTTTAATGCTGAGCTCAAGCAAAAACGTCGGCTCAAGCAAAAACAGTACAGCGATTGCTAATCGCTCTAGGTGGCGTAAACGTATTACTGCTTCCTCACAAGTACTAATAAAATTCAACGTGAGAAGTTGTATGAACAACACTGTGTTTGTTATAGTTGTATACCAAATTACAACAACTGACAGCTCATTGCACGGCAATAATTGCTCAAGCAATCAGTAGAACAATCATTGCGCAATAGATTGCTACCTATAGCAATTTGCGGTCTACACCGCAAATTTTATGGACGCAATCAAATTGGACAATTGCCGCATTAAATATTGCTATGTGGAGACGCTAGGTAACATCATAAAAGCTCCAAGTTACACTGAAAATTTTCTCAGGAGAAGCAAAAAGCTTTCTTAACGTAAAAAAATAATTGAAATTTTTCATAAAATCGCAATTTTATTTAAAAAAAAAAAATACATGACAGTATACGAGTATATATTTATACGATATAAAACTTCCGGGTGCTTTTTGCAGGCTAATAAAGCAACAATTTACCACAAATGATATAAAAAAACAAAAATATTGACAAAAACTATTTTCAGTACAGGGTGTCGCAAAACTACCTACACGTTTTGAATGGTCAATAACTTTTTAGTTTATCTATAATTTTATACCTGTCACAAAAGTATTAAGGGTAAGGGGGTCGTTGGTCTCATGTAGAGAGGCCCTAACAAACATAATTGCAATTTTACAGCAGAAGGAAAATTCGTAATGGAAACTGTATAAATAGGTACATCTAAAAGTAACTTTTTTTGCCCAATTGATGTAAGAGCGATATGTATGAAATTATATATTTAAATCTTTGTGACATTTTGTATTTGTGTGAAACGTAGTATAGTCCCTAAAAGAGTTCAATTCAGAGAAAATGCGAGCTAAGGTCTTTCTATGTGAGACCTACGACATATGTATATCTGTGGTATTATATCGTAACATCTTAAGTCGAGAAAGGACTAAACTTTTTAGGCGGACTTTCAATGAAAATTTAAGAAAAATTTTATATTTAATAAATCAATCAAATAAGGTGCCATTTTTTCGATTTTTAAAATTCGACTTAAGTCGTTATGATAAAACACCACAGAAATAGTCCCAGCAGTCCACAAGTTATTACAATTTGCAAAGCATCCGATTGTAAGCGATTGTGTCAACAGAAAAAATCAAAATAAACACTTTAAGCACAACAAACAACTAGCATCCGATTCAGATTAGACTTCTTCTACTCATGTTGCAATATAATTTTTCAGTATAAAATCCTATTTGGTCATATATAAGTGTGAATATGCATGTGTGTGTAGATATGCTCATAAATATTTATGAAAAAAAAAATTTTTTTTTGAAATATCGGGTGGTTAAATTTCAAGGGCCGATGTTGAATGTGAACCACACCTAAACGTCAAGTTTTTTCCGAATTTTATTTGACATTTCTCTATTTCAGACTTATTCAATTTGAACCATGGAGAGATACACAATCCAACAACGTGTTAAAGTTATCCAGACTTATTATGAAAATGATGATCAATTTTCGAAAAAAATCATCTTCAGTGATGAGGCACATTTTCACCTCAGTGGATTCGTCAATAAACAGAATTGACGCATTTGGGCGAATGAGAATCCAAGAGTGACTGTCGAAAAACCAATGCACCCACAAAGAGTGACTGTTTGGTGCGGTTTAAGTGCTGGCGGCATCATCGGGCCGTATTTTTTCCAATATGAGGCCGGTCAGGCAGTTACTGTGAATGGTGTTCGCTATCGTGAGATGATAACGAACTTTTTATGGCCCGAATTGGAAGATATGGATGTAGACGATATGTGGGCCACACAGCTAACGAAACAATTGCTCTTTTGCGCAACAAATTCAATGGCCGTGTTATCTCACGTAATGGCGATGTCAATTGGCCGCCAAGATCATGTGATTTGACACCGTTGGACTTTTTTCTTTGGGGTTATTTGAAAGAAAAGGTGTACGTCGATAAGCCAGCAACAATTCAACAGCTAAAGGATAAGATAATTCGGCACATTAACGGCATAGAACCTCCATTATGCCTCAGGGTCATCGAAAATTGGGACCATCGGATGGAGGTGTGCCGCCGTGGTCGCAGCGCCCATTTGGCCGATATTTTGTTCCATACATAATTGAGTAATACCAATATATCATAATAAAATAAAATTACAATAATTTCCTAAATAGTTTGTGTTTTATTCAAAATCAACATCGGCCCTTGAAATTTAACCACCCTATAAAAACTTTATTTAAAACTGAAAAAGAAATTGAAAAAATGTGTCCAAATACATATGAATGGACGTTTGTATGTATGTACTTCTCTCATTCATATTTCAATTTTAATAAATTTGAATTTTTGAATGACAAAAACAAGGCGAATTCATAACAGGTGAAATTGACAGCGCAGCTGATAACTTTTTTTTAATTTTTATCTGTTTCAGATGTCAATGGCATAATTAAAACAACACTGGGAAAAAAAAATTAAAACAATTTTTTAAATTATATATTCTATCTTGAGCGCCAGATATCACCCAGAATCCTCCGCAATCTGGCTGGCCATTTTCACCTTTTCAAGCTCTATGATCTGTGACTAAGATTCAAGAGAAAATTAAAAGTTTCACATTGTAATTAAGTTTTTCTTTTATTGTAAATTTTTTTATGGAAATTTGAAAAAAAATTTCAAAACAATTTTTTAATTTATGTATTGCATCTTGAGCGCCAGCTATCATTCTGAATCCTCCCCAATCTTGCTGGCCATTTCCACCTTTCCAAGCTCTATGATATGTGACTTTAATTTTCACGAAATAACTAAAAGTTTCACCAAATAATTAAATATTTGTCTTTTATTGTAAATTTCTTTAATATAAACAATTAAGTTTTTTATTCGCTATTTAAACTTCTAACATTTATACCAGTAAAAAATTATAAATAGCTTGTTTCCTATGTTTCCCAGCTGTCTATATGTCGACATTTCATAGGAACTACCCTAGTCATCAGTTAGACTTTGGAAATTTTTGAAAGATATTCTCAAACATTCAACATTTGACGGATATTACATATTAGAGCATTTTTCTTTTTAAATTCTCAGCAATTTATTTCGATTGTTGGGATATAAAGTTGAATGTTTGAGAATATCTTTCAAAAATTTCCAAATCTACTGATGACTAGGGTAGTTCCTATGAAATGTCGACATATAGATAGCTGAGAAACATAGAAAAAAAGCTATTTATAATTTTTTTTAATACATATTTTTTTTAATTCCTTTTTGTGTTTCTCTTGACATTTGAAAAAGATTTATTTTTTGTAGCGTTGTTGTACTCTTGCATTTACCTGGTATGAATTCGCCTTGGACAAAAAATTACACACACAAAAATGATGTACAAAAAAGTAATAGTAAAGTTATTCGAGATTACTTTTATTCGTAATGAAAAAAGTGCATCTCATTCGCCCTCGAAAATCTGCTCAATTTTGTTTTATTAATACATTTTTTAGCTTTATTCATTAAAATTTTTCACTAAAAGATAAAAGCAAAGAAATGTTTAATGTATGCAAATGGTTTTTACAACTAAAAAGTATTCGAAAATTCGGTTACCGATTAATATAATACATATTTTTGGCATCATTAGAACTTTTTTGGAACTTAAGAGGCAATTTTATGTACCAGTTCAAAAATTCAAAATTGCTTAAATCACGTATCAGTTAATATGTCGCTCCTTTATTGCAACATAGTCATATCTCAAAAAATGAGCTTTTCGAGTTAACAATGCAAAATTGTTAACAGTACTACCTTTAATATTGCGCCCAAAATTTATTCAAATTACTTTTAAACTGTTTCCTTTAGGAGACATTTTTTAAAAAAAATTTCTAAGATTTGTATGGAAACTAAAAATTTGAAATGCGTTTATCTCGAAACGAGCTTTATTACGATATGACTATGTTGCAATAAAGGAGCGATGTGTTTTCTGAATAAAAATTTTTAATAACAGTTTCTTAAGCTTTACTCATTTTTTTTTTTTTAATAAGGCTGATAGTATTTAAATTCGATTTATTATTTATGAAAAGTTCTTATCATTATTTATCTATTGTTGATCAAATAATTTTTAAATACTTCTACTTTCAAAAAATCCCCGAACTATATACTTATAAGCAGTTATAGAAAATTTCAAATGAAATATAGGGTGTTTTTTTAAGCTAGATAGAACTTTAAATTGTAAAAAGTAACACAAAAAATTAAATTTTGATGAAACATTTTTTTTATTTGTTTCAGTATACTCTGACAAATCATCATGAATAGACTCACGCTTGAACAACGCTACGAAATTATCCAAATTTACTTTGAAAATCAGACCCGTTGTTTTATCGCAAAATTGTGTTCAGCGATGAGGCGCATTTTTGGCTTAACGGGTTTGTTAATAAGCAAAATTGCCGCATATGGAGTGAGACCAATCCACAAGAGACCCTACAGACTCCATTACATCCAGAAAAATGCACTGTTTGGTGCGTTTTTCATGCTGGTGGCATCATCGGACCTTATTTCTTCAAAAATGAGGCCGGAGCTCGCGTTACGGTCAATGGAGATCGTTACCGCACCATGATCAATGATTTTTTGTTTGAAAATATGGATGACATTGATCCGGAGGAGATGTGGTTTCAACAGGATGGCGCTACGTGCCATACGGCGAACGCAACCATCGACTTACTGAAATCAAAATTTGGCGATAAGTTGATTTCGAGAAATGGACCTGTCAATTGGCCTCCAAGGTCGTGCGATTTGACACCTCTCGATTATTTCCTGTGGGGCTACGTGAAGTCACTGGTTTATGCTGATAAACCAGCAACAATTGACGCCTTGGAGGCCAGCATTGTTCGTGTTGTTCGTGACATACGGCCAGCAGTGCTCGAAAAAGTGGCCCAAAATTGGACGTCCAGAATGCGCTTCGTCAAGAACAGCCGCGGTGCCCATATGCCCGAAATCATTTTCAAATGTTAATGTCACGTATTGATCTTTCGAATAAAAAAAAATTTTGATTACAATTTAATTTTTTGTGTTATTTTTTACAATTTCAAGTTCTATCGGGCTTAAAAAAACACCCTATACAATTAAAGTTGTGTTCTATGATTATACATAAGTTTATGTATGTATGTACTTATTAGGAATTTTAGTTGTATCGTTTAGTGTAAATAGAACAAATTTTAATACACAACAAAAAGTCCTGGAATTTCACTAAACATTTTAAGTTTTTTAAGTTAATTTATAACTTTATATAGCACATAAAACTTTAACGAATTTTTGGAAAAGTTTATATTTTATGCAATTTTTCATTAGTTTGTTTCTTTTCAAGTATTACAATTTCAAGTGTAATTTCTTCCATTCTGGTTTTCCTTTTATCGAATTTTAAAATTTTAGTGGTTTATATATATTTTGTAGTGTATGTATGTAAAATATATCGCTCCTTTGTTGCAACATAGTCATAACTGGAAAAAAGCTTGTTTCGAGAAAAACACATTTCAAATTTTTAGTTTCCATACAAGTCGCAGAAAAAATGTTTAGAAAATATCTCCTAAAGGAGACAGTTAAAGGTAATTTAAATAAAATGTTGGCACAATATATAAGGTAGTACTGATAACAATTCTGCATTGTTAACTCGATAAGCTAATTTTTGGAGATATGACTATGTTGCAATAAAGGAGCGTTATAAATTATATAATTATGTTGGAAATTTCTGTGTATTTAGAGGTAAATCAATTTAAATATTACAAATTTGATACATCATGTTGGTTCCTTTGCGTCTGAAGGAGAATATGACGTGGTCCAGATCAGTTCGGGACAAGGAACAATTTCCTATCCACTTAATTTTGGTTTTCACAGCTTGGCTTTTTTGTTTTTTTGTATTTAGTTATTCTCAGTTAAAGTTTTTAATAATAATTTTTTCAATTTTTTTGATTTGATTAAAATATATTAATGAAAAAGGACATTTTTACTTCTTTTTGCTTTGTGCACTCTAGAAAACTTTTCCTCTTAATCACACGTCACTTTGCTTAATATCTATTTAACGAACGCTATCATTAATTGCAAGTTAAAAACCATGCGTTTTAACTGCGCAATTGCAATAATGCAATTAAATAAAATGCGAGTGAAAGAGATCATTCTAATTTCTTGCTTTATTTACCGTCGTTGTGATAAAAATTATCGATTTTGCAAGTGATAATTGATACCTATTGCCATAAATGGTAATAAAATTAAAAAAAAAAAAAACAAAAGAAATATTCGCAAACATTTATGCCTAAACTTGTAAACTGAGTAAATTTGTTGTGATAAGCTGGGAAGTTACCCTCATAGTCGATATCAGATTACAGTTAGTTATTAGCTGCTTTTAACTTTATGTTTAATAAATTGTAACACACAATCGCTTACAATCGGATGCTTTGCAAATTGTAATAACTTGTGGACTGCTGGGTAATAAGACTGCATATTTAAAAAAGAAAATTAGAAGGAGTATTACACCAGAACCGTCTGTTTTTTTATGTACTAAATCTGCTACATTATTATTAATTATCATAAATTTTCATACCGTAACAACAATTAATAAAAACAACACTAAATAAAGTGATCTTTTCTATTGTCTCATGAGAATGATTCCATATATATTATATAAAATTTGCTTTGTTACAACATTTTACATCTTTGAATATTTATTTATTTGTTTAGTAACTATACAGTTGCAAAGTATAGGATGCACAGCATGGGCGGGGTGACAAAGACCATAATGCCCAAGATGGTATTAACAGCACTTTTGTAGCGTCGCTGTGACTAACTATAACGACCTATGCCTTCACACAGGAAGTTTCCACGTGTTTAACAATGAATAACCTCTGTAAACCAATACAGTTAGTTGAGGCAAACCGTTAACCAGTGCGAGTGAGACACAAAATTCTCGAAGACCGAACAACAAACACAAGCCTGACCGCACTTAACAAATAATTACGCTGACGCGATAGCTGTTCTTCCGCCCGGAACTGCTTTACGACTGCATTTTTTTGAATATATTACATCATTTACTACGTAACATTTGCTACAATTCTGAAGCGCCCTCTTCATTTCATATTCTACACTTAGCCAGATCCTTATTGTGTTATACTTTTATCAAAGCCAACAACCACCAACATTCCAAGTGGAGTCATCCTGTTAAGATAACAACATTTATAGATACCCAACAAACAATTTATTCTTAATTCTTATCATCATGGCTTGTGTAAAAAAAGGCTGTAAACTAGAATCGGATGACGAGAGAATGATTATCTATTGGCTTTATCATGGTTTGTGTCATTTCAAATATTGTGGACTGCCCGCATTTGTAGCCGAATCTCTATCTAAGCATAAAAATATATACATTGGCGGTGTAACGATTGTCAGAAAATAGGTAGTGAGTTTTACCGCTTCTTTCAGAGCACAAGAGAAAGTTTTCTCAAAATGCAAAATAATCTAACTGCTTTGCAAAATCAATTCAATGAGTATGCTCAGCTTTTTGAGGAATTCGGAGTTTTAAAAGATTTAAATAATTCAAAGCAATGGTGCCCACAAGTTATATATGGAAGAGTAAACACCAAAACATTTAAGGAAAAACTCTTTTTGTTTAATATTTTTTGTTGTAAAAAGCAAAACATTTACAAAAACAAAGTTCACACTGATAATCGATCGTTGTCGTCAATGTTTACCAACAAAGCATGCAAAAGTGTTGTTGCTTTGCTTTTGTGTGTGTGCGGTGTATTTTGCATTCCCAGCAGTCCACAACTTATTACAATTTGCAAAGCATCCGATTGTAAGCGATTGTGTCAGCAGAAAAAATCAAAATAAACATGTCAAGGACAACGAAAAACTAGCATTCGATTCAGATTATTCTCTTTCTACTCATTATGTTAAATTAAATGTACAGAAGAAACAAAGTAGAAAAGAAATGCTAATAATATAGTTTTGAACTCATCCAATCTTCGCTTACAATGTATACAGTGTTGGATGCATCTTACGGTCTAGGCCATCGCTGTGTAAATGTAAGTAGGAATTGTATACAGACTTCGGATGGGTCACGCTTACATTGTCAATGATCTTAGATCGAAGATGTATGTGACAAAAAGTTCACTGGGTTGCTAATGCTGAGCGCAGTATTTGTGTATTAAAGAGCAGAGCACTATAACTAAGCGCATTTACAAAAACAATTGAGTATCAAGCGCATTTGGTTGGGCACATTTGATCCAGAGTTACCATCTCCTACTCGTCCTAAATCTCCAAGAATTGCAGATAAAGAGAATTCTTAACAAAATACTACGCAAAGACTTAATAGCTTTGTGCAAAATGTTTCGTTGATTGTTCCAGACCTATCTTCCCCCATTGGGTCGGTGCCAAAAGGTCCTAACTGACCGTCGGCAAATAATTTAACACACGATGCTGTTGTAAACCTATATGGTCATAAGCCTCTTCATGCTGTTATGGCAAAGAAAACTATCTTTGTTTCCCGTTTGAAAAGTGATATTTCCTCAGATGATGTAGATTATTACATACGTTCTAAATTGGGTCATGTTGTGGATATTTCGATTCACAAATGTAATTTTTCGCAGCAGCGATCGATTTCACCTTTTAAAATTACCGCTTCGACCGATCTATGTAAACAAATCTTGGAACCTAAATTCTGATCGGAAAACACTTTAGTTCGTGAATATGTCTGCAAGGAAAGAAGATTTCTTAATAATGTGGGTGCTCGTCCTCATAGAAATGTATAAAAAAAACTAGTTAGTGCTGCTGATGACTCGATATCATTTCTTTACCAATATGTTCGTGGACTTAGATTTATATTGTCTGATCTCTATATTGAGAGTTTTAATTTTACTCACCGAGTAATAGTTTTAACAGAGACATGGCTAAATGAATCCTATTTTAAGACCGAAATACTTAATGACAGCTATAACATTTTTCACTGTTCTTATTGCGGTCTCCAGTAATATCTCGTCAGAGCTTTGCGTGATTGACTCGTTGTATAATATCGAATTTCATATATACATACATTGCGAAAACGTTATATACTGCACTGGTTCATCCTATACTAAAATATGGATCGATTATTTGGAACCCTATCTACCAGATTCATTCAAAGGCAATTGTCTGTACCAAAGCAGTTTCTGTTCTTTTGCCTTCGAGGGTTACGCTTAAACCCTCAAAATTTGCCTTCGTATACGGCTCGTCTGGCTCTCATCAAGCTGCCTACTTTGAAAAGCCGTAGAACTATGCTCAACGTTTCTTTTGCTCTGAAGCTGATTAATGGTGATATCTGCTCTGGCTTTTTGCTTAATGAAATTTCATTTAACATTCCTCAACGCTCATTCCGGTATTTCTTTCCGTTATTTGTGGACTTTTTCAAAGTTAATTATGTTGATGCTGACCCTCTCAGGAGAGTGTGTATGCAGTTCAACCAACTGTTTGGTAGAGCTGTGTCGTTCATGAACGAACGGGTTAAATTGAACGGATCATCTCGTTGAACGTAGTGAGCCGGTCATTAAACTGACCACTGCCGTTCAATTTGGGTAGCTTTCGTCCAAATATCTTTCGTTCTTTTTGTGTCATGTTCATGTTTGTTTTTGTTGTGTAGTTTAATTAAAGTGGGGGTTGTGTTTTCTTTGTATTATTTTAAATTATCTGAAATGAAACTAAAATCGATTATAAAACTAATCAAAATTTCACACCAAAATGGTTTTTATTTAATATTATTTCTTGTTTTTAAAACAATAATTTTTTTTGTGACTATCATTTTTTATTTTGCTATCTTGTTTTTATTCATTTTCCAGTGCTGTGTTGATAATTGACCGGAAAATTTTAATGTTGGCAGCGTGCCATTGGTTCAAAATGACCGATTGAACGAAATGAATGAACGGATCAGTATTTTGTAACTGAACGAAAGTGACCGGTCACTAAAACGAACGACCCGGCACAGCTCTACTGTTTGGACTAAATGATTTTTCTTTAAATCTAAATGTTGTAAAGAATTCAATTATTGTCTATTTAAATTCATAACTTTTCTCTTTGTTGTTTAATTATTTTGTCTTTTACATATTTTAATATTTATATACACATGCACATATTAACATATTATTAATGTCTGTGAGGAATATTTCCATAGACAAATAAATAAATATTTAAGTTTGTGATTCCGTTTGCAATTTCTACAATTTCCATTTCCGACCCAATAAAGTGTATATCGCTCCTTTATTGCAACATAGTCATAACGCAAAAAAGCTTGTTTCGAGAAAAACACATTTCAAATATTTATTTTCCATACAAGTCTTAGATTTTTTTTTTTTTTTTGGAAAATATCTCCTAAAGAAAACAGTTTAAAGGTAATTTAAATAAAGTTTTGGCACAATATAAAAGGTAGTACTGTTAACAATTCTGCATTGTTAACTCGAAAAGCTCATTTTTTGATATATGACTATGTTGCAATAAAGGAGCGATATATTCTGAATCCGTATTGAGAGCATCGTCGATTAAGTCCCAATTTTCACGAGGCAACTTTAGTTGTGCAAGTCTTGAGTTTGTGGACAAATAAGTGAGGAAAGAGTGGGGAGTGTAAAAGTGAGTACAGACTTGCTTGTACTCGAGAAGTCGTTTTGTGCTGTCATTCGTAATGTCAGAAATTTTACATTTCCTTTCATTTGTGTTTCTTTTATGTATTGATTTGTTGTCAGTGGTGAAAGCAATATTGGCGCAAAGCTGTGATATTTTCATTCATTTGAAAAAAAAATTTAAGTAGACCGGCTAAAGAAAGCTAAAGCGTTTAATAATATTGTGGATAACCTCAAAAACCAGACTTAGAAGAAGTGAAAATTAAATGGAAAAATTTTAGAATGCAGTACATGCAATTTGTAGAAATTATAAGCAATAGAAAACGAAAGCTGCTCAAGTAAAATTACTGTGTCTGAACATAAAAGCAAGTTTAAAAGAAAAATTTAAAAGAATTGCGCAACTAAACTTGCCTTGTGAAAAATTGGGACTAAGCGATGTCCTGAGAAAACTATGAGACTTAGAAACTTTTTTCTTTCCCAGTTCTATTACTCAAACGATTCAGAAGTTTGCTATTGAAATTCAGTAAAATCGGTTCACATATATGTAGCTGAGATATATAAATTAAAAAAAAAACTCCATTTTTTTTTTTTGCAATTTCGTATGAAAATTTTTTGTTTTGCTTCAATCTTTACACAGTTATTTAGCCGATATCGGTTCATGTATACCCGAGATATAGCCTAAATCAATTTTTTGAATGAAAATGTCGCGTAAGCGAACTTAAACAATTTTTTTTCTTTTCTTAAAATCAGTTCTAGTAATATAATGAGGCGACTCAAATACTGAAAATGAAATTCCGATATTGGTTTTTAACCGATTTTTATATGAAAAAAAAATTTTTTTTTTCCTCAAAATAGTTTGGATAGTAAAAGGAAGTTATTTAATAGGGATAAATTAGTTGTTTCGTATGTGATTTAGCAGGTGGCGCACCACATATCCATTTCATCCTGTTTATGCCACAAGAAGTTGATTACCATGTTCATATAACGAACGCCATGCACATTCATTGCAATTTCGGTCTCATCTAAGAAAAAGTGAAGTTCACTTCAATCCGTCTAACCAAAATCTGTACAACACAATTGCGCGTTGTTGGTGCCTTCGTTGCACTCGTTTTGCATGAATATATCTGCGGCCCGAATTGGACAATTATGTCTATTCACGATGTCATTCAAATGAAAATGCTCGTCGTTAGATAATATAACATTTTGCTCAGCATAATTTTACAAATAACGATTATAACGCGTTGTACTTTCGTTATGCACTCCGTTTTTAAATAATCGGAATAAACATTTTGACAGCTGCCAGGCTTAAGAGGTTCCACTTGAAAGTACACTCCAACTGAAACACCTTATTTTTAATTTTGGAAAGAAATTTGATTGCATTTTATTACTATGTTCTTGTATTGTAATAATTAACTATTTGCTGTCTTCACATCAATCAAATCAACACATTTTAAGATTTTCTATCTTTTTTTAAAAGTGAAGGTTTTTCTACAAAAATGTCTGGCATCACTGCATACAAATATTATTTTCGTTGTTAAAATGAAGTACGAGTACGATTACTGAACGTGGAAAAAATAACAGACAACCCGAATCAAGCAGCGACCGCAAACAAACTTGATTGGGTATATTATATACTCTAGTTTTCACACGCAAGATCTAACGAGTAGGAATCATTTTTGTGCAAACAACATGCGGCGGCCAATCACACCGTAACTCGATTTGAGACGGGTGTACTTAGATCATTAAAAAAAGGCACCGGTTGCACATCTCTGCTCAGTATGTAAATGTATAGATTCAAAACTATTTCATTTACCATTTGGTTCTATGAAAATACGAAAAAAGGTATGCAAAATTAGTAATACTCGTACTTACATTTCAATAAGAAAAAGTGTAAAAACTTTCTTCAGCTTCTGGTGCAAACAGATAGCAAATAACGAGATAAAAATTATTTTTTTTTTTTCTGTGAAAAGAAATCGATATGCTTTTAGTTATAGCTATTTTGAAAACGGAATTACATTTTTGGTATATTTCTTTTTATCTCTGTAAAGTGAAAACTGTTTGAGTGTACCCTTCAGATACAATTCTGAAAAATATATATAATAATATAATTTTTATTGTTCCCTGTTACACACTCAGCTTGATACTCCAATTAAATAAATGGACTAGAAAAGCACACCATGAAGTTTTAAAGTGGTTGAATAAAACTGATCTTTTCTGGGCTGAGAAAGCAGATTTGAGTTAACCAACTACTCTAACCGGAATTGGGAACATAAATAACCCGGGTTGAGTCCGTTATAAAGGGCTTTGGAGACAAAGAAATTAACGAAAGGGTTTTATTATTTATTATTCATCTGCTTTATAATGGTTGCAATTGAATTGCGTTGGGTTAAATATAATTTTTTGTGGAATTTTGAAAAATATAGAATCGCTAATACGCTTGCTGATCGCTAATACGCTTGAGTGCTGCCCAGTTCTTTTTATATACATACGTGCATTATGTACATACACTGCGCTCCACATGAATAGGTACAAATTTAAGTTTGTTGCTCTCAAAATAATTCATGGAGACAATTTTCTTCTACTTTTTATTAAAGATCTGAATGTGAAGAAAGTCAACTCGAAAAAGTTCAGTTAGAATTCATCTGTGCTTGCTTTTATTATTTGTAAAAAGGCTGGTTGTTATTTTTGCGTCACTTGAATGTTATTGTACGGTCGTTTGTGTCAACTCTAACTAGAGAATTGTTAATCGTTTTTCTGAAACTGAGAACAAAAGTGATTTTCTATAAGTTTAAATTGAAAATGAGTCGTGGAAGAAAAGGCTAAACTACACGTCTATAACGATCAAGGTATATCTGGCTGTGAAATTTCTAAAACAAATAATAAAAGTGCTAACGTCGTGTAGAATTACCTATGAGACATAGAAAATTATGGCAATAACATGAAAGGAAGGTAAAAATTGCCACAACAGCCATAGAAACATTCTAAGAATAGCCTCCAATTCAAGTGTTCCTGGTGCAAAAATTAGATTAAAAAGAGGTTCCAGTGCTAGTATTTCCACCGTTAGATGAATAATAAAGCGGAATACCTAAAAAAAAACTCAAATTGCGGAAGAAACCACCACTAAGCCAGCAACATAAATCATTGCGGTTAAATTTTTGAAAGGAACATATGACTTGGAAGACTGAATGGAATAAAGTAGTATTTTATGACAGTTGTGCAAAAAGATTTACCTGCCTTGCGGTGGACCAGTTCAACGGAATGAATTATTCACGACTCACCAGCGCCCCGGTTTTTCCATATGTTTGTAGCCATATGAGCAACTTCTTGTTGTATGCAATTTCCCAGCAATCAATGGATGACAAGGCTTAATGAGTTGGTAGGCCGAAGCCCACTAGCAGTATCAGCCCTTAAACCAATTCACCCGTCAACCATCACCACCGGTACTTTACAGTACACGTATCTACTGTATAGGCAACAGATCCTCGGGACGTTGTTAGTTCCCGAAAAACACCCCCTTCCTGCGGTTTAGGTGTCAAACACAGCCAGAACGTTTCAGCCCAAGTTAAACTGCAAGTAAAACCACCTGGGGGCCATGTTGATCCCCGTTCTGCCAATTTATACCCTTGGTAAGAGTTTCGGAAGCCAACACAACATAAGTCATGCGGCTGCCTAGAGTTTTATTTGCTACAACAAACGAGGGACCCCTTCCCCTCTTTACCCGAAAAACAGTATTTTATTACAAAGAAAAGTTGAATTTTGATGGACCAGACGGCTTCAACTACCATTTCCATGATTTGAGAAAGAAATAACGTTTTTTTTAGCCCGCAGCCATTGTCGAGTAGGTAGTATAGGGTGTTTTTTTAAGCTAGATAGAACTTTAAATTGTAAAAAGTAACACAAAAAATTAAATTTTGATGAAACATTTTTTTTATTTGTTTCAGTATACTCTGACAAATCATCATGAATAGACTCACGCTTCGTTCTTTCGCCGATTGGGCTCTAGAGCAGTTGGCAACTGACCCGTTGTTTTATCGCAAAATTGTGTTCAGCGATGAGGCGCATTTTTGGCTTAACGGGTTTGTTAATAAGCAAAATTGCCGCATATGGAGTGAGACCAATCCACAAGAGACCCTACAGACTCCATTACATCCAGAAAAATGCACTGTTTGGTGCGGTTTTCATGCTGGTGGCATCATCGGACCTTATTTCTTCAAAAATGAGGCCGGAGCTCGCGTTACGGTCAATGGAGATCGTTACCGCACCATGATCAATGATTTTTTGTTTGAAAATATGGATGACATTGATCCGGAGGAGATGTGGTTTCAACAGGATGGCGCTACGTGCCATACGGCGAACGCAACCATCGACTTACTGAAATCAAAATTTGGCGATAAGTTGATTTCGAGAAATGGACCTGTCAATTGGCCTCCAAGGTCGTGCGATTTGACACCTCTCGATTATTTCCTGTGGGGCTACGTGAAGTCACTGGTTTATGCTGATAAACCAGCAACAATTGACGCCTTGGAGGCCAGCATTGTTCGTGTTGTTCGTGACATACGGCCAGCAGTGCTCGAAAAAGTGGCCCAAAATTGGACGTCCAGAATGCGCTTCGTCAAGAACAGCCGCGGTGCCCATATGCCCGAAATCATTTTCAAATGTTAATGTCACGTATTGATCTTTCGAATAAAAAAAAATTTTGATTACAATTTAATTTTTTGTGTTATTTTTTACAATTTCAAGTTCTATTGGGCTTAAAAAAACACCCTATATTATGATCTGGAGAGTAATATCGTACTATAGAGTCAGAGACTTGGAATTTTAAACGATGAAAATAACAGCAAATTCCTATAAATCAATTCTGCAAACGGCGTTTCCGAAATTTGAAATGAATTTTCCAACAAGATAATACTCCTATCCACACATTAAGAATTTTAAAGTGCGGAGTAGCCAGCAAAATGTTGAATTGTTGCCATGGCCACCACCGAATTTAAATATAAGGGAAAACGCGTGGGAATCTGACCGACAATTTGATGACCGAGAATCATTAACTGCTGTAATAAAAGAAGCGTGGTCATTGCAATATTATCGCAACTTTATTATAACTCCCTTCGAAATAGTATTTATGAGGTAATTTTTTCGAAAGGCGCAGGTACAGATTATTAAAAATTAATAAAAAAAAATTAACCTAGTGAAGAAATCTTCAATATTTTTGTGTTTTATTTAATTTTTTTGTTGCTGTTTATGTCTTTTTTTTTTTTTTTTTTTTTTTTTTTTTTTTATGCACCTATTCAATTAAAGCAAAATTAATAAGATTTAACCAACCTGAAATTGTTAAAACCTTTTTTTCTTTCATTTTTTTGCTTTTAATAAAAATTAAAACATAATCCTGTCAATGGATTGATTTGTGAGCAGTAAGCTTAAATTGATTGATAAAACACTGCACCTATTCATGTGGAGCGCAGTGTATGTAAAATAAAAATGATAGTTGATTGAAAAGGATGCTTTGAGTCTACAATTCTTATGCAGAACGCACGAACAGGATTTTTCAATGTTAAGCAAAAAAGAGCTCTTTCTGGACGATCGGGTTCTTGTTTGCCACCACGGCGTTGTGGTCTTTTTTGGGTAGCTCCACCAGCGGTTTTCTGTTGATTTGTTCCAGCACCAGGTGTAGCCCCACATATTGTAGTCCCATTCATAGTTTCAGGAATGTTTGGAGTACCACCTCCGGTAGCTAAAAGAAAAGAATTTATTAAAAACAGTTTCGACACTTTTATTTCCAGTGAAAATCTGTTCAATGGAAACATGAAATATGAGCTAAAAATTTAAATTTTAAGCAACAAATGCGAATAAAAATATTTCAGATATGAAAAAGTTTTTTTTTTGTGAAAAGAGAAGTTGGTTAGTTCGCGAAAGGAGTAGTGTAGAGTTGAACTATTCACACGAGACAACTAAGTGAGCCAATCACTTCTGGCAGCTCCGTAGTTCATGTATTTGTCTTGCCTTTATTTGTATTTTCGTTTTCGTTCACGTTTGTATTTTTTTTTTTTTTCGAATAAACAGTTGTATAAATCGTTGTTTCTGCAGTGATTGAAAGATTGGACGTCCTTTCTTTGAGCGGAAAGGACGCTGAAAAACAAATCGATAAGCCGCGGGCTTATTGAATGGCACTTGAGAGTGCAAAAGTAATTATAGTTTTTATAGCTTTATTGCTTACAATAAAAAGAGCTCATTCCTAATTTAAGAAAGGAACTTGAATCCATACTTAGGTATTCATAACAAAAAAGCTCGACAAAAAATATCAACCTTGAATTTTGTTTAACAAATTCTTTTCACCGGTAACGCTAAATATGATAAAAACAAAGAGTGGTCCAACCCCAAAATGCACCATGTTAATTTTGAATGACGCTTTAATTTGAAACTTCTTTGTTTCAGTGACGATTAAGCAATACGTCGAGAGCAGACAGAAGAGATATACTTTCACTTTAGTGGATTAGTTAATAATCAGAATTACCGCATTTGGGCAAATAAGAATCCACGAGTAGAAGTTATTGTTGAAAAGCCGATGCATCCACAGAGAGTGACTGTTTAGTGCAGTTTATAGGCGGCGTCGTCCTCGGGGCGTACTTTTTCAAAGATAACGGGTTCTTGTAGCCAGTAATTGGAGATATGGACCTCGACGATATAGGATGGCGTGTGCCACTTTGGGTGTTATCTCACGTCGTGACTACTTTCTCTGGGGATATTTAAAAGACAAAGCATAGTCAATCAGCCAATAACAATCCAAGTGCTAAAGGATGAGATAATTCGGCACATTAACGACATTGAACCTCAAGTATGTCTCAGAGTGAATCATAATAGATCAATTATGGTCTCAAGGCACGTGGCCGTAGAGGGCCTTGTCCCATCCATATAATAATAATAATACTGATGTGCAGTGTAGCGCCTGCGACACAGCTAGTTGTCCCCCAGCTTTAGTGTATTCAATTATTTTTTCCTGTCTTCTTTGATCAAGAGTTATTGATCGCGGCCATTATTGTTATAATTAAAAAATAAAAATATTTCTTGGATTTAACTTGAGCCAGACAAATGATACCATCATATAATAGTAGAAATAATAATAATGGCTCAGCGTCATAGTGAAAATGTGGACCATTGGATAGAGATATGTCGTGGTGAGCATTTGTTTGTACATAATTGTCATAGATCATAATAGAAATATTGCGATAATTATCTGAAAACTATTTGTTTTAGTCACAATTATCATCATATTATAATTATGTCGTTATTTTGGAAGCATGGTATCCAATTAAAATACCAAAAGCAGTAATTAAGCTTAGACCATATACATATGTAACTAAAAGAATTCATAGAAACTTTACGAAGTTTTAAACCCTTTTTTGTAGTATAGAAGCGTTTTATCTGGGCAAGCTCCAAGCTACTGCTCGGGCTGGAGATAGTCATGGATCTGATACTGTCATCCAGTGCTCAGGTTGGTTTGGCTGAACCGGCGGAAAATGTCTAGGATTTTTTATGAGCTGCTTGTCTCCTTCAAGCAACGCAGCAGGACCAAAAACTGGCAACCTGCAAAACCTAACCTCATCTACGAAGTTTAAGAAAGAAAAGGAGGCTAAATGGTACAATACACTGAATGAGCTTCATACTTTTGCGGATGTGAAGTCCCGGTGAGGGCCGAGGGTGCTTACTTTGTATCAACGCACACAATGTGTGTTGGTTGAATAATTAAAAAAAATAACGCCAACTTGGATATATCAGATGACTCATCATGAGGTTTGACTCATATCAGACTGATTTTGTAATTTTTGTTCAGTGTCGTTCGGCAAATCATAGCGGAAAAACTCACACTACAACAGCGTCTGCAAACTGTGCATCGAAAAACGGCGTTCTGTGGGAAATATTTTTCGTGCGATTCGACGAACTTATGGTACCCATAAGCAATATTGCCAAAACCATTTGCAAATCCGAGTCGCAGTTTACAAGAAGAGTACCAAAAGCTACCATTATATCCATTAAAAACAACAGTATGGTGTGATTTGTGGGCTGCTTCTATGTTAAATTCGTCACATACATTCACACCTGTAGACTATTTTCTCTGGGGATGTGTTTAGCTTGAGGTCTGTAGAAATAACACAGATACGATTAACGCCAACATTAATCGTTTTATTTGCGAGACACCAGTCAATATGCCGGAACGATTCACCCACAGTTTGACCTTTTGAATGGACCACCTCAGACTTAGTCATTGCCAAGATTTATATGATATCAATTTTAAACAATGAATGTGACAAATTGTTCTTGTAGCCGATAATAAAAACTTTAAGTTCACTTCCAAATGTTGTATTTTATTTTGCATTATAAATCATACCTCACAATGAATCACCCGATACAAGACTTTTAGCGTAAAGCGGAACAAGGAAAAATAAAAAAATACTTGATTACCATACTTACCATATATATTATTCAGTTCATTTTGATTTCCATCGTCACCCCCTCCTCCTCTGCCCATTCCAATTCCACCGCTGGTGGCTTCAAGCCCAGTACTTGTGAGAACATCATTCTGGGCATTACTTTTGTTACTAGTATCAAAATTCATTGTGTTTAAACTTAGAAGACTATTTTTGCTATAACTTAAAAATATTTTATGTTTTAAAGAGTCTTTGTGATCCGGGAATTTTTCACATTCAAACAAATTATATATTTTATAATTTTCTGTTTCTAAATCATTATTTATTAATTCACTGTGCCTTGATAGCCGCGTTAGCCGTGGCCTTTCTGTTTTCTTATTGAGCTTCTCGTGAAATTTCGAATAGTTTTGCAAGTTGTTGCTTAATATTTTGTTTTCTGTTTCAGCTCTAGGAAAATCTTCTATCAGAGAGGGCGGCTCGCTGGAACATTCATCAAATGCACTGCAATTCGCAATATATTCAGAATGTTCAACACCATGTCGCCGAACGTTGCAGGAGTTTTCAGTAACAGGTAAGCACGTTGATGAGACGGGAGCCAGACCGTTTGAAGCGCTAGCTAAACTGACTGTCCCATCGCTACTGTTTACACAATCGTCCGTATAACTGCTGCTTACAACAACTCCAATACCAAAACCCTCACAAATAGTGTTGCTGTTTTCGCCTGTTATATCACAGTTACAACTGTTACTACTACTGCAGCTGCTGCAGTAACTGAAGCGATTTTTAGCCGACTCAACGATTAAATCGTCTTCAGAATTTGGCGTTGGCGAGCGTGGTTTGGTGCTCTTAATAGAATGTTTGGGTGAGGATATTTTTCCAATTCCACCGGTTAACGACTTTCTAGCGGAATTTTTTCGAGCTGATAGATTTCTTTTCTGGTTTTCGCAAGATCCACAATTTTCACACCGACCTGCTTGATCGCCGCACTTAGTAGCTTTTAAGTCGCTGGATGAAGTTTCAACTTTTGCGTGAGATTCACAAGCGTCTTTTTGTAAAATATTTAGTTGCTGCTGTTCTTGGCCAAGAAAATTTTTGTTTTCATTAACAACCAGGTAGTGGAGTTTCTGAACGTAATTGCTCCTTTTTATGTTTTGAGGTTTGTTTGAGGATGCGGTGTTAAATGAATTATTAAAAATTTGGCATTTGACGTTGTTACTTTTAATAGTATTTGCTAATCTGGATTTTGTCAAGTACTTTTGACTTGAATCTTGGCAATATGTAAAATTCTCAAAAAACTTCGAATCAGATTCTTGTTGCAAGCAAAAATACTCCGATGTTTCTTTTCCTTCTTCCTCTTCTTCTTCTTCTCTGGCCTCCTGACGTCGAAGTTGGGGAACTAACTGGGTGGATGAACCTGCCTGTTGCGAACCTTCAGTTTTGATGTCTGTGCTTGATATATGCTGTTGCAAGTCGGTCCTAAAAGAAATTTTTATTAAAATTATTCAAGTTGCAATTGACAAGGCCTTATACGACTATACAACGAAAATAACTTATTTCGATGGCGTCGAGAGCTTTTTTGATGCATATGTAAATATCACTGATACTAGTGATTGTATTTGTGTGGATTGAAGCCAATCATGCTGGCTAAAATTAAACTATATTCCGTGATAGGGAATTCATTAGAGTTCTATTTTTAAGCTTATGTTACAATGGTAGCTCTTTGAGTATCTACTTAAACTAGTACAACATTTAATTACTGCTCAAGAATATTTAGTGTTTTTTTTGTAAATGTTGTAGAATTATGGACATGTGTAATTTTATTACAAGCTTATTTTACTCTATGGTTTTACTTATACTACACAACACACTTTTGTTCTAAAAGGGGATCCAACCATTACGCACCTTAACGTCAAGTTGTTTGCCCAACTTAATTTGAAGTTTCTTTGTTTCAGTGTTTGAAAAATTCAACCATAGGGATGTACATACAGTGGCCGACAAAAGTCTACATACGACCCTTATCTTTGCAATCATAACTGTTCTGGACTAGGTGTAAAGAATATAAATAATCCTACAGTTTAGATTCATAGGGGTTTCTATTAATACAGCGTGGCTGATGAAAGCTGCTACCAAACAAGTAAGAGTGTGTTATATTCGGCTGGGAGGAACCTAAAATACCCTTCAAAATAGTCACGTATATGTATAGTATATATTTGAACCAAATATGCTCGCATATATATGGACCGATAACGGGGAAAAAATATTTTTGCCTTGTAATCACTATTCCAAGAAAGAAATCTTTCACGGACATTTTCACGGAAAAATTTGTTTAAGCTATACCTCGGTTATATATGAACCGATATCGAAATTTTCTATTTTCTGTATTTTAGTAACCTTCTCTTATAGCAAGAATTGCAAAAAAAAATGTTAATGGAAAAATTGGTTCAGGCTATATCTAGGGTATATGTGGACCGATATAGGAAATTTTCCATATTTTTATAACCTTATTTTATTACCAAAGCTGCTTTTAAGCAGAAACAAGTAAGAGTGTGGTATATTTGGCTGAAAGAAAAAAGTTTCTAAGTCTAATGGTTTTCTCAGAAACGGTATTTCAACAGCGGGCAGACGGACATCGCTTAATCAACTTGTCCATTAATTCTGAGACACAATATATATCTTTTATAGGGTCTCAAAAAAAACTGTAGAAATTACAAACGGAATCACAAACTTATATATACCCTTTACATTTTTGTGAAGGGTATAAAAAATTGTTCAGATATCGGTCAATATATACCCGAGATGTAGCTCAAATCGGGTATTTCATGAAAATATCGCGTAAGCGAACTTAAACAACTTTTTTGTGCTCAAAAGCAGTTCTGGTAATAAAATCAGATTGTATAAACATGGAAAATCAAAATTTCCTATATCGGTTCATATATACCCGAGATATAGCCTAAACCGGGTTTTTCATGAAAATGCTTAAACATTTGTTTTGTGCTCAAAAGCATAAGCGAACTGAAACAACTTTTTTTGCTCAAAAGCACTTCTGGTAATGAAGTAAGGTTATATACATATGGAAAATAAAAATTTCCGATGTCGATCCATATATACCCGAGATATAGCCTGAACCGATTTTTTCATTAACATTTTTTTTTTTTTTTTTCTGAAAAGCAGTTCTTGTAATTAAAAAATATTACTAAAATACAGAAAATAGAAAATTCCGATATCGCTTCATATATAACCGAGACATACACCCTTATTGTGTTTGGCGTAGTCGTGAACCGACAGCTCTTGTAGTAGCTGTCGCATTGACACTCTTATGTTACCGTCTAGAAGTACAATTTTCTAAATGAATCATAATGTAAAATATTGATGCTAAACTAAATGATTATGAAGCGTCCTGTTAAAGAAGTGCGAATCAAGTGTTTATAAATAACAACGAGAATAAAAATAGTAATATTTTTTTTTGTTTAATGTTGTTCATTTAGATTGTGCAAATAAATTTTGTGAAAATGTTGTGCTGCATATAAAGTGAAAAGTGTTGAATATAAAGTGGAAAAGAAAACATTAAACTAATTCTATAAAAAGTAGCAGAGACAAAAAATATGTTAGAAAATATTGTATTATAAATGTTTGTTCACATACATATGTTTAAAATCAGTCCAGGTCTTTGTACAACCCCCCACGGAACGGGATGTTGGTGGATTTTCGCAAACGATGTGGCACGCTGCTTTACTATTTATTTTTTTAAATCTTAATATATAAAATTGAGTGTGTGTTTGTTTGTTTGTTTGCTTGTTTGTTTGTTTGTTTGTTTGTTTGTTTGTTTGTTTGTTTGCTTGTTTGTTTGTTTGTTTGTTTGTTTGTTTGTTTGTTTGTTTGTTTGTTTGTTTGTTTGTTTGTTTGTTTGTTTGTTTGTTTGTTTGTTTGTTTGTTTGTTTGTTTGTTTGTTTGTTTGTTTGTTTGTTTGTTTGTTTGTTTGTTTGTTTGTTTGTTTGTTTGTTTGTTTGTTTGTTTGTTTGTTTGTTTGTTTGTTTGTTTGTTTGTTTGTTTGTTTGTTTGTTTGTTTGTTTGTTTGTTTGTTTGTTTGTTTGTTTGTTTGTTTGTTTGTTTGTTTGTTTGTTTGTTTGTTTGTTTGTTTGTTTGTTTGTTTGTTTGTTTGTTTGTTTGTTTGTTTGTTTGTTTGTTTGTTTGTTTGTTTGTTTGTTTGTTTGTTTGTTTGTTTGTTTGTTTGTTTGTTTGTTTGTTTGTTTGTTTGTTTGTTTGTTTGTTTGTTTGTTTGTTTGTTTGTTTGTTTGTTTGTTTGTTTGTTTGTTTGTTTGTTTGTTTGTTTGTTTGTTTGTTTGTTTGTTTGTTTGTTTGTTTGTTTGTTTGTTTGTTTGTTTGTTTGTTTGTTTGTTTGTTTGTTTGTTTGTTTGTTTGTTTGTTTGTTTGTTTGTTTGTTTGTTTGTTTGTTTGTTTGTTTGTTTGTTTGTTTGTTTGTTTGTTTGTTTGTTTGTTTGTTTGTTTGTTTGTTTGTTTGTTTGTTTGTTTGTTTGTTTGTTTGTTTGTTTGTTTGTTTGTTTGTTTGTTTGTTTGTTTGTTTGTTTGTTTGTTTGTTTGTTTGTTTGTTTGTTTGTTTGTTTGTTTGTTTGTTTGTTTGTTTGTTTGTTTGTTTGTTTGTTTGTTTGTTTGTTTGTTTGTTTGTTTGTTTGTTTGTTTGTTTGTTTGTTTGTTTGTTTGTTTGTTTGTTTGTTTGTTTGTTTGTTTGTTTGTTTGTTTGTTTGTTTGTTTGTTTGTTTGTTTGTTTGTTTGTTTGTTTGTTTGTTTGTTTGTTTGTTTGTTTGTTTGTTTGTTTGTTTGTTTGTTTGTTTGTTTGTTTGTTTGTTTGTTTGTTTGTTTGTTTGTTTGTTTGTTTGTTTGTTTGTTTGTTTGTTTGTTTGTTTGTTTGTTTGTTTGTTTGTTTGTTTGTTTGTTTGTTTGTTTGTTTGTTTGTTTGTTTGTTTGTTTGTTTGTTTGTTTGTTTGTTTGTTTGTTTGTTTGTTTGTTTGTTTGTTTGTTTGTTTGTTTGTTTGTTTGTTTGTTTGTTTGTTTGTTTGTTTGTTTGTTTGTTTGTTTGTTTGTTTGTTTGTTTGTTTGTTTGTTTGTTTGTTTGTTTGTTTGTTTGTTTGTTTGTTTGTTTGTTTGTTTGTTTGTTTGTTTGTTTGTTTGTTTGTTTGTTTGTTTGTTTGTTTGTTTGTTTGTTTGTTTGTTTGTTTGTTTGTTTGTTTGTTTGTTTGTTTGTTTGTTTGTTTGTTTGTTTGTTTGTTTGTTTGTTTGTTTGTTTGTTTGTTTGTTTGTTTGTTTGTTTGTTTGTTTGTTTGTTTGTTTGTTTGTTTGTTTGTTTGTTTGTTTGTTTGTTTGTTTGTTTGTTTGTTTGTTTGTTTGTTTGTTTGTTTGTTTGTTTGTTTGTTTGTTTGTTTGTTTGTTTGTTTGTTTGTTTGTTTGTTTGTTTGTTTGTTTGTTTGTTTGTTTGTTTGTTTGTTTGTTTGTTTGTTTGTTTGTTTGTTTGTTTGTTTGTTTGTTTGTTTGTTTGTTTGTTTGTTTGTTTGTTTGTTTGTTTGTTTGTTTGTTTGTTTGTTTGTTTGTTTGTTTGTTTGTTTGTTTGTTTGTTTGTTTGTTTGTTTGTTTGTTTGTTTGTTTGTTTGTTTGTTTGTTTGTTTGTTTGTTTGTTTGTTTGTTTGTTTGTTTGTTTGTTTGTTTGTTTGTTTGTTTGTTTGTTTGTTTGTTTGTTTGTTTGTTTGTTTGTTTGTTTGTTTGTTTGTTTGTTTGTTTGTTTGTTTGTTTGTTTGTTTGTTTGTTTGTTTGTTTGTTTGTTTGTTTGTTTGTTTGTTTGTTTGTTTGTTTGTTTGTTTGTTTGTTTGTTTGTTTGTTTGTTTGTTTGTTTGTTTGTTTGTTTGTTTGTTTGTTTGTTTGTTTGTTTGTTTGTTTGTTTGTTTGTTTGTTTGTTTGTTTGTTTGTTTGTTTGTTTGTTTGTTTGTTTGTTTGTTTGTTTGTTTGTTTGTTTGTTTGTTTGTTTGTTTGTTTGTTTGTTTGTTTGTTTGTTTGTTTGTTTGTTTGTTTGTTTGTTTGTTTGTTTGTTTGTTTGTTTGTTTGTTTGTTTGTTTGTTTGTTTGTTTGTTTGTTTGTTTGTTTGTTTGTTTGTTTGTTTGTTTGTTTGTTTGTTTGTTTGTTTGTTTGTTTGTTTGTTTGTTTGTTTGTTTGTTTGTTTGTTTGTTTGTTTGTTTGTTTGTTTGTTTGTTTGTTTGTTTGTTTGTTTGTTTGTTTGTTTGTTTGTTTGTTTGTTTGTTTGTTTGTTTGTTTGTTTGTTTGTTTGTTTGTTTGTTTGTTTGTTTGTTTGTTTGTTTGTTTGTTTGTTTGTTTGTTTGTTTGTTTGTTTGTTTGTTTGTTTGTTTGTTTGTTTGTTTGTTTGTTTGTTTGTTTGTTTGTTTGTTTGTTTGTTTGTTTGTTTGTTTGTTTGTTTGTTTGTTTGTTTGTTTGTTTGTTTGTTTGTTTGTTTGTTTGTTTGTTTGTTTGTTTGTTTGTTTGTTTGTTTGTTTGTTTGTTTGTTTGTTTGTTTGTTTGTTTGTTTGTTTGTTTGTTTGTTTGTTTGTTTGTTTGTTTGTTTGTTTGTTTGTTTGTTTGTTTGTTTGTTTGTTTGTTTGTTTGTTTGTTTGTTTGTTTGTTTGTTTGTTTGTTTGTTTGTTTGTTTGTTTGTTTGTTTGTTTGTTTGTTTGTTTGTTTGTTTGTTTGTTTGTTTGTTTGTTTGTTTGTTTGTTTGTTTGTTTGTTTGTTTGTTTGTTTGTTTGTTTGTTTGTTTGTTTGTTTGTTTGTTTGTTTGTTTGTTTGTTTGTTTGTTTGTTTGTTTGTTTGTTTGTTTGTTTGTTTGTTTGTTTGTTTGTTTGTTTGTTTGTTTGTTTGTTTGTTTGTTTGTTTGTTTGTTTGTTTGTTTGTTTGTTTGTTTGTTTGTTTGTTTGTTTGTTTGTTTGTTTGTTTGTTTGTTTGTTTGTTTGTTTGTTTGTTTGTTTGTTTGTTTGTTTGTTTGTTTGTTTGTTTGTTTGTTTGTTTGTTTGTTTGTTTGTTTGTTTGTTTGTTTGTTTGTTTGTTTGTTTGTTTGTTTGTTTGTTTGTTTGTTTGTTTGTTTGTTTGTTTGTTTGTTTGTTTGTTTGTTTGTTTGTTTGTTTGTTTGTTTGTTTGTTTGTTTGTTTGTTTGTTTGTTTGTTTGTTTGTTTGTTTGTTTGTTTGTTTGTTTGTTTGTTTGTTTGTTTGTTTGTTTGTTTGTTTGTTTGTTTGTTTGTTTGTTTGTTTGTTTGTTTGTTTGTTTGTTTGTTTGTTTGTTTGTTTGTTTGTTTGTTTGTTTGTTTGTTTGTTTGTTTGTTTGTTTGTTTGTTTGTTTGTTTGTTTGTTTGTTTGTTTGTTTGTTTGTTTGTTTGTTTGTTTGTTTGTTTGTTTGTTTGTTTGTTTGTTTGTTTGTTTGTTTGTTTGTTTGTTTGTTTGTTTGTTTGTTTGTTTGTTTGTTTGTTTGTTTGTTTGTTTGTTTGTTTGTTTGTTTGTTTGTTTGTTTGTTTGTTTGTTTGTTTGTTTGTTTGTTTGTTTGTTTGTTTGTTTGTTTGTTTGTTTGTTTGTTTGTTTGTTTGTTTGTTTGTTTGTTTGTTTGTTTGTTTGTTTGTTTGTTTGTTTGTTTGTTTGTTTGTTTGTTTGTTTGTTTGTTTGTTTGTTTGTTTGTTTGTTTGTTTGTTTGTTTGTTTGTTTGTTTGTTTGTTTGTTTGTTTGTTTGTTTGTTTGTTTGTTTGTTTGTTTGTTTGTTTGTTTGTTTGTTTGTTTGTTTGTTTGTTTGTTTGTTTGTTTGTTTGTTTGTTTGTTTGTTTGTTTGTTTGTTTGTTTGTTTGTTTGTTTGTTTGTTTGTTTGTTTGTTTGTTTGTTTGTTTGTTTGTTTGTTTGTTTGTTTGTTTGTTTGTTTGTTTGTTTGTTTGTTTGTTTGTTTGTTTGTTTGTTTGTTTGTTTGTTTGTTTGTTTGTTTGTTTGTTTGTTTGTTTGTTTGTTTGTTTGTTTGTTTGTTTGTTTGTTTGTTTGTTTGTTTGTTTGTTTGTTTGTTTGTTTGTTTGTTTGTTTGTTTGTTTGTTTGTTTGTTTGTTTGTTTGTTTGTTTGTTTGTTTGTTTGTTTGTTTGTTTGTTTGTTTGTTTGTTTGTTTGTTTGTTTGTTTGTTTGTTTGTTTGTTTGTTTGTTTGTTTGTTTGTTTGTTTGTTTGTTTGTTTGTTTGTTTGTTTGTTTGTTTGTTTGTTTGTTTGTTTGTTTGTTTGTTTGTTTGTTTGTTTGTTTGTTTGTTTGTTTGTTTGTTTGTTTGTTTGTTTGTTTGTTTGTTTGTTTGTTTGTTTGTTTGTTTGTTTGTTTGTTTGTTTGTTTGTTTGTTTGTTTGTTTGTTTGTTTGTTTGTTTGTTTGTTTGTTTGTTTGTTTGTTTGTTTGTTTGTTTGTTTGTTTGTTTGTTTGTTTGTTTGTTTGTTTGTTTGTTTGTTTGTTTGTTTGTTTGTTTGTTTGTTTGTTTGTTTGTTTGTTTGTTTGTTTGTTTGTTTGTTTGTTTGTTTGTTTGTTTGTTTGTTTGTTTGTTTGTTTGTTTGTTTGTTTGTTTGTTTGTTTGTTTGTTTGTTTGTTTGTTTGTTTGTTTGTTTGTTTGTTTGTTTGTTTGTTTGTTTGTTTGTTTGTTTGTTTGTTTGTTTGTTTGTTTGTTTGTTTGTTTGTTTGTTTGTTTGTTTGTTTGTTTGTTTGTTTGTTTGTTTGTTTGTTTGTTTGTTTGTTTGTTTGTTTGTTTGTTTGTTTGTTTGTTTGTTTGTTTGTTTGTTTGTTTGTTTGTTTGTTTGTTTGTTTGTTTGTTTGTTTGTTTGTTTGTTTGTTTGTTTGTTTGTTTGTTTGTTTGTTTGTTTGTTTGTTTGTTTGTTTGTTTGTTTGTTTGTTTGTTTGTTTGTTTGTTTGTTTGTTTGTTTGTTTGTTTGTTTGTTTGTTTGTTTGTTTGTTTGTTTGTTTGTTTGTTTGTTTGTTTGTTTGTTTGTTTGTTTGTTTGTTTGTTTGTTTGTTTGTTTGTTTGTTTGTTTGTTTGTTTGTTTGTTTGTTTGTTTGTTTGTTTGTTTGTTTGTTTGTTTGTTTGTTTGTTTGTTTGTTTGTTTGTTTGTTTGTTTGTTTGTTTGTTTGTTTGTTTGTTTGTTTGTTTGTTTGTTTGTTTGTTTGTTTGTTTGTTTGTTTGTTTGTTTGTTTGTTTGTTTGTTTGTTTGTTTGTTTGTTTGTTTGTTTGTTTGTTTGTTTGTTTGTTTGTTTGTTTGTTTGTTTGTTTGTTTGTTTGTTTGTTTGTTTGTTTGTTTGTTTGTTTGTTTGTTTGTTTGTTTGTTTGTTTGTTTGTTTGTTTGTTTGTTTGTTTGTTTGTTTGTTTGTTTGTTTGTTTGTTTGTTTGTTTGTTTGTTTGTTTGTTTGTTTGTTTGTT
Organism: Thecocarcelia acutangulata; assembly: GCA_914767995.1. Taxonomy (NCBI): domain Eukaryota; kingdom Metazoa; phylum Arthropoda; class Insecta; order Diptera; family Tachinidae; genus Thecocarcelia; species Thecocarcelia acutangulata. The sequence continues at coordinate 537,589 of OU612099.1, read as the reverse complement.
TGTTTGTTTGTTTGTTTGTTTGTTTGTTTGTTTGTTTGTTTGTTTGTTTGTTTGTTTGTTTGTTTGTTTGTTTGTTTGTTTGTTTGTTTGTTTGTTTGTTTGTTTGTTTGTTTGTTTGTTTGTTTGTTTGTTTGTTTGTTTGTTTGTTTGTTTGTTTGTTTGTTTGTTTGTTTGTTTGTTTGTTTGTTTGTTTGTTTGTTTGTTTGTTTGTTTGTTTGTTTGTTTGTTTGTTTGTTTGTTTGTTTGTTTGTTTGTTTGTTTGTTTGTTTGTTTGTTTGTTTGTTTGTTTGTTTGTTTGTTTGTTTGTTTGTTTGTTTGTTTGTTTGTTTGTTTGTTTGTTTGTTTGTTTGTTTGTTTGTTTGTTTGTTTGTTTGTTTGTTTGTTTGTTTGTTTGTTTGTTTGTTTGTTTGTTTGTTTGTTTGTTTGTTTGTTTGTTTGTTTGTTTGTTTGTTTGTTTGTTTGTTTGTTTGTTTGTTTGTTTGTTTGTTTGTTTGTTTGTTTGTTTGTTTGTTTGTTTGTTTGTTTGTTTGTTTGTTTGTTTGTTTGTTTGTTTGTTTGTTTGTTTGTTTGTTTGTTTGTTTGTTTGTTTGTTTGTTTGTTTGTTTGTTTGTTTGTTTGTTTGTTTGTTTGTTTGTTTGTTTGTTTGTTTGTTTGTTTGTTTGTTTGTTTGTTTGTTTGTTTGTTTGTTTGTTTGTTTGTTTGTTTGTTTGTTTGTTTGTTTGTTTGTTTGTTTGTTTGTTTGTTTGTTTGTTTGTTTGTTTGTTTGTTTGTTTGTTTGTTTGTTTGTTTGTTTGTTTGTTTGTTTGTTTGTTTGTTTGTTTGTTTGTTTGTTTGTTTGTTTGTTTGTTTGTTTGTTTGTTTGTTTGTTTGTTTGTTTGTTTGTTTGTTTGTTTGTTTGTTTGTTTGTTTGTTTGTTTGTTTGTTTGTTTGTTTGTTTGTTTGTTTGTTTGTTTGTTTGTTTGTTTGTTTGTTTGTTTGTTTGTTTGTTTGTTTGTTTGTTTGTTTGTTTGTTTGTTTGTTTGTTTGTTTGTTTGTTTGTTTGTTTGTTTGTTTGTTTGTTTGTTTGTTTGTTTGTTTGTTTGTTTGTTTGTTTGTTTGTTTGTTTGTTTGTTTGTTTGTTTGTTTGTTTGTTTGTTTGTTTGTTTGTTTGTTTGTTTGTTTGTTTGTTTGTTTGTTTGTTTGTTTGTTTGTTTGTTTGTTTGTTTGTTTGTTTGTTTGTTTGTTTGTTTGTTTGTTTGTTTGTTTGTTTGTTTGTTTGTTTGTTTGTTTGTTTGTTTGTTTGTTTGTTTGTTTGTTTGTTTGTTTGTTTGTTTGTTTGTTTGTTTGTTTGTTTGTTTGTTTGTTTGTTTGTTTGTTTGTTTGTTTGTTTGTTTGTTTGTTTGTTTGTTTGTTTGTTTGTTTGTTTGTTTGTTTGTTTGTTTGTTTGTTTGTTTGTTTGTTTGTTTGTTTGTTTGTTTGTTTGTTTGTTTGTTTGTTTGTTTGTTTGTTTGTTTGTTTGTTTGTTTGTTTGTTTGTTTGTTTGTTTGTTTGTTTGTTTGTTTGTTTGTTTGTTTGTTTGTTTGTTTGTTTGTTTGTTTGTTTGTTTGTTTGTTTGTTTGTTTGTTTGTTTGTTTGTTTGTTTGTTTGTTTGTTTGTTTGTTTGTTTGTTTGTTTGTTTGTTTGTTTGTTTGTTTGTTTGTTTGTTTGTTTGTTTGTTTGTTTGTTTGTTTGTTTGTTTGTTTGTTTGTTTGTTTGTTTGTTTGTTTGTTTGTTTGTTTGTTTGTTTGTTTGTTTGTTTGTTTGTTTGTTTGTTTGTTTGTTTGTTTGTTTGTTTGTTTGTTTGTTTGTTTGTTTGTTTGTTTGTTTGTTTGTTTGTTTGTTTGTTTGTTTGTTTGTTTGTTTGTTTGTTTGTTTGTTTGTTTGTTTGTTTGTTTGTTTGTTTGTTTGTTTGTTTGTTTGTTTGTTTGTTTGTTTGTTTGTTTGTTTGTTTGTTTGTTTGTTTGTTTGTTTGTTTGTTTGTTTGTTTGTTTGTTTGTTTGTTTGTTTGTTTGTTTGTTTGTTTGTTTGTTTGTTTGTTTGTTTGTTTGTTTGTTTGTTTGTTTGTTTGTTTGTTTGTTTGTTTGTTTGTTTGTTTGTTTGTTTGTTTGTTTGTTTGTTTGTTTGTTTGTTTGTTTGTTTGTTTGTTTGTTTGTTTGTTTGTTTGTTTGTTCCTTAAGATCTATTATTCTACTGCGCATCAGCGAGTCCCTATAACTTTGTCATGGCACTCGACTTGCAGTAACAAAACTGCTACACAACTTAATCGAAGGGATGATTAGCGGAAATCGCTCTTCGTTGCACATCTGCAATCTTAGCAGACATGCCATGATTTTTTGCTACAAAGCGTGAGAGTCTTTTACAAGTCTTTAGCAAATTAGTTATAACAGCTGATTTTAGAGTAATGGAAAAAAAATTAATATTTTTGAATTGCAAATTGAGAAGGAAGCTTAGAAAAGAAATTGCCAAAATTTCATTATTCAGATTTTGTTATAAAATTTTATCAAACTGAGTGTAATGCCAACAGAAAAAAAACAAAATCATAGATTTTTTGATTCAAAATGCTGCTGATGAAAATGAATTTGTAGAGATTTTCAAGCGCAAAGGTAATTTACATATGTATATGTAAGTATTGCTACACCGGAGACTAATATTTTGTTTGCACAGATTCAAGTTATAATCTTTATCGTACCATACCGTCGTGGCTTTTGGAATTTGGTTGTTCAATCGATGACGTGGTCCTTGAACACACCTACGCAGTTATATAACAACAGATATTTGCAAATGTTTTGTATAAAACGACTGGAAGCGCAAGTGTTTACATGTTTTGATTGTAAAAAAAACACAGTTGTTTTAGTATTGAGAACATTTGCAAATACGAATCTGCAATGGTTTTCGGTTACGCATATTTGTTCAAGTGTGGCAAATCTCGGTCTCATATATTTTGTTGTTGTAGTCTTGCAGACTATAGCACGTATACTGCCTTTGCAATATTTGCAAAATGTTCAAGGGTAGTTTGCAACGAAGAGTGATTTCCGCTATTAAAAAGAGCAAAAATAAATGTGCAAATATGCTATTGCCACGAATTCCAATGATTCCAATCGACTTGCCATCTGATTTCAATATATTGCAGTTTTCTATTCGTTTAGAGCTTGGAAAGACAATTATTAAAGTTCAAGGTCAATCCGTGCAAATTTGTGACTTGAATTTTCTCCCACAGACTGTTTTACATTGCATATTCTCATGTAGGTAAAACTAAAGACATACAGACAATCTAGAATAATTGTATATCCCAGTGCGCTATAATGGTTAGCAAACTCATCATCAGTATAGCTAATAAAATATTTTTTAGACTATATAAGCACTTTTCACTTCATTGTAATTGTGGGGTAGCAACGCACACCGGATTAAGCTAAGTATACATATATAAATAAATGAATAAATACTTATTTCAAATGAGTAAAAATAACAGCAATCATATCGCTCCTCTATTGCAACATAGTCATATCTCAAAAAATGAGCTTTTCGAGTTAACAATGCAGAATTATTAAGAGTACTATCATTTATATTGTGCCAAAAATTTATTCAAATTGCTTTTAAACTGTTTCCTTTAGGAAACAATAAATGGAAAATAAAAATTTGAAATGTGTTTTCCTCGAAACGAGCTTTTTTGAGATATGACTATGTTGCAATAAAGGAGCGATATGTAAAAAATGGAGAAAGTAGAATTCATATTTTTATTTTGATATTTTTTTATTTTATCAGATTTTAGTTATCTGTCGTGAGCAAATACGTTGACGACAAATTTGCTCCCTTTTGAGAGACAAATACGCCAAACGCGGTAGCATTTTGATAGCTTTTTTGTAGTAGATTTGAAATTTGTCCTATCCACTGGCGTTTTTCGCGAATCACGGTACCACTTTTCAAAAACGCCCGTATTTCGCCATAAAAACGCCAAACACAATAAGGGTGATAGCTTAAACAAACTTTCCCATGAAAATGGGAATTGCAAAAATATTTTTTCCCCGATATCGGCCCATATATATCCGAACATATTTAATTCAAATTTGCAATATATACTATACATATACATGACTATCGTGAAGGGTATTTTAGATTCGGCCCAGCCGACTATACCACACTCTTACTTGTTTAAGTTGGTTTTAATACAACATACAAAATAAACATGAAAATAAATTGAGAGCCAAATTGAAACTGGTGTTTAAATAAAATTTTCTCAAGAGTTAAGAAAAGTGATCATAAAGTTGAGAAATGAAGAGAAACCATATGGGGAAATATCAAACTATTATAAGAAATTATAATAACACAAATTCAACAGAAAACAAACACCGATGGTTTACCTGCCAAGCAAACTTACAGGGCGTGAAAAGCGAAGCAACATAAGAATTGTAAGAAATGAACCCAGAACTAGTGCCATTGATATTGCGAAAGATCTTGCAAAATCTAAGAATATTAGTATTCATGCCGAAACTGTTGGAAATGTTTTAAGAGCCAACGGCTTTCACAGCCGAACTCCCAGAAAAAAGCCATATATTAGCAAAGTAAATATGAATAAACGACTCGAGTTTGCAATGGCAATGCAGAATTTGTTACCAACTGTAAAGCACGGGGGAGGCAGTGTCACGGTTTGGGGATGCATGTCAGCTACTGGTGTGGGAAATCTGGTGTTTATTGATACAAACAATCTGAAGGCTTCCCCAATCACCGGACATGAATCCGACTGAAAACTTATGGGATGAATTGGACCGACGTGTCCGAAAAAATAAAATATCTAGCAAGGAGGATCTAAAAAGAGTTTTGCTGGAAGAATGGAATTCACTTAGCGCAGATGTGGTTTCTTTAATGTCAAGACGTATACTGCTGTAATAGATTCCAAAGGTGGCCCAGCAAAATATTAAAGTATTTTTTATCCAGCATTATCCGATAAAACAAAGTCTGCAGCTATCTGTATGAACACCTTTTTCTTATATATTTTTTACCTGAAGTTGGTTTTTTGTTTATAACTTTATCCGAAACTTAAAGAACTCGTAAAATGTGATTTAATTTAATGTTTTTTGTTTTAAATAAATATATTTTTTATTAAAAGAATATAATAAACGCAGTTTAAATGGAAAAAATCATAAAATTTATCAATGTATGTAGACTTTATTGGGCTTTTGTATATAGACACGACATTTTACTTATATATTTGTGATAATTTGGGTCCATGATATTTTTTTTTAAGATTTTAGTAATATTTTGAAGTAGAATTAATACTATTTTGCTACCTATATTTGGTTAAAAATTTTTTCCTGGTCATGAATTTAAGACATAGGCAAAATAAAACTTAATTCCCTAAAGTAAGGCTCAGCTTCATAAAAAAAATTCTAGTATTTGGTGGGAAATGCTTTATTTGGATCACAGCAGAACATTTTCTGGGTAAACTTGCGACTAGTGAGATACAACGATGGAATAGCATACCAAGCTTTTTGGATTTCTTGCCACAAATCGTTTAAATTTTTTGGTTTTACTGCTCGTACATATTCCTCAACATCATTCTACAAGTTCTCAATTGGATTGAAGCCTTAGAATTGAGCTAGCCACTTTAGAACAGTGACATTGTTTTCCTCTAAGCAAGTCTTCCCTAGTCGTAATTATTAATTAGGGTCATTATCATGCATAAATTTCTATATTAGAGGCATGTTATCTTCAGCAAATGGTATCATAGTGTCTGTTAGAATGTTTTTGTAAACGGGCTGGTCCATTTTTGCATTAATTTTGTAAATGGGACCTATACCATACGAGGAAAATGCTGCCCACACCATCACATTTCCTCGACTATGTTTGACCGAATTAAGGGTGTACTTTGGGTGATACTCCGGTTTTGGAGGGCGCCATACCTACTGTTTTCCATCAGAACAGAAGCGACAAAGTTTCGAATCGTCGCTCCAAAGTATATTTTTACAAAATCTCATCAGTTTATTAAGATGTTTTCTCAGAAACGCTAGAGGGGACTAAATTTTTTTTTTTTTTTTATGACACAAGTGGTTTTCGTTGTGCAATACACCCACGTAAGCCTTTTTTCATTTAGACGTCTTCTTATTGCCCTAGTCGAAATATCGATACCAAAATCCGATACTATTTCATATTTTCTTTTACTTGAGCGCGTGAAAGGTTTATTAGCAGCTACTTTATAAATTAAACTATCCTCCCGGGGTGTAGTTTTACGAGCTGCTGTTTAACATTTTTATGTTGCTTGATGTGTTCCAGCGCATTGTAAGTCTCACAGCTAGAATATTTAAAGAGCTTAGATATCTCAATTACGGATTTTAGACGTTGGATCAGTTTTCACTCGGCAGCGGATCTCCAAGTATCTTTGGACATTTCTAATTAAATAGTTCGATGTAGTCCAAAATTAAATTAAATTAAACAGCCGTTACTCACCGTTTAGCTTCAAAAACCATTAAAAAAAATCACTTAAAAACAAGATATTTCTGAACTGTCTTAAATTCGTGTCCAGTTTCAATTACACGTTTTTACAACAATATGTTCAAAGAGCAACAAAATGTTAAAAAGAAACAAAATTAAATAACTGTACTTTTTCCGAATAAAGAATTTCTATTTTGATATAACAGGGTTGTAAAAAAAAAAAAATATATATATATATGTATATATATATATATATATATATATATATATATATATATATATATATATATATATATATATATATATATATATATATATATATATATATATATATATATATATATATATATATATATATATATATATATATATATATATATATATATATATATATATATATATATATATATATATAATTGTTAAACCGCATCCCTTTGGCGGTTTTAGGTTTTATATACATATGTAATTATTGCTATTTCAATATTTTTCAACATTTCACTATTTCACTATTTTCAATATAAACATTATATTCAATATTTTGTGAATCTAAAGCGAAATATTGACTCCTTAAAAGGTTTTTAAATTAATTTATATATGTACGTGTGAATTTACTTGCTTTATTATATTATGATTTAATGAATTTCTTTTTTTTTATATTTGCTTTTGCAGTCACACTATTAACGCAACCGGTGGCAATTTTCAATTACAATACTAACTTTACAATACAATATTAACTTTATTTTTCTTCATGTTTTAGCGTTGACAATAGTTTTACTGTTAAAAGAAGTTTGCAACAGTGCAGGTAGCTCACTTTGTTGTTATGATAACGACGATAGTTTTTAGAGAATTAATCAAAAAGCCCCGTTACTGGCATCACCTCAATTCGTTTTGAAATTTGAAAGACTTAACTTTAACGTAGTTGAATTTACCGCACCTTTTTTATAAACAAAAATTAAATTATTTACATTTAAAAAGCATTAAGGTGTGCTTTGGGATTTTAAGGTGGATTTAAATAATTCAAGTCTTAAAGTTGCCACAAAACTTCGGGCATCTTTCCCAAATTTAAGTAATTAAATTCGAGCCTAAATTCTCAAAAACTCACTCACTCACAGATCCTTTGTTGCACTGGTAACAATTTACACAAAATAATTATACTAATAAAATAAAAATAAATACGAGTATTTGCCCAATAAATAGGTATGTAAGTGATAAAAAAAAAAAGTCAAGAGAGAAAAAAAAAAAAAAACAACAAATAACTTGCTACAACTTACAAGTCCCTGTTCATATAAAATTCATTATCCTCCTGTTGGCATTTCACTTGTTGATTGTATTGCATTTGACGACGTTGGGTTTGTTGTCTGTTATTTGGCAATGGGATTTGTTGAATAAGGCTTGTGGTTGTTGTTCTCGGTGTTGTTGTTATTGCTTCTAATTGGACGTTCGGTTGAGTACATTCTTTATGACTGCTAAGTATTTGTTGCCTTTTTTTGCGTTTATGTTTTGAGGGACTGTGCTGTTGTTTTATATTCAGTTGGGTTTTTTGAATACTACAATTGTTGGTGCTAATAACGGTAGTGTTTTTATGTTTTTGCAAACAATTATTGATAAATTTGTTTGCGCTGAAAGGAAATGCTTCCGAGGACAAGGATGATGCTGATGGTGACGACGGAGTCGTGGATGTTGAAGAATATGTCAAAGATGTTACGCTTGGAGCAGATGGCATGTTGGCTGGTAATTCTGCAACAGATTTGTTTTTTTTAAATGAATCATCTTCACAAAAATCTCGGTTTTTAAATTTAGGTTTCTGGAGATATTTCTGATTATTGATTTCGTCACGCCATATCCCTTTTTTATTCACAAACTCATCGTTATCTTGGTTAATTTGAAGTTTACATTGCACTTGTGCAGTTGGAAGCTGGCTTCTTTCATCTAACGTTATTTGCTGTCCTTCAGTATCATTTCTGCCATCACATTTTCTCATATTCACTCATTTGCACAAATATTTAATATTAATATTTTATTTATTGCTCCGCGGCACTTAAAGCTTCAACAGAAATTCTTAACGTAATTGTTTTGTCCATATTTTTTTATATTCGGCTTAAAACAGTTTTTTTTATTGTAATAAGTGATAATCAAATATGTCAAGTGTGTAAAACCGCACACACGTATACACATACATACATATGTATATCAAATCATTTTTCGTTAGTTAGAGATGGTAGAATTTGAACAATGATAGAAGGAAAGTAAAATAAGGGATGTTCTATATCCTATTGGCACATAACCATGACATCAGAAAGGAGTGTGAGGTATAAAGTTACCAGACTTAATATTAAAGTGGTTGCTAGTGAGACCAGATTTTTATACAATATTGAGCTAAATCGTATTTGAAAATAGCTACAATGAGCTAAAAATCACTTGGAAATACTTTCATATCGATAAAACAATCAATATATATATATATATATATATATATATATATATATATATATATATATATATATATATATATATATATATATATATATATATATATATATATATATATATATATATATATATATATATATATATATATATATATATATATATATATATATATATATATATATATATATATATATATATATATATATATATATATATATATATATATATATATAGGGTGTTTTTTTAAGCCCGATAGAACTTGAAATTGTAAAAAATAACACAAAAAATTAAATTGTAATCAAAATTTTTTTTATTCGAAAGATCAATACGTGACATTAACATTTGAAAATGATTTCGGGCATATGGGCACCGCGGCTGTTCTTGACGAAGCGCATTCTGGACGTCCAATTTTGGGCCACTTTTTCGAGCACTGCTGGCCGTATGTCACGAACAACACGAACAATGCTGGCCTCCAAGGCGTCAATTGTTGCTGGTTTATCAGCATAAACCAGTGACTTCACGTAGCCCCACAGGAAATAATCGAGAGGTGTCAAATCGCACGACCTTGGAGGCCAATTGACAGGTCCATTTCTCGAAATCAACTTATCGCCAAATTTTGATTTCAGTAAGTCGATGGTTGCGTTCGCCGTATGGCACGTAGCGCCATCCTGTTGAAACCACATCTCCTCCGGATCAATGTCATCCATATTTTCAAACAAAAAATCATTGATCATGGTGCGGTAACGATCTCCATTGACCGTAACGCGAGCTCCGGCCTCATTTTTGAAGAAATAAGGTCCGATGATGCCACCAGCATGAAAACCGCACCAAACAGTGCATTTTTCTGGATGTAATGGAGTCTGTAGGGTCTCTTGTGGATTGGTCTCACTCCATATGCGGCAATTTTGCTTATTAACAAACCCGTTAAGCCAAAAATGCGCCTCATCGCTGAACACAATTTTGCGATAAAACAACGGGTCAGTTGCCAACTGCTCTAGAGCCCAATCGGCGAAAGAACGAAGCGTGAGTCTATTCATGATGATTTGTCAGAGTATACTGAAACAAATAAAAAAAATGTTTCATCAAAATTTAATTTTTTGTGTTACTTTTTACAATTTAAAGTTCTATCTAGCTTAAAAAAACACCCTTTAGTTGAAAATTACCTATTGTTTTCGATAATAGAAACTGTAACAACCATTTGCAGGCAAAAATAGCCGTAAAAAACTGTAATTATCATACGGTAAACATGGGTGCACTTGATTGAGTTGTAAAAGCAAATTTGCCCATACCAAATTCAATGTAAACAATGTTGTTTCCAAATTCTTTTGGTGAAAACACTACAATAGAGTCTCAAAAATCTCTGGAGCATAGTTGAATTGTTCTCTCGAGAAAAATTTATTTAAAATATGAAGCGCAGAAAATTTGGATCCATTGTGTCACGCAAACACTAATTTATTTTTGGCAAGTTTGGTATTTAAATCTACAAAACGTGCCATTTAGCTTATATTTAATAATTTCATGTCCACGATTGGCGGCTCATTTTCAGTCGTAAAAAGTCCGGCGGCGGCGGCTATCAAATATCATCGTCGGCTCGGCACAATAAAATGTATGTATGTACTTATGGGTCTATCCACAAAACTTAAATTGAAATTAATAATACGTCAAACATCGCACAGAAAATTTTACTAAAGTTCACATGTTATTTAAATATAATTCTTAATACATAAAAAACTTATTTTAACAATGGCAAAAAATGTTCTATCAAGTAAATCCTCTTCTGTTCAGTCCTGGGCAAAAAACCCGTCAACACTTTTATAGACACTGCGCTAGACCCTGTTGTTCAGTTGAACTTGCAATAGATTAGATTATTTTCAAAGAAGATAACTGACTATTTTAGCATGGCGATGTCCAACTCTGCATTACTTTGTAACTAACTTAATGCTAGGTTTCCAGAAATTAGCTCTACCCAAACGTTTTCGTATTGTATTGTATTGTATTGTATTGTATTGTATTGTATTGTATTGTATTGTATTGTATTGTATTGTATTGTATTGTATTGTATTGTATTGTATTGTATTGTATTGTATTGTATTGTATTGTATTGTATTGTATTGTATTGTATTGTATTGTATTGTATTGTATTGTATTGTATTGTATTGTATTGTAACTATTTGTAACTATACAGTTGCAAATAAATTTGCAAAGTATAGGATGCACAGCATGCGCGGAGTAACGTAGACCTTATGCCCACCATGGTACAACCAGTATTTTTTGCGGCGCGGTGACTAACTGTACAGATCTACGCCTTCGCATAGGAAGTTGCCGCGTGGCTAGCAACGAAATACCTCAGAAAAACTGTAAACTAATACAGTTAGTTGAGGTAGACAGTTAACCAATGAGAGTGAGACGCAAAACTCTGGAAGCGAAACAACAACGACAGGCCTGGCCGCACTTAAGAAGTAATTATGATGACGCGAGAGCTGTTCTCCAGCCCAGATCTGCTGTACGACTGATAAAAAGAGTAATCAGAGCCATAAGGGCGATTTGACTGATATTTTTACACCAAATTTAGGCGAAACATATCATTTTTACAATCCAATAAATAAAACACTCTCCACTAAATAAGATCTCCCCCAAAAAATACATGTTTTATTTCGAAATTCAAATGCACACTTATACTGAGACACCCTTTATTTATGCCCAAAAAGTGAGTTATTAGTTGATTTTATTTGTAGTCGTCTACTATGAGTAATTAGCTGGCAGAAAACGTACAAGTTGTTGTATGTAAATTATGTGCACGACTTTCTTGCAAGTTGTATTAGGGCTTTCACGAAAAATATGGAATAAAATCAATAGGGGTTTCCTGAACTCTTTTTGTAGGTTGACTTTAATGACATTTATTATTACTTAAATATTTTAATTACATATTAAAAATGTGTTCTAGATCAAGTTTATAGGATTCATACATATGGCATTCCGGTCTCTCCTAACAGAAGAACGAACGCAAAAATAACTACCCAGTGAACTTTTTGTCACATACATCTTCGATCTAAGACCATTGACAATGTAAGCGCGACCCATCCGAAGTCTGTATACAATTCCTACTTACATTTACACAGCGATGGCCTAGGCCGTAAGATGCATCCAACACTGTATACATTGTAAGCGAAGATTGGATGAGTTCAAAACTATATTATTAGCATTTCTTTTCTTCTTTGCTTCTTATGTACATTTAATTTAGCAAAATGAGTAGAAAAAGACTAATGTGAATCGGATGCTTTTTTCCTAGACAAAAACGGAGCACAAAAATGCAACACTTTTTTAAATGTACATATTTCGTTTTTGACACATGTTTGCAATGTTGAATGTGTGTTTTTTCTTTTGTCAATGAGAACATTGAAATATCTGCTTTCAGATTTTATATAGTCAAAATAAAGTGGCTTATATAAAAATCTAACTATAGTGCAATTCGCCTTATAGTCCACAAAAAGCGTGCATTTGAATCAGTGGACTATAAGCGAATTTTACTGTGGTAGTAAAAGGGCAGCGCTGGTTATGACTTCTCCCTAATTGATAGTAAATTTACTATTTTCGATTCCCTTATCCAGAACCTTTACTTGCATGTGCCTGTTCGGCGTTTACTTATTAAGACTGAAGGGTAAATTCTATGTTATTGTTTTGGCCCAATCTCTCCGTAATGAAGCATTCTCTGCTTGTAAATCGGATCTTTCGAATCTTTTTGCCAAATGAGAAATATGGCTAAATCAGTTATTAGAAGGAAGATAAGAAAATATTATGTCAAGTTGTTTTGTGAACCTGATTCTTCGGGTATGTGGAGAATTTTGGAGAAACAAGGCTTCTATAATTGAGCTGATAATGGTGAGAAGGGGGATTTGGACGAGACTAATGATTATTTTGTAAACGGTGTTGGTTCTACAGGAGGATTCGATATCGGCTTTAAAGCTTTTGATTATCCATAATTTTTTTTTTAGTTTTTATTTATTTATTTTATTTATTTATTTATTTATTTAATCTCCACAATGTGAACTAACAATAAGTATTTAAATCTTAATACTAAATACAAAAAATTACTAAGTCCAGCCAATGCTAAACAAAAAGATTTATTTTGTGTTCACCTATTTAACGCTCTGATGGTGGCAAGGGTATCCCTTCTTCTCAACCGGGTATGATCGTTAAAATTAAGTATATTTTATGCAAGAGGATTTGTGTGAAGTTCCAGTTTGCTAATATACCTTGTCCCATACTTTGAAAATTCATATTTTACTAGTGAAACACACAGATGCTTGTGAATTCGGGAGTTTTTTACTTACCATGGGGCTGCAGTAATTGTTCGAAAAATTTGGTTTTGTCGCCTTTAAATCCTTTCAACGTTTGATGCTGAGGCGGTTCCCTATAATTGAATTCCCTAGCACCATATAGGATTGCGTTGTATAATAAATGCAGAATTTCTGGGCAGAGAATCAATGCAGAATTTCTGCCCATAAGACAATTTAGTTGCGCTGCTCTTCATTTCAACTGAGAGACTTTCGCATCAATGTGAGATCCATATAAGGGATTTTCTTTTAATTGCGTAAGTGAGACTGAGTTTTTCTCAGCTCTGAATGAAATGAAATCTGAGTCAAAGGGTATTGATAACGTTTCCATTGAATTTTTCAAACTTTTGTGTTCTTTCTTATCTTTTTTCTTCATCATCAGACTTATTAATAAAATCACAAATTATTAGACTATTTTGTTATATAGTACACATATATAATACTTTTTGGAAATAAAGATTTCATTATTAAATATATGTTGATATATAAGAGCAGTTTAATATAAAACCTTACTCAGTTCTGAATAAGAAATTGATGTTTGCGCATATATGCAAGAGCTGTTCGATCATTCTCAACGAGAAGTGCCAGGTTTGAAAAGGGGTATTTTAAAAATAGTGTCATAAAAATTACCATGGACATCAAAAATAGGCGTGATTTTCAAGAGCATGATCACATGAAAGTGAAACTCATTTACTCTATCATTACAAACATAAATTTATCACTAAAGACATAAATAAAGACAAATTATATAAAATATTGGCAGAGTTATAAAAAATTAATAGGATAATGATCCAATTACACTTTCGAATTTATTCTTAGCATTATTTTAACCCCTATTTGGCAACCATTTTTATTTTAGTTCTGGCCACACTGCTTGAAGGACTCATTCAGTTAAAGTAATTTATTCATAAATTACAATTTCTATCCCCAGCATATCGTTGGTCCCAGTCGAAAGGCTTTAGCTGGCATTCTTCCCGAATTCGCCGCAAACATTTAATATAATAGAGATGTGACGGCCTTACAAGAAATTATGCAAAAGCTGTGAAAGATGTTTCTTCCTTCTGCTGTAAAGTTGCAATTATGTTAGTTAGGGCATTTCTACACGAAACCAGCGGTACGCACATGCCGGCGTGTAGCGTAAATGTTACAGGCACAAGAACGAAAAATATGTATGTATATGCACACATATGTTTGAATACATATTCATATGTATTATATTGGTTGATTATCTCTTCTGCGGAAAAGCATTGACCAGGCATACACAAAATTCTAAATATAGACAATTTTACACACAGTCGAGCAGGCCTCACACAAAGATGTGTCTGGCAAGCATTGTACATACATACATACATATATGTACATATCCATGTCTCGCTAGAAAATTTAGACAACAGTCAATTAAAATTACTTTCTACAAGAGATACATACATATGTGTAAGATAATGACTCAAATTTGTAAAATACTGAAATACATATGTATGCATGCACATATGTATGTACATGCATGGAGGTATATACATACATACATACGTACATACATATGCTTATTCATGTGTTCATTGTAGGAGAATTATTAACACACTCAGTTATTTTCCACTTTAAAACTTCTGAATGCGCATATTTACTTTTCTTTCAGCAACATATTTTCCTTTCAACATCAACAATAAATTTAACTCCAAATGAATTCAGTTTTATTTGAGTTGTTCGCTAATTACTAATTTTTATTATATTTCAACCTGGCTTGAAATATATATTTAAAAGTATTTATGTTTTTTAAGCTTTCTGTAAAAAGCAATTCATTTAAAAAGAGTAAAGTTAACATGTAAACTATTAACGCAGATGCATTGTATTTGATCGTGGGTCTCATAAGTAAAAGTCCAGCATGAATAAAATACATGATCCGAAAATGTTCTCGAACAACCATTATCGCAGTGCTAACTTGTTTCACAGAATAATTTTTAAATGTTTAATTCAGAATAAACCACTAAGTTCACTTTCAAAAATGTAAACAATACATTTGACGTAAATGGCTCCTATATTCCAGTAGTAAAAAAATGACATATGCAGTAGCGCAGTCACCTTGGAGACGTTAATGCACTTTGGTTTAGTAGTTCTTGTGGAGTGGTCAGCATACATTACTTTCAACTGTGGCACACAGGCCATGATAATAAACTTTCCTTTGCGTGAAATTGAAGTCGTTAATGCCGACAATACTTGCAGTGCAGCCTAAATTTCTTCGTAAAGCGGAACGTGATATAGCGCTTTGATTTTACAAACAAGGCTTTCACAGCGGAAGGTTTACTTTGCACAGTTTTGTGCTTGTTGGTGACAAGAGAGAAGACAGCGGCTCTATACTCCTTATTTTCCCTTGCTATCCGCATACTCAAGACCGTGAAAGTTGTGTTAAGCCCAGTTCAGTAATACTTGCCCATAATTCAAATAATACGTGCAAGTCTGATAGTCTGAATGTAATCCGTCATACATACGAAAAATAATACGATAAAAATTTAACATCCCATACGACTTTTTTGTTTTTTGAAACTTTTCATTGGATCAGGGTTGTGTTTTTTAGGAAACCAGCTGTAAAAATATTTACTAGCCGACTATTAATTAGCCGATGGCGTGCCGTCACCAATAGTATTTTTTGAAGTTATAAGAAAGCTCGAAATTTGGGACTTAGCTGCCGTATATAAATGTATTTTGCTCATGCTATATGTAGAACATAAAATATTTTGGTGCTTTTAAATCTGGATCTGTTTTACATAATTATTATATTAGCTGCTAAAGATTTTCAAACGCCGGCACGTCTACCGACTACGACGAAGAGCTCACCTGCCGCAGTGTAAAATTTTATGTTGGCACATCTCTCTGCTGGATAAATAAAAAAATATCAACAGCTGTTTTCTTTTCTACTCAAATTTTTTGGTTTATATCAAGTGTGATGGTGTGAATGCAAAATCTAATTTACGTTAGACTTTTAGACAGTCGCAAGAAATGTGTTTAGACTTTTATCTCACAAAATCGAATGAAAGTATTTATACTTGTATAATAGTCTGATCGGGCCTTTAGTAACTTAAATAAGAGCATTAACGTTGTGCCATGAACAGTATTGCTCACTAACGTTGTCAAATAAAAATCACTAAATAGAAATAATAAAAACTGATAAAGTCGTTAAATTAGTCTGAAAGCATCTAAAGTGAGATTACTTAATAATAGCCGCAAAAAATGAGTAACATTTGTTTTGAAGCAAACTTTACTGAGAGACAGTAAAGCCTTCTCCCTTACAAGTTGCCTGCAGACGAATTTCCTGTCTGTTATAACGTTGGAAAGTTAAAGTCAAATGTTCACAAACACTACTCCCTCTTTCCCCCACCGCATAACCTATTTTCCCAGTTCTGGTACAATGTACTGCATATGTAGGGGTCATCCCCTGAGTACTGGTCCAAGCTAAAAAAAAAATGCAGTCTAACTTGAAACGCAGTTAAAACATGATGAAGTTAAAACTTGCTGTTTAAATATCTGTCTGTCGGCGTACACGTAGTGTTGTTAGAGCAACGAAGGGCAGATAGAGAGGGTTGAGCTAAAGGGAGTAAAAGGTTGCTTTATACTTAAACAAATTTATTTGTTTCATGTTGAATAAAAAGCCGTATATCTTCCATTCGGCGAGATATAGGCGTTACATTATTTATAAATGAAAATAAAAAGGATTTTCAAACTCTACATTTCACATTACTAAAGAAAAACAACCTGAAAAATCATACATAAGACAGCTTGATTTCTACAGAATCTTTATTTTGCCAGTGTACAACAAACAAAATGCGTAATTAAGCAAAATAAAAATAAAAAATTCCGCAACGGACACACTTTGTTGAAATTTAGTAAGCTACTGAATTAAATTTCATGTTTTCCACTCGTTTGTAATCAAGGCGAATTCATTACCAGGTGAACTTAACAGCACAGGTGATTATTTTTTGCTTCTCGCGTTTTTTCCAATGAGACTGTCAAATTTTGTTTCTTTTGTTTACAAACTTTTTCGCGCCATTTTAATCTGAAGGTTTTTTTGCATGATTTAGTGCAATTTCAAGAAATTAGTGTGAATTTAAAAGTGAAAAACTAATATAATCTGTGATTTTAATTACAAACAATTATAAAAGCTTATATTTAACGTTTATATAAAATATTTTCTCTGCTGAGCAATCTTAGGCGAATTTAGATTATGACATTCACGATGTGTTTTACAATAACAAAATACATTGTACTGAATTCGCTTTTCCGCTTGCACTCACCTGTATAAAGTCGCCTTGTTTGTAATTGTATTAAGAGTTGCCCAAGGCGAATTTATACAGGTGAATGCAAGCGGAAAGGCGAATTCAGTTCTATGTATTTTGTTATTGTAAAACATATCGTGAATGTCAAAATCTAAATTCGCCTAAGATTGCTCAGCAGAGAAAATATTTTATATAAACGTTAAATATAAGCTTTTATAATTGTTTGTAATTAAAATCACAGATTATATTAGTTTTTCACTTTTAAATTCACACAAATTTCTTGAAATTACGCTAAATCATACAAAAAAATCTTCAGATTCAAATGGCGCGAAAAAGTTTGTAAGCAAGAGAAAACAAATTTGACAGTCTCATTGGAAAAAACGCGAGAAGCAAAAAATAATCACCTGTGCTGTTAAGTTCACCTTGTAATGAATTCGCCTTGGAGTTGCCTTTGTTATTATTAACTGCCATCCCTAAACAAGAGCGGCAAGCGGAACGTTTTTTTTTTTCGCTGATCTTTAACGCTGAAACACCATCCCTAAACACAAGCGGCAAACGTTATGTCAAAACGATAAAAGCAGGTTTATCAAACAAACAAATAAAACAGCCCTGGTTATCTTAACAGCTGGACCGACGGCATTATTGTTTATTACTTTTTTATTATATTAAAATAAAATAATTAAAGTTTTAAAAATGAGTTATTTAGATAAGTTGGAAGGTTACTATATCATATTGAAAATAGTTTGTAACTCTATATTCCAATAAGAAATACACAAATTTTTTATTTGCTTATTTATTTTCCTTTCTTATATTTTTTCTTCACTCTTTTGTTTACAATTGTTTTCTTTTGCAACTTACTTCACTGTGAAACGCATTGTCAAAATTGGATTTTCCAATTGCAAAGCGTTGCCGTTGCGTTGTTTCGGTATGCTCCATACAAAATGTACGGACATGAAAAATTTTGACTGCTAAAAAGCGCTTGCCGCTCTTGTTTAGGGATGGCTGTAATGCATGAAACAAAGAATACAAGTTGTTCTGTTTGTGGGCAGTAGTAAATGAATGAAGACGGAAACACCAACACGTGTATTTCATTTCGGTTTAAATGTAAATATGTTTATTTTTGGCTGGCATGTCATAACGTCCAGTGACATAAAGTCCATGGACGTTATGACACACTTAAAATTGTCAAAAAGTCCATGGACGTTAAGACGCTTTTGAAACTGACATAATGTGCATAAGGAAGGTGTCGTAACGTCCGTGGACATTATGGCACTGTGCAGTGTCATAACGTCCATAACTTAAGTAATAATCAAACAATTTTCGAAGTGGAACATTTTAATTGTAATACCTTTGTCATAACTATATACGAGTATATGAACGTATATATACACAAAGAGAAAAAATACGTTTTTTAATTTTTGTCAGCGAACGATAAAGCTTATCTCGTTACGGACATACCATGAGGAAGTATGAAGGAAAAATCGGCGCCGACTTCCCTTATGAGTGATCAAGCAATGTAAAGTAATAAAGATTATAAAATCCAAAAACTTGATCAGCAATTGGACATTCGACATACCAGTATGTGAGGTTTTTAATATTACTATCAATACATAAAACAATTTTCTTTCATTTGATTGCTTATCAGATAAATCAAATTGTTTGTCCTTTTGAATATACTCCTAAATATATTTCAATAAGCGATTATTTATTTTGATAATAAAGTGCTTTTTACTTCTGCGAAAACTCAGTTCTGCAAAAAGCTCAAATTTTGCTTTAATTTTTCAAGGGAATACTAATTCGTGGATTTAACGAGAATATAAAAAAATTCTGTATTGAAATAATCACTTATTTAATTAAAAAGAGTGGAAGTGTTAGTTTCTAGTAGGCAATATAAGTAAGAGTTATTCGTCAAAGATTTGACACCGAAAGTGTGAACCAATGTGATAATGGGCACGGCTTTTATTGGTTCATATTATATGAAATATACGGTTATTTTCTTACTTAACTTCTTTTTTAATTATGGACCTTACGACATTTTTAAAAATTACATAATGTGCATTTGCAAAGTGTCACTATGCTCATGGATACTATGACATTTTCAAAAGTGTCATACTGTCCATGGACCTAACGACACTTTTATGTGTGTCACAGTGTCCATGGATTTATGACACTGGACATTATGACATACCACCTATTTTTGTTATTGTTAACGCTAAGAAATAAAATGTATCTATTTAGAACTTATTGATGATAATTTCATTAATTTTTTTAGGTTAAAAAGCAGTATAATAAAATAAGTGCATTGTATGTTTAGGGGAATTTTAAGTAACATCTTGGTATGTAAAATTTTAGCTTTGTAGCAACTGTAGTTAAAAAAAAAATCCCGATCAGTAATTGAGAATATCCGAACAAGTTCGTAATTTGAACAAATCATCGCCCATCGCTGTATTAAGGCAGTGTCACATAAAACTTTTGCTTCGCGTTGCGTTGCAAATTCGCTTTGACATCTAAGATAAAATATACACATTTATATGAAACATGTCACGTAGTGTACTTTTAACGCAACGTAAAGCGAAAAGTTCGGCAACTCTCATCTTTTTACGCGTTAAAGTTTTTTGTCCAAAGCTTTATGCATTAAAAAAACAATTAGATCCAATTTCAGTAGTTCGTCCAATAATATTTCTAAATTCTATATCATAAGAAATAATTATATATAAAAATTAACAACCCTTTTTTTAGATAAATAAACAAATCGTGAGCGTTGCCAAAGCTTTTACTGTGACATACACTTTTTGCTTTGCGCTTTTCTGTTTAAGTTTTAAACTTCACGCAAAGCGACAAAGTTTTATCTGACACGGCCTTTAGAGTTATAACTTTTCAGCAGGCTGTTGTCAATTTAAGTTATAACAGAATTTCCAAATGAAATGTTTTAACAACCAAGTTATAACTTTAACCAAACTTCAATATGAGCGGTAAACATTTAACTTTAACTTAAAGTTAGTGTTTTCATTTTAGGTGGAGACCGCACTTTACGTTGTGGCAAAACTTATACCAAGTACTTTTAATTAAGATTTATATTCTTGTTGAGCTGTATTATATGCTGTTCATACATACACTTTTAATTAAAATTTTGCAATTTACGCCTTAATTGGTTTTAATTACCCATACGAAATTTTAATTAACTTAATTGCCAATTAACAGTTAATTATTCTAATATTTAGTAAAATTAAATATACAACCATGTGGGAACCGTGTTTAGTTAGCACAATAATACCCAACGAACACATTTTGTTCAAATTTGATAACTCAAATATAAACAAATGCAAACAATAGATGTCGAGTCAACAAGAAGAAACAAGGCAACTTTAATAGGTAGTGGCAGAATTCCAATAGCTACAACACAAACAAACATAACATGTATTTTGTTTGTAGAATTTACGAACAGTTGTCAAAATTTTGTTTGAAAAAGCTAGGAAATCTATGTGTTTTTGACAAATTTACGCAAGGGAAACGAAGCTGCCTTGAGAAGATATATTCACAATCAAAATGTAAACCACTTTTCTGTCAGCTGTTGTCAAACGTTAATTGCATTAGCAATATTAAAAAAAATTTAATTAACTGATAATTGAATTAATTAAAAAGGGTATGTGTGAACAGCATATTAATATAATTAATAAAGGAAGAAAGCAGAAATAATATACTCGTATAATAAATAACTAAGATGACGCCGAGGAGTTGACAAAATTATTTGCTACTGCGCATGACGTCACCAAAGACCACACTTATTTGTTTACATCAAACAAATGCTTGCAATTTGACTAATTAAGAAATTTTACTTCCTTTTGTTTTGTTAATTGTGATAAAACTTTGTGCTATCGAATAGTTACGCTTAAATTACCAATTCGAAAGCGTTGACGTCGCGCTGTTTCGGTTGGTCTCATATATTTTGATTTTTGATAGATATTTTTATAGTTCAAAAGTTTGCTCAAGCAGTACTTATGAGGATTTTCACTGTTACAATAGAAATAACAATAGTTATTTGAAAAATTTTTTTTCAGTATTTAAGCAAACTTCATTAATGATACCGTGCCTTAAGCAGTTTAAATTATTTTTTTTTTTTTTTTATAATAATATTGTAAATATTTTTTATATTATGCAATTGCGATAACCATTTGTAATTCTGAACTAATTTGGCCATGAAGGCTTGTAGTTCGTAATAAATTAATAAAAAGAAAAGAAAGAAAGAAAGATGTATTACGCTTGATATGCTAAATTAGGTTGCTCTGTTAGTTTTAGATACGATGCGGTATCGATCACAAAGTATCAATATCTACACCACCAGTGTACTCAAAGAAACTTTTAGTGAAAGAACAATATCACGTAATAATACAATTCATATTGAAATGCCAAACCAAATAAAATATAAATCACTTAACAGCTGACAAAATGGATGCCATTCAAAAAATTGCTGCAAACTTAAAGTGTTATATCTCTATAAAAAAAAATCCTTTACCATACTCACTTAATTAGCTAGCTTAAAGTTTATTTAAGCAAATAACTATTCGTATACTTAAATATGTTACTGGTCGTTGTTAAAAGTTACTTACCTTGGGAGAAAATTAACAAAAGGGGAAATTGACCATGCAGATGATGACATTTCTTTGATTAGATATAAAAATTCGAAAAGCTGATGTAACATTGTGCAAAACTATAAAGTGAGTTGTGAAATTAATTTACATCAGCTTCTGCGTAATACCGCACGGAGTGAATTATTCACGATTCACCAGCGCCTAGTGTGGCTTTCTAGACTCACACAGGTCGCATCTTTTTGCTATAAGTTTGCAGCAATTTCCCAACAGTCATTGGAAGACAGAGCTCAATGAGTTGGTAGGACGAAGCCCATTAAAAGCATCAGCCCTTAACCAACTCACCCGTCCAACCATCACTCCTGGTTCCTTACAGTGCAGGTATCTGTTGCAAGACAAAGGCACCTCGGAGGGTTGTTAGCCCCCGAAAACCGGCATGCATCAAAATTATCAGAGAAACTAATTCCTCTTCCTGCGATTTTAGTTTTAAAACACAGCCAGAACACTTCAGCCACGTCAGGCACCTCAACTATGATCAGCACCGAGAGATCTGAAATGCAAAATCTCCCAGGGCTTTGCTGCTCGCCGTTCTACCAATTTTAAACTTTAGTACGGATTTTGGGAAGTCCAACACAACATAAGTCATATGGCTAACCAGAGTTTTGTTTGCTGCAAGAAACGAGGGACTCCTTCCACTCTATGCCCCAGAAAACAGAGTGCCCTGGTTTGGTCTACGCCAAAGTAAAGCCTGTTCCCCGGGGGGAATTTAAACTAAGATGTTTCGACATTTATTGGCTGTAGCAGGTGGTCACTACAATTCACAACGGCAACAGACTGCATTTGGCACATTATTAGTGCCGCCGATTACATAATGTTATTTTTTTTAGCAATAATTCATAAATTTTGTTGTTTTTATAATCTTAAGTAACTGTAAGTACTATTTAATCAAATTTTGTATTTACTTACAGCGAAAACTGTTATTGCAAAGTAAAGTGTTAAAATGTTAACAAAAATACTCTTCACTACTTCCACTTGGGCATTTTAAGTTATTATTTTAACAGGGCGATGTTAGTGGAGACACGTACTTACCATTCTCGCTTACGAATAACTCAAAATACCAACTTTCAAAATATCATTACAAAAAAGTCATTGAAAAATTTTATGGATTTATGAGTTGGTGTCGATTAAAATGGCCGACGCTGCATAAAAACTTTATATAATAGGTGTGTTTCTTTACTTTCCGGGCAAGTTTCGTGCAAAAGAGAGCATGGATAAGTTGCTCTTAAATACAGATAAAATTTACCTGAAGTACGGGAACGCAAAAAGTAAAATTTCTAGCCCAAAAAGAAATATGCTGTGTTTTGATGTGACAACAAAAATTGGCATTTAGTTTTACGAAAAAATGCTGTGATATTAAAACACTTTTGATCTTTTAAAGTGCTTTGCACATTCCTTTTTTATTTATATAAAAACACTGAAATGATTTGTATACGAGTTGCTTGAAATGAACTTTGTTAGTGTTTATTTTTCGAACAGCTGATTGCTTAATTGCTAGCATACTATTCTCTCAAAAGCGCTCTCATTTGCCGACCAAAGTAGAGTAAAGAAACATATCTAATATAAAAGAAAGGCATGACTTTAAATCATGGTATAAATGTTAACTTTATTAATGCATTATTACAAACAATATCTCGTGAAATAGGCCTTAAAAAATCGTTTGTGCATAAAAGTACCACTTACATACATTCAATATTTATCGTAAAAACTTTTTCCATAAAAATTAATTTTTAACGTCATGGAATTAATTAAGTGCGCAACTGGTTTTTAACACTATGATTTATCATTTTAGCATATAAACATTGGTAGTTAATACATTTCAACGAGCCTGCCAGTGTATATAAATATAAAGTTAACATGACTTTTAAACCGGATATTCAAAAGCTGTAACTTGTAATGACAGCGAGGCAAACTAGACGAATAGTAAATTTGCCAGACCATCAAAATTTATAAAAGCAAATATTGATTTACTACATTTTTCATTTTGTAAACATATTTTTTTTTTAACTCGTTTCTATCACCTTACCTAATAGCCTATTTACACCAAAGCGAAATCTGCTCATTCGAGATTTCAAACCAAATCCAGTAGATTTTGAGAAGATTTCCCATACAAAATGAAATCTACTTTATGAGGAGATTTCGACGAAATCTCCTGAAATCTACTCAGTACTAAGCGATGCAACTGTGATTTCTTGCAAAAAGTACTTAAAAATACTACGCTGCAACAAAAATTGCACTATAATGCGGTGTATGCAGTCTCTGGGTATAAAAAATTTAATGCTGTGGTCTTTGATAATATTGTATTGTCAAACCCGCACGAATAAATTATTTTTGAGCAAATGCAATCTTGCTAGATGTCAAAAAACGGTGGTGTAAACGATATAGATTTCGTTGTAGATTTCAATTCAAATCTACTAGATTTTGAGTTGGTGTAAATGCGCTATTATCTTAAGTTTTGGCAAATCCCGGTATTACTCAAATTCTTTTATTAAATTTTCATTGGAAATATTGTACATGTACATATGTATAATTGCCAAGAACAACTACTTACATACGATCATATACAACAGATATTAATAATAAATAATAAATATTTGCAATATTGGGAACAGCTGTAAAATTAAAAGCAATGTAAAATTTTCAATAGATTTTTATAGCACATATTTATAATATTAAAAGTCAAACAACAATTGCATGTTCTGTTTACAATTTTGCTTTTAACTAATTTTTAAACAAAATCTTTTTTCGAATATACAAATTTTCTGATTATATTTTCAGTTTCATATGCATGTAAACAAAAAACAGCTGATTATTCAATTCTAGTCCAAACTTACCCAAAGAAAAAGTTCGGGCTAATTTGTACAGGAAATGAAAAAAATTACTCTCTCATTTTCTCTCAAAATTGCACAAAAATTGTTACGTGGAACGCTTTTGAACTAGTTCGGACTGTTTCGTTATTCACGTGGAACACACGTAAAAGCGTTAAAGTTGTGCCATGAACAGTATTGTGCACTAACCTGTTGAATTAAAATCACTAAACAGATATAATAAAAAGTGATTAAGTCGCTAAATTAGTCAGAAAGTATCTAAAATGTGATTACTAATGGACGCAAAAATTGAGTAATATTTGTTTTGAAGCGAACTTTACTGAGAGACCGTAAAGTTTTTTCTCTTACGCTCTGTCAACATTGGATTTACCAATTGCAAAGCGTTAACACCGCGCTATTTGGGTTGGTCTCATACATTTTGTATGTGCATGAGGAGTTTTGACAGATAAATTGAGCTTGACGCGCTAATTTAGGTTGCACAGTAACGCTATTATTTAAGTTACTTACAGCCATACCTAAACGAAAGCGGCAAGCGTTTTCTTGCTGTCAAAATTTGTCATGCCTATACAAATTGTATGAAGCAAACCGAAATACCACCGCGTTGCCGCTGAGCGGTTAGAAATTCCGATTTGACAAAGCGGCAAGAGATGATGAGTCCTTTCTTTTTTGTAAATTTTTTTGTTAGAAACAATAGTGATGCGTAATTTTTCGAGCAAAATTTTCGTACCAAAAGTATTACACATGTATATGTTTTAAAAGCGCTACCACGGTAAGATTGTGTTCTTCTGTATAGAAATATATTATTTAAAAAAAAAAAAACTAGATTTGAATTAAAAAATCTGTAGTGTGCATTAAATTTACTTGCCCGTGTGTTTTTCTAGCATATATACACAGATTTTTACCGGATAAACAAAAAACAAATACATACATACATATATGAGTGTTGTTTTCTTTCTTGAAAAATTTGAGTTCTTGATCCTATTTGCTTTGAATAAAATTAAAATTTTTTATAAATAGCTTGTTTTCTATGTTTCCCAGCTGTCTTTGTGTCAATAATTATTTAGATTGTTGGGATATAAAGTTGAAATGTCGACATATAGACAGCTGCGAAACATATAATTTTTTTCATTGGTATCAATATTACAGACTAATATAGCGAATAAGACTCAATTGTTAACATTTTTATATAGGCTTATGTTCCAGTTTACGCGCAGAGGCCGAAATTGAAAAATAACAAGAAAATATTAAGTGAAAAAGCTAGCGGAAACGCTTAGTTTCCGACTTATGGATCTCTGAAGTTTCGATGTACTTACACACAAAATTGCGATTTTTCACTACATTTCCAAACTTAAGTTTTTTTGGTATCATTTAAAAAAAGCCTTCCAATAGGCATTTTTGGATATTTTTATACCCTTCACAAAAATGTAAAGGGTATACTTATATAAGTTTGTGATTCCGTTTGTAATTTCTACAACTTTCATTTCCGACCATATAAAGTATATACATATGTATATTCTGAATCAGAATGAATGGAAAAGTCGACCATAACACTTAAAAACTTTTTTCTTTCACCATTCTTTTACCCCATCGATTCATGGGTTTGCTATTGAAGTTCAGTAATATCGATTCACGTATAGCTGAGATATATTGAAAATTCCGAAAAAAGCCATTTTTTTGCAATTTTGTATGAAATTTAAAAAAACAAGTAAGAGTGTAGTATATTCGGCTAGGCCCAATCTAAAATACCCTTCACGATAGTCACGTATATGTATAGTATATTTAAAAATGTGACCTAAATATGCTCGGTTATATATGAACCGATATCGGAATTTTCTATTTTCTGTATTTTAGTAACCTTCTTTTATAACTAGAATTGTTTTTCAGCAAAAAAAAAAAAATGTTATTGGATAAATCGGTTCAGGCTATATCTCGGGTATATATGGACCGATATCGGAAATTTTAATTTTTCATAATTATATAAAATTATTTCATTACCAAAACTACTTTTGACCACAAAAAAGTTGTTTAAGAAACAAGAAAAACCCGGTCTAGGGTATATCTCGGGTATATATGGACCGATATCGGTAATTTCCACTTTCCATATTTTTATAACCTTATATAGGGTGTTTTTTTTAAGCCCGATAGAACTTGAAATTGTAAAAAATAACACAAAAAATTAAATTGTAATCAAAATTTTTTTTTATTCGAAAGATCAATACGTGACATTAACATTTGAAAATGATTTCGGGCATATGGGCACCGCGGCTGTTCTTGACGAAGCGCATTCTGGACGTCCAATTTTGGGCCACTTTTTCGAGCACTGCTGGCCGTATGTCACGAACAACACGAACAATGCTGGCCTCCAAGGCGTCAATTGTTGCTGGTTTATCAGCATAAACCAGTGACTTCACGTAGCCCCACAGGAAATAATCGAGAGGTGTCAAATCGCACGACCTTGGAGGCCAATTGACAGGTCCATTTCTCGAAATCAACTTATCGCCAAATTTTGATTTCAGTAAGTCGATGGTTGCGTTCGCCGTATGGCACGTAGCGCCATCCTGTTGAAACCACATCTCCTCAGGATCAATGTCATCCATATTTTCAAACAAAAAATCATTGATCATGGTGCGGTAACGATCTCCATTGACCGTAACGCGAGCTCCGGCCTCATTTTTGAAGAAATAAGGTCCGATGATGTCACCAGCATGAAAACCGCACCAAACAGTGCATTTTTCTGGATGTAATGGAGTCTGTAGGGTCTCTTGTGGATTGGTCTCACTCCATATGCGGCAATTTTGCTTATTAACAAACCCGTTAAGCCAAAAATGCGCCTCATCGCTGAACACAATTTTGCGATAAAACAACGGGTCATAATTTATAATAATTCATGGATAATTTCGTAGCGTTGTTCAAGCGTGAGTCTATTCATGATGATTTGTCAGAGTATACTGAAACAAATAAAAAAAATGTTTCATCAAAATTTAATTTTTTGTGTTACTTTTTACAATTTAAAGTTCTATCTAGCTTAAAAAAACACCCTATATTATTACCAGAACTGATTTTAAGTAAAAAAAAAGTTGTTTAAGTTCGCTTACGCTACATTTTCATTAAAAACCCGTTCTTAAGTTATGTCTGGGGTATATGTGGACCGATATAAGAAATTTCCATTTTCCCTATTTATGTAACCTGATTTTATTACCAGAACTGCTTTTAAGCAAAAAAAAAAGTTGTTTAAGTTCGCTTACGCGACATTTTCATGAAAAACCCGGCTTAGGCTATATCTCAGGTATATATGGACCGATATCGGAAATTTTCACTTTGCATATTTACATAACCTTATTTCATTACCAGAACTGCGTTTGAGCACAAAAAAGTTGTTTAAGTTCGCTTACGCGATATTTTCATAAAGAACCTGGTTTAGGCTATATCTCGAGTATATATGGACCGATATCGGAAATTTTCATTTTCTATAATTACATAAAATTATTTCCTTATCAAAACTGCTTTTGAGCACAAAACAGTTGTTTAAGTTCGCTTACGCGATATTTTCATGAATAACCCGGCTTAGGCTATATCTCGGGTATATATGGACCGATATCTGAAAAAAATTTTGTTGCGTTTTAGTCACCATGCTTAATGAGTGTGTGGAATTTGAAGCAAAGCAAACAATTTTTTTTCAAAAATTTCCATACAAAACTGCAAGAAAAATGGCTTTTTTCCGAATTTTGAATATATCTCAGCTATACGTGGACCGATATTACTGAATTTCAATAGCAAACCCATGAATCGATGAGGCAAAAGAATGGTGAAAGAAAAAAGTTTCTAAGTCTAATGGTTTTCTCAGAAACGGTATTTCAACAGCAGACAGACGGACATCGCTTAATCGACTTTTCCACTAATTCCACTAATTGACGATTTTATTTGTACGTCTCCTTTTAAACGATAAAAACACTACACTCACACATATGCACTGATTGACGTGTTTTTTTATCGTCTCAGAGCCCTTAAGTGCTAAATTAGAGCATAGATCAACTCTAATTTAGGTTGGAGTGGTAAAAATACTTTAGTGATTTCGAGTATGTACTTATGTTTGTATTGAGAAAGCACCTGACTAGCAAGCAAGGAAACTTAAATTATTTCGTGTGATATGCAGCCTTTCTTTTACTTTGACGCGTAAAATTTGTATAAAGTAATTAAAAATTATTTTTTTCCGAATGTTCCTTTGTTTTAGTTCCTTGGCATATATATATATTTTTTTTTTATCCTCAGTAGTGAACAATTCTCTAATATTCTTGTTTGTGCATCATTATTTAAATTTAAATATATAAAAAATATTTCCTTTTTCAAAAAATATGCAGTATTTACTTTCATTTGAAATTCACAGTATATACGCATGTTAATATACAGTTTGTAAAAAAAGTATTTTCATAACAGAATTGTTTTTTAAGAATTTCAATTTAAATCTGTCTTTTTTATTATGATGGAGTTCTTCGAACGCAAGTAGAGTATGATGCTAAGAATAAACAAACTGCTTTTAAATGCGTCGAAACCATACTTATTTAAATGCGTTTTAAACCATACTTATCAAGAAGTGAAGAGCAAACCACTATCCTTATTGATGGTAAATATATTATGGAATCAGATAGTGTAAAATACCTTGGTGTTATGTTAAATCGTAATTTGTCATGGGAAAATCACTTGAATTATCTTAAAGGGGAAATCGCTTCAGCAATAGGAATGTTGCGAAAGTTCAAAAACAAACTCAACATTAATGCTAAACTGCTAATAAGATCTGCAAAGACTGTACTTCCGATTAGAGGGCTGTATAAGCAACAAATATATGTTCAAATGCGTAAATCATATTGGTACGCGTACCCTACATTTTGATCGTATTTTATCAAATACACAAAGAAATACGCGACTTGCTATGAGTTTAAGTACTGTTCGCTGTCGCCTTGAAATCAC
Organism: Thecocarcelia acutangulata; assembly: GCA_914767995.1. Lineage (NCBI taxonomy): Eukaryota > Metazoa > Arthropoda > Insecta > Diptera > Tachinidae > Thecocarcelia > Thecocarcelia acutangulata. Next base: position 507,677 of record OU612099.1, on the reverse strand, counting down.
AAAACAACGAATCTCGTTTGCTGGTCCAAAAGAGTACAATCAACTTCCAAACCGAATAAAAACCAACTTGGCGTTGTCGACATTTAAAAATAATCTAAAACACTTTTTGTTGGAAGATATAGAAAGACTTCTTGCATTCAATTAATCGTGTTTCGATTTATTACGTTATATTTATCATTTTCATGACTTTCATTTTTATAAACACATGTAAATATACATATGTATATACATTTATTATTATTTTTTTTTTTTTCTTTTTATTATTTTTAATTCTTTTTATTTTTCTTTTATTTGTATTACATAAAATAAAAGCTCACGAATAGTATAGTTGTCGTAATGCCTCTCTAAAGTCATTACCGGCGCAGGGGCCTGATACTCCAGCACAAAGTTCTGATTTAAACTCAACAGAAAATTTGTGGATCCACTGAAAGGCAAAATTCGGGAGAAGGTCTCCAAAAAACTAAACTCAGTTAATAACATTTATCGAAGAAGAGTAGGATAAAATACCACAAGAATATGAGGTACCAATATTAGTCCAATCAATGCGTAGACAGTCACAAGCTGTAATTGATACTAAAGGTAGCCACACTAAGTATGAGTAGCCAAAAAAATGCTTTCTTTTATTTTTATTTTTTTTATCTGGGACCAGTACTCAGGGGATGGCCCCGAATATGCAGTGCATTGTATTGGAACTACGAAAATAGGCTATAATGAGGAGGACAGAAGGAGTAGTGTTCGTGGAGTTTTAACAATAACAACATGAAAGATTAAAACAAACTCTATAGCAGCATTGAAAATATTTATTTTACACTATACAAACTGGGCTATTATGTTTAGGTAACGATTATTACTTTGTTATTCAAATTAATGTTGATTTTTTTCTGCTTTTGAGAAACCGTGCTTATCTCCATTTAAGAGTATGTAAATAAAAAAAAAAAATTAATTTTACTTAAACCAAAAGTTTTTCTGAGTGTTTAGTTTTCTTTAGCGTTGAAAAGACTTTTTTTACAAACTGTAGCCGATTTTGAAAAACCAAAAACTGTGATTTCAAGATCATTATTTAGTATTACTAAATTAATAAATTCTCTTGTGAATTATGGATTAATAAGGAATTTTATCCACAATAAATTATAAAATAACTAGTGAACAAAATTGTTAAACAATATTGCCTACATATGTATTCGCAAGAGAACATATTTATTTAGTCTTATAGAAAAGGTAATTTAAGAAATTACTCTTAGAATTTTACATATAAACATGTCCGTTTAAATACATACATATGTACATACTTACTTTTATTTGTTTTCAATATAAAATATATATTTGTACGATTTCTAATTTCTATATAGATAACACAGCACTGCGCTTCACTTAATTTAATATATAAATCGAACTAATATTGAACAACCATAAATCATTTATTTAGTTTTCAATAAATATTTTTTATTACTAATTCAAATACATTTTATGTTAGCGACAGACACGCTTTGTGCACGAATGCACACACCACCACCGATCACGTCAAAACACTATGAAAAGAGGGCCAGTTTTTTTGTTTTCTCTCTTTTTATTTTATTTTACAAAAATGATATGATCAGTTTTTGTTTATCTAAAAGCAATATCAACAACCAAAACCAAAATTTGTAAATATAGTTTTTGACAGACAAATATATAATATATTTCTTAACATTAAGATTTCTAAAGAAATAATTTATAGAAACATATTAAATACTCGTAGCGAACAAAATCCATAAACATGTTTCCTTTGTAAACAAGCAAATTGTGAGACAAAATTATCTATTTTATTGATGTTGGGACATCAGAGACATTTTTGTAACGGCGGCACACATTGTACAGTTGTATATCGACAACGGCCGACATTTCGCTTTCAGTTGTGGTGGTAATCAGCGTTTTCTCCCTTGAAAACTTTCAGAGTGACACAAAATGGTAATTTTAAAAACGGGCCAAAGGTTTTGATAATAAAAATATATTTTAATTTTCATAAAAGGCAAAGAATTAATAACAATCATAAAAAGTATTTACATACGTAAGAATAACTATCAATAACCCTCCTTGCCATATATGAGAATTTGTTGACGACTTAAGATCTCTTTTTGACGATTTTGTTAGGTCGCATTTTTACTTTCTTTTCGAAGTTAATTTATTAACTATTCTCTTTCATTGATAGAAATATAGAATTTAAATATTAGTTGGCAAAATTAGTTATCTAAGGCCTACGGCCATGGCCTGATATACAAGTAGTCTCTAATCAGGGCTATCAGAAAAAAAGATATGGAAAAAATCTTTAAAATTCCGACTATTTTTAAAAATATCGTCATTTTAGTTTTAAACGAGGGCGGTTCGGAAACTTCTTAGCCTATCAATGAAAGAGAATAGTTAGTTTTTCAAAAATATTTTTATTTTTCAATATAATCTCCTGAAACTTCAATGCATGGCGAATATAATACTCATACCAGGTTCATGGCTAATGGAGGACCCCCAGTTATTGTAGATGAGTAAATGGTGCTGCTGATGATAGCTTTTATTTGATAACAATAGTGACTAACACGGTGCATTAACGTCTACAAGGTGGCAGCGCTATGGCACGTGACAGTTTTTTGTTACTCGCAATATAGTAAGCTATTTACGTTAAATATATTGTTTACATTTTTGAAAGTGGGTTATTCTGAATTAAAAATTATTTTGTAAACATAAAAATAATTCAAATAAATAATTATAAACAGCTTGTTTTCTATGTTTTCCAGCTGTCTATATGTCGACATTTCATAGGAGCTACCCTAATCATCAGTAATCTTTAGAGTTTTTTGAAAGATGTTCCCAAACATTCAACATTATATCTCAACTATTTAGATTATTGAAATATAGACAGCTGGGCAACATAGAAAACAAGCTGTTTATAATTTTTTGATTGGTGTCAATGTTAGAAGCTAGTATAGTGAATAAAACTCAATTGTTTTGATTCAAATAAAAATAATTTATAATTGTGAAATGGTACTTTCATAGTTTTTTAATTGTAATAAGAGTTACAAATATTTTAACAAGCAAAGTTGGTCACATGCCTTTTTGTTGTATTGTTGTAATTTTGCTCTAGTGCTACCACATTGTAGACGTTTATGCACCCTGTACTGAACTGTGCATTTTTCTAACTGCAATAATGGTTGTTCGAGAATATTTTCGAAGCATGTACTTTATTCATGCTGAACTTTTACTTATGAGGCCCACGCTACCTTGCAGCTGTTAATGCACCTTGCTGACTAACACGTCGTGTTAAAAGTAGTCATTATATATTTATTATTAAACGGCATTTGCGACAGCTTAATTTGAACAATCCACGCTCAATAATCGCGAGTTTTTAATAAATAAGATCAGGTTTGTTTAAGTTCATTTGAACAGATTTATATGCTCTTATAAATATCTATTGATTGTAAATCAACAGAAGGAAAAAAGGGGAATCCCAATATAAACATGTCTTCGCGAATGCTGACATAAGTATCTGGACTTTAGAAAATTTTTGCGGAAATTAAGTTTTTGTAACAGGTCCGGCTTTTATCAGTCACTGTACAACTAAATTTGGAAGGAAATTTTATTGAATTATATTTTTTGCTTTAAAAATTTGTTTTTATCTTTTCGTTTTGTAAAAAATAGTCATCGGTTTGTAATAATTAACAAAATTTATTATCGTTTAGCACAAAAATATCTTAAAATCTTTTTCCTAATATTAGGATATTTTCTTTTTTTGGTAAATGACGATTTTTGAATAAGATTTCTGGCATCACTGATTCCGCGTTTGTAAAAAGGGGCTAAAAGTATCACGAATTTGTCATAAAATGGTACAAAAGATTATTTTTAAAAAAGTTTAATAAAAAGAGTCATAGACATCAAAAAGAACCAATTTGACACTTTAGTTTAACAAAAGCAAAGCTGGCGGTAACTTACATATGTCCAAGAAACCGGAGATACAGCCGCTTTTTATAAAAGAGATTCGAAATTACAAAAAAAAAAGTGTTCTATAGCAACCAACAACCAATTTGAAATCACTTTTGGGCTGCTTTTTATTTCTTAACTCATTCAAAATTCATCCAATGAAAAATTAATGTTTTTTATGTACAAAATTTTCCGCTAAATTGATTATACAAAAATGCAGCTATTAAACGGGCAATTAATTGAGCAGCGCAATTAATAAAACAAACAAACAAACAAACAATAGAGTACAATGATGTGTGTAGTATGTTCATACGCACAATTTTAATTTTCTTTTATTATATGCATTTTCAAAATGTTATTGGCTTGATTTATATTTAACATCTGCAGCGAGTAAGTTTTTTCTTAATGTGTGAAGTTCGCTGTCGAGTGTAGAATATATGCGTCAGGACAAGGTCAAGTTCCCTTTTTGAACTCTCATCATGCTCTCATTTATATTTCTTTGTGTAGTGGCAGTAGTGCCTGCACTAAGCGATCCAATTTTTGCAGGCCAAAAGGATCGAGCAAGGCGATACGCCAGTGACCTTTCTCAAATGATTTGCAAGAATTGGGGGTTGTGTTCCAAGTAACCTCAATAGCCTCGCTAATTACTTAGTACGTTGGCTTGAAAAAAAATGAAACAACCGGTAGATGTTTCCTTTTTATTTGCCATCCATTGAATGAATAAAATTATTGCAAACAGGAGCTTACTTGAAGTTTTGAAAATAATAAGTCGTCTAGAATATAATGTAAATTAGAGAGAGTAATGTTCAATACCCCAGCGGCCAAAGTTTCGCTTACAGAAGCGGTGATCCGATGCACACTTGTAAATCAGTAATGCACACCATCTCATACACGAACCTAGTATACTCTTTCATATACATTGCCGCATTTGCAGAGTGAACGCCTACCACCTGCACACAAAGTAAGCCAGTTAGTGAGGTGTTCATTCAACAAAAGCTCATTACTTCCTAACATACATCGTAAGTTAGCAGTAGGTAGCTCGGATACAATCTCGCATACATTGTAAGCCTGCAGTAGGCAGCTCCCACGTACTACGCACTGCAGTTTTTTGGGAATATTCCATTAAATAAATTTGTTCTGTTTTTTTGTTTACTGCATTCTTTTCTTTTTCACTAAATGTTTTATCTTTCTTGTACCTTTTTTATAAGGTTTTCTTACCTTTAGCACTGATTTTGTTAATCCAGGTGTCCTGACAAAGACGGCGAACGTTTGAATTACATCGAATAAATAAAATACGTTCATATAAATGTGATAAAAAAGATGAACGTAATTAATTTTTGGGAACTCCATATACTACTGCCAAACACTTTCATTGATCACAAAGTGTTGCACACATCATTAATCATGATAAAAAGTGATATTTAACAGAGATATTGGAATGAGAGTTAAACTGTTGTCTATTACAAAGAGCAATATTTAATATTAATGATTATGATAAAATACAATGAGAGTGATATTTAACAGAGATGTTTATACTCAAATTCATCGATATGTAATAGTCCATTCCCACTGGTATAAGGGACTAGCTCCGAACGTGTAGATTCGCTAGCTAATTTTGCACTACCGCTAGCCCAGCTACAATCTACCACACATATATTTGAGTGGCGAATTTAACACGGGCTTGTCATTGGAGGTGGCGATTGACCCGTCTCTGCTTTACCTTTAGCCAGCTAAGGGCATAAAGTACCAGACCTGAGGTGCAATCCTAATGCTAGTCACTAGTACCCATCGAAAGAACTAGCCCCAGAAAACACATTCGCTTGTGAGTTCTATTAAAATAATTAAGTTTTGTAACAAACAAATTACATAAAAATTTTTTATTCGAAATTTTTAAAACAAAACAAAGTATTTTAGTTAAAACGATTATAAACAAAAAATATTTCAAAAATATATGTATATAGTACATATAAAAAAAACTCACAGCCAGTTCGCCGATGTCGCAAGGATAACTTCATTGGCACTCTAGGCGAAAGAAATTTGATTTGGGTTTTTTTCTAACTTTATTCTGTGCGAACGATGTGTCAAAATTCAATTAAAATATTTACATAAGTTCATGCAAACGAATGATAGTGATATAGACGAACCCAAAATGATTCGAATGTGAGTGACTAGCTTTCTTTCGCATACATTTGCATTCGATATCGTCGAACAGGCTGTCAATTTAGTTTCCGGTATTGGTTATTCGAGTTTCAGTATTTCGTTACTCCATTTTATTTATTTTTCATCAGATTTTTTCTGAAGAAAGTACACAAGGAAGAATCGAAATTTTTAATAAATACATTAGCATAAATTGCTTACAAACCTGAACTGACACCAAGCTCGAACAAATAGTAGAAATTAGCTTAAAAAAAAAGTAAAATAATCATCATTAAAAATAATTTAATTTTTAGTTGTAGCTGCACCCAATTGCTTAGTCGTTATTATTTTCAGACAGAACACACCTACCACTTCGCTAGCCACATTTGGCTCACTTATTCGAAGTTGAAGTCAGTCAAACCAAAAACTGTTCAAACATGCCGGCTTCAGAAGTCTTCGTAGCGTATAACTTTTCGTTTTTTGTCTCTAGCTTACTTGCTGTTTAAATATCTATCTGTTAAAGTCGGCGTACACGTAGTGATGTTAGAGTTATAACTTTTCATAGTTAAACAATAAAAATGGCGAAAAGCAACTACAAATAGCAGGCTGTTGTCAATTTAAGTTATAACAGAGTTTCCAAATGAAATGTTTTAACAACCAAGTTATAACTTTAACCAAACTTGACATGAGCGGTCCACATTTAACTTTAACTTGAAGTTAGAGTTATAGTTAGTGTTTTCAAGTCAGGTGGAGACCGCACTTTAACTGCGACTGCTGGCATGTTTGAAATCAAAAGTCGAAGCAACAGTTTATGTTTGAATAGCAAAAAAATGAGAAGTCGAAGAAAAAGCACAATCTTACAACTTTTGCTTCTTTGACTGCAGTTTTTTAAACACTGACGATGCACTGAGAAATCGTAAGTAACAAAAAGTATGTCATGTTTTGAAAAAAAACGGACGCAGACAGTTGGTCATAACGCAGCACGCTTTATATTTGTGATTAACGAAAGCATGGTCTATTAAGCTGCTACAAGTAGTATGAAAGTGAGTGGGATAAGTCGTATTAACGGAATAGAGATCAAGAACATTCATTGATTCGGGTAGAGGATTGTCACTCATATTGAGAAATTTGGTGGCGCATCCAGTAAAGAAATGTGGACCACTCTTAAACACCCTAAATATTCTAGCAGCGCTGAAATAGTTGGCATTGATGTAAATGCAATAAATAATGCTTTTGTTTCTGGCGGTAGAAGAGATTGAAACGACTCTAATGATATTGATCTTTTTGATGAAGAATTCGGAGGATTCTCTTTTAGTAATATAAATGCGGATGAACTGCACGTTGCAATATTCAAGGTTAAATCCAATGCCATTGGCATTGATGAAATTCCTATTAAGTTTGTGAAACGAATTTTATCTTTAATCTTGGACCCGGTATTATATCTTTTTAATTATATTATCACTTCTTCATCATATCCTAATGGATGGAAACTCGCTCGCGTGGTTCCCATACCCAAAGATAACCGCAAAACTGGTTTTCGTCCAAGGTTATGGAATATGTTCTAAAAGAACAAATCTTAGATCATGTGTACAAACAGAATTTATTAAACATGCATCAGTATGCTTATAGAGAATATCACAATACTTCAGGGATGCTTTTGGGCATAACCGAGACTATAATAGATTGTCTATATCAGAAGAAAAGTTGTGTAATGGTATCACTTGACCTTTCTAAAGTATTCGATCGTCTTGATCATAAAATTTTAATAAAGAAATTAAAAGAGATTTTTAATAATATTATTAATAGATTGTTCGACCTTTATAATTGTTAAATAAAAATGTCAGGAATTTTTTTTCTCGAGCTTGACCTCAAGCTCGAAAAATTCCAATATAATTTATCCGGAAATTAAAGTTTGTGAAAATCGAGTTGACTTTGTTCATTCAATTAAGTGTTTAGGGTTTATGACTGTTTAAATTTCTGTGAGCATATTGACTTGGTATCGTCTAAAGTTACGTTAAGTCTGAGAAAGCTATGTGGTCTATATTTGCCCATAGAAGTTAAAAAAAAATTAGGTCATGCCTTACTTATGTCACATATCAATTATGGCTTTGAAGTATACTCTGGTACGTTTGGCTACAATCTTATCAAATTAGAACGCATTCTAAAAAAAGAATAGTAAATTTTGTATATAATATAAAATACCGTGATCACTTCTCAGCAGCTGTAAAGGACTTTTTACAATTTTACCCAATTTTTACAATTTCGTGGTTTAACTATCTTTCACAAAATTATTTGCAGGACAAACCAAACGGTTGTTTTTTGTGGATGCATTGGTAGCTCTTGCAATGCTTCTGGCTGCTCTTCACTCCAAATACGGCAGTTTTGCTTGTTCACGTATCCATTCAACCAGAAATGAGCCTCGTCCCTGAACACAATTCTTCGATAAAAAACTTTCTTAACAGAGCACGTATTTTGGTAATAAAATTCAATAATTTGCAAGCGTTGTTCGTTTGTAAGACGATTCATGATTAAATTATAGACCAAACTGAAGATGTTTGACAGTGACACAAGATACAAAACGTGCGTGAGCTGTCAAAACTAGTGTTGCCAAAAAGATAATAGCAAAAAAATCACTCGTTATTTATATGCCAAGTTTAATTTCCCTAGATACACTACTTATCCTCAGGTCACTGTTCCAAGCATCCGTATTTCTTTGTCTGAGCGATCCTTTCACGTGAAAATAACGAGAATCTGGAACTCACTACCAAGTAATTTGCAAAACTTTATGCTAACGGATTCTGTAGTTGTCACATGAAGGGCTTCACATTTCTTGTTTTTTGGATGTGGAATGGGAGATCGTTCCAGAGTCGAATTGCATTTATATAAAAATGCCTTTCTGATATAAGTTTTTATATCGAAGAGTTAATTTTATTACCTCTACTAGATCTGGAAAATTCTATGCGTCTATAAAGGTAGTAAGGAGTTTTAGTGTAGATTATCTTATGTAAAAAAAACTAATCCTCGGCATTTTAAAAGGTAAAGTTGAAAAGATAAATGCGATATTCTGCTGTTTCTGCTACAACCATAAACATATCTGGCAATGTTATTGTATGTGACATTTAATTTATTCTTTGATAATACATCACAACTTGAATATAGCTCACAGCCATGCAATAGGGGAGGCAGTAAGTATGTTTTCGCTAGCATTTTTCTAGTGGCAATGGGCGTAAAATATTGAGTTAACCATAAATTTCTCAACATGCCGTATACTCTACTGCATATAGTACTGATATGGTTGGTCCAGGTAAGGCTGTTATTGAAAGTAATTCCTAGTTTCTAGCACTATCGATAAGATCTATTGTCGAATTTCCAATAATAATTGTGCCTTGGATTTGCTCGCGTTCAGACACAAGCCATTTGTGGATGCCCATTGGAAGACTTTATAGAGATCATCGTTTAACTTAGCAATGCAGTCAGCGATGTGTATCAGTTTATAACTTAAGTATATTAGTATGTCACCAGCATACATTTGCACATTACAATTTGTTATTTTCTTTGGTAAGTCGTTAGAATATACTGAGTATAACAGAGGTCCAAGTATTAAACCTTGCGGTACTCCGCTTGGCATCATACATTTATTTGATTTCCTCTGGTCCAAGCAAACCATTTGACTCCTATCACTTAGGTACGATTCAATGAGATTGACAGAAGTGTCAGAAAAGTAGCACATGTACCTAAGTTTTTGCTATAGAACTGTGTGGTCAACGGTGTCAAATGCCTTGAGGCCTAACCATAATGTGCATAGACTGACTCAAGCCACCTTACGCATCTGTGTGAATGCATGTAATCAAATGTGTATAACTATAATGTACTTAATGAAACGTTTCGTTAAGTTTCGTCTAATGTCAGTTGCTTAAGCAAAGTAGGAAACTGAACGCATCTTCTGTACGGAATCATTTGTTTTCAGAAGTTTGTGTGTGTGTTTACAAAAATTATTAAAATAAAGAAAATTTAAGCAAACACATTTGTATTTAATTTAACAGAAATGTGTTTTAGATTTTTTCAATTTTTAATTACACAAATTATTACAAAACTGTTTTTACTTTTTGTTTGGAAATTATTGCATACAAATACTTTGTTGTCATTTTTAGTACTTTTGTATACAATCTACTCGGAAAAGACACAATTATTACGAAGCTGTGCAGCAATGGGTTTAAAATCATTAAGTTCATAAAAGTACATTATGGACAACTAAAAGTCGTTTTTTATTCACATATGCATTACGTTTAATTTTGGTAATTATGGTTAGGCCTTTGGAATGGTCCAGGAGAACTAAAATTGAGACTAAGTTATCATCAATATTGGAACGTAGTTGTTCTGCAACATCAACAAGAGTGGTGATGCAACTGTGCTTAGTTCTGAGTCCCGATTGTCGATCTGAGAGTATATTATTATGATATAAATACTTCGTCATTTGGGCATGTATTATTCTCTCAGCAATTCTTCATAAAAAGGGCAGTGTCGCTATGGGACGGTATCTATTGTCCGGCTTAGGAATGGGTACTAGTTTTGCACATTTCCTAATTGAAGGGAATGTTGACGTTGTAATTACGTTATTGATTATATGCGTAATATGCGGGAGAATAAATGGCAATAGGAGTTTAACAAACTTAGGGTGAACTTCATCAGCTGCAATTGCATTCGATATTATTCTTAAACTGGCTTTGAGTATCTCTTTCTCTGAAGCATGAATTAGTCGAAAGCTCACAGGATACTGCTCAACATTGTTGAAGCTTTCGAACGAGTTATAAATGTTTTGGTTTGAAGACGGCATTGGTATATGGGCCACATTTAGTTCATCAACATCTATATTCCGGCATGTTCCAGAAAAGTAGAAGGAATGAAAATAAAAAATGATTTGAAAAGTTAACTTTTCATTTTTGTTGTTCTGAAAAAGTAGTTGTTGTTTTAGCCAACGTGAAAACCTCAAGAAAATACTTTTTAATAGCGTTCAGTTATCTATTTATATTTATTTTAAACAATTATATTTTATAAAATAAACATTAATAAATTTCTGTTGATTTAACGAGCGCTTTAAAATTTAATATTTTTTGGCTACCACGTTAACTGTCTTAATTCAGACTGAGCTCTGACTTCATCTTCAGTTATTTTCTTTATACATAGTACATGCCAATGTGTTTCAATATCAAGCACAAAAAGTTTTATTGCATTTGTATATGCACGTTTATGTATATGCATTTAAAGAATGCAAGCAAAAAATATTTGTTCAAAGCGACCGTTAATCCACTTCAATAAAAAATTGTAAAAGGTATATAAAATTATAAGCAGAGAAATATGTATGTACATTTAATTATTTGTGTAATTAATTGTAAGTAACTTCACTATGATTCCCAGTAGGAAATTTAATAAGTACAAAATTTTCTATATAAAGAATTATGAGAATAATCGGCGGCAACAGTAGTAGTTTGTGTGTTTCATTCTTGTGCAGTAACTAGTACTGACACGAACCATGTTTTCAATTTTATTTGATTTTTTTTATACAAACTAGTACTGAAAAGAACCATATTTTCAATTTCAGAAAGAAGAACCGTTGTACTGGCTGTTATTATTATACCCTTCACAAAAATGTTGAGTATATATAAGCTTGTGATTCCGTTTGTTATTTCTACAATTTTAATTTCCGACCATATAAAGTATACACCGGTTTTTTAATAAAAATGTCGCATAAGCGAACTTAAACAACTTTTTTTACTTTAAATCAGTTCTGGAGGCTTATTCTGAATTGCGATGCGAAAGATATTTTGTATTCTGTAAGTCTTTCGCATTCGCAACTAATTTCGAAATGTGGCAATACTCTTCCAAAGTAAATACATAAACCTCAAATTTATTTCTTATACGACAAGTTTTACAAGTTCAAAAAATGTTTGGTGGCTTTGAGTATAAAAAATAAATAGTTTAATTAAAAAAAATTGAGAACAACTGAGTTTTATTCGCCATATCAGCCTTTAATATTGATATCAATCAAAAAATAAACAGACGTGTGTAGAAGAAAAGCTCAAAATTCTCAATAATTTATTTAGATTGTTATATAAATATAAAGGATATAAAGTTGCATGTTTGATTAGGGTAGCTCCTGTGTAATGTGGAAATAACACAGCTGAGAAACGTAAAAAACATGGTAAAAAAAATTGTCATTTTCAAAAATTAACTGTGTTGCACTATAGTGTGATGACGAACATGGAAATAAAAAAAATGAGAGAATAGACAGAAGATTGCCTAGAAGCAAATCCGACATTCTAAATTTGAGTGAAAAAAGTTATTTTATTTTGTCTGACGAGTATTTGGTGTTTTTAAGTGGCCTTTAGCCAAATCACTATGCTTTTTCATGAATTCCATTATTACTTCGTACTGTCGCATCTTAGTAGTCTTGTTGTTAGTTTCCCTGAGTAAAATTTCATTATTAAAAGCAATTAATCTATCAGCTACCACAATAAGTTATTATTTGGTTTAATAATTTTTTGTGTTATTTTAACAAATCAAATAGGTGAATAAACAAAAAATAACATAATACTTCCATTTTCATGCTTTGCTAATGCTGTGTTGCTATCGAAAGAATTTTGCGAGTATGACCTTTTCGCATTTTAAATGCGAATAAAAAAGTACTGTGCGAACATCGCAATAGAGAATAGCAACTCTTCGCATATATGCATATTCGAGTAGCATTACCATTCGCATCGCAATTCAGGGGTCTAATCACCGCATACGATATCGAATTAACTATCGTATCGAATAACATTACGATACATCTAAATTATGGCAACCGATGCATATTGGATCGTAATTTAAACAAAATGCAATAGATTGAAGACCATACGTTCCCTAAAAGTAGGAATAAAAAGAATAAATCCTTTAACTTTTTTATATTATTGCAATACAGTTTATTCGATATCGTATGCCATGATACCAAAATGAAAAATTTCGATAATTTTGTTCGATATCGTATGCGGTGATTTGGCCCCAGAATTAGCCTCCTGGTAATAAAATAAGGTTATCTAAATATGAAAATTTCGGTCTATATATACCCGATATAGCCTAAACAAAATTTTTTAATGAAAATGTCGCGTAAGCAAACTTAAACTATTTTTTTTTCTTAATAGCAGTGTTGGTTATAAAAGGAGGTTACTAAAATATAGAAACTGGAAATTTAGAACATTCACTCGGCGTAACTTTTCCATTCATTGTCAGTGAAACCGTTCTTTCAAATTTAAGATCACTTCAATCTTCTTATTATCCCGGTCTGGATGAAATTCTTAGCGGTATTCTCAAACATTGCGCAGAAGCCTTGTATAATCCACTTATGATAACAAGTCAATTGATCTAAGCTACCTTCCTCCTGAGCGGAAAAAATCGTTTATGCCTCTGTTTAAATGTGAAACCAAGTTTGACATATCAAACTGCAGAGGAATTGCTAAGCAAAATGCTATTGCGAAACTTCTGGAAGTGTGTTGACCGTCACTGTTATCAACAAGACTTCTGTAAGTCACGTTCTAATACTACTAACATTCTGGAATTGACTACTATGGTAAATGATGAATTAAAAACAAAGCTAACGGATGTTATCTACACGGATTTTAGCAAAGCATTCGACAAAGTTAACCACGAACTATTGTTACGCAAGCTTTCATTAATGGGATTTAACCCTACCACCATTAAATGGATTCGCTCATATCTGTCTAACAGAACCCACAAGTCAAGCTTAAAAATGTCTTACCAATAAATTTGGATGTTCCTTCTGGTGTTCCCCTAGGAGACCATCTTGGCCCGTTGCTATTTACCCTTTTCTTTAATGATCTGCCCTCTGCTGTCTTGCACTCAAGAATCTTAATGTATGCTGATGTTAAATTAGTTAAACATCTAAATGGCCCCAAAGATCAACTTATACTTCAAAGCGATTTCAATAATCTTGTGGAGTGGTGTAAACTAAACTTAATTCACCTTAATGTAAAAAATCTAGATATTGTCATTTTATCGAAACAACCATTCAAATCGTTGTTGCCACATTGATGGGAAAAGTTAACAGTATTACTGATAGGGTTTCATCTTTGATTTTCGGGATCATATTGCGCTCTGTTAATAAGGCTTGCAGAGTTCTTGGATTTATGAAACGATGGTCTAAAGAATTTTCAGAGCCTTACACTACAAAGCAACTCTATACTTCTTTGATTCGCCCCGTTCTTGAATATTGGATCAATTACATGGGATCCTTACTTCACTATTCAAGTGCATAAATAGAATGGAATCTATCCAAAAGCGACATCTTATTTTCTGTCTACGCGATCTTGAATGGAACTCGTGTGTCCTGCTATCATATGAAAGTAAGCTTGGCCTCATTAAACTACCAACCATGCTTAGGATCCTTTCCTCCTTGGATTGATTCACGGTGAAGTTGATTCCATAGTCTGCTGAGAAAAATTAATTTCTGTGTACCAACAAAAGTAACCCATAACCATCAACCAATAAGTCTATATCAGTGATGCCCAAAAGAGGAAGATGGAAGAGTAAATACCAATACATTTAAGGAAAAACTACTTTTATTTAATATTTTTTGTTGTAAAAAGCAAAACAATTTGCAAAAACGAAATTCACACTGATAATCACTGTCATCAATGTTTACCAACAAAGCATGCGAAAGTGTTGTTGCTTTGCTTTTGTGTGTGTGCGGTGAAGAACGAAAATAAAAATGTAAAAGACGAAGTTGTTTGTGTATTTTTCATTGCTAATGCTGAGCGCAGTATTTGTGTATGAAAGAGCACAGCCCTATAGCTAAGCGCATTTACAAAAACAATTGAGCATCAAGCGCATAGGCCTCGGCATGTTTGGTCAATCTACGCTAACAATGATCCCTTTCACCGCATATGTGACACATTCAACAAATTTTCATATTATTACCTCTGAATCAAATGATGCTTTAAAACGAAAAATAGTTTTGTGCTTAAATACGTAATTGTACTTCTTTATATTGTTTCTTTAGTCTGTAAGGACTTTAGTCTATAGATTTAATTAAATAAATAAATAAAGAAACATATTTATATACTTACCAGGAACTTGAACACATTTTTTTTGATAACGCTTTATATCTAAATATTTTGTTGTAAGTTTTAATATGAGTACATTTTATTTGAAGAATTTATAAATACTAAGAACAAATTAAATGCGAATATTTGAAATTATTTAAAAAATAAGAAAAACAAATTAAATATTAATAAAGAAAAAATAATTTCATACTTTTCATTACATTTTCAAATTAAAGAATAAAAAACAAACCAAAAAAGAAATATGTTTTCATAACATAAAATCAAATAAGATCTGAAATATGTATTTAAAAATTAATTATAAAAAACAACATACACAAGCACTGTTGCCAGATTTCTCCATATTCGAAATATATGATTATCACACAAACAACTTCAACATATAAATCGATCACAAGTTTTCATGAACAAATTTTAATTATGTTATGGAAATAAGTTTTTATTCCCAATACCAGTAAAGTGGTCATCCATCGTTATGGGAATACGTTGAGAGAGCATCGCGAATTTTCGGGTGTAGAAGTTTTTATCGCGAATATCAGATAAGCAGTAATGTCTATTACAGTCTTGAGATACTATACAAAATTGTAATGTATAATTTTGTTAGTAAATGGCTGAGGAATGAGAAAGAAGTTTCTATTTTAAAATGTTTGCTTTGAGACTTACTTGAAACTTGCAAAGTTAAGATGTGAAAAATAAGTTTTTACCTTTATTTCGGAAACTTGGGTGTAAAAAGGAATAAAGTTAATAAGGGTTGTTTTGCGACCGCTTTTAAAATAAATAATAATAAGCTTAGTTGCTTTATAAAAACTTTGAAATATTTAGAGAATATGATGAAAAATTATACTCTTCCACTTACTGCTGATGAAATTTAAACCATAAATTAAGAAACACATGTAATTTAACAAAGACTTTCATGAAAATCAAATAGCCAGTTATATTTACACTTATTATTCCCAATGACAATTATTGTGAGTTAATTTTGCAAAATAGTTCGAGAAGGTAAAAAATGTTTGTCCCATTCTGGCACTCGTAATGCTTAGTCACATAAAAATAAAATCAAGAAATGTTCAAAGAATATTTATGTAAACGAGGAAGATTCGCATTCCATGCTACACTTCTCAGTCAGCTTTGAGATTTTATAGAAAACATATCTGGCAACAATGAATTTGGCGAAAATCAAATTAGTGATGTTTGGAATAATGTTTCTAATAAAATATAAATCATGCGTATGCTGATGTTGCAAAACCATATTTCAAATATAGAGAAAACTAATGCAAATTATTTATGTAGTATACTAAAACAAAACAAAAAAAAAAAGAAAAAAAAAAAACAAAAAAAAAAAAAAGCAGTTCAAGTTTATGCGTTTGCATTTTTATGGTAAAATTCTAAAACGTGTAACATTTTAATAGGCATTTTGCGTTAACAAAACACAATTTAACAAAAACCAAAATATAAAAATTTATTAACCAAAGTTAAATGAAGCAGTTTAGCCGCTCATAAGACGCCTTTGATCACGACCTTTAGATTTCGAATCATATTCTATCGATTATATGATTTCCAACATTTAAGTATTAATCACAGGTTGTAGTAACATGTAAATGTACCAAGTGTTTTTTTAATTTTTCTTCTGACACAAAAATTGCTAAATTTATTTGATTATTCTGCGGCACACAGGAGGACTTAAATTAATAAATAAAAATTATGTAGTAAGAGGTTTCATAGCCGGACTAAATGCTTCAATTATTTTATGCTGAGTATAAGCATGAAGAATGTGTTTTGTGTGTTTATTAATTAGGAGTTGTTTATATTGACAATTTATTCTATGGCTTTATCCATAAATTCAAGAAACCTTTTAGCATACTGATCAGGATCACAGGTTGAAATACCATCAACATTACTGCCGTATTTGACTGTTTTTGCAGCTTTTGCAGCCTGAAAATAAATATAAGTAAGCATTGTGAAAAGGTATTTTTCTATTACTAATAGGGTAATTTAAAAATCCCAGTTTTCAGATAAAACTTCCATGAAAAGCTGGGGTTTTCATTGTGACAAAGAAAAAATAATTTGCCAGTATGTGAACAAAAACGAGGTAATTCACAAAATAAAAAAAAACTATTTTAAAAATTTATTGTTTTTTAATTAAACATATACTCGTAAAGATATAACCAGAACATAAAATGTACTTAAAAAAGAGTTTGATACCAGCGTTTATTGCTGTTATTAAACACATATGCATGTAATTGCATATATTAAAACGTATAGATATTTGTTTATAAATAGTAATACATATGTATTGAAAAACGTACTAAATCCAACTCAGTTACAAGCATACTTGTAATTAAAATAAAAACATAAATTATTACATTTAAATATATATAAACCGGATTTTTTTTTTTATTTTATTTACGCTACAAACTCCAAGTTATTCGCATAGAGTCTGAGTGCCAGTTCCCCGATAACGAAGCTGTTCGTGCGTTCGCACAATTACACTTAAAATAATAACAAAATTTTGAATGTTGTATTTGTTTTAAATCAGTGGTGGACAAATTTGTTTTGATCTAATTTGAGAGTAATATAAAGTACTGTGACAAGTAAAACTAACACAAACATTTTCGTATGAAAAATTAAATCGCGTACGTTAATGCTGTTATGATAGGTTCGTAAGAACTACAAGTGTTTCAAAGACATAGAAGCAATTTTATTACGTTTACTACAAATGAATTTTAAGTTCGAAAAACTTTTTTCACATAAGTATGTTATTAGATTTATTCATATGAGAATGGAAAAAGTCATAATACACATCACACATTTTAAATTTTTGATGGCATAAAAGACATATACAAACGCATTTTTTATCATAAAATAATTTTGCATTGCCATTTTTGTTATCTACTGTAATTGAAAATAAAGCTCTAAGCACCTAGCTAACATGTGCATTCACCAACGTCTGTTGAACGACTAAACTAAAGAGCATAAGCAAAAGGAGTTGCTTATAAGCAATTGTTTGACTAAATGTCCATCGTTGTTTTAAATGTAATTGTGCGCACGAACGAAAAGCATCATTATCCGGAAATTGGCTGACTCCGGCCTCTTTTTCTATATACCTGTAAATTTATTTATTTTTTATATCTATGCATTTTTAAGTAAATAAATAAATTATGAAGTTCTAGAACATAAAAGAATATTTCATTCTCATTTCTATAAAAATTAAAAAGAATGTTATTTTTGGCAAATTTAACAAGGTCATAAAGGATCATCATAAGTCAAAACCGAAATATATTTAATTTTAGTACTTATTTTAAAATTAAATTTGTTACGTCGTCAGTTTCTTAATTATACTCCGTTTGTGGACAACCGTGTCTTTTCGGAGCTTTTTCGTTAAGATTCTGACAAATTAAAATAAACGATGCTTTCGCCATCTTTTACCTATATACACAAATTCCTTACTTATTTAGAGAATCTTTTGCTCATAGCATCCGTATTTTGTTCACCAACAATATTTTCGTAAGGTAGTATTCGTTTTTGAATAAAGTGAAGATATATTCTTCTTGTATTATTATTAAACCCTTCTGTTTCATTTTTTATGAGATTGGATTTTCTTACTTGACCCACAAACAAAGGAACACTAAGAAAAACAACAAAAGCTTTCACCTACCTGTTTCTTTACTCCATATTGAGTTAGAACATCAATTATTGCAATAAAATAAATTTCTCGTCTTTCTGCGTAAAAGAACAAAATAAATAAATTAATTTCTGATAAACGGATTTTGGTGAATGTGGCTGCCGCTGCTGTGGCGTACACGTAGCAATTTGGAATCTCAACTTAACACACTTTTGCGGCAGCATTTCGCCAATAACTCGTCGAATGTTGATTTCTAAGTTTTAGATGCTTATAGAAATCCAAATACAAATTCACGATATTCAAGAACTTTATATTGATACCAGCTGCGTCATCGGTACATATTACTTTTACAACGACGTTATACAGGCAATCACTTTCAGTGGCGAACATTATGACCTGATGATTACCAATATTTTATTTTTTTGCGTAAATCAACCTCTATCATAAGGGCAACACTCACACGACATTGGACAGTCCGGTACGACTGGTTTGAAGCCGATAGTCGTTATCAGGCTTATGCAAATAACTCACAAACCAGAGCGACATCCACTGTCAACATAATCCATTGTATTGTTTAAAGGCATCCCGATTTATATATCATAATTATGGAAGAATTTACATTGCAGATGTACGCCACCCAGCGAAGCCGCAGCGGGCATTTGCACGATGTTATAATCCAAATATAATATCTTTGATGGGCTTTTAAAACGAATAAAGTCTTTTTATAAACAATTAACTTTTTTTCCTTTACCTTCAATACTTGGAATGGCATACATGTCAACCTCATACACAATTTCTTTGTACTGAGCACCTCGTGGCGAATCAGGAGGTGTGCTATAAGTCCATCTGAAGCAGTATAAACACACAAAAAAGTTTTAAAATAACAAGTTAAATAAAACTCAACTATTACCTTTCACCGCTATCACATTCTTCACTTTCACTGTTTTCGCTTCGACCAGGACCACCACCAGTTTGACAGTTCTCACTTTGCAAGGCTTCTTCCTCAGCTCGTACACAATCGTGTATTCCTACTAGTAGAGAATAGTCCATTATATGCAGTTTTGTGAGTAGTTCAACGTCATTGGTTAAAACATCCATTAGTTTGGTTTTTGCTCCTTCGCCAATTTCAATACGAACTTTTTGCTTCATAAAGTCATTATCTTTATAAGTAGGTAAATGTTTTTCCAACTCCTTTTCAGAAGCTTCACGATCTACAGTACTTCCTTTTAAATCGAATTTTCTGCAAAAAGGTTTGAGCACTAGTTTAATCAAATACATACACCTTTGACAAATATTATAGTGGTTAACAGTTATAACTGGGCAATGAAAGAAACTCGAGATTCCAAGGGCGTTAAAAATTCTGATTAATCTTAATCAACAATCCTAAATTCAGTATATTAGATAAACATTCTAATTTTTTAGATTACCTGTCATATAATTTATAACAAAAGAAGCTCAGAGCCAGTATAAAGAAAAGAAAGGAGGATAAGCATAAAAATGTACATAAGAAACCAAAAGTAAAAATTGTCTATGTCTTATACTTTTAGTTTTACTTAATTAATTCTAATTGCGGGTGTTATCTTAATCGGCAAAATATTTGAAGAAAAAGTTGTCTTGTATTTAAAATAAAATTTTTCCATTTACGATTTTCTTATCATTGTTTTCTAAATACGAAGTAAACATATTTACACAAATAATGGGAAAAAATATTTCGATTTCTTAAAAATATAACAACTAAAAACTCATAATTTCATGTTCACATACCTCCCTTATAGTCTATTTACACCAAATCTGCTCATTCGATATTACAAGCCAAATCTAGTAGATTTTGAGAAGATTTCTCATACAAAATGAAATCTACTTTATGAGTAGATTTCGACGAAATCTCCTGAAATCTACTCAGTACCAAGTGATGCAACCGTGATTTTGTTCAAAAAGTGCTTAAAAATACTACGCTGCAACAAAAATTGCACTTTATAACAAAAATATACACTTTCATGTTGGTGTACGAGTATTCAGTCTCTGATAAAATTGTTTTGTCCAAACCGCATGCATAAATTATTTTTGTGAGAATAAAATCTCGCTAGATGTCAAAAAATGGTAATGTAACCGATATAGATTTCGCTGTGGATTTTAATTCAAATCTACTAGATTTGAGTTGGTGTAAATGTAGTATTAAAATATTTGAATAAGGTTACAAGTACTGTTACAATCTTTTTAGAGCTTGTCTAAATCATTGAAAGAGTTCGATATTTAATAAAGGATGATCTAATCAAAATGCACCATAGCAATTTTGAGTTACACCGCAACGACAAGTTTTTTACTCAACTTAATTTGGCATTTCTTTCTTACATTGTTTGACACAGCCAACCATCGAGAGATACCCAATTGAACTTAAATGCGAATTCAAATAAAATGAATTTCGGGCATACTTTCATTAGCAGGCATAATTGCTATATTTGAATAAATGAGAATCCTAGAGTGATTACTGAAAAGCAGATACATCCACAAAAGGTTTGTTTGATGCGGTTTATCGGCTGGCAGCGTTATCGAGCCGAAAATGACGTGGAACAGATACCGTGAGTGGTGTTCGCTACCGATCTTCTTTAATTTGTGACCACAAATTAAAGATTGGATTGTGGTAGATTACCACACAGATAACGAAGCAATAACTTTTTTGCGCGAGAAATTTAATGGCCGTGTTATAACCATTCACATTAGAACTTGAGTGGCGATGTTAATTGGCAACCACGATCATGTGATTTGACACCGCTAGACTTCTTTCTTTGAGATACTCGTATTTAAGAGGAAGAGTGCACGCCAATAAGCCAATAACAGTTTAAGAGCTAAAGGATGAGATAATTCGGCACTTTAACAACGTTGAACCTCAATTACATCACAGGTTCATAGGAAATATGCACCATAGAATTGAGGCATGCCACCGATGCCTTGACGAGCAGTTGACCAATATTTTACTTCACACATTATTGTTATGGATTCTGTTGTCACAATTAAAAACTATTAAGATAATTCTCAGAATACCTTTCGCTTTATATACAACTAGTGGACCTGGCGAAATTCGCCTTGCCCCAATTTCGAATTTTCCTACTTTTGCAGAGATTTTGTTATCTTCCGCATTTCGTATTTTCCACAATCTTTTTCGAAGTGATTTTCCAAAATTTTCTTCCGTAATAACCTTCTCCTCGAAAATACGAACAACTGACTAAAAATTTTACAGAAATCGGCCCAGCCGTTCTCATTTTATGAATTACTATATATTTTTACACCATTTTTATATATATAGATTATTGTCGTGCGGGTTGCTTGGACCACCCTTTATAAGATCTTATATTTGAATACACAAAAACTTATATAATACACGCGCAAGTAATAAAACGTACATATAAAAGACCCATCCTGCTAGTGTTAGCACGTGGTAAACTAAAATTTTTTAAGAATTATCATATTTATCTTCAGTCATATGAAATATTGAAAGTTGCTTAAGTTGGACTCGAATTCACACCTACATAGTTAATATCGTACTTATGTATATAACTAAAAAAGTTCACTGATTAATGATTTACATACAAATACGTCTCACAGTTAGGAGAATCATTAGTAAATAATAAATTAAAAACTGGTTGTTCAGCGACAGAAAATCCTGTACAAACAACTAGGGTTATAACAATTGCATATACGTGATGAATATGTGGCAAACATTAACGTAAGAATAATTAAAGATCTCGGTGGCTGAGTTGGTTAAGTGGCCGTATTAAAAATACATCATGTTCACATGATTCCGAGTTCGAATCTCAGTGGGTGCTGATGAGTAGTGTAGCGACTACGAAACAGCTAGTTGTCCCCCTGCTAGTGGTATGCAATTATTTTTTCTGTTCTTCTTTGGTCTTATTGTTTCACTGCAATTATTGTTATAATTAAAAATAATCCTTCTTCTTGTCAATAATTGTATTTATATTTTAATTGCCAATTGTCGCTGTATTGCCTAAATGCGATATGTGCCTTAGAATAGCTAACCCGAAGTTCAGATAAAAGAGTTCAATGCATCTACATCACATTCCGATATTTTTGCCAAATCGTGCCACACCGATCTGCCCAAATACAAAGCCCTTATAGAAGAAAGACATGGACACCGACAGGGAAAGTGCTCTACACTCTCTACTTGCTTCTCATCCCTACAACTTCTACAAAAATCATTAAATGGAATATTAAATCTCTGTGTAATTTTTTTATACTATATTAATTGTTGATTTTTCATTGCAAAAAGTTTATTTGGTTTCAAACATACAAAAATACGAAACAATACATGTTTACAGAACACGTATTAGTTATGCAATGCATGTATATTCTGGCATCATATTTTTTAGTTTAAATTAAAGAGATATAGTCTATATATGTTTACTTACTTGTGAATGGTTAAATGGGAACTAAACACATTACGCATTACCACAAAATAATATTGTACACTCTCTACGGTGATTCTGTACATGCCTAAATACTGTGGCAATAACGTATTGCCATGCCGTTCAACAACGTACTGAAACAAAAAGAGAAACAAGAAAAATATTTCAATAAGTGATGCTACTTAGTCGTCAATTGATAAATATTAATAATATAAATTTGATAAAATGTTTTCGCAGGTTGGCCCTGTAAAACTACATAAAAATTGGAGTTTTGGTAAATAAGTGTGAATTTAATGCGAAATTATCATAACAAAATAGTATTCGTAAACTTTTATGCGTACTAAGTAGATACACACAAATGTAGATAATCCGTATTTGGTAAATTTGATCGCTGTATTGCCTAGGACTCGCATTAACTTTTTACTGACGCTTCATCTCTCCTCCATTTCATAACCTATTTTCCTAGTTCCAGTACAATGCCCTACATATGTAATGACCATCCCCTGACTACTGGACAAATAATACAAACACTTTTATGCACAATATCATACAACAAAATTATCATATATGTGTCAAATCATATATTTTGCATCTATTTAATATAATCAAGTAGATGTAACATTATAAAAATATCGCTAATCCTATAAACGAATCTCTCTCGGGATGTAGGGATCAGAGAACGGTGTGAACGCATTATATTTTGCTTTTAAATACAATTACAAATTATGTTAATTCACTACGTTATAGAAAAGCAATACATGATAACAAAAACCATGCATTGCTTTCCATGTCAGCTGTCCGTAGAAGATCCAATTGACTCAGAAACTCAAAGTTAATAACCATAGACTACGCCGACTTTTTGCTGAGTGTTTAGACGAAGAGCCCAATTATGGGCGAAAATCATCATATTTAATTGAAAAGTTCTAATACTAGTTCTTCTAGAACGCATGCCTTGGTGTAGATACATTTCAACACTCTAACTATATTTTTCACACTCTTAATAACTACCGTAAAACAGTTCTGGCTAACTTATAAAAAAGTAATGTGCTAACACTGCTGCACTAGATATAGATGCCGTTAAGGCTGATATTCAATATAAAACTATAATATAATATATAAAGTTGTAAAATTTACATAAAATTATTTATACGATAATTCTTCCAAATTACTTTTTTGTTATCAATGGCCAAGTAAAGCTTTTAAGCGGATTTAATAATAAATTTAAAAAAAGATCAACTTTAACGACGAGTTAATGAGTAAAATATCTGTATATGGAACGCCTATCCCCATAAAGTTTTCTAGGCAGCGTTTGGAAAAGAATAATCTTTGATTGACGGCATAGAATTTAAAATTGGATCCGATTCGCGTGACGATAATAGACAGTGTAGCGGATATTGCTACATTGTTTCAATGGTATGTCGGTATTTCAAACAAAAAATCAATTTTTTAATATTTCAACACATATCTCATTTTATTCCATTTAACATCTACCGGCCTTATTAAAAAACACATGTATGTGATTTGTTAGCCCAGTGGTATTTACGACCGGTTAGAACAGTAATATATTTGAGCAAAAGGTTAATCCGGCATCCGGTTCGTCCGCCATCATAACAACTCAAAGATAAGACCAAAACAAATTTTGTGGAATATATACATGCATGTGTATATAAAAAAAAGCAATTAAAACAACCTAACATTATATTAAAGAAATATTTGGCACAAAAAAAACTATCAAATTAAGCCACTTTATTCAATTGAAAAATAAACTGAAATTAAGCTTCTATGTTCAAACGCCACAGATTTATGCTGTAATAAATAGAAAATTAAACAATACTGAATTTAAAACAAGTGATATTACTTAAATTAGAGGTAATGAAAAGAGAACGAGGATATTTAGAGCAAAATAACTTGGGTCTAACTACAACGTGCGTATGCTGACTTAAGCTGCTGTCAAAACCAATCGAAAAGTCTGTAAAATAAAACAATTGCTGTTAAACTTAAGTTAATTTAATGCATTACTACACATTTTTCAATTATTATTTTCTCTTTTATGTACTTTATAGCCAAAACTACTAATAAGTACACCAAGGATGATTATCGAAATATTAAAAAATTATATATGCATGTAAGAATACATACTGTCTGGATAAAGATGTATAAAACATTAATATCTTATATGAATTTAAAACTATTAATATTGCACCTTTTTCCTTTTTTAACATTTTGTATCGAATTCAAAAGAGTATGATGAATTTAACCTTTTTACACTACACTTTTTTAAGTTATTGCACAAGAAATAACTAAACGTCTGAATCCTTAAGCAACGTACCAATAGCTTCGCTGCTTGCTTAAGCAAATAGCATGTAACGAACTTTGTGAAAGATGTTTTGAGTGCATTATAGTCTTACACATTTACATATATGTATTCGTACAGTTGCCAAGTTAGCTTACACACATTATAGTTAGGGCTATGAAGGATTACGAATAGATAATGTAATAAAGCAAGTAAAATACATTCTATAAAAATATGATAAAAAAAACTTACTGGATGATACTGTTTAAGAAATGCATGCATTCTTTCGATTTCTTCGGAAGTTAAGCTTTTTATGATAAAAAATCTATTATAACTTTCATAAAACTGTGCCCCTGATTTACCAGATGAATCTATTCGCACTGGTTGGGAACGTGTAAGTGATTCTCTGTAATCCACATCATCCACTCCAAATCGTTCTCGTAAATTACGGAATACTAAAGGGCAATATTCTTTTACTTTAAAATGTGAGGGCATGTTTTCTCTTTAAAAGAAAATTTAATAGAAAAAATTTTGTATTAATGAGAGATTGTTATTCAATCATGACACTTACTTATTAAATAAATGATTATCGACTTTGAGTTTGGAGTATGCCCTAAAATCGTCGGGCAAAAGCATCACAGGTATGTTTACATGACTAAGTTCGTTTATCTTAAAGGAAAAAAATATATCATTATAATCATAACCTGAAATCATTAAAATTTTTAACTTACTGTATGATTTATTCCCCACATAAATACACTAAGTATCGGTTCGTTAGCACGAAATAATTTCACCTTTTGGTGCTTGACTCGAAAGTGTTTTTTCTTGAGAATACGCGGATGCGAAGAAGCTGACCCCTTTTTATCCATTTCACACGTTTGTTTTATTTTTGGAAATTAGCCTATTTACGTATTTTTTATGACTGAAAAAAATGTATAAAAATTAGTTCTAAATGATGAGGAACTTTTATTTTAAACACAAAAAGAGAAATAATTGAATGGACCGAAAATACCGGACAACAGATTCAATTACTTCGTCGTGCTGTGTACAAAACGCTCTGACAAAATTTATATTGTATTGTTTCACAAAAACTAAATTATTTTAGTTTTTTTCAACTTTAGTTTCTTTCTAAGGAGATTTAGAAATGTACAAAAACCAGAATCTAATGTGGGAAATATGGAAAGTTCAACAAAACATAAATAAATTAATATGTACAATTACATCTCTGGGAACGAAGAATTATTGATTTACATATGTATGTTAATAATTAATCAACAAAAATACCGCTTGTTCAGAGACAGTAAACACTGTACAAACTGAATGTGAGTGTGTGTGTGTGTGCGTACAAAATGAAAGTGATTCAATATGAGATGAATATAGACAGAGAATAATTAAATGCTCGGTAGCTAAGTGGTTAAGGCAGCAGATCATGATTCGTCATGACCCGAGTTGAAATCTGAAAATGAGTGCTGATGAGTAGTGTAGCAACTACGAAACAGCTAATTGTCTCAGACCTCTCAATTGAAAATAAAAAACTTCTAATCCACTCTTATTTTGTTTGCTTACTAATCAGAGTTGCCGAACTTATTACATATACAAATTTATGAGGCAATAGTTGAAAAATCTTATCATTATAAATTTTTCTATGGCATTATTTTTATAAAAATACTTCAATTATTTTCTTTATGTGTTTAATATACAATAAAAGGAAAAAATATAATAATTATTTGCATATACATGCAAAAGAAGTTAATTTTATAATTATTATTTTACTACAATACTGCAACTTTGTATAATTCTTTGTATATGGCAACAGTGCTTAGAATTTGTCATTTTACTTTCAGAAAACGTCAAAAAATCTGTTTCATGAAATTTTTGATGAAAGTTGAGTGGAAAGTAAGCAAAATGTGAGTGTGTTGGTAAAAAGTGTGAGTGTATTGCAACTTTCATGAAATTACTTTCCTGTCTAAACGGTAGATAAGTGTGAATATAAATATGTTTGAGGTTACGTTCCAACGAATCAACATGTTTGTTTATGTGTTTTAAATAACTTTTATTAAAACAAAAATACACAATACCTTAAAACGAAAAAAAGTCGTGCAAATACAGCATAAACATATATTGAAAACATTTAAACTAAATGCTAAAATTTTAACACAGCACATATATAACAATTCCTAAAATTTTGACCAAATAAAGGTAGAATTTTGGTTGTCACTCAATCTCAATTGTATTTGGGAGTTTATAAAAAAAATTGAATTTGAACTTAGAAAATTGGTGATCCGCGATAGAATTTGGCCATATATGGGCACATTTTTTATTGTCACTCAATAGGACCTTGTGGAGTAGGAAGCTGATCTCAATTGTATTTGAGTTTTTAAAAGAAATTTTTAATTTTCTGTCCGATGTCCAAGAACATTTTTTTTTCAACACGTTGAAAACTCTTTCCAAAGGAGAATGAATATTGCAAATTGTTTCATATATGACGGAATTATTTACAAATCTATTTTTTTAATGGACGGGTTTTCCCTTATGGGATAAACTTCAAAATAAATACTATTTTGATTTCTATGATTACTATGTTGGTTTCCGGACTTCCAGATATCTGGATAGCGAATTTTATCAAAATTGGAGTGGAAAGGTAAAAAACAACATGTCTGTCAGTCTGTGTTACTCTCACATTTATAAAGGGTTTCCATCGGGAGGGTATACTAATTGTTTATAGTTTTTAATGAAATGAAAGAGAATGCATCTTATATTGATAACTGTTTTAAATAAATTTAATTTTTGCACCTTCAGATCTTTGTTTTTTGTTTTTTATAAAAAATTTACAATTTAAAATCTTTTAAATAAAAGTTAAATTTATTTAACAAACGAAGATCAAATAATATTGAGATAAAATTAGATAACTGGTTTATTTAATGTCGGCAGTTGTGCATGGAACACAACATCAGAAAAATGTGGTTTTGAGCACATTTTTTGTTACACTCTCACACATTTCACGCGGTATTTCATCATGAATATTGTTGTTGAGTTGCTCAAGCGTTTCTGGTTTGTATGCATAAGCCTTACTTTCCAGATATCTCCACAAAAAGTAGTACGGGGCAGTCAAATCAGGCGACTGTGGAGACCAATCAACATCACGATTTCTTGAAATAACTAGCTTTGGAAAAAGGTTTCGCAATAATTCAAATGTAATCCTAGCTGTATGTAATTTGACGCCATCTAAATTTTAAGTGCCGATGTTGATTTTGAATAAAACACAACTTATTTAGGAATATAGTCATTTCTTTATTTTGGCTAAAAATATTATATAATTTTAGGATTTTTGATACTAGTATACTATTGTCTAATTAGTTATAAAAAGACAATTGAGAAATTTCATACAATTATATAAATTATAGAGCAGAAATATTAGGATTGATTATATATACAAATTTCCGATCTCATCTTAATTCGCGGCTTTTATAAAACTTTGCTGACACTTTCACATCAGATATTGATAATCAATCAACTAAAACAATTATTTTTTGTCTTTTTCTATAAAATTCATCATAAAAATAGTTGCAAATTTACCGGTCTTAGCGAAAAAATTAAATGAAAAAGAAACCGTTTACTCACTTATGAAGCGTAATTTTTGACAGTTTTAGTTAAAAGTTGTTATAAAAAATTGTTGGTCCTTTCTTCGTATATTTTTTGAAATGATTAAACGCATCAGGTAGTCCTATAATTGTAGTTACTAAGATTATTCTAATGCTAATACTAGCAATGTAATAAAACGAAATATAGAACTATCATTGATGTTGACACACTTTTGATGATCATAGTATAATGAATATGATGAATGATTTTTCAACAGGATAACGACCGCAAACATACATCCTTTATAATAAAAATATTGCATCACCATCCTCAATCAGCGGACTTAAATTCAATTGAACATTTGTGGGAGAATTTGGACCACCAAATCCGAAAACGGACAATTAGCAACAAGGATATGCTGGAATCCGTTATAATGGAGGAATGGCAGAAAATTTCATCTGGTATAACTAAAAATTTCGATTCGATGCTTAGAAAATTAAATAGCGTAATTAAGCCAAAAGAAAAATCAACTAATCACTAAATCGATTTTATTTTCATTTTAAAATAGATTGTCCACTTTTTTTTGTCGCGTATATAATAATTTTTTTTTTAATTTTGTTGTAAAAATATTTTGATGTTTTGTTTAGAATTAAAGAACTGAATACTGATTTAAAAGTACCTAAATGTAAAATTTTATCATAAATAAAAAAATTGAAATAAAAAACAATATTTTAAGAAATATTTATGTACACTTTATTTTGACGCTCACAATATAATACACTGGAAAACAAAACTCACCGTCATTTGAGGTTTCTAAGTTTAAAACTGTTCCCAACGCCCAGAATATAAATATAAAAATTAATGTACTTAAAAGAAACTTCACTTTATTCAACTCCTATTTGAAGTAAAATGGGTTTTCGGATGCAATGCCAAGTTTTTGAACACTTTTATTATCTTTTAAGAACTTCAATTAGTATTTTGTTCAATATTTCACCAATAAAGATGAGCTTTCCAACAACCAGCAGCCAACGTAAACATCCATACCAAGCCAAGACTGTACCATGTTTGGCAGTTGCCTGTATATAAATTTTAGCGAGAGCATTGCCCGTCTTCCGGCATGTTAAAACTCATCTGAACAGTCTTCTCTTATCAAATTGTACGTGTATAACTGGGACTGATGTATTTTGAAATGGAGGAAGAGGGGCAACACTCACAGATACAAACATCTGTCAAGCATGATAGAGCTGGGCTACTGGTTGTCGGACAGCTCGTCTTTATTGGGCAAAGGACTTTGTGTGAAGATCTTAAAAGTTATTCTAAATAAAAATGCTTAAAAACTTAGCATTCAACATGGCAACGACCCTAAGTCCACCGAAAAAAAGTACGCTTGTGGGTCTTGAATAATATACCCTACACTCTTAAGCCCCAACGTTAAATTGTTATAAAAACCAACGAAAAACAAAACTTATATTAATTATAACTTTAGTTTTTTAACTTTTAGGATTTTTATTTACCGACGGTGACGGTCCACCGAAAATGTGCGCAACAAACATGTTTACCATTTTTTTGAGTAACAATAGCTAACTAAAAACAAACAATTTTACTTGAAATAGCAGTTAAATAAAGTGACGTTTCTTCTAACTACATTAATTTTTATACTTATTTATATTCTGGACATTGGGAGCTGTTTTGCATGTTAAAACTCAAATGACGGCGACTTTTATCCACCAGAGTCCATACACATTTACATATATCTACATCTACATGTATATATCTATGTATATCTACAGCTACATACATATGCAAATATCTACATTTATATACATCTATACATCTATAAGTGTATACATACATATAATTATATTCATTTATTTATAAATACCATTGAAGATACACAAATGATTAGTACTCTTTAGATTATTCACTTATAAACAAGTCATACTTTTATACATGTACCTAAATGTAAAATTTTATCATAAATAAAATTTAAATAAAAGACTATATTTCAAGAAATATTTGTGTACACTTTATTTTGACACCCACTGTATAATACACTAGAGAACAAAAGTCACCGTCATTTATAAGTTAAAGACTATTCCCAATGCCCAGAATATAATAATTAATGTACTTAAAAGAAACTTCACTTTACTTAACTCCTATTTCAAGTGAAATTGTTTTTCTTCTTAACTTTAGTTATTTAAAAAAATTCTAAACGTATTTGTTGCGCACATTTTTTGTGGATCAAAGTCAGACAGTAAACAGAAACATTAAATTAAAAATTAAAGAACTAAAGTTTCTGCATCGAATGCTCCAATTTTTTTTAGTTACTTTTGGTGCAATTTTCCCCATTCCTCCACAGTGTCTGCTTTAGCATGTTTTTGAGGTAATATGATGCTTCTAGACCTGCGATCTACGTGATCCCACTGATGTTCTATTGGGTTTAGGTCAGGCGATAGTGGGGAGGGTTTTAAGAGTGTGGGGCATATTATTCAAAACCCACAAGCGAACTATTTACGCAGTGTAAATCCTTGCCATGTTGAATATATTAGACGGATGCAATGCCAAGATTTTCAGTACTTTTATTTAAATTATATTTCCAGAACTTCAAATAGTCTTTTGTCCATTATTTCATCAATAAAGACGAACTTTCCGATAACCAACAGCCAACCTACACATCCATACCAAGCCAAAACTCTACCATGTTTGGCAGTTGCCTGTATATGCTTTTTAGCGAGACCATTGCCCTTCTTCCATCATATTAAAACTCAGCTGAACAGTCTTGGCTCATCAAATTTTGCGTGTATAACTCGGACTGATGTATTTTAATATGGAGGAAGAGGGGCAATACTCTCGTAGAAAAGCAGCTAATAACATCTGTCGTAACATGATAATAGAGCAGGGCTACTGGTTGTCGGAGAGCTCGTCTTTATTGATGAAATAATGGGTAAAGGACTTTATTTAAAGATCTTAAAATATAATCTAAATAAAAATGCTCAAAAACTTATCATTCAACGTGACAATGACCCAAAGTGCACCACAGAAATAATACGCTTTTGCATTTTGAATAATATAGCCCACATTCTTAAAACGCTCCCCAGAATCGCCTGACTTAAACCCAATAGAACATCAGTAGGATCACGTAGATTGCATATCATATTAAATGTTATAAAACCCAATGGAAAACAAAACTTATATTAATTATAACTTTAGTTTTTTAGGAACAAGTGCAGTTTACGCACAGAGCTCCAGATTGAAAAAAAAAATTATATAGGGGGATAGAAAATTAAAAAATAAGAAAATGTAAAGTACAAAAGTTGGCGGTAACTTGGTATATATTTACATTTAACTGCGATTTTTCAATGCATTTCTCAAGGTATGTATACAAATTTTATATCATTTGAAAGCTCTTAAATAGGAGCTCTGTGCGTAAACTGGACATAAGCCATTCTTAATTTTTAACATTTTTGTTTACTGACTTTTCTCACCAAAATTGTGCCAAAGGCCGACTACACAAAAAAACTTTGGTAGCAACGCCGGTGTTTATTATTATATTACATTTTTGTTGGTATATACATACATATATAACACTTTGATCCAAAAATTGTTTAACACTAATGATATTTACCGAGTTAAGTCTTTTTCCAGGAGTTTTACCAATATTTAGGTATATGTTGAAAAATGTTGCAGAAAATTGCAGTATGTATATATGAAAATTTCTTTGGTCCATAACTCGGAAACTAAGCGTTTCCGCCAATATTTTCATTTTACATTTTCTTATTATTTTTCAATTTTCTACCACACCATGAGCTTTTTATTTTATTTAGAGCTGCGTTGGTAAACTAGATTTGTTCCCTCAAATGACGGCGACTTTTGTTCACCTGAGTATATCCACATTCATATACATTTATATATACATATCTACATCTATATATATATATCTATTGCACAGTAATCATTTGTGTATTTTCAATGGTATTTATAAATAAATGAATATAATTTATATATATATATATATATATATATATATATATATATATATATATATATATATATATATATATATATATATATATATATATATATATATATATATATATATATATATATATATATATATATATATATATATATATATATATATATATATATATATATATATATATATATATATACATATACATGTATATATAAATTATATTCATTTATTTATAAATACCATTGAAAATACACAAATGATTAATACTCTTTAGATTATTCACTTATAAACGATTCATACTTTTATACATGTATTCATTTATTAACACCAATATGGAACCATCTTCCATTTTAGCTTTGCAGCCATTTATTAAAACATAATTTACCTTTTCCTCTAGTGTCTGGTTGCAACTCATTTGAATTTATCTTACTCAACACTCACTGTAATGTTCATGCACTTATATATCTCAGTATAGCACAGATTATAATTTAATTGGACACAAAATTATATATTTCTTTTTTTTATAAATAGGCTTTAGTACAAGCGGACATTTAATTTTTATTCTGAGATGATACTATTGAGATTGTACATTTCCGATAACTTTGCCGATAATAAGCATAGCCAAAGCGAATTCATTTGTATCATGAGTATAGCCAAACACGTCTACACGTAAAATTAATTTGACTGTGTTAACAAATTTTCCCGATGATATTATCAAACTTCTTTTAGTCATGCCTCTTTTGTTTCTGGTAAATTTGATACAATTTTAAATTTTTCTTTGTAATCAATTGCAAATTTTGTTATGTAAATAAAAATACACATGTCTGGAGAGGTGAGTACAAGCATACTAATAAGAGGATAAAAAAAGAGACAAGTTATTATATTGCAACAACAGTGAGGTTTTATTACCTCAGAATGAATTGTTAGTACCAATATATATATATATATATATATATATATATATATATATATATATATATATATATATATATATATATATATATATATATATATATATATATGTATATATATATATATATATATATATATATATATATATATATATATATATATATATATATATATATATATATATATATATATATATATATATATATATATATATATATATGAATAAGTGTGTAAGATTCGTAATTTCTACGAAATTTTTGCAGAGTGAGGTGGTGGAAGAAGAAGCATACAAAGGGAATCAAGATTTTTTTTTTGTAAGAGTTTACTGTTGTTGTGGATATTAAAAAAATAAAGATTAAAAACAGAAAATTAAAGAGTAAAATAATGTATAAAACAATTTGTAAAGTTCATATAGCGAGCAAATTGTCGCAACACTATTTCCGTCTATTCTAATTGAAAGCAAAGAAAAAGTGATTAAGTTGTATTAGTTTGTGTGATTAAATTAAATCTACATGTGCTGTATTTGTATAGTTTGGGTGCAAGCGGAAAGCGTGTGTTTGCAAGCAGTTTGCGTAGTTTATTTGGCCCTTAAGCAATGAGCTGTCACCTGTTGTAATTTGATGTTAAAATATTACATATGTACTTTATGTCTAGATTAGCAATAAATACCTTCGCAATAAAGCAACAACGGTGCAAAATTGCTTTGCTTATGTTAAAGGTATGGGAACACGAATTTATGTCAACTCAGCTGAATAGGAAAGTTCGACGCAAAGAGCAAAGTCTTATTGCAACGAAAAGTGCCAAAGTAAACACAAATAGCAAAATTTTATATCGAAGAAATATGCCATAATAGAAGCAAAATAACTTAAAATTTTATTTAATCTACTTCTAAAAATTATCATATTTCTTTGATATTTCGGCCCCTACATTATTTTCCTATCCAATCTCTTGTACTCTGGACTATGTTCTAAAAACAAAAACACTGCTTGTACAGCGTGATTACTTTGACAAAATCCTCAATGCAGCAAGCCATTAAAAAAAACACTTTATTTTAAGTAATAAAAATTAAATTAATAACTTTTCCAAAGTATATATTTATTTAACTTATGTGCAAGCAGAATGTTTTAAAAATGCTTTAGTGTTAACGAAAATTCATTGACAATTATTACAGCATAAATAGCAACCACTATCAATAAGCTGTCTACTCGCAACAACATAATTTTGACCTTTGCTGTAATAAATGGTAACACATTTATTGCTAATCTAGACGGGGGGTAAAAAAATCTTAAAAATTTAAATAAATATTCATTCTGGCAACGCTGCTAAGTACCAAAGCGAATTGTTATACTTAACGAATTCGCCTTAGTTTGCACTAAGTAATCCATGCGAATTGAATTGAAAATATTGAAATCTCAATGGCTTTCTTTTGGAGTGGTCTAGAACACATGAAAAGAATTTTTAGGCGGAACAATTTTTGTTGTATTCAATGTGCAATAACAGACAGCAGTTTGTTGGCGAACGGGTGCCAGGAAGTGATATTTTGTTGGCATTACTTAGTCAGCTTTATACACGCACAAAACCAAACACAAGCCAGCAATCAAATGTATACAAAAACACGAATACATACACAATGCTGTGTATACGTATACATGATATGCCGGATTAAAGCGAATTCATTATTATTATGGTTTATGCATCATGATGCCGGACTAATTTGTGTTTAGATTAAAAAAAATGTTCTCTTCTGTTACAGTGTTTAGACATGCGAGTAAGAGTTCGAAAAACTCAATACACTCACAATTTTTTACTACCGCATTCACATTTTTCGCACTTGCAGCTAAATATGCCTGCGAGTGATTTTTTGGCACTTCCATGCAATTAAATGTCAAACAAACAGTGTTACCATATAAATAACTTTAAGCAAATCAAGTGGATCATTACATAATTAAAACTTGAGTTTTAGCTAGCTTGTGTGCTAATTTGTATGTTAATTTATTAAAATTAATACTATAGATGGAAATGTTTAAATTATTAAGCGTTAATATCAATAAAATAATGATAATAAAAATTAATGCCAACTATTTCCTAAAAATATTCTCATGTGAAGAGCACGCCAACGAATTTATGCAGAGAAGATAAAATAAAATAGAAACAAAATATGTGAAGGAAACAAATTGTTTGAAGTTCACGTGCTGACGACAAATTCAGATTTCAATTTCATAAAATCTTTTTTTGTCAAGGTTTTGACAGCAATAACTATATCACAATGAATTCATCATGTAAAAGTATAGTTTTTTATTGCAACATAGAATTTTAAAGTATTATTTTGAACAAAATCACAGTTGTGTAATAAAGTACTTACAAAAATCTACCAGATTTGATAAAAATCTAGTCGCAATCTAGATTTCATTTTGTATGGGAAATATCGTCAAAATCAACTAGATTTGATTCGAGTTCCCGAAAGTAGTAGATAAATAAATATACAGTATTATTGCACAATCACATATGAGCAGTGTTGCGAAGCGCAGGACTTTTTCCCTTTTTGTACAATTTATTTGTTTATATCCACATGTAAGGAAAAACGGATCGATTTTGTATGATTAGGCTTATTGATGGAAGTTTTTAAATTATCCCAAATGGCTAACATTATTATTTATTATTATAATATGGTTAATAATACTATTTTTTATTATACTATTATAATTTTTCCGACCATGGAAAAAAATTGTGTCCCAAATTGGATTTCAATGCATTTTTATCTAATTTACACTCCTCGTTAAATATTTTAAAAATAAGTATTTTCCAATTACGCCAAAATGATCAAAATCGTATAAAGGCCGATGGGAGAGTTCTTTTTTATAACTACCAAGGGATATACAAAAAGAAAAAGAGCTAAACCGCGAAGTTTCAAATTTCATATGCATTCTAAGATCTCATTTGCAAGCTTTTTAATTAATTGCATAAAATTTTTGCATAAATAATTCTCCATACCCAGAGATGTAAATATTAATTTATTAAATTTTTTGTTGAACTTTATAATTTTTTAAATTAGATTTTTGGGTTTTGTACATTTGAACATCTGGTTTTAGTTCAAGTTTTTCTTTTTTAAAGTTTTTCATGACCCTCAAATCCGAATTGGGGCTGATGAGTAGTGTAACGAGACAGCTAGTTATCCCCCAGCTAAAGATTTTAATTATTGTTCACAGCAAATTTGTATTGTAAAAATCCTTCATAAGAAAAACATAAGAAAGGAAAAACTTGAACTGAAACCTGATGTATAAATGTACAAAAACCAAAAATCTAATTAAAAAAATTATCAAATTCAACAAAAAATTCAATACACTAATAATTGCATAAATTTTAGATGTACTAACCTAACTTCATTAAAAAACTTCAATCACAAATATCTTTTAACTAAGCATATTAAATGATTGGATATCTATATACGTTGGTCTCAGTAGAAAAGCCCCAACTCGCAATTTCCCCGAACTTCGTTTGTTAATGATTTTACCAAATTTCACATAAGTACACCTCGCAGCAAATATTTAATGGAATAAATAACGGGCTTCTATACGTAATTGTACAATTAAGATTGCGTATTGATGAAACTAGTTTCTGCTGTGTTTTTTCCAACTCCTCCAAAGCTGCATTTACGTTAAGGTTGTGATTGAGAAAATAAAGCAAAAATTAATACCTGAACTGTCAAGTTCACATAGGCAATTTTTTAATACTTTTTAGAAGAGTGAATATAAATTACCATTAAAATTATTATTAAGAGCAAACAGTTCGGCTATATTGAAAAAAATCTAAAAAATGTCTTAAATGTTACGTTTGCAGTCTTAAATGCTACTGTGGTGTTAGTTTTTTAGTTTAATGATTGAATGAAGAAATTTTTTCTCAACTAAACAATTTTTTCATGCATATAATAATGAAGCATCACTGAATGGTAAAAAAATAAGTTAAAAATATTTTACAATTTAAATGTGTTTGCCTAATTATAGACGACACCAATGTTTCACTTTAATAATTAAGAAGAGATTTTTGACCTTACACTTTTGGGTTTTTATAATAATTTTTCACCAAAATTGCACGTTATTATCGCTTTGTTTACAAATGTCGTAATTATGTGTACATAAATTATTTTGTTGCATCTTATATACAACTAACAATTAACACCCCATTTTCACGACGACTATTAAAGACATATTTGTTTTTTTTTTATTATATTTTAAAGCTGCTACCAAAATCATGTTACATTTTCATCATGATTTTTAAGACATGTCTTTTTTTCAATTGTAGTTGCAAAATAATATCGTTTGTCTCTTTTTATCGTTTTGTAAGTATCGATGTAGTCATATTGCCAAACGAAGGTAAATGAAAAACAATAACAATATTACAAATGATACCAAAAAGGAATTAGAAAAAAAACACGAAAAACAGAGTTCGTGTCTTTTTGTTTACCTCTCTTTCATTTCTATCAAATTTGCTCATGAAAGACATGACTTACCTACCGTTTAGACAGGAAAGTAATTTCATGAAAGTTGCAATACTCCCACTTTTTTACTAACGCACTCATATTTTGCTTACTTTCCACTCAACTTTCATCAAAAATTTCATGAAACAGATTTTTTGACGTTTTCTGAAAGTAAAATGACAAATTCTAAGCACTGTTGCCATCTACAAAGAATTATACATAGTTGCAGTACTGTAGTAAAATAATAATTACAAAATTAACTTCTTTTGCATGTACATACTTATATGCAAATAATCATACTATTGTTTTCTTATATTGTATGTTAAACACATAAGGAAAACAATTAAAGTATTTTTATAAAAATAATATCATAGAAAATTTTAAATAAATAAATAAATAAAATTTATAATGACAAGTTTTTTCAACTATTGCCTCATAAATTTGTATATAATCAGTTCGGCAACTTTGATTAGTAAGCAAACAAAATAAAGGCCGTGTTACACTATCATACAGGATCGTGCGATCTACAAAATAAAGCATGTGTGCTGAAAAAGTACTAAACACGCAACCGTGCAACAGACTTTTTGTAAATCGTGCGATTTGAAAAATTTTATGAAACTTTTCAAAACATTATGGTTTCTGTGCGATCAGTGTGATATATATTTTGAAAAATATAAGAATATTGTTGGTGCCTCAAAAAAAAAATTTAAGTAATGCAAAATTTCTATGTTAATAAGAGTTTTTAATTGTTTTATTGTGTATATAAATTATTTCAATCATACTTGTGTAATAGTGTGGCCTACAACGCCATTTTGAAGCGATTTGTTAAAGTCGGCCAGATTTTTGAAACAGTTTCCTGTGAATGAATCGTTCGATCGTGTAGGATAGTGAATCAGGGAATTAAGAGTGGAGAGAAGCAGAGGCAAATGTTGCAACTCTTTGCCTCGGCGACATTTTTAAAATGAACTTTCACTTTCCTGTGTAGACGAACAAGAAATTTTCATGAAAGTCGTCTATTTCATTGAAATTTTTATTTGTAATACGTTTCACGAAATTTCATGAAAGTACTTTCCTGTGTAATGGCAGTGTTAAAGACGTTTGAAAAAACCATCGTGAAAATTGGGTGTAACCAAGGCGAATTAATTATTAGGTGGATGCATCGGCGAATTCGATTAATATGGCGGCACTTTCTCTGTCAAGTTTTGTTTACCTTTTTGGCGCCATTAAAATTTTTGTACATGTTCGTTATCAAGGCGAATTCATTATTAGGTGGATGCATCGGCGAATTCAGGCGAATTCGTTTAATATGGCGGCACTTTCTCTGTCAAGTTTTGTTTACCTTTTTGGCGCCATTTAAATTTTTGTACATGTTCTTTATCAACTACTTTTGACAGCTTAAGTGTGAATTCGCCTTTTTACACAAACAAAATGCCTGTTGTTTTTTTTATTGTTGTAGCGAAGCGGCTACCTTGTTTTTTGTATCATGGGTGTAACTTTCATTCATTAGAGTACAAAATCTTCATTCTGGCATCGCTGGCCAAGACGAATGAATTCGCCTTGAGTTTGACATTGATAGAGGAATACTGCCACATTTGGCGACTTATCGCCATCTAGACGATTACGGGTGCTGAAAATAGAATGTTGACGATTTAGGTTTGGCTTTTGACGAATTTTGTTGATCATAATTTTATTTCCATATGTTAAAATAATTTTGACTCTAAAAGGCCAGCCAAATGAACTATACAAATAAATCACTTTTTTTCAATGAAAGTAGACAGCGTTACCTCGCCATATGAAGTTCACAAGATATAAATTATTTTATAAATTTCATGAAATTCTGTTGCTATAATCTTTGTTTTTTTAGAAAAAGAAACATTTTATAAAATTCTACGAAGAATAATTTCTTGCTTCATTTTGTTCGGTTCTTCTCTCATACCTTCGCTCCATGAAATGTTTATTGAAATGACAAAATTTAGCACTTGGCTCGATATATTTGCTCGAAAATCAAATAAAAACGTTACATTTTTGTGTAAACGTTTTCCTAGCAGTTTCTGTAGTTTATTTGACCATTTTCACTTTTTTATGTTAATTTAAGTAGGAAATGACTTGATAAAACTAGTTTTCTATTTCTTTTAATTCTCTCTTCTAGTTTTATACCAACTGCTACAAACGACCGTTTGAAAAAATAATTTTTTAAGGCATAAAAAGCAAGAAAAGTTATGATTTTATTTATATTTCACACGCCTGAAGGATATTAATTGGTCCAATTACCAGCACGCGTACACAAATTCAAACCCCACAGGAAAAAAACCATTATACTTCCCTAAAACTTGCCAAAGGACTATTTCCAACGTTATAGTTAGGATGAGAATTGTCCACTGCAGATTAACACACAAATATTTACTGAGTAGATGCCAACCTCCTACTTGCCATATTTGTAACACACCGCTAACCATTTTACACATATTAGACGAATGTCAAGCTTTTCACAATGCTAGAATAAAACTATTCAAATCCACACAACCATCAAAATGTTTAAAAAATATTAATGAACACAACATTGAATTTCTCCATAAATTCATATTAGATTGTAGTCTACTTCGCAGTTTGTAAGTGAAATTTATTTAATTTTATGAGACGGAAGCATTGGTAGCTAGTTCTCGTTTTCTTTTAATTACTATAATTGTATTATTGTAATTAATTTTGATCAATAAATAAATAAAAATAAATATTTATACTAGTTTGGAGAAAAAAAATTGGAGTGTAGATGATATTAATCTGGAAGCATACATATGAATGTTAGGGTTATATTTAATAGATCATATGTGAATAGCATATAAAAAAATTTTATTAAAATTTGTAAAAGTTACAATATAAAACAAGCTTCAAATGGTTGCATAAACACGCAAACATCTCTCTAAACAACACTAAATATTTCAGCAAATCTGATATTTTAGCATGTTTGCCAAGCAGTTTTTGTAGTTTATTAGATCTTTTACGAGAAC
The DNA here is from genome assembly GCA_914767995.1 of Thecocarcelia acutangulata. Taxonomy (NCBI): domain Eukaryota; kingdom Metazoa; phylum Arthropoda; class Insecta; order Diptera; family Tachinidae; genus Thecocarcelia; species Thecocarcelia acutangulata. The sequence goes on along the minus strand of OU612099.1, from coordinate 466,198 downwards.
TGTATTATCGAATTTGACGATTTTTAGCCTGATTTATCTGGCATCTATGGCTATGTGTGTTTGTCATAAAGTAAATACGAACACGTCTTCTCTTGCGAATGCTTACAACAATTTCTTTGTTGAATTTATATGTATAGTTTTTTTTTACAAATAAGCAGTATTTCAGAAACAAAAAAATTATATTTTTAAGAACTTTTAAACAAAAGTCTACAAGAATCTTGGTGAAATAAGTGCTAATAACGTAATTAACGATGGGTTTAACGATTTCTAGTTTGCTTACACGTCTTTTTGGCAAAAAAGAAATGCGTATATTAATGGGTATGTATTTTTTTTTTGAAATGGTAAACATGTATTCTCAACGATTGCGGTTAGCATGTTTTTTTTACAAATTTTACTATGACGACGTATTTTGGCCGTGTGTCCAGTTTACGCACAGTCCTCCAAATTGAAAAAAAAAATTATATATAGGGGACTAGAAAAGTTTAAAAGTAAGAAAATGTTAAGTAAAACAGATAACGGCAACTCGTAATTTTCGTATTTGGACCTCTGCAGTTTCGATATATATACGTATACATGAAATTGCGACTTCAGCAAAATTAGTGCCATTTAAAAGCTTTCTCATAGACTTTCTGGGATGTGTGAAACTGGCTTAAATCTAGTTTGCCAAAGCAGCTCCAAATAAAATAAAAAGTACATAGGGTGATAGAAAATGGAAAAATGGCGGAAACGCTTAGCTTCCAAGATATGGACCAAAAAAGTTTTCATTTTTTTTTTCATTTTTATGTTGGACCAGTACTCAGGGGATAATCCCTACATATGCAGTGCATTGTGCTGGAACTAGGAAAATAGATTATAAGGGGGGAGTAATGTTTGTGAACTTAACACACGGAACGACCAAAACAAACGTTATCACAGCATTTAAAGTGTTGAAATTAAATTAGTTAAAACTGATCAGTGTCCTTCGACACTGCTCAGAATAATAAAAATTAGTTCAACATGCGATTCTCTACAACATTTTTCAGTTTATATGGTCAATATTGGTATCATTTGAAATCGTGTTAATAGATCTCTTATACCATACAGGAGAGAATCCCATAAAGGAAAAAATCCCTGCATCCGGCCTAAGGCCGGCTGTGTAAAAAAACTTTGGTATCCGATGTTTATTATTAAATTAAACTGTTGTTGGATTTTAATTTATATGTGGGGGTGTAAATACATATGTAGCACTTTAATACAAAAATTTTTTAAAACTTGATTTGTGTGCCCTAAATAGTTGGATGAATGTGAATAGTCTACATGTAAATCCCAGTAAAACTAAAGCTATTGTATTTAGATCCAATAAAAATGATATAATTAATTTTGATTTAAAAATATGTAATTCTAGTATTGATATTGTAAACCATTTGAAATGCCTGGGTGTTGTAATTGATGACAAATCACATCAATAGCGTTTGCTCGAAAATCAGTTTTATTTTGAGGCGACTGTATCATAGCAATTTGTTCTTACCATTGCACATAAAGAAATCTATTGGCCACACTCTGCTAATGTCACAACTTAATTGTGACATTAGCATGTGAAATTTTTTCGGGCTGCAATTCTGGTAATAGTAGGAGGATCAAATCTATTTTTCATAGAGTTGTTAGATTTGTATATGGACTTAGATTAAGAGCGCATGTTTCCAGTCATTTCGTAAATTTTTTGAAGTTGTCGTTTGATGATTATCTCAAATTTCGTTTACTCATATATTTTTATAAAATTGTAAAATTTCAAAGGCCGATGGTAGTCGCACAAATAATTCCGTTTAGCAGGTCCATTAGAAACCCGTAGATTTTTATTCGACGTATATATAACAGTACTTTCGAACATTCATTTGTGGTTCGGTCAGCGCGCCTGTGGAATTTTTTGCCCAGAAATTTGAGATCTTTTCTAATGTCATTTTCAAACGTCATATTTTACAATATCTGTCCAACAATGGTCACTAATTATTTAAGGGTCTCCTAAGTTTTGTTTTTTTTTTCTCGTTTCTTTTTTTCCTCTCTTTCAATATTGGATGCGTGTGTTGATTGAGTGATGCGAGGATGGTACGGAAATATTATTTTTAGGATCTCTTATCGAGTTTTTCTTCTTTTTTATATGTATCTGTATAAGTGTATATAAATGAATTTCGCTCTATTTTATAGTATATTTAATACAAATTCTGTATTGACCAATAGGCCACTTGTATTAAAATGGAATAAATAAATAAAATAATTTTAAGTTTTTTTTCCAGGAGTTTTAATATGTTTGAAGAGATATATTCATAAACTTTCAAATAATGCCGATATAGATTGAAAAATGTGGTAGAAAATTGTACATATGTATATGTGACATTTTATTTTTAAGTTTTCTATCGCCCTAGGTACTTTTTATTGTATTTGGAGCTGCGTTGGTAAGGTAGAGATAGAAAATTCCAAAACGAAATGTAAAGTGTTGGCGGAAACGTATGGTTATGGACCTCTGAATTTTCAATATTCCTATACATAAAAGGTGTGTTTCCGGGCAATTTTCGTGCAAAAGAGAATATGCGTAAAGCTATGTTACAATATTGTAAGATCTGGCAACATGCTGAATATGTAGTGACAATGAAAAATTGTCCCGCAGAAGTATATTGTGTGCTCAGACGATCGTAAGAAAATCTTACAAAAAAAATTGTCAGTTCACACGGTTGTCAGATTGTTAGTCCCAATTTTCATGAGGCAATTTTAGTTGCGCAATTATAAAATTTTTTTTTTAAACTTGCTTTTATGTCCAGACAGCAATTTTACTTGATCAATTTTCATTTTCTATCGCTTATACTTTCTTAACCTTGCTTGTACTGCATTCTCAAATTTTTCCATTTAATTTTCACTTCTAAATTAATACTGCTGTTTATTTTTTTAATTTGTCCACAATATTAAAAAAATTTTTTTTTGTTCATCAGCTTAAATGTTTAGGTGTAATACTTGACGCAAAACTTTCCTTTTCAAATCATATCGATATGGTAAGTGGTAAACTTTTCGGTATTCTACGTAGGATATACTCTGCGAACCTTTCATTTCCCCTTCGTATCAGATCACAACTTTCATGGGCATTGCTAATGTCGCACATTATTTATGGTTTTGAAGTTTTTTCGGGTACATCCTACATGTATCTGCATAGAATTAACCGTCTCATTAACATTATTGTACGTTTTGTCTATAATGTCCGCCGACGCGAACATATCTCGCCTTTGAACGATTTCTTGGTTGTAGTTTTACTAAATTTCTAATGATTCGTAATTTGGTCCTGTTTCACAAGATTATCAAGACTTCCACACCATTAGCATTGTATAGGTCATTTACGTTTCTGCGCTCTTCTAGGAATCCTCAGCTACTTATACCGAGGATTTCTTGCTCTTTTTTTGATAAATCTTATGTCGTTAGGATTGCTAGATGGTGGAATATATTACCTTTTTCTCTGCGCATATTCTCTCATTCTAATAACGTGTTTCGTTTGAAACTCTTAATGTTTTCATCTATGCTTTGAAATACTTTGCTTTCCGCCTTCATATTCTCTCTTGGTTATCTCACTGATTTGGACGTGTTCATTCAGGGCTAATGTTTTCTTTCTTAACTTTTCAGCTGGGGAGCTGGTATTCTTGATTTAGCTTTTATATTAATTATATAATATATTAATTATTTTTGTTTTAAACATTTTTGTATACTCAGGCTATGCTGCTGTGATGTAATATAATTATATTGGCCCTTGAGGCTTTGTATTTCATTTTTGTAAATAAATGAAATGAATCAAATATCGCAATTTCGCGCCAATATTACTTTCATCACGGACAAATCAATACATAAAAGAAACACAAATGAAAGAAAATGTAAAATTTCTGATATTGCGAATGATAGCACAAAAGGACTTTCCGAGTACAAGCAAGTCTGTACTCATTTTTACACTCCCCACTCCTTCCTCTCTTATTTGTCCACAAACTCAAGAATTGCGCAACTAAAGTTGCCTCGTGAAAATTGGGACTTAGATGAAAAAAATTGCCAGACTTGTTGTAAGGCATTGCCGCTTACGTATATCAACAACCATCTGTTTGCCCATCAAACTTTTTTCTGACCATGATGCCATTGTCAGGTGCATTAATTTTATACATCTGACGATTAAAACTGAGCTTACAATACCAGCCAATTATCTGGCAATGCCGACGAAGAGGGTTCTCACGATTGTCAGATGCCTGACAACATTGTCGTCTTACAATTGATTGACAATGGTTTTTCTGACAACGTTGTAAGTTAAAAAATGGCAGTTCACACGATTGTAATACATTTTCAGGCAATTTTACTGGCAATATTGTACGATCTGACAACCATGTGTACGTAGCTTAGGTTTCAAATTCATATAAAATTTACCTAACCCTACAGTTACACCATCAAATTTATTGTCAATTCAGTATCAAGTTTTTTACACATACTGCTTGTCAAAATTTAAACAAATTGAAAGCTGTGACGTAGGCTGCACGCAATTTCAAAGCAATTTTATTTTCAAGATGCCGGCATCAAAAAAACAACTAAAAATAATTTAATTTAGCAATATAAATGCTAAATAAATGGTCAATCAATGAATCAATGTAATATTTATCGAGTTTTTCCTTTGTATCTTTCGCCGTTTTCCGTTTCAAATAATAATGTTAAATCACTGCAAGAAATTCACTTTTTCCATTTTTCACTAAACACAAAAGTTGCTTACTTCAAACGAATACAACAAATAAACTAATCGATGAACTTGGGTGAAATTTTAAAAGGTGACATTTGACAGATCGCAATTTCGAAAAAAAAAAAAATATGTCTGTGATGCCATCTAGCGCTAGTTAGCTTCAATATCAATTCGCCCTCGTAGTGCAGTTCTATAACATTTCGATGAACACTTTTCTTAGAACTGAATTGGAGCTAAGGAGTTGGACATTTTTAAAAAAGTTTGTATATCCCAAAAGATTTATTCAAAAGCATTTAAGCAACACCAACTTTTTGAATATATGTTACCTAGCGTTTACACTTTTTCATTAACACACTCACATTTTGTTTACTTTCCTCTCAGCTTTCCTGAAAGTAAAATGACAAATTGCTAAGCACTGTTGTAGTATTGTATTGTAGTAAAATAATAATTATCAAATTAACATCTTTTGGATGTTATGAAAATAATTATATTTTTTCCTTTTAATGCATATAAAGAAAACAATTAAAGTCTTTTTATAAAATATTTATAATTATAAGTTTTTTCAACTATTGCCCCATACATTTGTATATATAATAAGTTTGGCAACTCTAATTAATAAGCCAATAAATTGAGAGAAGTAGAGGCAAATTTGGTTACTCTTTGCTTCGGCGACATTTTTAAAACGAACTTTCACTTTGTTGTGTAGATGAACCAGAAATTTTCATGAAAGTCGTCTATTTCATCAAAATTTGTATTGAATTGAATTGAATTGAAAATACAGAAATTTCATGAAAGTTGAGGCAACGTTAACAAATGTAATGGAAAATTGTATCTATGTATAAAAGCCTCGGAGGCCTCGAAAATTATACGTTTTAGAAATGTGTCGTTCATGAACGAATGGGTTAAATTGAACGGTTCATTTGATTAAACTGACCATTCTTCTTAAACTGACAGCTTGCGTTCAAAAATCTTTCGTTCATTTTACTTAGTGTCCACACCTGCGACAATATATCTGTTCGTTTGTAAAAAAAATTTGTACAAATTTTTACTCTGTGCTTTTAAGCTTCTAAAATCTCTAAAATATATTTTAGTTTAAAATAAACAGAATTAAAAACCAACTAATAAAGCCAACTAGGCAAATTTGTGTTGCGTTTTGTTATGGTTCTATACTAATTGCACCCGCAATAACACACTATCATAAACTCTTAGGACACGTGCCATAATGGCAGCTTGTACGATTGTGTAGAATAGCGAATAATCGTCTTTAAGCTGAGTTATTAAGTAGTATTATTACTTTGGCTGTTTCCGAATTGATAAAATAAACATATTATACCAGTTGATTGTGTTCCAATGCCAGCAACCATTAGGCATGCATGATGCCGAATTTACCTGTCTTTGGGTTAAACTCAAAATCAGTTCACACTTTTTGCATTTCGGGTTTCTATATAGAAGTCCAAATGCGGGGAGGGGTATTACCTTTGCTGGTTTCGCTGCCCTTTCCGACTCCATATCGAAGATCCTGGAGAGTTGTCCGAGCAGTGAAATCGTTGTTGCTGGGATTTCAATGTTCACAACTCATCCTGGCTTCGCCATTCGAATCATACAACTCCAGAAGGCCAATATGTTGAGTTATTTGCTGCGCACAACCACCTAGCGCAATTAGTGAATGAGCCAACGCATATTACATGTGTTGAAGGGCACCATTCAAACACACTTGACCTATTCCTGACCTCACACCCTGAAAAATATGAAGTCAGAGTTAGTGCACTTCTCGGCAATTTGGATCATTGCACCATTTCTGCCTTCTTTTCGGTCTTTGAACTTCATAACGTTTCGAAATCGGCTAAGAAACGGTCAAAATTTATTTAAGAAAAGGCTCGTTGGGCTGAGCTCAACCAATTTTATAACCATTTTAATTGAAAACTGTGCTTTCTAGATAATGACATAAATGCTTCTGCAAAAATGGTCGAGAATATGATATTGCTAGGGATGAGAACATTCATCCCGTCCAAGCAAATTTTGATTAAACCAAGAGTGAAGTCTTGGTTTAATCAGACGTGTAAAAACGCAGTCAGATCCAGAGAGGAAGCATTCAGTAACTGGCGTTTAAACAAAACACCCAGATTCTGATTTGCTACGCAAAAAGGCAAGATCTTTGTGTGCCAAGGTACTTAGGCGTGAAAAGTTTCTTCACGAACAGCGCCTTCGTGCCAAGGTCCTTGCAGCTCTCCGCGGCAGTACCTTTTGGTTTTTCGTTAAGAGAGTAAAGAACAAAGCCAGTTCATCAATTCCAACTCTCTTAAAGAATGACCAAGCATTCACCGACCCGGTTGACAATGCTAACCTGTTGGCTAAAATTTTTGCAAGCAATTCTTACTTGCCGGAAAGCAGTCAACCACTCCCCGAGCTTGAAAGAGTATCTGCAGCAATGCCAAAGATATTTTCCGAGCTCGGGCAGTCAAAAGGGTTTTAGCCGCTCTCGACATAAGTAAGACTCCTGGACCGGATAGCATATCAGCACTGGTCTTGAAGCAGTGTTCTTCTACGCTTGCGCGCCGATTAGCATGCCTCTTTAGCAAACTTTACCATGTTGGTGAGTTCCCATCGTGCTGGAAGGTTGCTAATGTAACGCCAATCCTCAAAAAAGAGGAGGCAAATAACCCTGAAAATTACCGCCCAATTGCAATTTGTTCTGCGCTTTCCAAAGTAATGGAAAGTATGGTTAATTACCTTGTGAGGTATCTGGAGTCGCACAAATTGCTTTGTGACCGTCAATATGGATTTCGCAAGGGTCGTTCTACTGGCGATCTTATGGCATATCTCTCTGAGAAATGGTGCCACTCAATCCATCATTTCGGTGAAAGTAAGGTGGTGGCTCTAGATATTTCAAAAGCGTTTGACAGAGTGTGGCATGGTGCACTACTGGCAAAGCTTACGGCTTTTGGTGTCGGTGATGACTTCACTCGGTTTATATCGAGCTTTCTCAGGGACCGCACTATACGAGTTGTTATAAATGGGGTCTAATCAAACGAGTTCCAGATTAATTCAGGGGTACCGCAAGGCTCCGTTCTTTCTCCTACCCTATTTCTTATTTTCCTCAACGACCTTCTCTATCAAACTTCCAACCCTATCCACTCTTTCGCGGATGACAGTAGCATTTGTTTCTCGTACTCTTTTAGTTATAGGCCCAGCCTATTAGGCATCGCTGCCAAGAGGCTAAATATGAATGATTCACTGAATAGTGATCTTCTATTAATCTCCGAATGGGGTCGTAAAAACAGGGCCGCTTTTAACGCTCGTAAGAGCCAATGTAGTTTATTAACACACAAACAAACGACCGCAAATGCTGCTTTATCTGTACTCATGGATGGTATAAATATTGAGGAATCGGATGCTCTTGATGTGCTTGGAATGAAGATACAGTGTGATGTTCGCTGGACTGAACACATTTCACTTCACTCCATCCGACCTCCTTACTATTTATACCACCTACATCCGACCGAAAATGGAATACAACTCTCGTGTTTGGGCCGGTGCCCCAAAGTCTATTTTGGGGTTACTCGACCGTGTGGAGGAGAGGGCGAAGAAGCTTATCGGTGACAGTAGGGTATCCAACTCTATTGACTAACTGGAGCATCGACGCAGTGTGGGGTGCGTTACTCTGTTCTACCATTACTACAATGAATGTTGCTCTGACGAGATTAGGGATCTTGTTCCCGAAACTCGCACATTTTTACGTAGCACGTGTTCCTCGTCCAGAGCTCATCCATTTGTGGTCGATTGCCCGGGGAATCGTACTACGCATTACAGAGAGAGAATTCGTTTTTCAGCCGTACGCTTCGTCTGTGGAACAAGTTGCCTGCAGACGTGTTTCCTGTCTGTTATAACGTTGGAAAGTTCAAGTCAAATGTTCACAAACACTACTCTCTTTCCCCCTCCTCAAAACCTATTTTCCTAGTTCTGCTACAATGCGCTGCATATGTAGGGGTTATCCTCTGAGTACTGGTTCAAGTTAAACGTGTGTCGAGCACTCTTCGTAAATTATACAGCTTGATTATTATTCACCATTCGCTATTAAGTTTTAATCATATACTTTTTAAGTATAATTTGTAACTGTATTTAATTTGATAGTAACTACGAAAGCTGTCATTCTTCGACTACTCCAAATATAATAAGGGTGTATTTTAATTTTTAATTGTGTTGTAAATAAGTTTTTATGATCCTCCTGTTTGTTGTACATATATTTATAAGCTTAAGCTACGTTTCTTTACTTCTAAAAATTTAACAAAAATTTATAATAATTTGAAATTATTATTTCTGTTTTATTTCTTTTATTTATTTAACATCAATACAAGACCAAATAATTATGTATTATTTTACATTTTTATTTGCTTAATGTTCTGCCTTCGTGGCTAATAGTGAATGTATTCGAGCATAATATACCATGCTATTCATGCTATGAAAGTGTATTAAATAGTTTTTTTTGTGTTTTTGGCCAACTGGTTTTTACGATATTTTTATGAACCTTAGTTTAAAAAAGCTAATTGGGCCACAATATGGTTATCTGAAGAAGTCAACAAAAAAAAAATTGACGAAATGTTGCGAAAAAATGTAAATAAAGTTGTTTTAGATTACATTTAGGCCCAATTAGCTTAAAAAAGAACTAAGGTCTAAGGTTCATAAAGATATCCTATATTTATTTAAATTTATCTTTCCATATACAAAGCTGCAATTATATAGAGAAGTACTGAGTTCATGCATGTGTTTTTATTTGTTTTCGTGATAGTAATCATTATTTATCACTACTGTTTAAATGCTATTTATATATAGATACGATATATAATTGTTTTTCAATATATTTTTGTTCTGATTTTCAGTGGGTTTGGATGCTGCTGGTAAAACAACAATTTTGTATAAATTAAAATTAGGTGAAGTTGTGACGACTATTCCTACCATTGGCTTTAATGTTGAGAGTGTCGAATACAAAAATATATGTTTCACGGTATGGGACGTCGGTGGCCAAGATAAAATACGCCCTTTATGGAGACACTATTTTCAAAACACTCAAGGGCTTATATTTGTAGTGGACTCAAATGATAGAGATCGTATAATTGAGGCTGAGAAGGAACTACAAAATATGGTACGTACATAACCATTTAAATTTTACTTTTGAATCTCAGGGGGTGTAGCCACAAACAAAAAACAGTCGTAAAGCAGCTCTGGGCTGAAGAACAGCTCTCACGTCATCGTAATTATATCTTAAGTGCAGTCATGCTTGTTGTTTTTGTTGTTCGGCCTTCGAGAGTTTTATTTATCGTCGCTATGTTCAATTTGTGCGAATTGCTTTCACTCCGACAAGGTTGCGGTATATTTGTTCTTTTTTTTTATATTGGACCAGTACTCAGGGGATGACCCCTACATATGCAGTGCATCGTACCAGAACTAGGAAAATAAGTTGTGAGGAGGCAGAAAGAGGGAGTAGTGTTTGTGAACATTTGACTTGAACTTTCCGACGTCATAACAGACAGGAAACACGTCTGTGGGCAACTTATTCCATAGGCGTAGCATACGGCTGAAAAACGAACCCTCTCTGTAATGCGTTGTACGATTCCCCGGGCAATCGACCACGAATGGATGAGATCTGGACGATGAACGCGTGTTACGTAGAAATGTGCGAGTTTCAAGAACAAGATCCCTAATCTCGTCAGAGCGAAATCCATTGTAGTAACGATAGAACACAGTAACGCACCCTGTTAAATAAAAAACCAAGTTTTAAGAGCAGATTAAGTATCGCTTTAAAATTCTGAAAGCGATTTCTTTATTAATTAATTCTGGTTTATTTCACGAATTTTATTGTTACCTTAGTTTCCAACTAACGGGATTAAATTCAGTTTTCATATTGAAAATAGATTACAGTATACTTCAATGTATGATTCGCAAATAGTTCTAAAATGTATGTGTAACAAAATAAGCTACAGTTAGATACATTGTACTTGTATTTTGTAGTGTTAGAAATTAATTTTAAATAAACAAAGTTGTATCAAAGCTTTATGTGTTGTTTATGTATGGAGCAAAGAGAAAAGAACGTTATTTTTAAAATAATCAGTAACACACCCTACACTGCGTCGATGCTGCAGTGAGTCAATAAATTTGGATACCCTACTGTCACCGATAAGCTTCTTCGCCCTCTCCTGCACACGGTCGAGTAACCCCAAAATAGACTTTGGGGCACCGGCCCAAACATGAGAGCTGTATTCCATTTTCGGTCGGATATAGGTGATATAAATAGTAAGGAGGTCGGATGGAGTGAAGTACATCTTACACCGTTTCAAAAACCCGAGGCACTTGAATGCTTCTTTAGAGACATGAAAAATGTGATCATTTTAACGAACATCACACTGCATTTTCATTCCAAGAACATCAAAAGCATCCGATTTCTCAATATTTATACCATCCATGAGTACAAATGAAACAGCACCTGCCGTCGTATGTTTGTGTGTTAATAAACAACACTGGGTCTTACGAGCGTTAAAAGCGACTCTCTTTTACGACCCCATTCGGAGATTAATAGAAGATCACTATGCAGTGAGTCATTCATATTTTGCCTCTTGGCAACGATCTCGGACAGGCTGGGCCTATCACTGAAAGAGTACGAATGGCAAATGCTGCTGTCATCTGCGAAAGAGTGGATAGGGTTGAAAGTTTGAAATAGAAGGTCATTAAGGAAAATAAGAAATAGCGTAGGAGAAAGAACGGAGCCTTGCGGTACCCCTGAAATAATCTTCAACTTGTTTGATGAGATCCCATCTATAACAATTCGTATAGTGCGGTCTCTGAGAAAGCTCGATATAAACCGAGAGAAGTTATCACCGACGCCAAAAGCAGTGAGTTTTGCCAGTAGCGCACCATGCCACACTCTGTCAAACGCTTTGGAAATATTCAAAGCCACCACCTTACTTTCACCGAAATGATGGATAGAGTGGCACCATTTACCTGAGAGATAGGCCATAAGATTGCCAGTAGAACGACCCTTGCGAAATCCATATTGGCGGTCACAAAGTAATTTATGCGACTCTAGATAGATATCTCGTAAGGTGGTAGTTGACCATACTTTCCATTACTTTTGAAAGCGTAAAGCAAATTGTAATTGGGCGGTAATTTTCAGGGTTATTTGCCTCATTCTTTTTGGGGATTGGCGTTACATTAGCGACCTTCCAGCACGATGGAAACTCACCACCATGGTAAATTGTGCTAAAGATTTGTGCTAACGTAGGAGAACACTGCTTCAACACCAGTGCTGGGATGCCATCCGGTCCAGGAGTCTTATTTATGTCGAGATCGGTCAAAACCCTTTTAACTGCTTGAGTCCGGAAAAATATCTTTGGCATAGTTACAGATACTCTTTCGAGCTCGGGAAGTGGTTGAGAAAATTTTGCAAGTCAGAATTACTTGCAAAAATTTCATCCAGCAGGTTAGCCTTGTCAAACGGGTCGGTGATTGCTTGGTCATTCTTTAAGAGAGTTGGAATTGATGAACTAGCATTGTTCTTTAATCTCTTAACGAATGACCAAAAGGTCTTACTGCCCCGGAGCTGTAAGAACCTTGGCACGAAGACGCTGTTCGTGAAGAAATTTTTCACGCCTAAGTACCTTGGCGCACGAAGATCTTGCGTTTTTCGTAGCAAATCAGTGTCTGGGTTTTTGTTTAAACGCTAATTTCTGAACGCTTCCTCTGGATCTGACTGCGTTTTTGCACGTCTGATTAAACTAGAATTTCACTCTTGGTTTAACCGAAATCTGCTTGAAGGGTAGCATTATCATATTTTCGACCATTTTTGCCGAAGCATTTATATAATTGTCTAGAAAGCACAGTTTCCATTTAAAAGGGGCATAAAATTGGTTGAGCTCAGCCCAACAAGCCTTTTCGGGAAGAAATCGTGACCGTTTCGTAGCTGATTTCGAAACGTTAAGTGCAGAGATCGATCGATAGGACAACTTTCCAGGATCTTCAATATTGAGTCGGAGAGGGCATGAAGCCAGAAAGGGTAATATCCCTCCCCGCATTTGGACTTCTATATAGAAACCCGAAATGCAAAAAGTGTGACCTGATTTTGAATTTAACCCAAAGAAAGGTAAATTCGGCATCATGCATGCCTAATGGTTGCTGGCACTGGAACACAACTTCATTGCGAACCTAAATTACAAGGCCGCGATGGAAATGAAATAGAGATAGAAGTTGATAACCAGGTATATGAAAATCCTGTGGATCAGCATCCTCAGATACCTGGGTCTTACATACGGCGAAATTATCCGGCCGATGGAGACAAGTGTGGGCATAAACAGGGAAGAAATTCGTTCTCAGCCCACGTATGTTGCAAGAAGTGTTTATTTAGTGTCTGTGTTTTTAGAGTTTGTTTTTATAGAGAAATTACCCATAGCTCCCTCCACTCGTGTTAAAATGCTGATAAAAATGTTTTCCCATGTTTCTTTAATATTCAAGTTTCTTTAATTTTTATTAATGTTATTTTTCAGCTGCAAGAGGATGAGCTAAGAGAGGCTGTATTATTAGTGTTTGCAAACAAGCAAGATTTACCAAATGCTATGACAGCTGCAGAACTAACTGAAAAACTTCGTTTAAATCACTTAAGAAATCGACACGTAAGTAAATTGTACAAATAAACATATCGCTCTTTTATTGCAACATAGTCATAACTAAAAAAAAGCTTGTTTCGAAAAAATCGCATTTCAAAGTTTTAATTTCCATGCAAGTCTTAGAAAAATGTTTTAAACAATATCTCTTAAAGTAAACGGTTTAAAAACAATTTGAATAAATTTTTAACACAATATAAAAGGTAGTGCTTAACACAATTCTGCATTTTTTTCGAAAAGCTAAGTTTTCGAGATATGGCTATGTTGCAATAAAGGAGCGATATGCTGTAAAATTATTATAACAAAATTTAGATATCTTCATATTAAGCCTATCTATAATAAGGTTTACTATATTCTTTAAGTATGGTAATTTGGTAAAATCAATTTTGGAGTAAATCTTATTATAGTGTTTTATTTTCTAGTAGAATATCCTGCCTTTTAAATGATACAACTTTTTCCCCCAATTGCAATCAGTCTTAAATAGTGATGAATTTGTCATTAACACCAACGAACAAAAACTGCTAACAAAATGTTGTTTGATAATAATATACACTTATGAGAACCTCTTGGGTCCCATATCCGCTGATTATCCAGCTACCAAAATGTATACCCAGCCTAGATAGGATCTTACGAAGCCTATTAATTTCAGAGGCTCCTTCCGTACCACTGCAGAAGGACCTCCAAGAACTCCACTTTGCCTTACTTACCAAATTCTTAAATTTATTTCATGAATTCCTATCTCGAATTCAATATACCTATGATCATAGAATGAGCAATCATCCGATACCCTCCATCCTCTAATCAAATCCGAATGCTCAGTGCTAACTAGTGTTATGTCCAGAACCTCCCTTCTATTTACTAAAACAAAAGTGGGTTCTGAACATTTATATCATCTAAATTATTACAAAGAATGAACTCAAAAATGACTCACCCATTGAGTTAGTGTCCGAGCTGCCCACACCACATAGTGTGCACATGCATCTGCTCCCACAATTTTCGCCAGGTTTCTTTCTCCTGTCATTTCTATAACCTCAGGATTCGCCTGATTGGTCGGAATTCGCTATCATGCGCCACATAGCTGGAGACAACCAGGATGCCTGCATCTGTCTCTTAGGCGGTCATCACTGTATCTTCATCACTGAAATCAGAGAGAATGAAAATTTTTAAACCGTTACTCGCCATTATTCGTGTACAATAGCTTTTAGCCCTTCTTTCTCAGTCCGCAAACCCTATCCTTACAGGATCAGAGTCAACTCCTCTCTTTCTGACAGATAAAAGAGCAATAAAGCCGAGGCTGCGTCCGAATGGACGCAGCTTTTCGATACTTTCAAAAAGCAAATCTTAGCATTTGTTTGAAAGGTGTAAAGAAATGTTAGAGACGTTTATAAATAGAAAAGCTTGTTTTTTGTGTTTTGACGGATATTATTAGAGCATTTTTCTTTTTAAATTCTCAGCAATTTTTTTGGATTGTTGGGATATAAAGTTGAATGTTTGAGAATATCTTTCAAAAATTTCCAAAGTCTACTGATGATTAGGGTAGTTCCTATGAAATGTCGACATATAGATAGCTGGGAAACATAGAAAACAAGCTATTTATAATTTTTTATTGTTTTCAATATGTTTTCAAATATTTTTGATTTTCTAAACAAAACTAAAAAAAATTTTTCCGGAAGAAGTCTTCCGAAGGAAGACGAAATATCGAATATAATTAAAGCATTTTTTATATAAAAAACAAAACTGACCTCAAGCTTAAAGAACATTTCAATTTAATTTAAAAAAAAGGTCAAATAATTAGGATCAAGATAAGGTACAAGGTGTTAATTAAATAACATGGTTAAATATAACAGCTGACTGCAAACACCACGACTTTTTAATTTTATTACCGTTTACAATTTAGTATTGGATGGATCCTAAATTTTTAAAAATGTATATAAATTAAAATCAGACTTTATCTTCTGGAGGATTTTGTTTTTTCTTTTTGAGAAAGTTGCTCAATTTAAAACTTTTTATTATTTTTATTAACTGTTTTTCTTCTTCTTATTTTAATTTTAGTGGTACATACAAGCGACATGCGCAACGCAAGGAAATGGATTGTATGAGGGACTGGATTGGTTATCCGCTGAACTGGCTAAGAAATAGTAAATCCATTGTTAAAGATTATTAAAAAGAAAGATAAACAAAAAATATATTTTTATCAAAAGATTTATAAGCAATCAGCATTTTTAACTTGTATTTATTTGACTTTTATCGTGGAACAAACTGTTTCCTTTTATTAGATAAAATAAAGGTCGATGTTACGCCACTGTGCTACTAGTTTTGACGAAACTGTACCCTTTAATATTCATTTAGTTTCTTAAATTTTACTTTTGCCGCATCTCAAATTTTTTTGCCCTTTTGCTTTGTATGCAGCTATTTTATGTAGGGACGAAACGATACCTGCAGGGTATCGATACTTATACTCGATACGGTATCGATCGCAAAGTATCGATACCTACTCGGTATCGAATAAAAAGCATCGATACATACATACTTGTATCGGTCGATTTCTTTTTACGATTAGTGGTAGGGCAAAACACATGGAGCCAAAAATCAAAATCTTCGTTATGAGTTTGATCTGCCATCCGCTGGCTGAAATTGAGGTGTCCTACTTAAGATCCCGGAAGTGAAGATTTTTAAAATGCAGGGGCCAAATCACCGCGTACGATATCGAGCAATATTATTGAAAATTTTCATCTTCGTATCATGGCATACGATGATACGAACTGTCTTGCAATAATATAAAAAAGTTAAACATTTTTTTTGTATTCGTGCATTTGGGAAACGTAGGGTCTTTAAACCTAGTACATTTTGTTTAAATTACGATCTGGTGTGCAATGTTTGCCTTAACCCAGATGTATCGCAATGTTATCCGACACTATAGTTAATTCGATATCGTATGCGGTGATTAGACCCTAGGAATTCTATCATACAAATTCTTCTGCTACATTCACTCAGTAGTTTGACTTGTAACTGTCTGATACATTCAATGGAGGAAGACAAACTATGTAGCTTGGATGTAAAGGTAAGATCACACGATTACTGCAAATATACAAATCTGACACAATTTTTATCGTGCCGAATTTGTGCCCAAAAATTGCCCCATATCGGTCACACGATAGTTCTAAATTGCGGCAATACTACGTACCAACTGTTGCACTAGCTTTTAATTTGTTGTGTAGTGGTTAAAAACGCCCTCTTAACAAAAATAAATAAATTAGTGTCAAAAAAGAAAAAGAACAGAATGAAACTGCAAAAAAGTATTTATTTTAGAAAATAAAAACAGTGATGGCATGTTTGAAATGTATTTAAATTTTCCATGTAAATAATTTTGTTTTGTTTTATTTTTAAAACATTTTGTTTTGCTTAAAACTACTAATGAATTTTAAATACACATAATTATAATATAAGGTAAATGCATTTCCTTCTTATATTCTTATTACAAGTTTTGCTATAAAAGGGACACATACAAAAAAGTAAATTTATAGAAGAAATCACAAATATTGGCGTATATTGCCCACTTGAATTGCCGCACTAGAACACAATAAATATTGGCGCATTTGTGGCATTTTTACTGCCGCAGGATCGCATATCAAGTAATCACACGATTGCCGCATCAGGGTTGCATTTGATTGGTCAAAATAAGAACAATATTGGCCGCGATTGCCGCATAAACCAATTAATTGTGCAATCACAAGATTGGGGTATAAAAGTATGCGAAAATTGGTGCATTGGGGCAATCATGTGATCCTACCTTAAGACAATTTTTCATCATTGCCCGAAGATTTTTTAGTGACAAATTCAAGTGGCTTTAATAACTGGACTAATTATTTTAGTATCTCAAGACTGTATTTTTATGAAATGCAACCATACACCCGATTTTGGTTGTCCCATTTGCACTCACGGATTGCATGGATTTGTTTTATTAAACCTTTAAAAGCAAATAATATTATGGTAAAAATAGTCATCAACTCAGTTTTTTTGCCTGTCAACAAGAAAAGAGTATTTCTAACCGATACTAGTCGTTTTGGCCGATACCTACTTGGTACTCGATAGTAAAGCATCGATACCAAAAGTACTAGATATCGAAAGAAAAGTATCGAGTTTACTTTATTTACTCGTATCCTTTCATCGCTAATTGTGTGTACGTATATACCATTGGCAGAAAAAGTATCCGTAAGCTTTGAAATAAAAATTTATACAAAAAAAAAAAATAATAATAATAATACTTAAATAAATTTAATTTTTGCAGCTTCAGTAGTGCGATTCTGTAACTTGTATAACGATAATCGAATCATTAAAATAATTATAACGATATTTTATCGTATTTGCTATTCTGTAACATTTTCTTAACGATATTCGTAGTCTATCAAAATCAGTTGTTAATTTTGCTGCCGATGGTCGATTTCTTAAAGACAAAAATTTTCTTGCTGTTTATTCAATCGTTAAAGTGTATTTTTTTTTAAATTGTGCATCCATGAAATAAAGTGCTTACAATCAGATTTGTAAGACATAAAAATATTTATTATATATTAAATACATAAATAAATACATAAAATATTTATTAAATACATTTTCAAAAATTTCAGTATAATTCGGACTTGCAAGGGATGAAACAAGTTTGAACGCTTCAAGGGATAATCATTGTGTTTATCGGGAGTTGGACAATTCCTTTCAGTTGACAATTAATGAATTTAAAAAGTTATATTGATTATCACCAGTCTTAGTTGTGGTCATTCTGAACATATAGAAATTAGTACATATGAACAAATAAATGAAACATATGGACACATTTTATTTTACTTACCTTATTACAAATTTAATAATATTTATTGTCACTTAAAAACTAAAATCACAACAAATAAAAATCAATATGTATACATATTGTTATGGGAAGTTATTGTTTTTTCGCTGTTTTTTGGTAGAAATGCCACGTAATGTTTATATGAATGAACAGAAAAGTACAGCTGTTTACCATCGTTAGAATTAAGTTATCGAATCACTCAATCGTTAGTGCAAGCGATGAAATTTGATGACAAAAGTTGCGATTATCGAATCGTTAAAAGTTAGAGAATCGCACTACATATCTTTGTCTTTTGTTTTTTTTATAAAAAATTTACAATTTAAAATCTTTTATTTCTCAATATTTCGATAACAATTTGTTATCATCGTCAGGAGAAATTAAATGTTATAAATTTAAATTGAAAAATTATTGTCAAAAAATTCGTATACAAAAAAAATTTTATACACTAAGAAAAATTTTTAGTTCATACACAAAGAAAAATTCTTAACAAATTCAAAAATCAAAATGATAACATAATTTAAATTAAACTTATTCTGCAACCAACACATGCAGAAATAGTACACTTAAGTATTTTTTTTTTAAATTTAATTAGCTCTAACCTTTATTGATTTATAAAAAATAATAAGAAAACAAAATTTAAAAATTCGAAAAAACACAAGAAAAAGTATTCGTATGCTTAGGATATTTGTATAAAAAAATAAATTAAATGAAATAATATAAAGAAAATAAAGTTAGTAACTCGTCGGATATCCCTTACTCTTAAAGCCTTCTGTAAGCCGATTTGTCATTGACTTAACCAACTTTAAAGTATCCTCTGTACTTATTTTGGCCCACTCATTTATTACAACAATTGTTAGCATTTCCTTTGGATTGCGACCGGGAAACTGAGGGGATGATTTTGTTTGTTTTTTTTTTTTTTTTGTATTGTAGAGCAGCTAGAGCTTGACATTGTGCGCGCCCGTTTAGGATCATTATCCTGTTGGAATCAAAATGCTTTTCAACACCTTGCATTAAATTATATTTTCTATTGTTTAAATACAGAGTCTATGAATACGAAGTTACCAACGCCTTTGTCTGCCATATATACCCAAACGATTATGTCTCCTCCACCGTGTTTAATTGTTGGCATAAGATTCTTTGTTCAACTCTGTACCAGATTTTCGCCAAACTAACTTCTTTCCTTTGATACCAAAAATACAAAACTTGCTTTCATCTGAAAGTAAAACATGTTCCCAAAACTCCGGATGCTTGTTCACATGCAAATTTGCGAAGTCCATACTGTTTTTTCTGTTGATATCAGAAAAAAAAATCGCTTTCAACGTGCCACACTGCCATGATACTAAAATTTGTTTAATATTTTACTGACGGTATCTTCATGAATCTCATTTCCGAAGGATTCTTTATTATTAGAACTGATTTGGGTAGCGTTAATTCTAAGATTCTGCTTGACTGGTTCCAAAATTGCTGGCTTCCCACGCTCAGTGAGTTTAGAAGGTCGTCCAAAACGCGGCCTTGACAACATAGAATTGGTGGATTTGAAGTTCTGAACGACGTACAACACTGATCAGTGGCTTCGGTCTATTGTCCGCGCTATTTCACGATACGATTTACCTTCATCTCTTAGCTTTAGTGGAATTTTTCGCTCGTCAGGGCCGATTTCTCAATAAGCCAGCCAAATAAATTGCATTTAACAAAGTTTGCTTTCTACTAATAAAAAACAAAATGTAACACACACCAGTGGCATTTAATAATACATTTGTAAGCGTATGAATACTTTTTTCTGGTGCTTAACTGGGGGTCTCCATTAGCCGTGAACATGGTATGAGCATCATGGCGAACATCGCAAATGGCTAACGCCGTGTCTTCACGTGCCATCGTCTTGAACATGGCATGAACATAACGTCGGCAGAGCGAATGTAAAAAAAAACTTAATGTTCTGCATGTGGCGAATACGTATGTTCGGATTTACCTTATCAAAGTATTCAATTCGGCGCCATTTTGTGTATTTTTGTACGTGATGGCCAACTTCATGGCGAACATTGATGCTCAGCCATATGCTCGAGCATCGATGTCAGAGCATGAACGAAACATGGCCATGAGCGGTCCACATTAGCCATATGCGATGTTCGCCATGATGCTCATACCATGTTCATGGCTAATGGAGACCCCCAGTAATGTGGACCGCTCATGGCCAGGTTTCGTTCATGCTCTGATATCGATGCTAAATCAGAAAAGGACACATGTATTACGGGGTAGTGCAACAATAGGTTTAAGTTCCGGTTTAAGTTGATATTTAGATTTAATTATATACAGCAGTGCAGCACATATGTATACATACTCACATAAACATATGTTAAGTACGGATCAAGTGCATATTTACTATAGGTGACAGTACTTAATAGTCGCACTGCTACAACAACGGTCAGCTGCAACACAAAAGAGTGTCAAGTGACGCGTATTGCCCATGTGAATTTAAAATTCAACTTGATATTCTTTTAGTTATATCTTATACATGCCTTTAAAAGTATGCATTCATGTTATAGCCAAAAGAGTACATTCATATCGCGATCAATATGTATGTATGCATTAATTCAATTCACTATCTATGCGATCTACCAAATACAACATGTGTGCTGAAAAACTACTTGAAATGCAACTGTGTGAAATTTTTTTTGACAAATCGTGCGCTGGTTTCTATGCAATCAGATTGGTACTTATTATGAATAATACGAGAATATTTTTGGCGCCTGGAGAAATTAATTGAAATAATGTAAAATTATTATGGTAATAATAGTTTTAAATTATTTTACTATGTATACAAATTATTACAATCATTCATTTAGAAACGATGTAAAGATTTTTAGAATATTTTTCTCTGAATGAAGAGGGCCTTTAAGGGCGTTTCAGACTATCATACAAGTCTTAAGATTTTGATTGGATTTTGTGGGACAAAAATCTAAAGATATTTGTTGCGACTGTCAAAAAATCTAACGTACCATTACATTTTGTTTTCACACTACCTCACCTAAAGTAAAAGAGGGAGTAAATAAACAGCCAATTTACTTAACGTCTGGTTTTAATATTTTTATTATTTGCTTTTGCAAAAAATGCAACCCTGTCCCAAGGAAAAATCTTATCGTTTAAACAAATTTCTAAAAATGGTGAAGTGTTATGGGATGTCAAATCTTTTACCATATTATTTCTCATTTTCATAACTCTTTACATTCACACTATCACACTTGGACGTATTATTTGAATTTTTGACAAGTCTTAATACAAAGTGTGATAGTCTGAAGTGCCCTTTAGCAATGTAGCTAAATTCTTTTACGAGAATGTGCGTACATTCTAGTTGAAATGGTCGCAGATATTTTGTGGTTGAAGAAGTAATAGTATCATAATGTTAACATATTTGTAAATTTACAGGAGAACTGTGTGCAGACAAAAACTGCGTACTTTGCCTTTGCAGACCAAATCTCTACTGCTAGCAAGTTTAAAATGTTCAATTTTAGAATACTTATATTCTATATAAAAATATGGCCACTTCAGAAAATATTCACTCTTCTTCTTGCTTTTTTTTGCATGGAAAAGATTTTGGTGACGACAAACTGCTTTAACAAACTAGATCAGATCGATATAACTGAAAAATTATTCGCTTAAGGCCCTGATTCACTATCCTACACGATCGTACGATTCATTCACAGGAAACTGTTTCAAAAGTCTGGCCGACTTGAAAAAATCGCTTCAAAATGGCGTTGTAGGCCACACTATCATACAAGTATAATTGCAATAATTTATATACAAAATTAAATAATTAAAAACTTTTATTAACATAATAATTTTACATTATTTAAATGTTTTCCTCGAGGCACCAACAATATTTTCATATTTTTCACAATATATGTATACCACACTGATCGCACAGAAACCATAATGTTTTGAAAAGTTTCATAAAATTTTTCAAATCGCACGATTTGTCAAAAACTCTGTTGTACGGTTGCATTTTTAGTACTTTTTCAGCACACATGCTTTATTTAGTAGATCGCACGATCGTGTATGATGCTGTAGCAAGGCCTTTACGCGACATTTTCATGAAAAACCCGGTTTGGGCTATATCTCAGGTATATATGGACCGACATCGGAAATTTTCATTGTCCATATTTAAATAAACTTATTTTATTACCAGAACTGCTTTTAAACCAAAAAAGTTGTTTAAGTTGTACATTTTCGTGAAAAACACGGTTTAGGCTACAAAGTGTATAAAAATAAATGTCATAAATGTTTTCTTTTGTATAAAATCACTCTTTCCACTTATTCCGGTTTTATTTTATAAAACAAACACGTCCGTTCACTACCGAAGCTAGACTCCGAATTTGGTTTTCGCAACTGCGTAGTGAGTATAAATTTAAATTAGTATTAAAGTTCATGGCATTTGGAAAAACTCGGTTCTGTAAATCTATCTGTAACAACATATCGTTGGTCCTATGCAGAAAGGTCTCATGCTAACAAGCATAATCGCAATTTTACAGGAGAAGAAAACCCCATAACGGAAACTGTATACCTAGATTCATTTAAAGGGTGGTTAAATTTCAAGGGCCGATGTTGATTTTGAATAAAACACAAACTATTTAGGAAATTATTGTAATTTTATCTTATTATGATATATTGGTATTGCTCAATTATGTATGTATGGAAGAAAATATCGGCCAAATGGGCGCCGCGACCACGGCGGCACACCTCCATCCGATGGTCCAAATTTTCGATGACCCTGAGGGATAATGGAGGTTCTATCCTTTAGCTGTTGAATTGTTGCTGGCTTATCGACGTACACCTTTTCTTTCAAATAACCCCAAAGAAAAAAGTCCAACGGTGTCAAATCACATGATCTTGGCGGCCAATTGACATCGCCATTACGTGAGATAACACGGCCATTGAATTTGTTGCGCAAAAGAGCAATTGTTTCTTTAGCTGTGTGGCAAGTGACACCGTTCTGCTGAAACCACATATCGTCTACATCCATATCTTCCAATTCGGGCCATAAAAAGTTCGTTATCATCTCACGATAGCGAACACCATTCACAGTAACTGCCTGACCGGCCTCATTTTGGAAAAAATACGGCCCGATGATGCCGCCAGCACATAAACCGCACCAACAGTCACTCTTTGTGGGTGCATTGGTTTTTCGACAGTCACTCTTGGATTCTCATTCGCCCAAATGCGGCAATTCTGTTTATTGACGAATCCACTGAGGTGAAAATGTGCCTCATCACTGAAGATGATTTTCTTCGAAAATTGATCATCCACTGTTGCCATTCCTTGCCACCATTCTGCCCATTCACGATTGTGTATCTCTCCATGGTTCAAATTGAGTAAGTCTGAAATAGAGAAATGTCAAATAAAATTCGGAAAAAAACTTGGCGTTTAGGTGTGGTTCACATTCAACATCGGCCCTCGAAATTTAGCCACCCGATACAAGTAGTTTTTTTGTTCAATTGCTTGTAAAAGCGATATTAATGAAATTATTTAATTGAATTTTTGTGACGCTGTATATTTATGTGAAACATAGTAGAATCCCTTAAAAACTTCGATTAAGGGAAAATGCGTGTTAGGCCCTTTCTACATGAGACTAACGATATGTATATTTAGCGTTTGTGTGCTTTAGCTATTTAGTGAAACGGAAAAATTAATTATTAAAAACTAGACTTTGAAATAAATTGTATATAACTCAAATATTACGGACGATTCCGAAAACTCGGAAAAAACTGGTATGCGCATGTCGCTGCGAGAAAAATTACGCAAATTGCATGCCAAACGTACAATACGCTAAAATTTGTTGATGATTTTGAGTTGTACTACAGAATGGACAATTGTGATCACATGGATGACGACTGTTGTTGGTTTGAATGTGAAAATTGGGGCTCAACCAAATGCGGAGTGCAATGCTCCGTAAATCGAAAATTTTTATGAATCGATGATAAAGGTGCAAGAATCGGAAATTAAAATTTTACAAAGAAGCTAACTCCAGGCTAAAATTTGTTTAAAGATTTTATTAGTAATTAAGAAAAATCAAAATTCAATAGAATTTTGTTACAAATTATTGAAAATTATAATAAATTTTATACTTACATGTGCACGTTAATAAAAGAAAAAACTAAAATTTGATGTTATTCAGATACTACGGTTTATTTAAATGATTACAAAAAAAAAAGAAAAATGAAGTAATTATAAAAACAGATTCTGTCGGCTGAGGTTGGATGTCTGATGATTTTCTACTGTATATTTAAAATTAATCACCCCTATTCTGCGTTTCGATTAAGTCTCCGCATTCAGTTCCGTTGAGTTCAAAACTATATTATTAGCATTTGTTTTCTTCTTTGCTTCTTATGTACAATTAATTTAACAATAGGTGTGTTTCTTTACTTTCCGGGCAAGTTTCGGGCAAAAGAGAGCATGCATGAGTTACTCTCAAATACAGATAAAATTTACCTAAAGTACGGGAACGCAAAAAGCCAAATTTCTAGCCCAAAAAGAAACATATGCTGTGTTTTGATATGGCAAAAAAAATTGTCACTTAGTTTTACGAAAAAATACTGTGATATTTTTCACTTTTTAGCTTTTAAGGTCTTTTGTACATTCCTGTGTATTTAATTTTTATATAAAAACACTGAAATGATTTGTATACGAGTTGATTCAAATGAACTTTGTTTCTTTGCTATTGTTTATTTTTCGAACAGCTGATTGCTTAATTACTTGCCCAAACTAGCCCGAAGAAAAAGTACGGGCTGTTTAGTGCAAGAAGAGGAAGCATACTATTCTCTCAAAAGCGCTCTCATTTGCCCAATTTTAAAGTACGGGAACGCTTTTCGTGCAAATTGGGATCCCGCGGGATCCCAAAGTAGAGTAAAGAAACACACCTAATATGAGTAGAAAAAGACTAATCTGAATCGAATGCTAGTTGTTTGTTGTGCTTAACATGTTTATTTTGATTTTTTCTGTTGACACAATCGCTTACAATCGGATGCTTTGCAAATTGTAATAACTTGTGGACTGCTGGGTATGTAATTCTATTTCAATCCGCAGTTTTTTGTAAACAAAGTATTACAATTTTCGTGATTCCATTTTGCCACCCACTGCAGTTGTACTTAGAAAAGTGGATGATGCCCGATTTTGTTGGCATATTTTTTAGGAAATTACCATTTCAGTAAAGAAGAACTTGAAATGTATTTGGAAACGAATGTGAATGCCGGTCACTGTGAAGTAACCTGTAATAATGCAAAGAATGAGCTGCCAAAGGTCGGGATCTGGTTGCAACAAAAGTGACGACGACTGCTCAAGTCAGATGACCTGTGAGGCTACGTATAGGTAATTTGATGCAGGTGTGACATTGGGAGGACAATTATCCAGAGGGGATTTGCCCCGACAGAGGATGCGTTTGCGACGGGACATTGTCACTCACGGACTTATGCCAGAAGGTTCAATATTCCGTTTAATGAATTCTGTAGAAGTTGTTGGGAGCAAGAGGAGGAAGACGGCGTTGAGCACTTACTCTGTTGTAGCTCAGCTCTTTCTTACACAAGGTCGGTGTATATAGGCAGACCGGTACTGCATACCTTTGCAAAATATTGGAATGCTAGTATACTTTCATCCGATTCTCAGGTACATATCATTCCCAAACAACACAAGTCGACTGGCGTTTTCAATATATTAACGTGAAATATATTTTCGTATTGTAAAAAAATATTACTGGAAAAATATTTTAGTTCAGTTTACTAACAAATATATTATGAACTTTTTATCGTTGTGTGCTCTTACCTGGATAACTACCTTGATGTGCTATATGTGGCTTAAGTGCATGCAGGAACACTTGTTCTCTCTCTCTTTTTCCTAGGTAATCTTTTTAGATTATCATGGCTGAGTCTGAGGAGAGAATGGTGGTATTTCTACAGCACAAGACTATGCTTCGGCAGTTGCTAGTGCTAAGTCTTGCACGTTAGTTACCTAAATGGGTGCCACGATGGCTGATTTGGTAGAGTACTCGACCAACAGTCTCGAGGTCGCAGGTTCGATTCCTGCCTCAGACCCTGGGTGTTACTGCAGACAAGCAAAAAAGCTTCGCAGTGTTTGTGTTTGTTATAAAAAAAAAAAAAAAAAAAAAATGCCTGCTGTTAATAAAGTAATTGCAAGCATGTTCTCGGCTCAAAAAGCTATACTATCATCCACTATTAAAGGAAGGAATTCTGAAAATTGTTGGAATTGGTACCTCGAACAACAAGTTTTTCGGAGCCCAAGCTGTAATCCAGATCTCTTATAGATAAGGCAGTAATCAAACTGTGACGATTTTTGATGAGCATGTGAACAACTCAGCTAATATAATATAACAATACTCAAAAGAAAAAAACTAAACCGAATAAAGTGTGAATCATGATACAAGCACCACATCAGGGATGTTGATCGTTCTTTCGCAGTGGCATTCAAAAACGTCGAAGAAAAATGCAACAATAATATTACGTCTGATCCGTTGCAACACATGATTTAATTTAATTTAACACTTCAAAGTTTTCCTCACCTCAGAAAAAACTTGAACTGCGCAAAAAGTTTTCTTAGCCTAAAATAACTTATAAGAGTACATACTTACATGTTTAACTGTACTTCACATAAATTAAAACGGTTTTTAAAATTATTTTTCATACATTTATTGCAATATGCTCCATGAATGCACTATATAGAATTTAATACTAGGATATCCATTTTGAGCTTATTCCGATTTTAAGCGATGCCACTGTACAATAGTCTGTCGTGGTTTCGATATCATATCTTGCCAATGTTTGGTTTCAGTTGCTCCAGATCCATTTTTTCCTGTTATTGCAAAACACAGATGACATTAAATCAAATAGGACAACTGTGGAATATAGTGTAGTATGTATGTATGTATCAATGAATGTACCCTACAAGAAATAGATGACCGAAACTAATACACTCAAATGTTATTTTCCAACACATTCACAAAAATGTTATACGTATATGATATTTTTGAGAATGTGGTAGAAGAAACATCACACGTACACGAAACTTTCGGTCATTTTCTTGATATTGCCCTTAATAACTTGATAGAAAGTTGTGACCTATGTTTCGGTCAACAATGTCGGTCAAATGACCGGTCATTTGACCGTCACTGTTCTTGTAGGGTATGTATGTTTTTTTTTTTTTTTGTGAAAAACCATCGAAAGGCACTGGCAGTGATGGTGGTTGCCAGTAGTGCGAGACTTTAACTCGCTAAAAAACACCCCTTCGCCCTGACCCAGATGCTCCCCGAGGGACTGCCGCAAGGCTTTACGTCTCGGGGTGGGAAAGGTGATACACCCTACATCTAAACTAAACTACATTGATTCTGCTGCGAATCTGTTCTAACCTACGAAGTTCCAACAGAACCAATTTTACAAAACTACAGACGTACGTCCAGTTGCACAAAGATTCCAACATGATTGGAACGATACTGCTCGGACTGATGCTACGTCCTAGGACTGTTTCCAAATATTCCCTATCACTATTAAACCGTGGACAGATGAAGAACACATGCTCAGCATCTTCCAAGACATTACCATCACAACTCGGACAGAACGGAGTACTGTCATGTCCAAAACGGTACAAGTACGACCTAAAACAACCATGCCCAGTTAGAAACTGTGTAATATAGTAGTTCAAATCGCCATGCTTTCTTGATAGCCATGCTCTGATGTCTGGTATCAGTAAGTAGGTCCATCTTCCCTTGTCAGCTGTCGCCCATCTTTCTTGCCATTTTCGCAGACACGATTCTCTCAACCCAACCGTGATGTCCGAAGCGGCCTCTAGCTCGATCGGTATCATGCCGGCAATGACAAAAGCGGCCAGGTCCGATACAGTTCGGAATGCGCTACATACACGCAAGGCGATCAGCCTATACACAGGAGATATCAGGTTCACATAAGTAGGATATCTAAGTGAGCCTGACCATATAGGCGATGCATATAAGATAATGCTTCTTACTACACTAGAGAGTAATCTCCTCTGCAGATATTTTGGACCTCTTGTATTCGGCATGATCCGGCATAGCGCTGTGCATGTTTTTGATGCTTTACTGCCTATGTACTTCAAGTGCTCTTGAAAAGACAGACGAGTGTCAATCATGACCCCAAGGTATTTTAAACATTCCTTAGATTCTATGCTACACGTGCCAATATTTAGCCTGACAGTTTCCCTAGTTTTCCTACTACTAATCAGAACCGCTTCCGTTTTATGGTCAGCTAGAGTTAGGCCCATTGATCTTAGCCAAGATCTTACGATCTGAATACTGGCGTTTGCAATGGTTTCCACCTCTAGTAACTCTTTCCCTTCACACACTAACGCTATGTCGTCTGCGAATCCAACTATCTTCACCTTTTCCGGTAGATCCAATCTTAATACTCCGTCGTACATGACGTTCCACAATAGTGGGCCAAGAACTGAACCTTGAGGCACCCCACCAATGATCTTGCGCCTCTTAGTACCTTTATCGGTATCATAAACTAGCTCTCTATCCCGGAAATAGTCCCGTACAATTGCTAGTAGATACCCTGGGATGTCTATACGGACCAAAGCATTAACTATATGCTCCCAGTTTGCCGTATTGAAGGCGTTTTTTACATCTAGGGTTATAACCACACAATACCCTTTTGTTCCATTCCTCCACCTCTTCCCTTGGATAGCTTGAGCAGCGGTTTCTACTACAACTTTGATAGCGTCCACCGCTGACTTTGCTTTCCTGAAGCCAAATTGGTTATCTGACAAACCTAGATTAGCTTGTACGCAATCTTCCAATCTTCTGCAGATTATACTCTCCAGAAGTTTTCCACTTGTATCTATCATACAGAGCGGACGATAGGAGGAAGGGTCGTCTAGCGGCTTGTTATCCTTAGGTAACAACACCAATTTCTGCCTCTTCCAGATTGTTGGAAAAGTTCCCTGAATCAAGCATGCGCTTATTACTTTCAGGAAATAATCAGGATGGAGCTTAACAGCCTCCTTCAGTACCATATTTGGGATGCAATCTAAGCCTGGTGCCTTCTTGTCTTTGAATTTTGAGACAGCACCTTCTATCTCGACGACCGTAACCGGAGGAATGTCGAATAATTCAGCTGGATAGCTGTGTTGCCATGTCGGAGCTTCCTGTTGAGGAAAAAGATGGTCTACAATTCCGTTGAGGATATTCTCTTCTCTTGACGGTGATGGGCCAAGACATTTAAGTTTCCTGGTTACTAGCTTATATGCTAAGCCCCAAGGATTACTATCTATTTCATCACAAGCATCCAGGAAACACCTACGCTTGCTCCTACGAATTGCAATCTTCAATGCCTTTCTTTTATCCCTATACAACTGGTGCTGCACGTTATTCTCTAACCGACCCCTCGTTCGTGTATACCGCCTTCGGGCGCTAATACACTCTGAACGCAAGCTAGCAATTTCATCATTCCACCAATATACTGGAGGCTTATTTGGCGATCTTTTCCGCCTTATCATAGCTACATTGCAGGCACTAGTGATATTGCGCACTAATTGCACTGCCATGTCTTCTGCTGAACCAGCCATTTCCGTGTTCTCCATGCAGGCTGCGAAGCTATCCTTATCAAAGGTATTTACCTTCCATCCTGTCAAGACACGTGCTTGTACAATAGCACGGGGCTGTGCGTCTTGCACATCTATTATTATAGCGCTATGATCGCTATGTGTATAGATGTCAGATATTCTCCAGTTCACTTGGGTTGCGATACTGGCACTGACGAATGTAATGTCAATTACTGAGCCAGCATCACCCCTTCTGAAGGTGTGTTCAACTCCATTATTGATGAGTACAACACCCAGTACAGAAAAGGCTTCCAAGAGTATTCTTCCTCTTGCGTTTGCTGAGGGACAGCCCCATTCAACAGCCCACGCATTGAAATCACCTGCTATTATTACGGGGGTTCTTCCAACTGCATCCGTTACAATACTGTCAACTATTACCCGAAAGTCTTCTATAGAATACCTAGGGGGTATATAACAGCTGTAAATAGTGATGCCAGATATAACCGCTCGAGCATATCCGCATTGCGTTGTTATTCTATCGCGTATGGTTAGCGTGCTGGTGTTCCATATTGCCGATGTACCCGTGTTATCGGAAACCCAGTTTACAGATGCCATGGTCCGATATGGCTCACTTAGAATAGCGACATCTACACTTATATCTCGAACGCTTTGCTTAAGAAGCTCCTGGGCTGCCTGGCAATGGTTGAGATTTAACTGTAATATACGCATTTTGGTGACTTAGGTTCTACTCTACTCCCTAAGTTTCTGTAGAGCTCTGTTATAAAACGGGCAAACTGCACCTCCGGTCACATGGTCACTAACGGTGTCTGCTCCCTTCTTGCAGAGCAAGCAGGATGGTTTATTGGAACAGGTTCCAATTTTGTGGCCCGTTTTGCCACACCGTAGGCAATTCCCTGAAAGGTCTTGCCCCTTACAGTTCCCTGCTACGTGTCCATAATCCAGACATTTAAAGCATCTTTTTGGTGCTACCTTTTCGCGTATTCGGCAAACCACCCAGCCAATACGTATCTTTGCCATCTCTATAAGGCGGCGAGCTATCAGTGCACTCACGCCAATTGTGGCGGTCTGTGTCGCACCGTATGCTCTCCTTAGCGACTTAACTGCCGTAGGGTGCAAAGCTTTAAATTCGTCAGATATTTTGACGAGAGCTTCATAAATATCCTCCTTAGAGGTTACTTCGTCTATATCCCTAATCTCAAGCCTGACCTCATGAGAAAGTGATCTAACCTTAGCAGCATCACCTAGCACCTCTTCTATAGCCGACCTAAATTCGCCCGTATTCTGGTGCGCGGGTCTATTCAGCTCAAACAACAGTTCACCCTTCCCTGTCTTCCTAATGCTCTTCACATTTTGACCCAGGTTGTTTAGCTTAGGGTCCCTCTTCACCTGTCTGAGAATATCCGCATAGGAAGTATCTCCACAGGTTTTAATCACTATAGCATCTGGTTTAACGGACGCTTTCTTTGTTTTAGCCCTTGGGCCAACCTTAACCCAGCCAGGATCTTTAGCACTTAGATCCGGTTTGCCAGCCAAGTTTGAGTTTATAGCCTTGGGTATAGTGTGTCCACCTACCCTGACTACTTTATTAGGGGTTGTTCCCCTATTCTTTTTAGCTCTGTTACCTTTTGGGCTTAAGTCCTCCCTTCTACGCTTTGGAGTTCCGCCCATCACAGGATTGAGCCTTGGTGGTTCGTCTGTTTGAGTATGCGTACTAGTATGTGCTTTCTTTGTACTACTAGCACTTCCACTACTCAATTCATCTGAGACCTGCATGTACAATGCCTGTATTTCACGTGACATTGTCACTATTTCCTTATGCACGTTTGAACGTGCCTTTAGGAAAGCTACGAGCTTTGAGATCTTCTCTCCTAGCCTCTGGACGTTATTTTGTCCATTTTCACTATTTTCAACGGTGCCTGGCACCGGAACGGTCCTACTCACCGCTGTAGGAGGTGATCTGGTTATCACCGATTTCTTAGCAAAAGGGTTTACAATTTCACCCATGCTCAACTCATTTATACTCTCATTATTATTATTATTACTTTTATTCATTTTTTCAGTTGGGTCCCCGCTTAAAGCTGTAGTCTCCGTTTGCCGCACACTCAATAAAAAGTTTTTTCTTTGTCCAAAACATTCCCGCATTTTCCGGGTTAAGTTAATTTTATTAAAATTTAGTTCACTTTTTGTTGAGTGAATGTGCAGTTACCCTTGTAGTGACCCCGAGGGTGGCTATGCAAGCAGTGAGTTCCTCGCGAGGGTTGACACAAGGCCTTATGAGACTTGTGTACAGAGCCAGGTCGGGAGCTGATTAGGAGTCATCTCAACTAACCCTGCACAGCCAAAAACTATTGGCTACAAACTTTGATCATACTTTAAGCCCCTGCCAGGGTTTTACCGGGACGGAGGTAGCTTCCGCATTAGCCCGTGAGCCATTTCAGCACGATGTCACTCGTGCTTAATCAGGTCACGGAATACATCAGCTCCCAGCCCATAATCGTCTGCGTCAGGTCGTCATCCAATCCATTATCGCTGTCACACAGTTAGTTCATTCTCAACTTTTGTTGAGAACTATTCAGTAGCGCCACGAGAAGGCCGTGTGACAACTTGGTTTGAGCAGGGACAAGGATCGCTAACTGGCTACACCCGATGGGAAGCCAGCGCTTTACCTTGAACGCTCGCACCCACGCCACCTGTAGGGTATGTATGTATGTATGAATGAATGTATGTATGTATGTACGTATGTATGTATGTAAGTATGGCTCTATGTATGTTTTCCTTTTTGGGAGTATTTTAGCCGATAAATTTGTTGTTGTGGAAAGAATAAAATGGTTTTAGTGTTGCCACTTTGTTAAGCAGTTTCTCATTTTGCTTTAATTTAATCTCGGGCTCTTACTTACCAGCCAACAATATTCTTCCAATCAGCTCGTTTCTTCCTATGTTGTCGAAATCCATAACCATCACGTCTAAGGAACACTCTCGTATTTTTTCCCAAGGTACGTTGAAGCAAAATGTTTCATTAAAAACCGGATTCAGTGTGCAGTTGAAAATTGGCGTTTTTCGCTTTTCAACTCGTTTGTCGCCAAATTGAAGCCATACCTTTACGTAAGGATCTGAAAGATATCATAAATGTAAAATTAATATGTGATTTTTTATTTGCGTCATATGCTAATCATTGTGCTCTGTTATTAAAGGCACCTTTACATGGTAATAATTAAGATCTGTCAAAAACTTTTGTAGAAAGGAGAAAATCTTATCGTGTAAAAGTAAAATGTATTCAATAGGAGAGAAATACGGATACAAAATTTGACAAGCGGTCGGTAATCATTTATTTTCTAAACCATTTTAGAAAATTGTGTATTCTCATCACACCAGAGTTGCACTTTAAAGTAAATAGTGGCAGCACGAATAGTATTTATTTAAGGTGGTTACATTTTTATACAATGATTACAAACCAACTCAGGAGACTTTCATGTGGTTTTTGTACATGCGACAGAATTGTAACCATCAGCTACTTTATTCGTTTTTCCTTGTTTTTTTTTTCTCAGCTGTTTTGATTCGACTTAATATAACCGTGCAAATGATGAAACAGAACTAGGGCATGACGTTTTTCTCCATACAATATGGCATAAAATATCGCCAGAGAATGCGGTCGTAAAATAGAATCTATTTTATTTTGGCAGTGATTTTTCTTATGCTCTCACTTTGAAGCAGAAAAGCTTTCAACAATATTACCACACTTTTAGTAAATTTCATACATTTTGTAAACAAAACCAAAGCTTCAAAAGCTTTACTGTGAGGAAAAATTAAAATAAAAGAAAAAGCTTTTTTTACCTAACAAAAAAGAAGATTAAATGACAGTTTGTGAAGTTACAGCCGTCGTTTCAATTATGTGCCTGTTTTCTCTGAGAGTCGTTTTTGCTTGAAGTTGCGGACGTATTCTGTTTCATCATTAAACATAAAAAAACGTACAACAGACTTTTGTTCTCTTTTTCTTAAATACGGAGAAAATTTCATAATATTTTGCTCCCACAAAATCTAAATATATTGTATTACCATGTAAACGTGCCTTAAGTTCTTCAATTTTTAACTAAATTGTTTCTATTAT
Organism: Thecocarcelia acutangulata; assembly: GCA_914767995.1. NCBI lineage: Eukaryota > Metazoa > Arthropoda > Insecta > Diptera > Tachinidae > Thecocarcelia > Thecocarcelia acutangulata. The sequence continues at coordinate 432,287 of OU612099.1, read as the reverse complement.
CTTACGGTTATATTTGTATTAATATTTCATATCGTCTCGCTCTCTTTCTCTCTCTAAGCTAAGTCTTAATAGCGTGCACATATATGTAATTTCGATTAAATAGAATAAACTTTTGTGCAAAGACAACAATTATGTACGTAAAAAGGCGCGGGGTCCTATTACTTCCCTTCCAATAGAGTTTGCTGTTGTCAGCTACACTCTGCTTAATATGATTATGTTTGTAAGATTTCCTACTCATCTCACACAAGTATTTCTTTCTGAGATAAGCTACAGTACAATCAACTGAAAACTTTGAGGAATTTTTTAAAGTTATTAATTAATTGTTTTTAATAAACAATATATAAGTTTTACAAGTAAACTCTGTAAAACTTTTACAAGTAATTCAGTTAACTTTGGCAACTCAGTTCAATTTTGCTTAAAAAATTAATCAGCTGGCAGTACCGTTGATTTGTTTGAGAACAAAAATTAAAACAATTCGATCTGAAGCTCAATTACGCTAATCGACGTATACACAGTAAAAGGTGCTCAAGTTTTGACTGGTTACTATTAGCGTGGCTAAAATGTGTTTAACAAACTTAACTTTTGGTTTGTCAGATCGGCAATTACCCCAGTGTGCGCTGTTATATATGGGTGCAATTTTATCAACTGGTTAGTAAAGTTTACGAATGTTTACTATTTTTCTGTCCGAGTACTTTTTCGGACAAGAGGGTTTTCAGAGAGTAATTTTTACAATTTGCTAAAAACAACCAATAAACCTATTAATGCACTTTATTTTGCGAACATGTTTTGGTATAGTTCATTGTGGAAACTACTCTTTCTACGCAAGTGTTGCTAGTTGGAATAGCCAACATATCGAATATAGCCAAAGATAATTTTTTTGTAGTTATAAACTTTAGGCCAAAAGTCAAATAAAATCGTAGATATTTTCTCATTGAAATATTCTGTGCAATTAATATAGCACAACTTTGCCCATTGAATCTCATACTTACCTGCTGAAACTTGGGTCTCAACGAACCATGAATCACGGACAACTTTGGATAAGCGGATTACCGCATTTTGTTATCGGAAATTCTTTAAAAACTTCAAATAGCTTCATGTTTTCAGGTAAGTGGCACAACATATCCTTCAAAAGATTTTTCATATATTGAGACAATTTTCTTTTAAATTTTTTCTGGAGTTAAATTATTCCTGTATTCTTTAGCTGAATTTCAAATTCAGAGCCATAAACTATTGCATTTAATCGTAAGAAAGAGTGCGATATATCAACGGCTGCATTTACCGTAAGCAAGAAATTATCTGCATTTTTGATTGTTTTCGTTTATCATTTCGATAGCTATCGGACTTTTGAATATCAAAAATAGACGATTTGTTTTTCGACACATAGTTAATTATAAATCATTTGAACATTCAGTATGACATTTCGTCACATGATTTTAAAATTGCCAAAAATATCGCCAGTCGCCAAACCAAAAATTTTGTCTCCATAGTAAATAAAAATTCACCACGTTTGGGGACCATATCTGGTACCTGTTATCATAACCTTGTCGGGTTACCAGGGTTGTCATATATAATATTGGAAGGTGCAAGTCAAACGTCTGCGAATAAAAATGTTTTACAAAATATCGTGGTATTTTCAACTACTATCCATCGTCTTTTTTCACATTTTAAAATAAATACTTCAGTGCCGAAATGTTCCGAAAATATCAACAAATACTATCTTATAAGCATTTAGAACAAACAAAACCAAACACAAGTAGAACCAAGTGAAATAGAACAAATTGAAGTAGAATTTCAAGCACTGAAGCAATGTTCAAAATTCAGTTTTGTCTATAAAATTTGTTGTTGTTGTTTATGGTTTTTATCTTTGTATTAGTGCACAAGTGCTGTATGTACAGTATGCTCATGATGTGTGTTGTTCATGGTTTTTGGCTTTGTATTAAGCACAAATATTTAAGACGCAGTATTCTCAAATACCAATGTGCTTGCTGTGGCTCATGATTTATTTGCTTTATTGTGATGTTTTCTTTTGGATTTTGCTGTTAAACAAAATTGAAGTACAGTCAAGCACTGTCGTGAAGGCGTTTCAAAACTATGCAGTGTTTGTTCTGTTTCTAACCGTTCTATAGCTTGTTTGTTTTGTTTTAAGAACTGTTTTGAAATACGGTGCTTGAAACTACTGCACAGCAGTGAGCAGTATACTTTAGAACAAACATGCCTCAATTGTAAATGCGCTTAGCTGTAGGGCTGTGCTCTTTAATACACAAATACTGTGCTCAGCACTAGCAATGAAAAATGCACAAACAACTTCGTCTTTCATATTTTTTTTCGTTCTTCACCGCACACACACACAAAAGCAAAGCAACAACACTTTCGCATGCTTTGTTGGTAAACATTGAGGACAGGGATTATTAGTGTGCACTTTGTTTTTGTAAATTGTTTTGCTTTTCACAACAAAAAATATTAAATAAAAGTAGTTTTTCCTTAAATGTCTTCCTTAAATGTATTGGGCATCACTGATTTAGAACATTCTGTGCAGCTTTTTACTACGAACGTCCACAGCCAATCACTATTGAGAGAACGAAACGCGACTTTAACTATCTGTGTGTGTATATGTACATTTTATGAGTGGTTTCGATTTGGTTATTTATAAATTTTGCTTGCAATCTACTTCACCTGATTTTCCATTTATGTCTTTTGCTTTCAAATTGCGCGCCCTCAGAACTGTCAATGTTAAAATAGAGGTAGATGGGTGGTAACACAAAGACGACAGTAATTCACCACATTTGTCCTTTGCTGGTAGTTTAAGCGCCTTCCAAAACGATTGTTTTGTTTTAAAGTCAACCTTTAAGAAAACAAAATAAAAAAATTATTTAAACAACAAGTTATTTATGATGGATATTTATTTAGGACTTTATAAAAAAATGCATCTCAAGTTTATTATACAACATCCATGAAATAAGCGCATAAAATTGTTTTTAATTAAACTAATAAAAAAGAAATCTAATGTTTCAAACGTTTTCGATTTAATTTCTCTTATACCATTTGCAAAAAAGTTTACCATATTTGAAATAAATGAATACTTTTAGTTCTTTTGTGTCTTGTCTATAATAATCATTTAAAGTTAAAATTTTTAAAACTTAATAGAAATACTCAGTTCTATAAGCTGAATTGTTTTTAAGAACGATAATTTTTAAAATTGAAGAAACTACTCTTTTGATATTCTGCAAACAGTTCGTTTTGGTTTCTTCCGACAATTCACAGAATTTTTTTTTTCAGTACAGAGTACCTGCTTTTAATTATGAATAAAATTAGATCTTCTTAAATGATTTTCTTGATTTGTAGCTTATTTTATTCTTAAGAATGTAGCTTTCAGAAAACTTCTGAATATGTATAAAATCAGCTTCTTTGATTCGTGTTTTGAAAACAAACCAAAAATTATGAACACACAGCAAAAATTCCACCACACAAGTTAATAAATTGTTTAATAGTTGCACAGTTAAAGCGAAACTGGGGAAAATGGAGCGAGTTTTTCATAACAAATTGTTGAAACTAGAAATATCACAAGCAAATGTTGATATAAAGATTTTGAAAAGAAAACATTACCACCTAAAAGAAGGTCTCAGAAACGTTTTGTCTTTAGCTGATTTTTCAACATTCATGGAAAACCAAGCAATACGGGCAGAAAATTAATCACACAAAAACACATCACAAAATTAAATAATAATAAAGAAAAACTTTTTCGCGATTTGGGTCTTATTTGTAATGAACATTGGTTCATAGATAAAACAGAAGTCGAAATACCATTGGAGAAGAGATGGTTAATGTTATTAGGGAAAAAATTTGCGTTACCTGTAAACCACATAAATTTCTCTCCTCTAGAAATAATAGCTGATGTAGAGCAATGCATACAAAAGATAGGTGACAACAACAATGAAAACAAAGAAACAGAAACCGCTAGAACAATGATAGTAAACAAAATCACGCTTTTTAATAGAAAATTGACAAACACACCTAGGGAAAAATTCATTCTCGCTGTATTCCATACCACAAAAAAATTCTTAAAAATACATAGAAACATAATAATAACACAATCCGCCAAAGGTAATCAAACAGTTGCAATATACAAAGAAGAATACGAGGATAAAATTTATAAATTACTACAAGATAAAAACACCTACAAGATCATTCGAACAGACTGCAAAATTAATTAAACAAAATAACAACAAAAGAGCTCATAGAATTTAAACAAAAGCACAGACTGACTTGTTCCGCAGCAACTGCCCCAAGAATTTATGGTTTACCCAAAATACACAAAGTTAGTGCATCCTTACAAGTTCCTTGTTATCAACTAAGTAAATATTTAGGACAGATACTCAAAAATATAGTATCTACTAAATATAACATCAAAAACTCGGTTGAACTAAAAAATGAAATTAAAAACCTAAAATTGGACTCACACGACTCTCTAGGTTCTTTTGATGTGGTCTCTCTATTCACAAACATACCACTACATACAGCTATCAATAATACAATGGACAAATGGAATACAATAAAGAACTATACGGCTATTCCCAGATCTAAGTTTTTGGAAATTCTTTTTTTTTGTCTTTATGCAAATAATTATTTCATTTACAAAGACAATATTTACAATCAAACATTCGGTATGCCCATGGGAAACTCTCTTTCACCCACCATCGCTGACATTGTGTTAGATAACCTATTGGACGTAGTTTTAGCTGAAGTAATAAACAAAAACATACATATAAAATACATAACAAAATATGTAGATGACATATTAGCGATAATAAACATTGACAACCACAATGATATTTTAAAAACACTAAATCGATATCATCAGAAAATTAAATTCACCATTGAAGTTGAAAAGGAAAGACAAATTTCATATCTTGACATCACGCTGCATAGACTAGACGACAAAATATCCTTCGATTGATTATTGTGCAACTCAACCTAAAACACAAAGAATTTATTGCGCAAAGTTCTTGAAATCAGTGATGAACAATATCAGGATAAAAATATAAAAAAAGTTTCAGAAATATTAACTGATAATAGTTTCTCTCTATATTTGATCAATAGCTTCGTAAAAGACCACAAAAGTTCAAGAAACAATAGAAGCGGCAACGCGGATGCTGCTAACAGAAAATTCTTCGATGTTATGAGGTATCTAGAGTCGCATAAACTACTTTGTGATCGTCAATATGGATTTCGTAAGGGTCGTTCTACTGGCGATCTTATAGCAAATCTCTCAGGGAAATGATGCCACTCAATCCATCATTTCGGTGAAAGTAGAGTGGTGGCTCTGGATATTTCAAAAGCGTTTGACAGAGTGTGGCATGGTGCACTACTGGCAAAACTTGATGCTTTTGGTGTCGGTGATGACTTCTCTCGGTTTATATCGAGTTTTCTCAGAGACCGCACTATACGAGTTGTTATAGATGGGGTCTCATCAAACGAGTTCAAGATTAACTCAGGGGTACCGCAAGGCTCCGTTCTTTCTCCTCCCTTGTTTCTTATTTTCCTCAACGACCTTCTTTATCAAACTTCCAACCCTATCCACTCTTTCGCAGATGACAGCAGCATTTGCCATTCGTACTCTTTTAGCTATAGGCCCAGCCTACCAGAGATCGCTGCCAAGAGGCTAAATATGAACGATTCACTGAATAGTGACCTTCTATTAATCTCCGAATGGGGTTGTAAAAACAGAGTCGCCTTCAACGCTCGTAAGACCCAATGTGTCTTATTAACGCACAAGCAAACGACCGCAAATGCTGCTTCATCTGTACTCATGGATGGTAAAAATATTGAGGAATCGGATGCTCTTGGAATGAAGATACAGTGTGACGTTCGCTGGACAGGACACATTTTTCATGTCTGTAAATAAGCATTCAAGTGCCTCGGTTTTTTGAAACGGTGTAAGATGTACTTCACTCCATCCGACCTCCTTACTATTTATACCACCTACATCCGACCAAAAATGGAATACAACTCTCATGTTTGGGCCGGTGCCTCAAAGTCTATTTTGGGGTTACTCGACCGTGTGCAGGAGAGGGCGGAGAAGCTCATCGGTGACAGTAGGGAATCCAACTCTATTGACTCACTGGAGCATAGACGCAGTGTGGGGTGCTTTACTCTGTTCTATCATTACTACAATGGATTTTGCTCTGACGAGATTAGGGATCTTGTTGTAAGGTTCAAGTTAAATGTTCACAAACACTACTCCCTCTTTCCCCCTCCTCATAACCTATTTTCCTAGCTCTGGTACAATGCACTGCATATGTAGGGGTCATCCCCTGAGTACTGGTCCAATATAAAAAAAAAAATTACGTTAGGGCTCAATTATTGGCCAAAAATAAAATAAGACAAAAAATGATGAATTTTGCAGAAAAAAAAAATAATTCACCATTAATCTCTGAACAACTACGAAACGCAAAGAGATAGAAAATATTTATTATACGAATTTTTACATATATATATATATATATATATATATATATATATATATATATATATATATATATATATATATATATATATATATATATATATATATATATATATATATATATATATATATATATATATGTATATATTATGAAATACTTTATTACAATACGAAAAATTTTTAGCTAATACAAAATTATTATGTGTTCTGAAGCAAGTTACTTTTAATAAAATTAACAACTTTCATTCTGAACAATTTTACATTTTGCTCATTTTTAATTTCATTTGGCATGCTGTTATATAGTTTCAATCCTTTGTAAAACAATGTTCTCTGCATCGCATTAGTATGCGCTTGTTGAAGCCTAAAATCATTAGCATTTCTGAGATTATATGACTGAACTTCTCCAACATATCTCGTTCCTATTTCCAAACTTGAAAAAGTGACTCGCAGGCAAAAGTTTCTTGTCAAACGAAGCAGTGAATACCGAAAGTAACGCGTATTTTGAGGGGTTCTCAAAACCGTATTATTATTTATATTAAATAAAAAAGTCGGAATATCGTCTTACTAAGTGTATTGTGCTAAAAGGATACTGTGATATGATATGGGATACTAAATGTTTTTTTGAAAAGAAAAAATATATATTTGTTTTCCCTACTTAGATAGCTTCAATATCAATACGCCCTCGTATAAGGGCATATATTTAACATTTTTGTGAAGGGTATAAAAGCACTACTTGCAAGAGCGTTTATTTTTTACAAAATACTCAGAAATTTATTTTAAACTCTTATACATATACATTTTAAACACATACATATGCGCTTTTTAACACTTATATGCATAATTTTTCTACCTAAGTTTAAGACACTGCCGTATAACAAAAAAAATACTACGACTTCCTTGCAGATTTCGAAACAAGCAGATTTGTGTCAAAATATTTGATAAACATTTGTAATTAAAACTCTTTCGTACTACTTTTGCGAAACGACGACTAAACATGTTAACATGGTATTAAAATAAAATACCGAATTGACATTCTTATCGTTTACTGACATTGCGATGCTCAGAATGTCCGCCATGCGCAGCTAGACAGAATAAAAGAACGCTTAAGTCGTCGAGCAAACCAGTTCTCGCCAAGCTTCCTAGTCTGTAATTGTTTTATACTGTTTATTGGCTCCTTGTTCACGTCCTCCTTTATGCAACCCCAATAAAAGAAGTCCAGCGTGATATATATCAACCAGTAACATTGATGTCTGAAATATTTGCAATGAAAACTGCACGGGAATCTTCATTAATTTTCGAAAATTTTAAAACAGCAAATTGCTCACTTTTCCAGATCTGTGCTTGGAGTCGTTGTCTTTCTAGAGTACAAAGTCAACTCTTATACCAATATTTTAAATTCTTTCTCTTAAATTCTATCACGAATTTGTATCTCTTCTAATCCACATGCGAGCCGGTGATCAGCTTGTTATGAATATGCGCACACATCCATACATATGTATAACATGAAACTGAACACATAATACACATGTGTGTATGTGCGTAGCAATTATATTTGTGAATTTGAGTCTCGAATAATCATTAGCAAATAGAAGGTCCACGATTTTGGTAGAAGGTGGTAAAAAAGTATAAATTGCAGTCAGATGTTCGGCAGAAGCAGACTTTAATTTCAATCGTTGTGCAAGACAGTTATAAGTCAGAAAAGTAAGCAAGTCTAGTGTTTGAATGCACGTAACAACAACATAATCGCATCCATAGCACCATTTACAAAATATATTTTGCCAAACGAAAAACGACAGTATTTTAATGTTTTCTTAATGGCCTTATTTCAATGTTAGGTTTGCGGCAAGCGAATCTTTTTCCATATGATGTTCTAAATACAATAAATTGATTTCTTAAAAGTTAACCTGCCCTTTAGTTTTCTTGGTGCGTCAGTAAATGTAAGTAGCACCAGGTAATTTCAAATGCTCACTTGTCTGATGTAAGTACGTATGTATGTTGTATAATATTCACAACTTCGAAACGATAAAAGTTATGAAGAACAAGATTTTACATGTTGCACCTACTTAACCTAGCGTTTAGACATGAAAGTAATTTCATGAAAGTTGCAATGCACTCACACTTTTTCACTAACACACTCACATTTTGTTTACGTTCCACTCAGCTTTCATCAAAAATTGCATGAAACAAATTTTTTAAAGTTTTCTGAAAGTATAATGACAAATTGCTAAACACTGTTGCCACATACAAAGAGTTATACAAAGTTGTAGTACGATATTGTAGTAAAATAATAATTATAAAATTAACTTCTTTTGCATATTGTGAAAAGAATTATAACTTGTTTTCCTTTTAATGCATATAAAAAAAAGAAATAAAGTCTTTTTATAAAAATAGTCTCATAAAAAATTTTATAATGATAAATTTTTTTCAACTATTGCCCCATAAATCTATATATGTAATAAGTTTGGCAACTCTGATTAGTAAGCAAATAAAATAAAAATGGAGAGAAGTAGAGGAAAATTTTGGGAGTCTTTGCTTCGGCGACATTTTTAAAATGAACTTTCACTTTCCTGTGTAGACGAACAAGAAATTTTCATGAAAGTCGTGTATTTCATTGAATTTTTTATTTATAATACGTATACAGAAATTTCATGAAAGTACTTTCCTGTGTAAAGCACGTTTACATAGTTGTACAAAATACATACATTTATAGATTTTGTTGGAGCGCAATATGAAAATTTCTCCGCACTTAAAAAAAAAAGGAACAAAAGTGTGTGGTAAGTACTTTTCATGTTTACATTGTGGACATTGTAAGCACTCGTAACAACAAAGTAGAATTTGAAAAGTACTAGCTTCTACCCGTGACTTTGCCTGCGGAGAGCCTTTGCTATTCTAGTTATAATAATTTCTCTCAAAGTATAATTTGAAACCGCCCAGCGGCGAACATTGCCTACCACATTACTTCTCTTCGATGATGTGTGCCACACCTTGTAATCAATGAATGGTAACTTACAAAGTGTATGACATACTCGTAGTACATAAGTATATGGAGTTCCCAAAAATGAATTACGTTCATCTTTTGTATCACATTTATATGAACGTATTTTATTTATTCGATGTAATTCAAACGTTCGGCGTCTTCGTCAGAGCACGTTGCAAAAATTTAATTAACAAAATCAGTGCTAAAGGTAAGAAAACCTTATAAAAAATTTACAAGAAAGATAAAGCATTTAGTGAAAAAAAGAATGCAGTGAACAAAAAACACAACAAATTTATTTAATGAAATATTCCAAAAAAACTGAAATGCGCAGTACGTACGAGCTGCCTACTGCCGGCTTACAATGTATGCGAGATTGTATCCGAGCTGTCTACTTCCGACTTACAAAGTACGCGAGATTGTATTCGAACTGTCTACTGATGACTTAGAATGTATGTTAGGAAGTAATGAGCTTTTGTTGGATGAACACCTCACTACCTCGCTTACTTTGTGTGCAGGTGGTAGGCGTTCACTCTACAAATGCGGCAATGTATATGAAAAAGTATACTAGGTTCGTATATGAGATGGTGTGCATTACTGACTTACAAGTGTGCATCGGATCATCGCTTCTGTAAGCGAAACTTTGGCCGCTGGGTGCTTACAGACAGCAATTCGCCATCGGTATTTAATAATATTTGCCCATATATCTGCCCCACAGCTTCATCCCGTTGAGGTCGGGATAAACATTGCCTTTTAAACTATCTGAGTCTTAGGCAATATTACAGAATTCACTATTTAAAATAATCATACAATTATTGTCTGTTGGAACAGAATATTCCTCGAATTGTAGAAAACTAGCAGCAAAATGGCTTGATTGTGTATGATGAGAGCTTTTTTTATTCATCCACAGCGATAGCCAGTAGATCTGTATAAAATCACTAGCTGAACGTATCATCATCCCTCCCAAAATACTCTAATTTAACAGACTTCAACGCGTAAAAAGTTAAGAGTTGCCGAACTTTTCGCTTCACGTTGCGTTAAAAGTATTTAATGTGACATGTTTCATATAAGTATCTACATTTTATCTTAGATGTCAAATCGAATTTGCAACGCAAAGTGAAGGAAAAGTTTCATCTGACAAGGCCTTAATAGCCGCTTAGTTGCGCAATTCTCTTCTCCAAGTCTTGTGGCTATAGATGTGAGAGGTAAGAGCAGCTTGAAGAGAAAAGCATTACTGATATTTGAGTATAGACTTACTTGTACTCAACAATTCGTTTTGTTCGCATAATCGTGTTTTTTGTTTTTGATATTTTCTTTTATATATTTTTTCGGGCTGTTCTAAGTATTAAGAAAATTTAAGTAAAACGTAATGAAAGCTGCTCAACTACATTGCTGTATGTGAACATAAAAATAAGTTTAAAAGAAAATAAATTAAAGCAAGTAATAGATTGCGCAACTAAGTTGCCAAATGTAAAAGCGTTCTAAGAGTGTTTTCTTATTACGAATATAAGTCAGGCACAGAGTTAAAATACTCAACATTATAATTTCGTGCACATACGTCCATACATACATATTAATATCTGATTTCATAACTATACAAATTTGAGAATTTCCCCTGGCTTAATCGCAGTGTATTATCACAGCTTTCACGCACGAAAATTCTGCCATGCAAAACTTTGAGTTTGGTGGTGGCAAGAGAAAACAAAGAGTGTAAGAGATAAAATCTTGTCACCACCAAACTCAATACTTTGCAAAGTAAACTTTCAGTTTGTGAAAGCGGTCTATGATTTCTTGATGTGATGTATGGATGGATATATGTATGTGTGTATATACTATACATGCATATGTACATACAGGGTGTTCCCAGAATTCAACGTCAAGTTAAAACAGGGTAACAAGATTGAATTTTAACAGAAAATTGTATGAACTAAAAACTTTTAATAGGACATTTCTTTTGGCGAATTCAACGTGAAACGTGTTATTTGTGGGTTTGGTTACACTCAGATATTAATTCATTATTACAATGTAGATGTCTCTTAACATAATTCTAACAGCTGATTAATGCAAAAATAATTTTTGCATCTCTGTGTAATCTGTGGTTGATATTTTTATCTGTTATACATCTTATGTTAATAGTTCCTCAAGGAGATTTTCGAATATCGTACTTTGCATTAAAACTTGTCAAAAACTCACATATTTCGCGCAAGTGGAATAGTGTGAATGCAAAGTGCCATCTTCATTCGTCTACTTTTATACTAAAATGGAGTAATTGACCAAATTTCTCTTGTCCAATCAATACTAAGTGCGGTCTCCACCTGATATAGAAATACTAACTTTAACGCTAACTTCAAGTTAAAGTTAAATGTGGACCGTGTACGCCGCCTTAAACAGACAGATATTTAAACATCAAGTTTAACTGCGTTTCAAGTGTAGACTGCATGTAACAGGAAAATTTAAATTCTTAAGTGCGGTCTCCACCTGACACGAAAACACTAACTTTAACGCTAACTTCAAGTTAAAGTTAAATGTGGACCGCTCATGTTGAAGTTTGGTTAAAGTTATAACTCGGTTGTTAAAACATTTCATTTGGAAACTCTGTTATAACTTAAATTGACAACAGCCTGCTATTTGTAGTTGTTTTTCGCCATTTTTATTGTTTTACTATGGAAAGTTATAACTCTAACATCACTACGAGTACGCCGACTTTAACATATAGATATTTAAACAGCAAGTTTTAACTTCATGTTTTAACTGGTTTCAAGTTAGGTGTAGACTGCATGTTAAATTTTAGTAAACATGTGTTTCATACACCTGTGCACATGCTCATTCGTCGCTGTATCATTGACGACCACATGATGAAACAGAATTAGGGCTAGACGACTTTTTCCGTGCATTTGACATAAAATGACGTCAGAGAATGCGGTCATAAAATAAAATATATTTTACTTTCACAGCGATTTTTTTATGCTATCCTTTTGAAGCAGAAAAGCTTTCACCAATATTACCATACTTTTCGTAAGTTTAATACATTTTCTAAACAAAACCAAAGCTTAAGTGCCAAGGAAAATAAGATTAAAAGAATAATAATTTATAACACAATTAGTTACACTTGTATGTTTGCAACACTCGAAATTATTACATATGCAGGTATATAAAATTGCATATACAGTGTTGCTGCTTTAGTGCAAAAATTGTAGCTGCCGTATTGCTTTCGTGGAAGTGGGAGGATTCTCGAAGCCAATGTTGGGAGTTCCAAAAAAAAAAAAAAAACTCGAAACATGTTATACGGATAATTATCTAGTTTTTTTTAACTATATTTATTACCTAATAAAATAGGAACATTAAATGACAGATTGTGAAGTTGCAGCCATCGTTTCAGTTATTGAAATATTTTCTCTGAGAGTAATTTTTGCTTGAAGTTGTGATCCTATTCTGTTTAAGCCTTTGTGTACCACTTAAATACTATGGGTGGGCATTATTAATTTACTGTAACTTGGGTACACGAACGCATTTCAAAAGTAAATAATAAAAACATTTAAACCAGCTGTTGATCAAATTCATAAATTAGTTGTTTATCTTATATTACTCCAGTTGTGATGATTTGATATATGTAATGGTACGTCAGATTTTCCAACAGTCTGTTTAACAGAATCCAATGAAAATCCCAAGACTTGTATAATCACTCTTTACTTGCTAATGAATAAAATATATCGAATAACATATTAGTTAATCAATGGAATAAATACACTTTAAGGCCATTATTACGAATTAGCGGTAAGGTTGGCGTTAGTCAAAGGTTCCATTAGCAGAAGTGAGCAATAAACTGGCTGTTAACAATTTTCCATTATTACAACTTGCCCGTATAATTAAGTTTGTTTCTTCAAGGTGTGACAAAATCACACCACTTTTAAAAGGTAAAAATTGCAAAAGTTCCAGCTAAACTTCAACTTGATTTTAATTCAGAGTAGAAAGTGTGATAACTTGAGAAAATGTTGCAGCTCTTTCCGGTAACTTAGCGCTTACTTTTAGGTTAACCTAGTGTTTACAACTGCTACTAACTCTGAGATAAAATCCAGAAAAACGCCCGCTAATTTCTTTATGTCCATCTTAATATCTACGAGTAACAAGCAGTAAACATATTTTTGTCAATCTTAAAAGAATTCATAAAGTAATAAAAATAATATGTAATCAGTTATTGCATGTGTATAATGCATAGAAACAAATAATTTTCCCTTTAAAAAGTATTTTTTAAAAGATATTTTGCAAAACTAATAATTGGTAAAATTGCAATGGCGTCTATTTGCAAATAAACACATACACGGTCGTTTTTTTGACAGCTCTTATTATAAAATTGTTGCCATGAGATTTCTCATATGAACGCTCTCATAAAAATTATTACCAGACTACGATAACACTGATTTCAAGTCAACACGTAACAGAAATTATCTCTGCGATTGAATTTGACGTTCTCATCTTATACCATGTTCAGACGGTAATATGAAACACTTGGTTCGCTCTCTGACCCACGATTGCGAAACTAGGTATTTAGACAGTAGTTTTTGTTCCACATTTTGTTCAAACGTTTTTAATTTTTATTTAAATATTTATGTAAGTAGTCGTAAAGCAGCTCTGAACTGAAGAACAGCTCTCGCGTCATCGTAATTATTTCTTAAGTGCGGTCAGGCTTGTGTTTGTTGTTCGGTCTTCGAGAGTTTTGCGTCTCACTCGCCCTGGTTAACGGTTTGCCTCAACTAACTCTATTGGTTTACAGTTTTTTTAGAGGTTATTCATTGTTAACCACGTGGAAACTTCCTATGTGAAGGCATAGGTTAATACCATCTTGGGCATTATGGTCTTTGTCACCCCGCCCATGCTGTGCATCCTATACTTCGCAAATTTACTTTGCAACTGTATAGTTACTAAATAAATAAAATAATAATAAATAAATAAATATTTTTTTTTTTAGCTTTGACCAGTACTCAGAGGATGACCCCTACATATGCAGTGTATTGTACCAGAACTAAGAAAATAGGCTATGAGGAGGGGGAAAGCGGGAGTAGTGTTTGTGAGCATTTGACTTGAACTTTCCAACGCTACAACAGACAGGAAACACGTCTGCAGGCAACTTGTTCCACAGACGAAGCGTACGGCTGAAAATCGAATTCTCTCTGTAATGCGCAGTACGATTCCCCGGACAATCGACCACAAATGGATAAGCTCTGGACGATGAACGCGTGCTATGCTAAAATGTGCGAGTTTCGAGAACAAGATCCCTAATCTCGTCAGAGCAAAATCCATTGTAATAACGGTAGAACAGAGTAACGTACCCCACACTGCGTCGATGAGTCAATAGAGTTGGATACCCTACTGTCACCGATAAGCTTCTTCGCCCTCTCCTGCACACGATCGAGTAACCCCAAAATAGACTTTGAGGCACCGGCCCAAACATGAGAGTTGTATTCCACTTATGTAAGAATCAAATTTTTACGTGTTGAATGTGATTATTTTGATTTTACACACATTAATTATCTGTTGTATACATTTTTTTGAAAGCTAGTTCAGATAAACTAGCGATAATTTGTTATCAAATTTGGAGATGATAGTGATTTTTGCATGGTTCACAACAAGCTTCAAAATGAATCAAGTTGGTTCGCTCATAAAATTGTGTATGGCGAATCGTGTTGGTTCAATCAAGATTGGGCCGCTAATCACGAATGAGAGAGCGAACCACGAATATAAGCCTTTGTGTAAACATGCTATTAGATATTATCGCACGTGTGGACACTAAGTAAAAATCCGATAAAATCCTACCCTTAACTAACGCAAAGTTCTAATAATGGGTCTTAGAAAGTTGAAGATCTTAACGGCCTTTAGAGTTTTTTGTTTTCATTTTGAGACAAGTGTGTGGACGTGTGTGTGTGTATATGTATATGAATGTGTGTGTACATGTACAGATATTTTTATGAGAATATGATAAATGTTATTTGATATTGTGCTGTAAGCGCGTAAATAAATAATCTGTTTGAAATAAAATGATTTTAAAAATAATACATACATACATACATGCTTTTTTTTTACAAAATAACTTAACGGAAATGTGTTTTTATTTTAATTAATATTAGTTCTAAATATTTTAAAACGTAACAGAGTTGTTTGAGATTTACTGTAAAATCATAGTAACATGAAAAGCGAATGAAAGAGAAATCATAAATAAAAACTGCTAAATAAACGCCGTACAAATTTATTTATTTGTTTTTTGTTTTTTTGTGCAAGCAAGTCAGATTATTAACGATATTCAGATAACTTTATTCAATGGCATCGCATAAAAAAATGTCTGATAACTGTTCTTAAAAAGCCCAAATTTATATTTTACCTATAAGTAAGTATGTACGCAGGTACATAGTGTATACATACTTCTGTATGTGTATGTAAGTATGTATGTATCTAGCAAAATATACAAAAGTATAAATATAGAAAAATATAATCATGGGTATGTAAGTATGCATAAAGAAGTCATACCTTTTACAGTGTGTACACCATCAATGTCCTCTACACCAGCTCCAGTAGACTTGCTCCATGCATCAATCTTTTGTAAACTTCCTTAAAGGTGGCGAACTGTACATATCAAGATATGCCAAGTAGCACAAATGTTAGTGTCTTCAAGAAGCTTTTTGTATTAGATTTGTGCCGTTGGTTTCTGCAAATTTATGTCCATAATTACATATGTATATAAATTGCAGTTCAAATGCATGTATTTACGTATGATGTGTAACTATGTATGTAAGGCCACGACCATATAAAAGTTGAAAGTTTCCATATATGTATGTATATGCATACATACTAACATACATACATATGTATCTATGAAAATATGTGTATATGTACGCATATGTATGTGTATGAAATAAGCTTCCTTTAATCTTCCCGCGATTTGTATTCGTCTAGGGTGTTGAGAAATTGGTGCGCCATCACTGAGTTCTTTTTTCTTTACATGGTGGATTGCTTTGTGCTCACTGATATCTTTCAAAAAGCTGCAAGAAATTCGATTTTCTGAGTGATTTACATCAACATAGTTAAAAGTTAGCTGTCAGGCCTACAACAGGTCTAACACGCTCCACTACGATTGCTATGGGTTTATTAAATATGTGAAACTTGTAATGAAAACTCCAGAAAATACATTTAAACATTTTAGTTAAAGTTAAGAAGTATCTCATTGAAATATCATTTGGATAAGTAAATATCTCGCACGTTTAGGGAAGATGTCGTTCGTTCGTTCGTACTGAACCCAGAGCAATGAAAACAATTACGTTCCAATTCTTCAACAGCCGACTCGAATACAATTTGCAGATCGCATCATAATGGCACACCAAACGTATAGATGTTAAAGAAAAACTTAGTTGCAGCTTTGCAAGCTAAACGAAAAGACTTTTAAGACTTATGCTTGATAAGTTGTAGGGCCCGAGTGTCTACAGTTATATTAGACCAGAAATTGATTTATCCCTAGTAGAGAGAATTTATACAGACAGAAGTGATTGAAAATCCCTCGACAAATTATTGGAAATAAAACAGAAACAGAAGCTCTAATCGCAAAAGATTTTTAGAAAAGCTAGCCGAAAAAATGTTGAAAACGGAAAATTACTGGTTTTTTATTTGTCGTGTAAAAAATTTAGAATAACTGTGTAAACTAAATTAGTGCGTCAAGCGTAATTTTTTTTATCAAAAATCCTCATGTACATACTAAAGGTATGAGACCAACCCAAATAGCGCAGCGTCAACGCTTTGCAATTGGAAAATCAAATGTTGACAGAGCGTAAGAGAGAAAGCTTTACTGTCTCTCAGTAAAGTTCGCTTCAAAACATATGTTACTCAATTTTTGCAGTCATTAGTAATCATTTTATTATTACTATTTAGTGATTTTTATTAAACAAGTTTAGTGAACAATACTGTTCATGGCACAGCTTTAACGCTTTTATTTAAGTTACTTACTACCGTGCCCTTTACGCTTTAATTTAGGTTGCACTGTAAGGTAAACAATTTTAGCTCACACTTTATAAATTTCTGGCCAGGCCACGAAGACTGATTACCATCTGTCACAGCTGTAAGTTAATACGATAAAATATCGAATAGCTTTGCATTTGAGAGGTCAGTACGAGTAATAAATGCATGTATGTATGTAGTAATGATATATTTTCTTAAATTAATTCCGCTTTTCATTATAATCTGACACTCGTTTTAGGCACATTATATACATATATATATATATATATATATATATGTATGTTAGTACGTATATACATATATTTGTATGTATTTGCATGTATGGGCATGATTGTTGTAGATGGAAGTTAGTTATGTGACTTAATTTAGAAGTTTCGTATTTACTTCGACCTTATTCATTAATTATTCATTTCAAAAACTCGATACATAAGTATATAAGGGTATATATCCATAAAGAGAATTCGAAAATTAGATTTTTTTATTTTTTTGCTACGCCTACAAATACCGCCCACTCTTTCGCCATTTTGATTCCTATGATAACATTTTATATACAGCTGGTTATCGCTATGTAAAGGCCACGTCAGATAAAATTTTTGCTTCGCTTTGTGTTGCAAGTTCGCTTTGACATCTAAGATGAAATACATATACAGGAAACACGTCTGCAGGCAACTTATTCCACAGACGAAGCGTACGTCTGAAAAACGAATTCTCTCTGTAATGCATAGTACGATTCCCTGGGCAATCGACTATACATGGATGAGCTCTAGACGATGAACGCGTGCTACGTAAAAATGTGCGAGTTTCGGGAACAAGATCCCTAATCTCGTCAGAACAAAATCCATGTAGTAACGATAGAACAGAGTAACGCACCTCACACTGCGTCGATGCTCCAGTGAATCAATAGAGTTGGATACCCTACTGTCACTGATGAGCTTCTTCGCCCTCTCCTGCACACGGTCGAGTAACCCCAAAATAGACTTTGAGGCACCGGCCCAGACATGAGAGTTGTATACATAGTAAGGAGATCGGATGGAGTGAAGTACATGTTACACCGTTTCTTCAACTCTAAAGGAAAATTTTTCACAACTCCAAAATCTATAACGTCTGGGATCTTTCGTCGGTCTGTCGGCCAATAGGTGGGGTTTCCGCTTGAAACCACATCAAAACCCATTTTGGAAACGGTGTCAAAAAGCACACGGCCTTTCGAGGTAATTAAACGTGATCCCCAAAAGTGTTTTTAGCGTTATAGTTGCCAGCCGCTAAAAATCGAGGCCCAAGTGATTTGAAAATATGTGAATATTGGCTTTCTGTTAATGAAAATAATTAATGCACATATTTGTAGCTTGGAGATATTGCTCACGTGTCTCGTTCATTAGATAGTGCTTAATTCTGGTCTTTATCCACGGGGATCTTCCACGGAGATATAGTGTGTAGCCATTAATTTTGAAATAAC
This sequence comes from Thecocarcelia acutangulata, assembly GCA_914767995.1. NCBI lineage: Eukaryota > Metazoa > Arthropoda > Insecta > Diptera > Tachinidae > Thecocarcelia > Thecocarcelia acutangulata. The sequence goes on along the minus strand of OU612099.1, from coordinate 413,399 downwards.
TGTTGGTTGTCAAATGGGTTTCAGCAATCATCATTATATCGATCTGCTTTTCCACAAGGAAGTGCTCAAGTTAATTTTTGTGTTGGCGAATGCCGTTTGCGTTCCAGAAACATATTTTTAACCAATTCATTTTTTTAAAATTGCCTGCAAAATAGTGGATTGCATTTTTAGCATTTCCTGCATCATGTTTGTCAAAGAAACGGTAAAAGTGTTTATAGACTGAACAAGAGTCTGCACAATTGCCTCTAAATTACTAAAATTTGGATCGCACTTTTGACGTCTGGGCTCCTGGTTCAAAATTTGGTCGACTTTAAGGACATTAGCATATGAAAATTGTTTGGAGGTTTGCGTATTTGTATGGGTGGTTGAATCGCCTACCTGGGAAAATTGTTTTTACCAATGACATTTGGCTGCTGGGGTGCTGGAGAAACCGATGACTTATCTGTCATTGACCGCTTATAGTGAGTATAGACAGGGCAACCTCTATAATTTGCAGTGTGGTTATCCCCACAGTTACTGCATTTCTTAACACTTGCTTATTGCACTGAGTTGTGCCGTGAAGTTCACCACATACAACACAAACAGCGGACAACTTATAGCAAGCCTTAGTGTGGCCAAATTCTTGGCAGTTTAGGCACTGAACGGGTCCTGAACGCTTATGTGGCTCCTCAACGGTAACCTTACGATGCAAAAGAAATTTGAGGTTATATATTGGATGAATTTCATTATTTTTTAGCACAACATCCCTTGGTTCCAGTTCAACCCTAAACATGGGTTGAGGGATCTTTTCACGGTTCCTGATATTTATTACGGATTTTATTTTAAAACCATTATCTTCCAACCCGTTTTTGACATCATCAATATCTACGCAAGGGTCAATACCTATAATAACGACCTGAAGACCTTTAGCACTTTTGAGCTGGTAAGCGTACAATGATTTTTTCTCTTTTTCTAAAACATCAGACAATTTTCGGTAATCATTTTCATGATTTACCTGTATTTTAATTTCACTGATGCTGCAGTGCTTCATTGATGTGACGTTGAAAGTATCTTTACCGATTGCCGTAATAAGTTTGCTGACCAGTTCACTAGAAGTCGGCTCTCTCAAATATATTGGTGGAGGCTTATATGTTTTTTTGGATATTGTTGGCTCATCTGTCTGAAGGATAGCAAATCTATTACTATCCGTTGTTGCAGTGGGATTATCGTCTTTAGACATTTTTGATTTTGCTAATATTTGCGCGGATTTAGGGCTTCGTTGACGTTTAACCAGGGTTTTTGGTTTATCAACAATAGCTAAACTGGAAGATGGTTTGTCTGCTGTTGTAACAACAATGTTTGGCGAACACGAACGCGTGCGTTTTTTATCTCTTAGAGACAGGAGATTATCCAATGATTTTTTCAATGATTCTTCTTCAGAAATCCAGAGATTTTTTCTAGTGGAGCTAAGCTCCCTCTCAGATTGCATCTACTAGGTACATTCATGCAATTTTTGTTTTGTTTTATTTATATTTTTTTTTTTACTTTAAAAGTATATAAAAATAATTGCCACAAAGTTTTTCTTTTGTATAAATTCACTCTTCCACTTATTGCGGTTTTTTATTTATACCGTTTCTTTTTCTTATAGCACTCCGATTAAAAACAAATACGTCCGTTCACTATCAAAGCTAGACTCTGACTCCGAATATACTTATGCATATACATATATATCTATAGCTATGTTTATGTGTAATGAATACATAGTTACTTATAAATATCCTGAATATCAAACTATTTGCTTACACACATTTGTTATAAATTTAACGATTCAGACGATAGATCGTATTTAGAAAAGGCACTTACGAATCATGCGCTTCTGCTACCCAAAAATACTGCCTCAAATAGTGTTGAAACGATTTCGTCGCCAAAATGTACTTCCGTACTTGCAAATAGTGCAACAGCACTACCAACTACCTCTGCGACTTCATCTGCAATTGATCCTTCTAATATATATCTTGAACCACAATATATCTCCTCAATTTCAAACTCTACACCAATTCTGCAAAACAACTTTAACTCGTCTTCAACTAGAGTTGATTGTTTAAATACGCCGTTCCAATATACTTCCTCAATTGGAAATCATGCAGCAGCACTGCCAAATAGATTTGCGACTTCATCTGAAATCGATCCTTCAAATATAGATCGCAATATATCTCTTCAGTTTCAAACTCTACACTAATTCCGTAAAACAAGTTTAACTCGTATTCAGCTGGAATTGGTTATTTAAATACATCGTTCCAATATACTTCCTCAATTGGAAATCGTGCGGCAGCACTGCCAAATAGATTTACGACTTCATCTGCAATTGATCCTTCTAATATAGATCCTGAACCACAATATATCTCCTCAGTTTCAAACTGTACACCAATGACGCAAAACAAGTTTAACTCGTATTCAGCTGGAATTGGTTTTTGAAATACGTCGTTCCAATATACTTCCTCAATGGTAGACCCTGCGCCTGTGCCTCAAAACATCTCGAGTTCGATTTCAACTGCAAGATTAGTACGTTTTCCTGATAAAACATCGTCACAATGTCTCTCGTCATTACTGAATACTATGGAAACATCCAAAAATTTTAATATGTAAATTTTATATTGTAACAGTACGTTTCATTTTCTGACAGTCGCAACAAATCTCATTCAATCTCTGTCTCACGAAATCCAAGACTTGTAAAATAGTCTGAAACGCCCTTCCACAGCTGTGCTGATATACTTTTAAAGATCATAGTACACATACGCAAATAATGTACAGTAATTATAACAGATATTCTTAATACGAGTAAACATAATTTGTAACTTCCCTTTTGAACCTTAATTAATGTAAGTATGTACATATATTAATGAATTATACATTTATAAATCAATAAAATTTAAAGATTTTCGATATGTATTAAAAGAGCCAATTAAGTGAAAAATTTTACTCATCATATTATTATAAAATTTTTACATTTAAAGCAATTTCTTGTGATTAAGTATTAATGCAAATTTTTACTCTTTCGTGCCACTGTACTTTAAGATTATATTACTACAGCTGCACAATATTTTTTGGCATCATTTTTATAAAATAATTAAGTTTTAAAAATAAGTAAAGTAAAAAAAATACGTCACTGCCTATTTAGCAAGTTTTCTAAGCGTTTTCCCGAGCGTTGTTACCTCGACGCGATTCGCACCGTTTTTGGCGCTTTTTAAAATTATTTGTGCGAAAAATACTTTAGTCGGTGCGTGGTGCGCTTTTTTTTTAATTTTCGGTGCGCTTTCTAAATTTCGGTGGCACCAAATCAAATTCAACTCAACTTCTTGTTTTAATGTAAGAAAAAAGTTTATTCAAGTGTTTAAAATTTTTACGTTTCATTTTGCAGAACACAGTAAGAACACGGAATTAAAATGTAGAAAATGCACTATATTATATGCAGAAAGTAAGACAATCTTGCTCTTGTACGAATACATTGTACATACTTTCGAAAGAAAAAGAAACCTTTCGTTCTGCGTATTCTGCGTGAAGTTCGTATTTTTGATGGCGGGTGAATTCATTGCTGTTTTGGTAATTGATAAATTTTCAAATTATTAATTAAATTATAAAAATTTTCCAAAACATTTCCATTAAATATTGATTATGGTAAACTTAATATTTTATTTTTTTTATAATTCTAGCAAATTTTCGTATATTTCAATAAATTTTTTAAAAGACAGACACCATTACACCATCTAGTCAACTGATTTTCATTGTTCGCTAACGAAAACAGAAATCAAATTTGCACGGTGTTTGATAGAATTGCTATTACACGAGTTTGTTGGGTTGTAGTGCGATTCTGTAGTAAGAAATGGTTCGATAATCGTAAACTCTTTCGTCATATTTCGTCGCCTGACGTAACGATTGTATCCTCCTGGAATATAATTTTAACAACGGTAAGCAGCTGTCGTTTTGTGTACCTAATAATAGGCAGTAAAAATAACAGCTGATTTCGAATGACAGTGAATATAATTAAATAATATTGCTGAATAATAAATGTGATAAAATAACGTCATAATTACTGTTCAGATACCATTATCTTAATAAAAGTAGCAGAGGTCAAGTTTGACAAACGCTAATTTTAGCTTTTTGGTTTGTACATTTGTACATCGGGTTTTAGTTCAAGTTTTTCCTTTCTTAAGTGTTTCTTAATACAAATTTGCTGTGATCAGTAATTTTTGATTGAAGAAGACAGTAAACGCTGTACAAACAATGTGGGCAATTAACAAAAAGCATATGTGATTCAATATGAGATGAATATAGATAGAGAATAATTAAATGGCTCGGTGCTGAGTGGTTAAAGCAGCAGATCATGATACGTCATGACCTGAGTTCAAATCCCAGTGAGTGCTGATGAGTAGTGTAGCGACTACGAAACAGCTAGTTGTCCTGTCCTCCTGAAGCTGAAGATTTTATTATTATTTTTCTTGTCTTCTTCAATCAAAAATTATTGATCACAACAAATTTGTATTGTAAAAAATCCTTCTTAAGAAAAACTTAAGAAAGGAAAACTTGAACTAAAACCCGATGTACAAACCAAAAATCTAATTTAGAAAATTATAAAAAAATTATATTATAATTCTAGCTATTGAATGAATTTTATGACATGCCACCAGGTAGGTGGTGATATCAGAGCCAGTTTGAGTATAGGCTGTTTGATATAGGCTGTTTCATTATCGTATTTTTAATATAAAAATATTATACTTTTTATGATACAAAATGGGTTTTTAAAAATGAAAAGCAAAATTCAATATTCGGTGCGTTTTTGTTGAATTAACGCACTTTTTTTCTCCATTTTGGTGCGTTTTGAAAATTAAAAGTTGGCAACGCTGGTTTTCCCCTTTCATTTACTCAAAATGAAAATAATTTAATAGCTCTATTCACAGTCTTGTGCAAATGGTATTGCATCATTGTATATGCAAAAAGGGTTAGCATATTTTTACTCTACACTAACAAAATACACAGCAATGCACCTCCTAGTCTTATGTGTATATGCAAAACGTAAAAGCTATAGTTTTTATTTGCTCTGCTTATGCACAAGTTAAATGCAAATCGACAGCTGACAATCTGCGATCCAAGCTAATTAGTTCGTAATCGCTGTTTAGTTGCCGTCGCTCATCCCGCATTCAAATAACACCAATCGATGTCTTTATCTAACTTAAAATCGCTTTTTCTATTAAAAAGTCCACAAACTGCTACTTAAAGCTTGTTTTTTGGCATATTTATTTTTGACTAAAATTTTAGTAAATTATTTTCTACTCTAATTATCAATCAGCTGTGAGTTTCGTGCTTTGCAAAAAGTAGTGCAAACTTAACCAACAGAGGTGGTTCACAATTGATAGCATATATATGCAATTGCAAAAATTTGCACAAGATTGTGAATAGAGCTAATATATTTTCTGTTAAACCCCTGCATCGCACCACCGTCTACCATATACAAACATATGTAAGTACCAAATGAAGCTTTAGCCAGAATTACAAACTGCTATATTATTAATGCATCAGTCTGCAATGAAGACCTTTTACAAGTAATTGTTAATCGCTCTTTAAGGGTCAGCTATACCTTTGTAGACAAGAAACTACAACCCTGAATATGGCGAGCATTTACTTCCATTTTGTTTTTCTTTTTTCCGTTTCTTTCAATATTCTAAGCCTGGCGTTAGTTAAAAGTACAATTAGTGCGCTTTTACATTTAGACAGACGATGGGCAGACATTTTTTCATTTCTCTTTCGGTCTTGCTTAAACCTTTTACATTTAAGAAATTAATAGACAGACAGAAACTTTTCGTTTCGTTTAGCATAATGTTATGAAGCAACAACATAAAAAAATGCGAAAAGTTAAAAAGAGAAACAAAGAATTTCCACAAATGTCTAGTACAGAGAGTCGTGTACTACATACAGCAGTCCACAAGTTATTACAATTTGAAAAGCATCCGATTGTAAGCGATTGTGTCAATAGAAAAAATCAAAATAAACATGTTAAACACAACAAACAACTAGCATCCGATTCAGTGCCTCGTTTCTGTAGTACTCGCATCGAGAAATTGCTCACAAGAAACAAAGGAATTGACAGAGAAACTATGCGAATTGAAACAAAAAATGGAGTTTCTCACACAAATCTTTCTGTATCTTTGAGAAGCGAGAAATATCTGTCAAAATAGCTTTTTTGACGTAATTCATTGGAGGCTTGTGAGTAAACCTGTTTCTGTATTAAAATTTTGTGAGAAGTTTCTCGCTAGAGCTGTCAAAACTTTTCACAAATAAAAGAGTTGGGGAAGTTATAAATTTAAAAAATATATAATTGACATAATGAATGCAAAAAGTGTAGAAAAGGTAAAGTTTTTAAATATTTATACACATATTGTCGTATTCATAAAAAATAATTTGCAATTAGTAAAAGTTTACTTGACATACATATTTTTACACAAAATTTTTCAATTAAACCTTCGTTATGTGTAAATTATTTATTATGAATACGGCAGATATTGAATGTAGTTCATTTTTCATTTCTTCTTTTTATTTTAGAAAATTGAAAGAATTTCCACGGATATATAATATAATAAATATATAAAAATTATGAATTAAATTTTTTTGGTTTTTCTTTATTTCTTAATATTTATGTACATACATACCATGATACAAAAAAAAAAAGGTAGCCGCTTCGCTACAACAATAAGAAAAACAACAGGTATTTTGTTTCTGTAAAAAGGCGAATTCACATTTAAGCTGTCAAAAGTAGTTGATAACGAACATGTAAAAAAATTTAAATGGCGCCGAAAAAGGTAAACAAAACTTGACAGAGAAAGTGCCGCCATATTAATCGAATTCGCCTGAATTCGCCGATACATCCACCTAATAATTAATTCGCCTTGATACATACAGTATGAAAAATTCAAAATTGAATGGCAAAATCTTAATTTTAGCCTGTCTCGAATGCGAGAAGTTTCCCTCATCGGTTCAGGAATTAAAAAAGGGCCGGTTGTAGCCCTTAATCTCTGCCTGTAAATGTGCAACATGTTTCGCCGGTCATATTGGTCAGCAACCATCACCACAAATTGAAAGTTTTTATGAAATTTATTTATGATTTGAATGTGTTTTTATTTATGTATGTACATGTGTTATTGATTGACACAATTTTATTTTATTTATAACACTACTGAATTCAATTGTTTTATTCACTGCTAAACATTTGTTTCTTAAATTTTCTTTTCGTTAGATAAATTTTTCCTATATTCTTCTTCTTATTTGTTTACTATTTGCATTTTGACACCTGTTTAATGGAAATATTCCAATAAAGACGTAAGTAGTATTGTCTCTTTTCGATTTAATATACAGAAAACGAGAAAAACACGTCGATAGTCGAGAAACGATTGAATTTTATGTTTCATAGTTTTCGATGCGAGAAACTTCTCACTAAACTTACAGAAACGAGGCACAGCTTAGTATTTTTCTACTCATATTGTTAAATTAAATGTACATAAGAAGCAAAGAAGAAAACAAATGCTAATAATATAGTTTTGAACTCATCCAATCTTCGCTTACATTGTATAGAGTGTTGGATGTATCTTACGGTCTAGGCCATCGCTGTGTAAATGTAAGTAGGAATTGTATACAGACTTCGGATGGTTCACGCTTACAATGTCAATGGTCTTAGATCGAAGATGTATGTACACAAAAAGTTCACTGGGTTCAAATTTCGTCCGTCTGCCCATCGTCTGTCCAAATGTAAAAGCAGATTTAAGGTATATACGAATACAAGATATTTAGATTTTGTGGGAGCAAAATACTACAAAATTCTCTCAATTTCAATAATAAAAGTAACATATTTTTGAAATATATTTATTGACACAAAAGCTGAAATGTACATTGGGGGAAAAAACGTCAAACAACATATATTGAAATTTTGTATTGAACTCCTAAATCAAATGAAATTTAGATTTGACTTTAATCGTGAAGACATTAATATGTTACAAATAATTACTTCCTCTAAAGTGTTCTCTGTATTGCACCTGTAGTGCAATTCACTAACCTGTTTTAACGCTAATAAAATTCGTTTAGAGAAATTATTATTGGTATTTTCGCGATTCTATAACAGTTTTTAACACTATTTGTCTTTGTTTTACATTAGCTGTTTTTATAGCCTGACTGATTAGCGTTAACTAAACACCAATTATTTTTGTGGTGTTTATCTTAACAACAATGTCGATAAAATTCTACTAGAATAACTTCACTGTATCTGGCATATGACTTGTCGAAAGACTCCAACAGTCGGTCGGTGTGTTCTCCGTGAGAAGAACTTATCTTGTTTATCAAAAAATATTTTAGATAATAAACATATAAATAGTTTTACTTTCTCTAAACATGGAATTATTTGCAAATTTGTTTGTTTTAAGTTATGCTCTTTTAGAATCGTTAAAAGTTAGTGAATTGCACTACTGATGTTAAAATTTTCCAAGCTTGCTGATTGAAGCCCTGATATCATTTTTACACAGTGGAATTTGTAGCGCTTAACAGAAATGAAACTTTCTTTTCGTAACATTATTGTTATTTTTGTCATTCATCCTATAATTTAAAAACTCTATCGAATAAAAATTATACTTTAGATGAAAAATTTTTTCTTTTAGGAAGGATTTTGGTTGGGTTTGGATCTAAGTTTGGTCAGATTGAAAATTGTTGAGTGGCAGCCCTGGTGGCAACTGATCTTCAACTTGATTGCAATTCTTAGAGCTTGAGAAAATGTGGCAACTTGAAATACAAAACCCTTCGTAAAAAGTTACAGGTACGAAACAGCGTTGTCAACTCGGTGCGTTTCGCACCGTTTTTGATGCTTGTTTTATTTTCAGTGGTACCATATCAAATTACATGACAACATAATTTTTTGTTCTAGTGTAAGAAACAACTTTTTGTACTTAATATCTGTAATACATTCAATAACATTTTATACAATTGTGCAAAATTTGTACATTTCATGTGTATGAAAGTCCTATAAGATTAGATTTAATTCATTTACTACATACATGTGATTTTACAGGTAAATCAAAAGACAGGCAGGTGATAGCCGCAAATAAGAATATCCTTCAATGTTATTTTAATTGTAGTGACAAAAAATATCAAAAAATGTTTTAAAAAATGCCAACTGCAATGAACTAAAATTTTAGGAAATCCCAACTGCGTGTTTAGTCGTAATTTCGAACTCATTTATAATTTTTCATGAACTTAAGTAAAATGCGAAACAATTTTTTTTCGGCAAAAATTCGTTTTCAGAAAATATTTTTTCATTCCTATCTAATATCCAACGCGTTAATTTTAATATTAAATTTTAAGCGTCGGCAAGTTGGATCAAAAAACTTGTCAAAATATTCAATTGAAATATTTTAATCTTTGCTTATTTTATTTTATTTATCTTGGACCAGTACTCAGCGGATGACTCCCTACATATACATTGCAATGTGCCGGGCATAGGAAAACAGGCTGTGATGAGGAGCAAAGAGAAACGTTTCACTTGAACTTTACAACATTGTAGTTGACAGGAAACACGCCTGCAGGCAACTTCTTCCATAGACGAATCGTACGGCTAAAGAATGGGCAAATTTGCGCCGTAATAAGTTTTGCGGTTCACTGGGTGGATGAGCCCTGAACGATGAACGTTGGTATATGTTTCAGGAACAAAAGATTACTAGTCTTATCAGAGCAAAATTCATTATTGAAACGATAGAACACAGTAATGCACCCCATAGTAATGCAGCCATACTCCAGTGAGTCAATAGAGTTGGATACTCTACTGTCACCGACAAGCTTCTTCGCTATCTCGTGCACACGGTCGAATAAACACAAAATAGACTTTGAGGCACCGACCCAAACATGAGAACTGTATTCCATTTTCGGTCGGATGTGGATGGTATTAATAGTAAGCAGACCGTATGGAACATCACGCTGTATTTTCAGAGTATTAATTACATACGACTCTTCAACATTTATAACATCCACGTGTACAGATAAAGCAGCATTTACGGTCAGGAGTTTGTGTGCTAATAAGCAATACTGGGTTTTACGGGCGTTGAAGTCGACTCTGGTTTTTACGACCCCATTCGAAGATTAAAAGATTATCACTCAATGAATCTTTCACATTTTGCCTTTTGGCACCGATCTCGAATATAACTAAATAAGTATGAATACTAAATGTTGCTGTTATCTGCAAAAGAGTGGATAGGTTTGTAAGTTTGATAAAGAAGGTCATTAAGAAAAATACGATACAGAGTAGGAGAAAGAACCGAATCTTGCGGTACCAGTGAATTAATATCGACTCGTTTGATGGGATCTCATTTAAAACAACTCACATAGTGCGGTCTAAGAGCAAGCTCGATATAAACAGAAAACAATCATCATCGACACCAAAGGCATTAAGTTTTGAAAGTAATGCACCATGCCGCAATCTATCAAATTTCTTGAATGCATTAAAATGTGTTCAGTCCAGCGAAAATCACACAGAATTTTCATTTCAAGAACACTAAGTGCAGCCGATTCCTCAATATTAGTTCCATCCATGAATACAGCTGAAGAAGCAGCATTCACGATCATGCGTCTGTGTTCGAGGAACAAGAAGTAAATGGTCCTATTCGTGGCCCAGCAAAAAATACTGCTTCACTCGAAGCAGGGGTCTAATCACCGCATACGATATCGAATTAACTATCGTATCGAATAACATTACGATACATCTAAATTATGGCAACCGATGCATATTGGATCGTAATTTAAACAAAATGCAATAGATTGAAGACCATACGTTCCCTAAAAGTAGGAATACAAAAAATAAATCCTTTAACTTTTTTATATTATTGCAATACAGTTTATTCGATATCGTATGCCGTGATACCAAAATGAAAAATTTCGATAATTTTGCTCGATATCGTATGCGGTGATTTGGCCCCAGGTTGTGCTTCAAAAAGGCATGATTTTTGTTCGCAGTACTCAGCAGCTTAAAATGCTCTATTTTCATGCATATTTTCTAGCTGATTCCCTTCTTTTAGCGCAATTCGAAGCCATGGAATTCTTTTACTGCTTCCTGGTGACCGAGAGAGGCAAAAACTGTTTACAAATCTCTAAGTTCACTAAATATTGGCACCTGGCTTTCAAAGTACGTTTGGCTTGTCTGTTAAAGTAAGGATTTGTACACCATTTCATTATTCTCTACTATACGAAGGAAGAAAAGTGCACTTTTGCTTCGATTGATGACAAATGAGAACAGATTTGGCAAAAACAAATTTTTATAAATGTAACCTACCTGACATAATGGTAGAAACACTTCTCCTATTGAATCGTCTCTTGAAAATCGATCGTAGTCGAAGACATGCAGATGTAAAACCTATTAAAAATAAATAAAAGAATACGTAAATAAAAAATCTATATATTATTTAAAACAAATGTCTTTCAAAATAAATTTAAATAAAATTCTTGTAAAAAAAAGTCGATTTCTGGGAATACTTTCCACAGTTATATATTGTAACATCCCAGTTGGCCATCTATATAAGACATCTTAAGCGACGGGTGCAATACAATAAAAATTCGTGAAAGACTTACTAACGCCATCTAAAACAATTTCATTTCTAACACACATACGTACTAGATTACAATAAATAATTAAATAAAATTAAAAATTTCAACTAAACGGCCACAAAATTATGCAATACCCACAGGCGCTTTCTCAAATCTAACATACATCTGATTCGATTTTTTCTACGCATAATTGTTATTAATTCTAAGAGTTTTCTCGAATTTAATGCAAACGCTACTCACAGCCCAAGCAATATTCATTTTTCACCGAAACTATGTATACAATAGTATAATTTTCTTTACTCAAATAAATGTTGCATGGCAATTTTCATCTTTGTACATATGTATGTATATAAATATGTAGTATAGATGTACTCCGGTTCACTTATTTAAAGGCACTAAAAATTCCATATTTATAAGCCTGTATCTTTCCCAGTTTTTAACTAAATCTTTAAATTAAATTATGCAATCCAATTTTAAAATAGAACTGAAAGCTAGACATCTTGAGATATAAAAAAAATCATGCCAATAGTGGTATCTTACCTAAACAACTTTTTCTCAGCAATTTATAAAAAGAGTCCAAAAATTTATTTTTTTTTTTTGGTTCACTTGAATAAAGGCACCTTAACAAATTTAAATGAAAAATAGTTTTTCTTGTTTCTATTATTATATGATGGTATCATTCGTCTGGCTCAAGTTCAATATTTTTATTTTTAATTATAACAATAATTGCCGCGATCAATAACTCTTGATCAAAGAAGACAGGAAAAAATAATTGAATGCACTAAAGCTGGGGGACAACTAGCTGTTTCGCAGTCGCTACACTGCTCATCAGCACCCACTAGGATTCGAACTCAGTACCAGAGATCTGCACCGGTGCACCGCAGCCATAAATACACCATAATTAAGTAAAAATTGATGAGTTGGTATTTATACCTGTTGTTCGTTTGCGAAATCTTGGTACAGCAAAAATGTATCCAATCACTTTCGTATTTTATGTTGTTTTTTAAGAGTAACAGAAACGACCACAAGAAAAGAGTGTTGCTGTTACTAGCACTTAGTAAGAGAAACATTTTGAGTATATTCTATTAGCGGTTCAAAACTTTTTCTTAATAAAACATACGTGACGTCTTCACAAAATCAATTTGTAAAAACAACACTCCCGACAAATTCTTTTGTAGTGTGTAAGCGGCTGCTAGATTTAATAATTTACAATTATGTTGATGATTTTGAAAGTAGCATACTGAATAGTGATGTTAAGATTATTTTTGCTAAAAAATTTTAAAAGAAAATTGCATTTAACAAAATTTTTTCTACAATTGATTATATGTATATAACCTATTCGGGCTATTGTAAACAAATTTCGCACCAAATTTACATTGTTGGACATTAAACCACCAACACGCTTACGTAGAGTGCGAACTGAAGAAAATATCGCAGCCGTATCGGCCAGTGTTGGTAATGACCGTGAATTATCGATTCGGCGCCGTTCGCAGCAATTGGGCCTCTGTTACTCCACTACGTGGAAAATTTTGCGGAAGGATTTGGGTGTGAAGCCTTATAAGATACAGCTGGTGCAAGAATTGAAGCCAAACGACCTACCACAAAGCCAAATTTTTGGTGAATGGGCTCTTGAAAAGTTAGATGAAGATCCACTTTTTTATCGAAGAATTGTGTTCAGCGACGAGGCTCATTTCTGGTTGAATGGATACGTGAACAAGCAAAACTGCCGTATTTGGAGTGAAGAGCAGCCAGAAGCATTGCAAGAGCTACCAATGCATCCACAAAAAATAATCGTTTGGTGCGGATTATGGGCTGGCGGCATCATTGGGCCGTATTTCTTCAAAGATGATGCGAATCACAACGTTACTGTGAATGGTGAGCGCTACCGTGCGATGATAACAAACTTTTTTTTGCCCAAAATGGAAGAGCTTGACTTGCATGACATGTGGTTTCAACAAGACGGTGCCACATGCCACACAGCACGCGAAACAATGGACCAATTGAGAGGCGAGTTCGGTGAACAGTTTATTTCACGCTTGGGACCAGTCAATTGGCCGCCCAGATCGTGCGATTTAACGCCTCTAGACTATTTTTTGTGGGGCTATGTTCAGACTAATGTCTATAGCGCTTCGATTGACGCACTGGAAGCCAACATTGCCAACATTATTCGTGAGATACCGGCCGATATGTTGTAAAATTGGACTAAGCGGATGGACCATTTGAGGAGCATCCACGGCCAACATTTGCATGAAATAATCTTCAAACATTAAATTATATCGACCCAACTATCGATCCAAATAAATATTTCATGCATTTTTCTGAATTTTATGTGTTTTTTTTTTTTTTTAATTTCCGATAGTTCTTATAAAATCACCCATTATAACTGTGCATGTGTTATGGATTAAAATCCCGAAAAAAATTATTGGGAAGGAGAAAATTGAAATTTGAAAAGAAATTTGATAAAAATGTGCTTCATAAAAAATACATAATTTTTAAAAGTAAAAGTCATTATTTTTTACCGGTTTTATGCAAAATATGCTCCAATAATATATGTGTATATATTTTCTTTAAAACACGATCGCCAAAACATGATGTTTTAAAAACCTTCTGGCAATGTCGTGCTTAGTACGAATACGATTACCGAGTGTGAGTGAGTAAGTATATAAAACTGAACACACACATTCTCATGGGTAAGATAAATGTAAGACTGCAAATTTTTACATACAAATATTATTTTCGTTGTTAAAAAGAAGTACGAGTTTGATTGCCGAATGTGGAAAAAAATAATTGAGAAACCAAATCAAGGAGCCCCAGCATACAAACATGATTGGGTATGTTATATGCTCTAGTTAACAGACGCAAGCTGCAACGAGTGGAAAACATACTTGTGCAAACAGTATACGGTGGTCATACGGTTTTTGTAATTTCCGGTATTTAAGATATCCACAGATTTTAATCACTCTGCATACTGGACAATGATAAGCACAAGGAGTAATTCTGATACTTCTCCTTTCTCATACGTAGATCGGGATCCTTGATGTAATTGTCGACAACTATTAGGCTTCGTCCAATTTTTTTTATCTATTGCACGGTTAGAATATCCTTCAGAACGGTAAACATAGGTTTTAGTTTTTTTCGATAGATTTAAAATTTTTTTTTGCCATTTTGGTTCGTAAATTGATTAAGATATAATAAATTGTAATAAAAAATCCCTCCTTACAAAAAAAAATCATCGATTAGTTTAAGACTTTATTCAAGTGAAGCAAAAAAGGAAGCACATTTTGCACTTACGAGTATTTTAATAAATTGCTCAAAAAAAGTTCTTTAGTTATGAAACCACTTTTGCCATGATTTTTTTTATATCTCAAGATGTCTAGCTTTCATTTCTATTTTAAAATTCTACAGTCGGTAAAAAATTGCAAAAGATACAGGCTGCTGCATATAAAATTTTTAGAGCCTTTCAATCAGTGAACCGGAGTGTACTCGTATATTATTGTTCAAATTAGCGTATCGAGTTTACTAAATATTTATATAAACATTTGCTTTCGTATTTTTCTGAATTATTCCTTATTTTATCAGACTTTTATTATTATTATTATCATTTATATCCAAACAATTGGGTTTTACTCACTATATTAGCTTCTAGTATTGATGCCAATCAAAAAGTTTTTCAACAGCTTGTTTTTTATGTTTCCCTACTCTCTATATGTGGACATTTCATAGGAGCTACTACCTTAATCATCACTAGGCTTTGGAAATCTTTGAAAGATATACTCAAACATTCAACTTTATATCCCAACAATCTAAATAAATTATTGAGAATTTAAAAAGAAAAATGTTTTAATGATACCTGTTAAAACACAAAAAACAAACTTTTTCTTTTGCACACGTTGCCACTTTTCTTTACACCTTTCAAACAAATGAACAACCGTTGGTTGCTACGATATGTATTTCGAAAGTATCGAAAAGCAGAGAACAAAAATTTAAATAATTGAGTTTTGTACACTATACTCGTATTAGCTTCTAGTATTGATGCCAATCCAAAAATTTTTAAAGAGCTTGTTTTTAATGTTTCCCTACTGTCTATATGTGGACATTTCATAGGAGCTACTACCTTAATCATCAGTAGGCTTTGGAAATCTTTGAAAGATATACTCAAACATTTGTTATGTGTACCAACATAACAGAAACAAAATACGAAAATCGAATTTTGAAAACAACTCTTATATTTTAATCAGACCATGTATGTATGTTTATCTGTGCTAGTAATGGTACGTATGTATATTACACGTATATATGATGACTTTCGTATTCGCCCACTGTAAGCAGGCATGCACATACATACATTTAAGGTAAGTAATTTGAAATGAAGAGTATGTCAGTATATATGTATGTGCCATTGAAGTGGATGAAAAAATATTGAAACACTTGCCCTTGTTTGCAGTTTTTGTATTGGAAACCCTTCAAAGTAAAAAGTTTCATTCCAACGAGGATTAAGAGTTCGTCTCTTGATTTTTGTTTCCAAACGATTTTTTTTATCTGGAAGTAAAGTCACTCTCACATATGGATCAGATGTTCCACTTAAATCTTTTGCAGGTAGTTCTTTTCCTTGTATAACTTTTAAAACAAACGTTGAATTCTGGTAATCATATTCTAACGAAAAGTGTATTTGTCCTACATTTTCACTTGACTCTGCATTTTCTGTATACATGTCATTCATCGAGATGCTTTTGATCTAAAAATAAATAATCTTTTTCAAAAACAACTTTATATTTAAATAAAATTTTTTTCTTGCCTCAGCATCTTTTGATGTTTCGGTAGCAGCGGTACCCGAAGCTTTCGTATTGCTAGCCGGTGATGAGGACCTATAATGATACAAAATATACATATATGTAAGTATTAATTTTTTTATTTTTTTTATCTTGGACCAGTACTCAGGGGATGACCCCTACATATGCAGTGCATTGTACCGGAACTAGGAAAATAGGTTATGATGAGGAGGGGAAAGAGGAAGTAGTATTTGTGAACATTTGACTTGAACTTTCCAACATTAAAACCGACAGGAAACACGTTTGCAGGCAGCTTATTCCACAGGCGAAGCGTACGGCTGAAAAACAAATTCTCTCTGTAATGCATAGTACGATTCCCCGGGCAATCAACCACAAATAGATGAGCTCTAGACGATGAACGCGTGCTACGTAAAAATGAGCGAGTTTTGGGAACAAGACCCCTGATCTCGTCAGAGCAAAATCCATTGTAATAACGATAGAACAGAGTAACGCACTCTACACTGCGTCGATGCTCCAGTGAGTCAATAGAATTGGATACCTTACTGTCACCGATGAGCTTCTTCGACCGTGTGCAGGGGTCGAGTAACCCCAAAATAGTCTTTGGGGCACCGGCCCAAACATGAGAGCTGTATTCCATTTTCGGTCGGATGTAGGTGGTATAAATAGTAAGGAGGTCGGATGGAGTGAAGTACATCTTACACCGTTTCAAAAAACCGAGGCACTTGAATGCTTCTTTAGAGACATGAAAAATGTGTTCAGTCCAGCGAAAATCACACTGTATCTTCATTCCAAGAACATCAAGAGCATCCGATTCCTCAATATTTATACCATCCATGAGTACAGATGAAGCAGCATTTGCGGTCGTTTGCTTGTGCGTTAATAAGACACATTGGGTCTTACGAGTGTTAAAGGCGACTCTGTTTTTACGTCCCCACTCAGAGATTAATAGAAGATCACTGTTCAGTGAATCATTCATATTTAGCCTCTTGGCATCGATCTCAGGCAGGCTAGCCCTATAACTAAAAGAGTACGAGTGACAAATGCTGCTGTCATCCGCGAAAGAGTGGATTTGAAGTTTGATGGAGAAGGTCGTTGAGGAAAATAAGAAATAGGCTAAGAGAAAGAACGGAGCCTTGCGGTACACCTGAATTAATCTTGAACTTGTTTGATGAGACTCCATCTATAACAACTCGTCTATTGCGGTCTCTGAGAAAGCTCGATATAAACCGAGAGAAGTCATCACCGACACCAAAAGCTTTAAGTTTTGCTAGTAGTGCACCATGCCACACTCTGTCAAACGCTTTTGAAATATCCAGAGCCACCACTCTACTTTCACCGAAATGATGGATTGAGTGGCACCATTTCTCCGAAAGATATGCCATAAGATCGCCAGTTGAACGTCCCCTACGAAATCCATATTGACGATCACAAAGTAATTTATGCGACTCTAGATACCTCATAAGGTGACAGTTAACCATACTTTCCATTACTTTGGAAAGCGCAGAGCAAATTGCAATTGGTCGGTAATTTTCAGGCTTATTTGCTTCACCCTTTTTGGGAATTGGCGTTACATTAGCAACCTTCCAGCACAATGGAAACTCATTTATGTAAAATCATACGTTTAGTTATAGAACAAAGCAATAAATATATTTTTCAAATATCGGCTATGTTAGTCCTTAATTCGCCATTTCCGCTATGCAATTCTTATTAGCTGAGCTGATTAACTTTTAGAGAACGGGGTGAGGTATTTTACCTCATGAAGTAAACTACCTCACTCCATACTCTAAAAGTTAATCAGCTCAGCTAACAAGACTGGCATAGTGGAAATTGCGAGTAACTAACAAAATTATGTATGTACATATTGCTCCTTTATTGCAACATTTTTTTTTTTTTTAACATAGTCATATCTCAAAAATGAGCTTTTCCAGTTAACAATGCAGAATTGTTAACAGCAAAAATTTATTCAAATTACTTTTAAACTGTTTCCTTTAGGAATATTTTCTAAAAAATTTTTCTAAAACTTCTATGGAAACTAAAAATTTGAAATGTGTTTTTCTCGAAACAAGTTTTTTTTTTTAGTTATGACTATGTTGTAATAAAGGAGCAATATGATGATGATTTATTTTGCATTATTCCGGGCTTAGCAATTGATTATATATTTCCAACTTTGAATAGTTTTAACTTAAGCATCAAGTTTACTATTGATACTATAATTCAAGATTTTTTATTTTTTTTATCTGGGACCAGTACTCAGGGGATGCCCCCTACATATGCAGCGCATTGTACTGGAACAAGGAAAATCGGTTTTGATGAGGAGGAAAGAGGGAGTAGTGTTCGCGGAGTGTTAACAATAACAACACGAAAGACTAAAACAAACTTTATTGCAGCATTCAGTGCCAGTGTATATACCTTCGACACTGCTCAGATTAGCAAAATTTAGTCCAACACCTTCCACACTACAAGGTAATGAAATGCATTGAAAATAAAGTAATATTAAACATATAAAGAAAACACGGACAACGGTGAAAAAAAGACAAAAAGAAAAAAGGAAACACGTGTACGCATACTACTACCTATTCCGGTGCATTTTGATTTCACACGAAATTAGTAATGAACATACAGCTACTCACACTGAAACTCAGTTTAATATATTTCCTTTAGTTAGCTGTATATAAAGTCTAAATTAACTAAAAGTTATTTAACTTATATTAACAAAAAATCTTAAATATGGCATTCCAATTGCTTAAAGCCAAGCTCACACTTAAAGTGGGACGTTATAATTTTTGTGCTAAAACAGTGTGTTAAATTAGGTATTAGTAGCTGATTACTATTTCAACTACTCGTAGAAGATACTGAGGTCTGCTTTTAACGATTTTTTTTTTTTAAATTAGATTCAAGATTCTTCTATTTGCTTATTCTAATTATTTCAATACAACCGCATTTTGGACTTTCGTCTAACTACTCTCTTTTTTTAATTCTACCTGAATGGAGACTCTGAATGTATCCCCATGACCTTTGGCCAACTTTAAAGCATGATGGTGCGTTTTAAAGTCGACTTTTATACATTTATATCACGTTCTATCTTTTACGAGTATATATTCTTTCGAAACGTTAAAGTTCGACTCTATAGTTTCCTTTTTAAAATTAATTTTGCCATCCCTATCCACTAATATACGAGTACACCTCCATATCAACGGGGAACCACTACAATATTTGATAGATTTCTTCGTGGCCTTTTTAGAATATTCGGAGTTAAGTTTGCATTAGGCTAATATTTTTTTATCTGACGCAATGAATTTAAGTTTTATTTCATTGTGGACTCTTTTCACGGATTGAACGAAAATTAACCTCTTTGGATCAAATAGAAAAAGATTAGCTTGTCGCACACCTAATATTGAATATTACGATAAGGTTAGTGAGGTAGTAGCTAAACACGTTGGTCGTTCCCTGTTGATAGGAGGGTGTATGTCGGTCGCTAGGGTAGTTCAAATACATTTTATAAATGAAACTTTGGATTCCAACTATTGCTCTGACATTTTTAAAGAATATGTAAAACATAGTATGGGAAATGTTGGTATAAAAGTCGACTTTATATTCTGCGAAGGCAACAACCCCAATCATAAACTTTAGAAAGCGCGCAATGAGTTACCTTAAAAATGTTCAAAAGTAATAGAGATTCCTGCACAGTGTACAGACTTCAATGTTATTGAACATATTTGGGTAGAATAAAAAAGAGAGTAGTTAAACGAAGGATCGAAAGTACAGTCAAATTGAAGTAAGTACTAATAGAAAATGGTAGCATATTGAATATGAATTTTTTTTTTTAAATAGGTTTCTGGTTAATGTTGAAATAACCAGCTACTAATACCTAATTTAACACAGTGTTTTAGCACGAAAATTATAGCGTCGCACTTTAGGTGTGAGCTGGGCTTTAAACAAATGCAGCATAAAACGTCGTATATAATATTATTTTTTAATAGAAGTGGCATAAATTTTAGTTAAATTAGACTTCATATATAGCTACCTACATGAAGTATATTAAATTAACACTCTAAAGTTTTACCTTGGCTTTTATATTGCTTTTAAAACTGGGTATGCAATTTGTTTTTTGTGTGTCCCATTTTCAGTGTGAGTAGCTGTACATATCGCTCCTTTATTGCAACATAGTCATAACGCAAAAAAGCTTGTTTCGAGAAAAACACATTTCAAATTTTTCGTTAAAAATAAACACGTGTACACAACTTGCTACCTATTAAGGTGCAATTTGGTTTCATACGAATTCAATTAATGAACATACACATATAGAAAGTACGGACAGCAGTAACAAAAGACGTGTGCACATGATGAGAGACAAAACACTACTCGATTATTACCATATTTGGAGACTTTGATAATTAGGAGGGGTAAGAAATTTGTTATTGATTGGTATCAAAAAGCAACTGCATCAGGGAGAATAATTAACTATTTTTCAAAGCAGAGCCGAAATATAATCATAAACACAGCTAACAAATTTTGTGGAAAGGGTTCTTACAATAAGTGATGAGCAGTTCCGTAGAAAGAACATTATAAAGACTAAAAACATATCTATAAATCTTTGACAGATGTATATACCAGGCTTATCAGAAAGATTAGCAAGGTCTCATATATATATATATATAGTAGAGAAGGATATAGAATGACTCCTAAGACCCATAATACGTAAGGTAAAGATAGACTTAATAAATGGGACATTTCAAATTTGGTTTTTAGAATTCCTTGTCAGGGCAATGGCCAAGAAAATTGTAGTAAAGTTTACATAGGAACTACAAAGAATAAATAAAAAACTGGAATTGCAGGGCATAAGTCAGACCAAAGGTATAGGGATGTTAATTCGCAAAAGACAGCATTATCTTCTCATTGTTCAAAATTTAATCACTCTCCAAACTTTGAAAATGTTTCAGTTTTAAGAACACAAAACATTTTTTTACTCTATACTTTACTGAGAAGAATAATCTTTAAAATTTCCTTTAAAATTGAAACAACTCACAAAAAAATTAAACAACTGCAAAAAAAAAATTGTATAACTCCCTACAAAAAATTCAAAAATCCCACACATATTGGGAGTTATTTCCTAATGAAGTAACTCCCAATTTTTTGGTGGCCATTTCGTAATTTTTCATTGGAAATTATTTCATAATGAAATTGCTGCCAAATGAAGTAACTCCTAACTGAATTCTGTTGGTAACTATTTCATTTATTTATATGTATTAATGTTAAATAGTCGAACTTTTACATTTAATATTTCTAATATTATATGATGATGGGTGGGTATCATTCGTCTAGCTCGAGTTCAATCCTGGCTAAAGCCAAGAAATATTTTTATTTATAATTATAACAATAATTGCCGCGATCAATAACTCTTGATCAAAGAAGACAGGAAAAAATAATTGAATACACTAAAGCTGGGGGACAACTAGCTGTTTCACAGTCGCTACACTGTTTTCATTCATTTTGATAATTTTGTTTCATTTATTTTAATAATTGGGAGTTATTTCCTTTTTATTGGGACTTATTTCATTTGACTAAAATTGCATTTCAGTTCATCCAGAATCACACAAAGAATAGAAACAAAACTTTCTACAAACTCCCAAAAAATGTAAGCCTGGAAACAACCTTCGGAGATAAGCATTGGAATCAGAGCGAATATGGGCATATGGAAAGACAAAAACAAACATTCGCTACTTTGTCAATAGATAAAACATAATTACAATACTGAAGGTGAAAACAACATTACGAATGGTCGTCGTCGGACGGACAGCGTTTTAAGTAAACAAGAAACCAAACTAATCAAGCATAAATTTGAAATTTATTTTTACAAACGGAACAAATTCTCATTTTTAATATTTTTCACAACTTTGTATCACTTCACTCAGTCTTTCTTTTTATAGAATAAAAAATTTAAGTGCCACCGAAAAAGGTAAACAAAACTTGACAGACGAAGTGCCGACGAATTGACCGAATTCGCCTAAATTCGCCGATGCATCCACCTAATAATGAATTTGCCTTGCCTGCAGTCGTGTCTTCAAAATAAACATTCTGAGTTTTATTTAATATATTGAAATCGGTAGTCTATCGGCTTCAATGTGTTTACTGCATTATGCCGTTTATGTATAAGTATTTAATATTTTGCGGAGTGAGACAAAATAGCAATTCGCTTATTTAGAATTCTGTTTCTCACCAAAAAAAAAAAATAATTAGCCTCCGTGTTTTCATTCAAAATTCTAAGTTTGATATTAATATCAAAATTTTACCAGATATGTGAAAACCGAACCAAAAAAAAATTTAGAAACGGGACTAACAAAAATAGATTTTCGCTCCCACAAATTTCCAAATACTGAATCTTTGAAACCATTTTCGAAATTAGTGAAACCTGTAAAAAAAATGGGGACAAAATCTTGATCGAGTTTTCAGTCACTAAAATAATCAAACTCAGTTTAGCCAATTTCGAGTGTAAATAAAGCTGTGAATTATTTAAAAACGAACAAGTGTGAAAGTCATTATTTCATTTGCAATTGAAGAATCCGAGAAAATACATATGTGATTCAAAATTTGATAGGGAATAATTAAATGGCTCGGTGGCTGAGTGGTTAAAGCAACAGATCATGATACGTCATGACCCGAGTTCAAATCCCAGTGGGTGCTGATGAGTAGTGTAGCGGCTACGAAACAGCTAGTTGTCCCCTTAAACTTAAGAAAGGAAAAACTTGAATTAAAACCCGATGTACAAATATACAAACCAAAAATCTAAACGAAACTATTTTACATTATTTTAGCAATTTCGAAACGTGTTATTTCGAATTTCGAATATGAAAGCATATTCAGCCCCTGTACCTCAGATTTTTTCCGGAATATCTTTGAGTATTGAAAATGAGTTTTCTCAGAAGCATAATTTGCTTGTGCTTGACACTGTTTTTGATAGGAACGTTACAAGCTGCCTTTATACTTACCCAATTAGTGGTGCCTTTAATCCAAGAAAACCATTAAATTTTAAGTTAAGACTGCATTGAATTGGTGTTGACTGTGGCAGTGCGGTTGACTGAGGTTTTTCTACATTTCCAACATCTTGTGGCTCTTGTGCGCCTGTTTTTTTGCTGTAAATAGAAATGTTTTAATCAAAAATATATTAATATCGAAACAAACTACATAAAGTTATTACTGAATTTTATCTTAATATATTTTGATCTTTGTTTATTAAATATATATAAAAATTTTCCATGCCAGGAAAATGATCAGGAATATTGTAATAAAGTGTATATAGGAACAACAAAGAAATTAAGGACAAGGATTGCAGGACACAAGTCTGACTAAAAATATAGGCACGTTAATTCACAGATGACAGCATTCACCCTTATCGTGGATAAGATGGGGAATATTTTTTCCCATAAAATTTTCAATTCCCTAGAAGGGGAAATTGCTATCGTGAAATTCATGGGAACTCTATTAGTGCTATCAGTACGTAGTGAATGTAAAATATGTACGAAGAGTGATTAATAATAATATTAAACTGTTAGTGCAGCGAAGAAAAATTGTGAAAATTAGTTTAATTCAAATTAAAAGAAAATATTTAGAATCGTTTTTGAATTACAGGAGGAAGAATCTTGACAACACCGAATTGCTTGTAGACATTTACGAAATGAATCTACTCCGTTGGAATTACTTATTCTATAAACAAATTGTGTTTTTACATAACTTTTTTGTTTTAGATTTATTCAACATTGTAGGGCAAATAAAGCCGCATTTATGTACATATGTATATTCTAGAAGTGTTGGACAATAATATTCCAACTACATAAACATCATTTGGAATAACACCAACAATAATATTGTATGCCTGCCTCCGGTTCTTTGCAGAAGGTGTAGCCAGCCAGAGGATAAGATTTGTGGATGCCACACATCCAGGAGCCAGTACTATTTATATCTTCCGCAAAAGAATTCCAAAATTCAGCCAACACGTTTTTAGACGTTTTTGTATTCTATTGAGCACAATATCATTTTCCCCTTATTATAAAAAAATAGCTCATTACTTACATGATGAATACAGTCCGCCAGCAAAAATAATGTGAACAAATCAAAGGGAAAAACAAAAATAATACGAGGGAAATAAATGTTTACGAATAGGTGAATTTTGGCCGACTGTGAATTTTGTTAGTGTTATTATTCCAAACTGAATTACACATAGAAAATGTGAATTCATTTCTAGGGGAAAAGTATTAGCGATTGCAACTTTGGGAAATGGGAAATTTTTTCATAGGAATAACTGTTTACGATAGGGATGATTATCTTATCATTATTCCAGATTAACAGCCAGTTTACAGAGCTCGACTCGTCAATAAAAAGCGCTAAAACTGTAGCGTTATTATTTTTTCGGTTCATAGAAGACGACTATTGACGATTTGTATTAAAAAACGTAAGAGCTATCAATTTATTTTGGTTTATACAAGACGATTTTTGTCATCATAAACGTCAAACTTGAATGAATAAAAAAATATAGTCGTCATAAGAAAAACATATAAAAACAAACGGTACAAAAAGTAGTAATTCTTAAACTAAAAAGTGGAAGTTTTAATATAAAAAAAGTAATCAAACTTGTTTAATATATATGTACGAGTATAGTACATTAACTAGTTTAGAGAGGATTTTGTGCTGGAGGTATAATTGGGCCATACTTTTTAGTATCAACATATTGCGACAAACGGTCATGGACAAACCAGAGTGTATTTGCATGAAAATCCCTGGAGACCAATTGCCCGATGTGTTATTCCATAAATAACTTTATACCATGTACTTCATGATTCAATAAAAAAAAAAACAACTAAAAGACTAAAAACTAAGTGTTCTATTTAATTGAAATTGCATTCCTTTTGACAATAAAAATTAGTTTTAGTGGTGTTTTTGTTACTGTTTCATTTCTATTCACTATATTTTCATATACTATTAGGTTAGGTTAGGTTAGGTTTAACAGGCTGCCAGCTATTATAAAGCCAGCCCACTTGGGTCCAGTCAGGTCCCGTTGTGTTGTCTGGATCTGATATGTATCTCAGTAGATCTACATATCACTGGCTTAGAACCAACCTGAGGATCGGATAAAGGAGTCCAATCCACTTACATCGCAGTCCGATACCGAGCTGGACACTGACAGAGGAAGTGCTCAACGCTCTCTTCTTCCTCCTCGTCTCTGCAACTTCTACAGAAGTAATTAAATGGAAGATTTAACCTCCTTGCCTGCGTCCCTATGTGGCAATGTCCCGTCAGAACCGCCACAGCAGAACGCAACCTCCGTCGGGGCAAGCCCCTTAGGGGCTCATATCTGGGCCATGTCAGCCTTGATATTCAACAGGTACCCTCATTAGACCATCTGTCTTGAGCGGTCTGAAAATTTTAACGCTGTACTAGTTTCTTACAGCTCGCAAGCGGGATTCCAACGATCCCATCAATATCTCTTTGTTGTAGCTGGACACCGGCCTTTGCCAATTCATCCGCTACTAGATTTCCGGACACTTCACTGTGCCCTCGTACCCAGGTAAGCTCCAGGTTCGAATGCCTCCCTATCTCGTTTAGAGATATCCGGCATTCACGAACCAACCTGGATGTCGTATAGACCCCAGCTAGTGCATACAACGCAGCCTTACTATCAGTACAAATTCGGATATCATTCTCATATATCCTGTAGTACCTTAACCAGTTAGCTGCCCTCATAATGGCCGCAATTTCGGCCTGCGCTACGCTACACTCATTTTGCAGCCTAAAACTCATCCTCCTCTCATACAAGGGGATAAAGATACCCCCACCAACTCCCGAGTCCGACTTGGATCCATCTGTAAAAATTTCAAGCACGTCCTCTTGACGATCTGTGCCAGTCGTCTCCGAGAACGAGCCTGATAAGATTCCATCAAATCTCTTGTCGGGCAGTAGAGCCGGCGAGCAGTGATCAATATTTTCCGGAAGGTTCACTATTCTTCCTATTATTGAGGCATGACCATATGTCGCCTCCTTCCACGTCCCGCTTGACCACAGCCTGATAGCCGAATTCATGGCTATTTCCTTCACCATGAGATCAGCCGGCAGCCAGTTCAGCATAGTGAAAAGTGCTTTCGATGGCGTAGTGCCGGAAGCACCAGTCACCATCAAGGCAGCAGTACGCATTATCTTTTCTGCGATTTTGCAGTAGGTGGTTTTCTCCAACGACTTCCACCACACAAGCGCTCCATATGTTAGAATGGGCTTTACAACCATGCTGAAAAGCCAGTAGGAGTTCCTAGGATTTATTCCCCAGGTCTTTCCAATGGCCATTTTGCACAAGAATAAGGCGATAGCCGCTTTTTCTGCCCTTGACTGGACATTATGCTGCCAGGATAGTTTGGAATCCAGGTAGATGCCCAGATATTTCGCACTGTCTGACAACACTAGCTCAACCCCCCTTACGGTTGGCAGAGTAAACGATGGAGTCTTGTATCTTCCAGTGAAGAGCACAAGCTCCGTTTTTTGCGGATTCACACTTAGACCGCTATTTGTACACCATCCTACTATAAGGCTTAGCGCAGAGCCTAGTTGCTGTGATAGTATATCCGGGTACTTACCCGATACAGCAACCGCAATATCATGGGCATATGCCACTGTCCTAAACAGCATGGAAGCTTTTGTAATTGGCTAATGAAATAGTCTACATCAAACTACGATTGTGGTGTTTTTCAATTTTTATGGCTACTTTGTTAACAATTTCTCTCTGTGCTGCTAAAAATTCCGTATAATCCACATCACTTATCAAACTTCAGTATTTTTTGATGGAGTCGCAATGATACACATCCAAACATTTCGTTTTGTGATTAAAACTCAGGATATGACGTTTTATTTCAACACTATCGAATTCCCATAGTGCACATTCGAATTTATCATGTTTATCATTTTCGTCGTTCATTATGTTGGACGTACAAGTATTCGATAGCAAGTTTATCCAGATTTTCATTAGATTCAAAACTGTTAAACCTTTCATCACCTTTAGTCATGTTGCTCTGATCCGGACTGCTATCACGAATTGCTAACAATTTTGCTGCTTGCTTTTCTAATGGTTTAAACTTTTTTGATATTTCTTAGAAACCCAATTGATTGAACAATAAATTTTGATTTACATTATGTTATTTTGAATTGTTAAGTATTTTTCTTTAAGTTAGCAATTTTTGTAAATCAAAAATTATTTAACAATCTTTTGTTAAAAAAATATTATAATTTTAATTTTATTATAATAATTTTAATTTTTGTTGGCGAAATATTGAAAAAAAATTTGCGTCCCACTAATGAAGCACAACATGGTATTAACGCAGGAATGGTAAACGGAACTGTTTCATTCCGATAATGAAGCATTTTTCTTCCAGTGTTGTTAGGTTAGAATAATCATCCTTTCGTAATAATTAAAGTACGTTATTTCTGAGTTTGACATAAAAAATGAAAAGAAAAGCTTTTAAAGACTTTTTTACTAAAATTAAGATTTTCTTTTCGGAAACTGAAGATTTTTCAATGAAAATTTCTGGCAACACTGCTTATGCGGCTGAACACAAAATCATCTTTGAACGAAATGTAATGTTTTTTATGTTGTTGAAGCCTAGTTCAGACTGTTATACTGGTTAAGGGCACTTCAGACTATCACACTTTGTATTAAGACTTGTCAAAAAATCAAATAATACGTGCAAGTGTGATAGTGTGAATTGTAAAGCCTTATGAAAATGAGAAATAATACGGTAAAAGATTTGACATCCCATAACACTTCACCATTTTTAGAAATTTGTTTAAACAATAAGATTTTTCATTGGATCAGGGTTGCATTTTTTGCAAAAGCAAATAATAAAAATATTAAAACCAGACGTTAAGTAAATTGGCTGTTTATTTTCAAGTCATATTCCTTCTTTTACTTTAGGTGTGATAGTGTGAAAACAAAATGTAATGGTACGTTAGATTTTTTGACAGTCGCAAAAAATATCTTTAGATTTTTGTCCCACAAAATCCAATCAAAATCTTAAGACTTGTATGATAGTCTGAAACGCCCTTTATTAATACTTTTCAAAGTCTGATAGTCTGAACGTAATCCGTCATACAAACGACAAATAATACGATAAAAATTTGACAACCCATACGAGTTTGTTGTTTTTTGAAACTTTTCAAAACGTTAACACTTTTCATTGGATCAGGGTTGTGTTTTTTTAGCAAACCAGCTGTTTAAAGACTTAGTAGCCGACTATTTATTAGCCGATGGCGAGCCATCACCGATAGTATTTTTTTTCGTTATAAGAAAGCTCGAAATTTGGGATTAAGCTGTCGTATATAAATGTATTTTGCTCATGCTATACATATGTGGAACATAAAATATTTTGGTGCTAATAAATTCGGATTGTTTTACATAATTATTATTTTAGCTGCTGAAGATTTTCAAGCGCTGGCAGGTCTACTGCCGCCGTGTAAAGTTTTATGTTAGCACATCTATTTGTGAATAAATAAAACAAAGCTTTCAAGCTTTTACATATTTAGGTGCCTGTTATAATAATTAAAATTTCCGAAATGAGCGAATACATATGCATGTGATCGGAGAAAATCTATTGCTGCCACAACTCCTAAAAAACATATTTTTTTCGGCCCATCATTTTCCAAATTTGTTAGTTTTATAATTTCATTTCTTCTTTAAAACTGT
Organism: Thecocarcelia acutangulata; assembly: GCA_914767995.1. Lineage (NCBI taxonomy): Eukaryota > Metazoa > Arthropoda > Insecta > Diptera > Tachinidae > Thecocarcelia > Thecocarcelia acutangulata. Next base: position 384,293 of record OU612099.1, on the reverse strand, counting down.
TCATCACTCACTACGTTCTTATCACGAACAAATTTTCCCCAATTTTTAGGAATTAAAATTTATTGTTTTGTAAAAAAGATGTGAACAGCTGTTTTCTTTTCCACTCAAATTTGTTGGTTTATATCAAGTGAGATGGTGTGATTGCAAAATCTAATTTACGTTAGACTTTTTGACAGTCGCAAGAAATGTGTTTAGACTTTTATCTCACAAAGTCGAATGAAAGTATTTATACTTATATAACAGTCTGATCGGTCCTTGAGTAAGTACGATTATTTTGCTATCGCATAAAGCTGTTCTCTGATATGTACATATGTCTCCTATAAGCGAAAAAAAGCTTTAAACTAATTCTGAGTTAAATTTTATTTCAGTTGAGAAAATTTTATTCCAACTCGTTTACATGGTAATACCAGTGTTTAGATCTGTCAGAAGTTTTAATGTGTGACAGCAAAATTTGGATATTTAATAGGTCTATTTAATTATTATTTTTTCTTACATTCGGATTAACATTTCAACTGGCAAATGTTTACTGGATAATCTGACACAAACTCTTCTATTCGATAACGACAGTGGAGATTCAATTATACATCGTAAAATACATGTTTACCCAAGCCCCAATCAGAATGTTAGCAGACATTGAGTAAATGAAATAGAAAATTATGTACATATCACTTCTTTATTACAACATAGTCATATCTAAAAAAAAGCATGTTTCGAGAAAAACACATTCAAAATTTTTAATATGGAAACTAAAAAAAGTCTTGGAAATTTTTTTTAGAAAATAGATCTTAAAGGAAACAGTTTAAAAATGATTTGAATAAATTTTTTGGTACTGTTAACAATTCTGAATTGTTAACTCGAAAAGCTAATTTTTTGAGATATGACTAGGTTGCAATGAAGGAGCGATATGTACTTTTTCACGCTGTGATTTTAACTGCTACTTGCAGAGTTAACTACATATGTATATAATAACACTACAAAAAAATAAAAGTATGGAAAAGTAGAAATTTTTCAGACACCTTTTTTTAATATTGAGATGTTTTCCAGAATGAAAATAAGTTTTGATATACATACATACGTGCATAAATTTTGTCTTCCTTTTTCGACTTGAAAGGCTTAATATTTTAAAAACAAGAAGCAATGCAAAAATACCTTAAACTATATGTACTTGAATCCTCTTCTTCATTTGGCTCCACAAACTTCAATTGAGATCGCTTATGATGCCACCAAAAATATCCTCCAGCCAAAAAAAATGATATTGTTATTAATAATCCCAATACTGCCAAACCTGCTATTAGAATAATATTTGCCATTCCTGAAAATATTTAAATCAGTAAAAATAGTTTTAAGTCATATAAAGAGCTCCATATTCGAACGTATACATGTGGGCATTTCACTTCTACGAGCCTCGAACTTCACATATCTAGCTCTAAGCACGAGTAATTACATTCGAAAAAGATACATATGTTTATCCTAAAAGCAAAGAAAAAATTATTTATTGAAGTTCAAACTAATTCAAAGTTAAATTTTATTTCAGTTGAGAAAATTTCATTCCAAGCAAATAAACACGAGTTGTTTTGATTATAGAGTAGACGATGAATAAGTACTTAAAACTCGTTTAAAAGTGTTTAGATCTGTCAGAAATGTGTGTAGAATGAAGCAAATCACTTTCATTTTTTTACTGCCGCTTGTTTTTTCTCTATTTTTTTATTATTAATTTCTTTTTTATCTATTTTATTGCCTTACGGTGTGCGCGGTGTTGAACTAATTTTTGTTAGTCTGAGCAGTGTCGAAGGTATATACACTCGGCACTGATCAGCAGTCGTATTCTGTAACTCGCTAAAGCTAAATCTCCATCGCTAAAAATCTATAAAGATGATTTAGCGATTTTTGGCCACAAATGCAATTCTGTAACATGCATAGCAAGGCGAATTCATTATTAGGTGGATGCATCGGCGAATTCGGTTAATATGGCGGCATCTTCGCAGTCAAGTTTTGTTTACCTTTTTCGGCGCCATTTAAATTTTTGTACATGTCTTTATCAACTACTTTTGACAGCGTAAGTGTGAATTCGCCTTTTTACACAAACAAAATACCTATTGTTTATTTTATTGTTGTATTGTTGTAGCGAAGCGGCTACCTTGTTTTTTTGTATCATGATGAATAGCTAAGTTTGGCAATGATATAGATAAAAATTGTGTTCGCCGCAATTTTAGCGTTCATCGCTAAAATGTTTAAATTTTGTATTCTCTAACACAAAATAAGTAGTTGTTGTTGTCTAAAACGTTAAAATATTTTTAAGTGCTAAATTACAAATGTTTTCTTTTTTCTATTATTTTTTGTTAAAAAAATATTATTACAGTACAATGGAAGAAACAACAAAAAGAATTACAAAGGAGCAAAAATATATGTATGCTTATTCAGTATTTGGAGTAGCACAAAGAATTTGCCCATGACAGGTAAAAAATTAATTTCAACCTTATGAACGTGTTTTTGTTTATATAAAATGTAAATAAACAAATCCTTTTTTGTGATGCCATATTTTGAAAATTTTCCCATAAATTCCACATTTGGTTGTATCATAATTTATCGACTTAAGTGCTGTTTAAGTAACATTTTCAAAAACAAAATACATTTTGAATAGATAACCATTTAAAATCGAGATTTCAAAACATATATTAAAAAGTTATTGAAGAGAAATTTTAAGAATATCTACGGGAAACACAATATAATGTAAGGTAACACCTATAATGAATTGCCAAAAATTATTACACTATGTTTATCTCTTTTTAACAAAAGTTCATCAAAGTAGAAAGAAAGAAATAGTATACAGTTAGCAAATTAGCTGCGGCGAAAATATAAAAATTTAGCTAAGCAATTTATCGTTCCCTTTGTGATTACCTGAAAAGGGGAAGGGTAGAAGCTAGAAGTGAAAAAGGAAAAAAGGAAAGGTGAGAAACCGTTTAGTGTGGCTTTACATGCTGTTGTACTAGCCATCTGCTACTACTTATGAAAGAGGCTAACGTGGTCGGATTGACATGATAGGCTATTGAAGCTCTGCTCGCCTAGATATCAAGGAGATGAAGGATCGTCTCCTCCTCGTCCTCGTCTTGGAAACTTCTGCAGAAGTCGTTGTAGTGTAAGCCTAGTCTTCTGGCACTGTCCAGTGATGACTGCTACACTGAATCTCAAGTGAGATCTGAGCAGTTTTAAGAGCTCTCTTAAGGTTAATATGCGGCCACAGTTTCCTTAATATAAGGCATGTTCTGTGCACCATTTTTTTAAGCAAATCCCAAAAAGTAAGTAATTTTATACAAAAAAAGTATCTACTCCTGTTTTACATTTATGTATTAAATACCTATAATTTCCGGCTAATCCGCCCACAGCCTGTTTAAAATGTATCCTTTTATCTACAGGTCTACAGTTATCTGTGGTATTTCTAGCATGTATCTATGTTTATGATAATTTTCTTTATTTAAAATAGGTGTTCTTTCAAAATCTGGATAATGATTAAACGCACGGCAATGGCTAGATAATGCAGTTTTCTGTGAAGAGTTATAGCTCCTATACTTCTGCCCAGATTTATGACCCCCTAACCTAGTTTTAAATTTATTACCTGTTGTTCCTATATACATATACTTTATCACAATTTTCATTGTTGCTACCACTACATAGCATTTTATAGACTAAACTGGATATATCCATATTTTTCAACCTATCCGCTGTCTTACTAAAAATTCTACCTACAGTATTATGAACTTTAGTGCAATTTTATATTTCGTATTATCGTATATATTAGAACTCTCCAATTTTTCTCACAGTCCAGGTACATATGTACATAAGTATAACGATTTATATATTATATTACCAATTTACATATTATTGGTTCAGAAACATTATCATCCGATCTTCCCTTATGTTGTACTGTCTTATCAACTTCAAAATGAGTTCATCAGGACAACGATTATCACTTAATATATTCCTAATAATGTTTTTATTCTTCTTATGAAATCTACGGTCCCTTATTGTTAATATTCTATCTATTAAGTTTTTAGCTGTATTAATAATAAACTTTTTTGGGTGTTTAGAAAAATATTTTATAATTCTACCTGAAGAATTTGGCCTTTGTTACCAATCTGCTAATAATCTATTATTATTTCTTATAACTATTGGGTCCAATTAGGGAAGTGAAGAGTTTGATTCTCTCTCAAGAGTGAATTTAATATACTGATCATGTTTTCATGAATTAAATGTTGACTTCAATAAATCTATTCCCTTCTCATCCATTATACAAAATAAATCATCAACTTACTTTATGAGAATCATTGGTTTTATCGCCAAGTTTTGCACACATCCCTCACAATTGGAGAGGCTGGAGCGCCCATAGAAAGTCCTTTCTTCTGTGAGTATATTTTAGTTCATTTTGGGAATTTCTACCATCAATAATACAAAACTTTATAACACGTAAAAATAAGACTTTATTAATATTTGTAAACTCTTTTATCCTCAATGGCCTTAATTGCCAATTCAACTGGAATACTAGCAAGTAAGGAGACGACGTCCAGTGAAAATAATTTTTCTTTAAGTTGAATTTCAAATGGAAAACGCATAGTAAAGAGCTGCAGAAAAAACTTAGAAAGTCATTGTTTATGCTATACCATTTGAGGAACTGTTCGATATACGAAGTATTGCGTCAGGCATAGTTTGTTTTAGGGAAGTCCTATATTACTGCTTCGGGTAGCGCAAAATGCAGTTGTACCCTTCAAAAATCCCAAGACCGATTATTAAACATCAACGATTTCAATCTTCAAAGCATTGCCATAGAACATAACACAAACCAAAGTATAAATTATACCAGACATTTAAATACTATCTGTAAGTTATAGTATAATGGCATGTTAACAGTCTTTTAAGCGCATGAGTTGAAATACTGGGCTTATAACTTTTATTGCACTTTTTGTTGTATTTGCATTCTTTATAATAAATATTATAATATATAAGTATAAAAGAAAGTCGTGTTAGTTACACTATTTATAACTCAAGAACGGCTGAACCGATTTGGCTGAAAATTGGTAGGGAGGTAGCTAAGTACTGGTGGAAAGACATAGGATACGTTATCCCGTTTCCGTCGTTCCCGTGTTTCGTGACATTAAACGTGGTATAACAAAACTCAACTGATATGGAATAACAAAGCAACTCAGTCAAAATACGAGTATAAGTCAGCGGTTCATTTGTTAAAAATAGCAAAACGCACCTGACAGCTGAGAATATTTAAATAAAGGTCTTACCGGTTGATTCATTTCTTTAAGGCAAGGAATATAAATACTCTGTGACGGTTAAAAGTTTCTAATAAAAATCCACAAAGCAACCTTCAACTTTAAAATTTCTAATTTTGTATTGCTGTATCAATAAAAATAACATACCGCGACAAGACGATCAAATCTTTCTCGATAAAGCCGTAATGCAAGAGTAAATCAAAACATTGCGAATGAAAGAAATGAAGAAGAGCAAGAAATTGCACGGGAAAAGCGCCACCGTAGTATGGCTCGACTTCATGCTTCTCACTCACAAGAGCAAAGAGAGGCAGCTCTTGAAACGGCAGATTTCCGATTTACTTTTCATATTTTTGAGATTAATTTTGGAAATTTTCTTGTTACTCTCTCGTTGCTAATTTTTACTAGTAAAGTAAATGAACACGTCTTTTGTTATCTACGAGTAGGAACTGAATAATCATAACTACAAAAATATGTTTACTTACCTTAATTGCTGTTTAGAAATCGTAGTGATAAGCTTGATATATTCAAACATGCAGTATATATAATGTATGCTTCACTTACTCAAAATTTCGATGACGCTAAGTCTCAGTTTACACACACCAGGTTTTCATGATCAATTCTGCTTCAATTTGCTTTTGAACTTGCGTTTATGTTCACACACAAAAGCTTTATGTTGTCAAGTTTAAGTTCTTTTGCCTTCAAGTTTTCATATTTTTCGGCATTTCATTTTAAACTAGACGGTACCGTCAAGTCTGCACCCTTTTCCACTCTCTTCTCCCCGTTCTCCCAAAAACACAAGACTTGACGAGTCAAACTTGATTTGTGTAAACTGGTACTAAGTTCCTTCTCTGAAATGAATATGTATGAACTCTAAAAATGCAGAGGCCACAACACAATTTCGTGACGTATCGAATACACTGATTCCTTCATTCGAAATTGCTAAAATAATGTAAAAGATTTCCGGTTACTTTGTAATAGAGCAAACATATGTTTTAGTAAAAGCATACATATGTTTGTAAGCACAAGAAAAAAAATAAAATCTTCGGCGCTTTTTTGTAAAAAATTAGGAGATTGTAATAAGAATTAATTAAAAATAATAAAAATTACTTAAAAAGTAATGGCAACATTAATATTACTGTGCTTGTTGACTTCAGAGTCCGAAAATGACTCTAATACTGAGTGCATTAGAAAGCAAGTGCGTTACAAAAGTGATCCATTGCCATTGCCGACTGATGCGTAAGTAAATTCCACCATCCGATTCCATTAATACGAGTAATTAAGAGTCATTAAGCGATTTATGCTTTCAGTGGACGCATTCTATTTTCTGCTTGGGTTTTGCGTACGGCGTTACCTGCTAAGCTGCAACTCTACCGCTTCCAGAAGTTTTCAGCAGATGCCTGAAAATGACCATGTGATGAGGTTATGTCTAAACGCTAAAAATTTTTGGTCAAGTTAGTTTGCTTCTACAAATATTTTTTTTTTTTTTTTTTGTACTAATTATTTGCTTTGAATTTCAAATTAGCACTTACATTTTTTAACTTTAGCGCACTTTAACAACAAAAAACTTCTTATCGACCGCTTTAGAGCTAACGAGTACAATTTAAATAGTTGCCAGTTATCGTATGGTGTAATCTCAAATTAAAATAGTACCTGTTCGATAACCACTGCAGTAATCCGAATAAAAAAATTTACGAACAGTTTTACTCGAACACATGTGGAGTAATTCGGCCCCAGATTATATGCTTTGCAACTAAAGGGCGTTTCAGACTATCATACAGGTCTTAAGATTTCGATTGGACAAAAAATCGAATGATATTTGTTGCGTCTGTCAAAAAATCTTAAGTACCATTACATTTTGTTTTCTCACCATCCCACCTAAAGTAAAAGAAGAAATATGATTTGAAAATAAACAGCCAATTTGCTTAACGTCTGGTATGAATACTTTTAGTATTTGTATTCGTAAAATATGCAACCCTGATCCAATGAAAAATCTTATTGTTTGTCAGATCTCTTACTTACTTATTGGAATGTCAGATCTCTTACCCTATTAATTCTCAGTATCATAACGCTTTACTTTCACACTATCACACCTGCACGTATTATTTGAATTTTTGACAACTCTTAATACAAAGTGTGATAGCCTGAAGTGTCCTTAAGTACGCACGAGTAGATATAAACAGTTTTTAATCTGTACCACAGAATTGCTATCTGGAAAGTAAATGCCAAATATTAATACAAAAATAATTTTACTCATCTCTCTCTCCTTCAATCTAAATTGCATTTCAAACTTCTTCTTTGATGAGCAGCTGATAAAAATCATATTTTCGACGAAGAACGTACGACGACAAGCGACGAGTAGATATAAACAGATTTTAATTTGTACCATAGAATTACTATCTGGAAAGTAAATATCAAATATTAAAACAAAAATAGTTTTACTCATATCTCTCTCTCGTTCAATCTAAATTGCGTTTCAAACTTCTTCTTTAATGAGCAGCTGATAAAAATCATATTTTCGACGACGAGCGTACGACGTAGCGACGACAAGCGACGAGCAGATATAAACAGTTTTTAATCTGTACCACAGAACTACTATCCGGAAAGTAAATGTCAAATATTAATACAAAAATAGTTTTACTCATCTCTCTCTCCTTCAATCTAAATTGCATTTCAAACTTCTTCTTTGATGAGCAGCGGATAAAAATCATATTTTCGACGAAGAACGTACGACGACAAGCGACGAGTAGATATAAACAGTTTTTAATCTGTACCACAGAATTGCTATCTGGAAAGTAAATGCCAAATATTAAAACAAAAATAGTTTTACTCATCTCTCTCTCTCCTTCAATCTAAATTGCATTTCAAATTTCTTCTTTGATGAGCAGCTGATAAAAATCATATTTTCGACGACGAGCGTACGACGTGATACAGTAGGTGTTCCATGTGGAATAATCACATATCGATATCTGAAATAAGTTTATCATCTTTATTTATCTAAAACATCAACGCTCCTGAAATGAATATGTCTACCGTCTGATTAAGAAAAAATGTGTATGGCATTTGTAAAAACCTGCACCTCAGAAAATATTTTAGCTAGGAAAAACTTATTTAAATATAAATTAAATATAGATAAATAAACTTAATATAAAGAGATATGAGAGAAATATTTGTGCGTACATATTTACCTTATTTGCTTTTCAACAGCTTCCGTTGACCGCTTAGTAGTTGCCATTTTAGGGGCTGAAGTGCTGTAGCTGATCAGTATGATCAAATATGAAAATAGCATTAAACTAAGTAATGTTTTTAAACGAGATAAGAAGTTCAATTTTAAATAAAAAATTAAAGCATTATAGACATAACATGCTCGTAGCAGCAGGCTGGCAGCAACGCAAAAGCAGCTGATCGCAGAACTATTAGTTTTTATAAATACTTTTGCAACTATTACTATTATAAGTTATATAAGCAAATAAAATATAAAACAACTAAAAATTTTGTATACCTGCCAAAAAATTTCCAGAAGTCAAAACTATTTAAAAACACTTATAAAGTCATATTCAAAAAAAAAAAAAAAAATAGATTATAAAACAATATTTTTTTATACATACATACCTCAGGTTTTAGCTTAATTTCACTTCAAAGCATTCGATCTCGTTGGTTAGATTAATGACAAGGCAAGAATATAATCTCTCGTATTAAGAGAAACTGATGTAATTTGCGATTTCTAAAAAAGTTTGCGTCGAAAGTTGATATGTCAACGACTCTAGTTGGCTTTTCTGAAATTGATAAAGAATCCTTCTAGAAAAAACTACCTCATGACATTCTTAAAAAATAGTTCTTAATTTATACATCAAACTGATTTGATGAAAGATAATAAAACATGCATATGTGCAATCAACATACATACATATAAAAATATTAAAACGCACCTTATTTTCCGACCCAGTTTACATAACTCGAAAGTTTTCAGTTTAGTAATTCTCGAAGTGATACAGAGGATGCTAGCAGTAGATTATTTGCGCATATCTGAAATTTGTGTAAATCTGTTACTCGTATTTGGTAAATCAATGACTACCAACGCCTCCTCTTAAATGAATACGTCTACTCTCTAATCGCATACAGTTTATACGATTTTTATGAACTTACAAAATTATTTATTCACAATCCACCAAAAGTTTTAGTTTAAAAATCCGTTTTGAGTTTAGGCAAGAAATTTGTTAAAATATTAGTACAAATAAAAGATAAATGACAAAGAACGCATCTTAAAAAATTCCAAAGTCAAAGTGAGAAAGTTTGTCTTGGAATGGAAGTATTATACATACATAAGTGTTCTATGCGCACATATATTTATATATTGAAATACATGGCATCTTTAATTACACTGTACAACAAAAAATTATAAATTTTGATAGATGATACAAAAAAAAAAAAAAGAAATCAAGACACGTGATTCGGCGTTTTGAAAGTTTACATCTGAATTCCATTTGAGGGGCAGTTCTAGTTTCTCCGCTGTGGCACCTGTCTATAGGACGCAGAGACACTAAACAAATTTGTAAATATGTATAAGTTTTTTTAATAAATAGAAAAAAAGCCGGAAATAAGACACAACAAAAGAAAACTTAGTGTTAATTCTGCACACACCGCAAACTGATACTTTTTCAGCACAATAAGAAATATGGTACTTGATTTTGGGTTTGACTTTACTTTTCATTGCTTTCGTGGAAATGTAATGGAGGACAACATTTCGTGGAAATGTAATGGAGGACAACATTTTAACCCCTTAAATCCCTGTTTGAAAGGAGTTGTTTGCTCTTTTTGAGAAGAAGGACAAGAATATGCATACCTTGAGCCGTTAGTGGGTTAACATATTCTACAAAAATGTCATCTGTAACACTTTACATAAAATTGCTGAACACATTTAGTATTTAAAATGTAAGGGTCACCTGCCGAATAACAATAAGATTGTGCCACATCTGGGAAATCTTAAACCCCCTTCAAATGAAATTCAGATTTAAAAAGTCGACACACGTGACTTGATTTTTTTTAGATGGGACCTTGTAATTTTGTAAAAAAATTTGATTTTGTTGTACAGTGCTATCTACAAAAAGCAAACCTTTTTTTTATTTTATATTTTTGACGGCTCCCCCAATTATTCAATATTGTGACGGCTATGCCATGAGCCGACTGTCATGACTTCTGCACGTATTGTGTACATCTCCTGCAGCAGTAGCAGCTTGACGGCTGTTTTTCACCATTCAATTGGTGAATCTGATTTCACTGTACTTGAAATTCTGTCGAACGCTGGTCTCTTCTGGCTGTGAACCTATTGTAGGATAAAAAAAAACATTAATCAAAATTTTAGAAACTTTTTCCAAATGTAGGTAGCACCTAAAAAGAAAATACAAACAGACACAACAATTTATGGTTGATCTGCCGAGATGGTTTACACCGACATGCTGGATATGGTGAATCGCATGGAAGTGAGCCCATCTCTTACTAATTCCAACGTTTTTGGCGGATGCATTCCAATCATAAATAATCAAGCAAAAGGGGTCAAGTGTTTTCGCCTAATTTTTTAAGTTGAGTTTTGGCAAATAAGTTCTTTGGATACTACAAAATGAATATTAGTAGGGAGCTTTTGATGCTATCAGTATAAAACTTTATTATATTTTGTACACTTGTATTATACGAGTACTTACCTGCAGCAGCTTTTATGAAATTGTCGTGTACACAGTCGTCGAAGGCAAAGCGAAGAATTGGAACAATGTGCAAGTGTGTGTAGTTATCAACGGCAATATGGAGGAAAATATCTTTCCTATGGTCATAAACGACAAGTCCATTGACATCGTCCAGCATGCATTCGATGACGATATTGTCCTCTATGTAATCCATCTTTGTGTACGACAAGATAAGCGACATTGTCTTGCGAACGTTTTTCGCGACACTTGTTTGGAAATGTCGGCGAAGATTTGCATTAGCTGACCCTTGTATGTTTTGCATAAACATTGTGACATTGTCGTGTATGAATGCTGCGAGCATGTCATAGCCAACTGGGTAGTATGCCGATCTTCGAATATTTTCATCTCACCCACACACATACATACATACTTTTTTTGGGCAGATTTACTAGGTAGTATCACTATTAGAATAAACACAGCATCGAAAACATCACCTGTATATTCTTTGTAGAAAGTAACAAAGTATTGTCAAAATTTGTGTTTTCTGAGAATTATGAGCTTGAACCATAATCTGGTAAAGCTGAATTGGTACTGCACTGTATTGTGTTTTTTGTTTCTTCTTCTTTCTAAAAGTAAGTAAAATATATATATGTTAAGGCCCTGATACACTATGGGATATCGTGCGATTCATTAACAGGAAAATGTTTTAAAAGTCTGGCCAAATTTACAAAATCGCTTCACAATTACGTTGTAGGCCACACTATTACACAAGTATGAATACAATAACTTATAAGCATAGTAAGATAATTAAAAAATATTAAGAAAGGAAAAACTTGAACTAAAAACCTGATGTACATATGTACAAACCAAACAATTTTTAATTTAAAAAATTATAAAAGTTCAATAAAAATTTAACAAATTAAAAAATATTTTAATTTATTTGTATACAATTTTGTTCAATATATACCGCACTGATGATGAAAATTCTCATAAAATATTTCAAATCGCACGATTTGTCAAAAACTCTGTAACACAGTTGCATTCTTAGTACTTTTTCAGCAAACAAGATATATTTGGCAGAACGCACGATCGTGTAGGATAGAGTATCAGGGCTTTTACTCTTATTATCTCCTTTTTTTTTAGCGATTTTGGAATATCGTTGGTTTCCTTTTAGTTCGAGTGGTTTAATAGAGTTGAATAAAAGCTAACACCGCTTCTAGTGGAACAAAGTTCAGCTTTTTGTGCCAACGTGATCAATTTGATAATGAAATCAGTTTGATTTCATGCTAAAATGATTAATGTTAATGATGCTGCCACTGAAACAAAGTCATTATAACTATTACTACGTTTAGAACTTGCAATACATATGAAAATACAATACAATTTACAACAAAAAATATTGTATATATAAAAATTTGTCGTATAAATAGCAAATAAAATATTTATTTTGCCAATATTATTTCTGCCAACAAGACAGCAGACTACAACGTGTCAAAATTAGAATAAAAGTGTTTATAGGGAAATTACTATATTATCAGCAGAACGGCTATACATCTACATTAGCAGCTGTCGCCAAATTGAACTAATTGCTAATTTTTCTCGCGACAAAAAGCGGGCAATTCGGTATAAAAGAAGCGTGGAAAATATCTAGTAGCACCACTGAAAGGGAATTAGCAGCTGTTCATGTTCATTTATTTTTTCAATTGTAAAATACTTACCTATTACTTACATTATTGAATATTTTATTATTATAATTACTGCGACTAGTTGTTAGTTTTTTTAAATAGAATAAGTAAATACTTCACGAAAATTTACAAATCAGCTGTTTATTATGCTGCTGCCGCTTTCAATATAATCAGGTAGCTGACTGCACGGCGATAATTGTAGCTAATGACGTTTGTTCTTTTGACTGTATTTAATGTATAAAACATAAAAAGTTGTCACTTTTTTTTTTGATGATCTTACAGTTTTTTCGATCCTAATTACATATCATAAAAATGAAAGTGGCGTGCGAAAACAAATATTCAAAATACAGGGTGGCTGATCAATTTTGCTATCTTAAGAAACTCAAATAACTTTTTGTAAAGTTTATGTAATTTCGTTTTTAGAAATTCATTTGAAAATGAATTACTTATTGAAGTAATTCATGAAGTTTTGAAAATAATTGACTTCAAATGGCCTGCACCCTCGTTGACACATGTACGACATCTTATTAAAAAGTTATTCATGACTGCCTGGAGGGTTACAGCGGGAACTGTCTCGAATGGATGGCTTTAAATCATCCAAATTTGTCGGGTTTCTTTTGTAAACTTCCTGCTTGCAATAACCCCACAAAAAAATCAGGAGACCTGGGAAGCAAACGGAATGTGGAGTTCCTTGAAATCAGTTTATTGGGAAACCTTTGTCTCAATTCTGTGATAATCATGCCATGCCATGGGCTATGTGACAAGTTGCCCCATCTTGTTGAAACCAAACAGTGTTGAGAGGGATTCTCTTTCGGCGTAATTCTGGAAAGAAAAACTCTTTCAACATCTTTAAGTAACGGTCTTCATTGATTGTAACAGTAAGACCGGTTTCTTCGAAAAAGTAATGCCCGACAACGGACCTTGAAGAAACTGCACACCACACTGTGAAGCGAAGTGGATGTAATTGCATCTGATTGAGTATCTGTGGGTTAGAATTACTCCACATTCGACAATTTGGTTTGTTAATATTGACGCTTAAATCAAAATGAGCCTCGTCAGACATAAAAATGCCATTCAAGACGTTTGACACCATTTGCATGATCTTCTCGCAAAACCCCAAGCGAATCGGGAAGTTTCTAGGGTTCAGTTTGTTTGTTAATTGAAATAAGTTTAAATCTTAGTGCAAAATTGTCTGCAGTGACTGTCTGCTGACACGCATTTGGGAGCAGATAAGCTCCTTGTCGAAACTCTAGGATTGGATTGTATGGCAGCAGCTACAGCAGCGATAGTTTCCTGCGTCCGAATTGAGGGATCTCGATGATAAGGCCACGCTCAATAAAATTCTTTACGAGCTTCATTATACTCCATCTGCTAGGCGGAGTACCGCCAAACGTTCGCCTATATTCTCTTGGGACGGAAACAACGGACTATAAAGCGTTGCACTATCCAAATTCTTGTTTCATTGTCCCAATTCTCCATTTAAGTTAAATTTAAAGATCAATCTATAAAACGCCGCAAAAATGGAACAGGTTAGTTACACAGAAAATAAGTTATTACGTTTTGTTTTTTTTTGGTAGCAGTTTTCATCAGCCACCATTGCACTTATTAATTGAGTTGAAAAGATCAGGATATTTCTTTATGTTCCTATTATATTAGTAATCAAAGCGCTTTTTGCTCTAACAGTGTTACCAATTATTTACATTTGTAGCGTGTAGAATTGGTCGGAGTCAAAATGACGTATGAGCAGAAAATTTGTTATTTGCAATTCGTTTTTATTTGCGAATAAGCTACGTATAAACGTCTAATGTAGAAACGCCCTAACTCACATTTTTCCTGAATTCGACTTTTTTTAATACTTCTAAGCTTCAAATAAATACACCTCGTCAGAGAGATTTAATGGAACAGATTCACATATAAGGGCTTTCAAGCATTATTCAAATTTCGCTGGTGATATCATTATTAGATTGTCGAATATAATTAAGGAATTATAACTATCATTATTTGATTGACCGATTTGCCATTTTCATAGTATGGTTCCATTTAGTTAGCACTATATTAATAGTCCTTAAAATAGTTTTTCCAATTGTTTTTGAATTTATTTTGCAACGGCTTGATATGTATAGATTAATGATTTCATTAAATGCTTTACATTTTAAAGTATCCACACGCAGAAAGCGTGCATGAGTGCTTAAGCTGACAAATGCGTCCAACTTCATCTTCTTTTAACACACCGGCTTATGGAATTCTGGATGGGTGATTTTTTTAAGCTGTTTCCAACCATCACTGCACACACTCTAGGATTCATTCGCAATTGATGTTACAACTTCAACTTTAGCACTGCAACTCCCCAGTCTCCCTTTTGCTCGAATGTGGGAGTTCTAAAAACAATTTTTTAAGCAGTTACAAAAATTGTCAATTTAAAAAAAAAATATATATATATATATAGCGCAACGTTTATAAAAGCTTACCTCGATTGGGAGTTTATTTTAATGTAACACCTTCCGATTCTTAAACCGATTGGAATTTAAAAGTTGATGCAAAGTTGAGGATCGTTTACCTGAAAGGAAAATAAAGAGAAATTTGTATTATCGTACTACAATCTTATTTCTTTAGATATTGCAGTTTACATAATAGTCCATAAATTTTACAATCAGAATTTATATTTATTTGTGGATATCATTTTTATTTTAAATTGCGGTTTCAAAGCTCTCATTTTTAAGTATGTGGTATTAAATTGCTTATCAGATTTAAAATTTCATTACTGTCGGACAATTTGTCATACACCAAAGCTTTTAGAAAATGTGGTTGTGTCGTGGATACTAAAGTACTGCAGACGACATCGCTTACAGTTTTAGAAGGGTGAGCAGTACTTACTTATATATAACTTTCTGCAAGGTTCAGGTTACTTATATATAACTTTCTGCAAGGTTGTCGGCACCCTTATGCCGACTACTGGAAATGGAGAAAATTTATATTTCATTTTGATTTTTCACATTTATGGCATCAATTGAACAGTTTTCTATCAAATTTCTTTTTTTTTTATTTCTTAATTTATTTCTATAAAATTTTTTAAAATATAAATAGCTGCTTGCCTTAAAAAATTGGCTTTGCCACAAATTTTTTCCTAAGAAAACAAGCACTACCGCAGGTAGTGAAGACCTCTTCCTGAACAAAGGTTTAAAACTCTTAAAATACACATCTAAGCTGGAACTTGTTTATGCATATAGAGAGTTGAGAATATATCTAACATTATTATGCAATTATATTAATATATAACTACCGTTATTCTAAGTTATTTAAGTTTAAATTAAAAAACTGCCGGCTACTGGTACATGCCGAGCTTAGGTACACTTACCCTATTAGGAAAAATATCTTAAATTATATATACAGGGCTGTTCTGCAAATCACATTTTGTGAAAGTGATTTGAAATCACAAAAACGGTGTTCTGCACACAAAATATTTTTGGTTTTTGTGATTTTAAATCGGTTAGCTAACTTTGCAATCAATTTGAAATCACATCCCAATTTCTGCACGTACTTTATTATGAATTTTATAATTTATTACATTAATAAATAACTTAATGTGTTTTCTATTGGTTGTTGAAGTAAAATCATTTATTTTATGCGAAATAATTAACTAAATTAGGAAAAAACTAGATACGTTTATTTGGTTGCAAGATTAGTTGTATTATTTTGTTATTTGGTTTATTAGTTTATTTTATTTTAACTTCTATATTCGTTAGAAGAAATTAACCTTATTTTGCAAATAATACCGCGAATAAAAAAATTCAGCCTGAAAATACGAATATCAATAAATTGAAGCAAAAAACAGCTGTGTTTTTGTGTTTCAGAAGAGTAGAAATCACATGGAAAGTCACAAAAAATTGTGATTTGCAGAACAGGCAAAAATCACATTTGCGCTTTTGAAACGGCATGTGCTTTGAAATCATGTGATTTTTAGAACAGGCCTGATAATTTCTTATTTTATACTTTACAGCAAAGAGCCAATAATATATGATCGAAAGTGAGCATACGTTGATGTACAAACTAATTGTATGTGCAGTCTTATTTCTCGGACGTCTGTCATTAAATTCATATCTATGCTTTATCAGACTCTGTAGTGATGTCCTTAGCAATTTGTATCGCACTATAACGTGGTATATTTCTCACTATGGCAGCAAACCTTCCTTCTTCTCTTTCAACTAACAGCTTTGAACGATCTCTTCGCTTAAAATTGTCTATTTTCTTAAAGTTTTTTAATTTTTCCACAAATTTTTTAAAAAGGTGTGGTGTCTTCCTGAAACTTAACCAATTTTTCAAAGTGATTTACAAACCTTTTTCTCTTATGTCTATTATAATTTTTCTTGTTTCTATTGAAACTTCCGTTCTCATCTTTATGCACGGCTTTTATAAAACAAATGTTGATAATCAATTAACTAAAACAATTATTTTTTGTCTTTTTCAATACAATTCAGCATAAAAATAGCTGTAAGTCTATCGGTCTTAGTGAAAAAATGAAATGAGAAAGAAACGGTTTACTCACTTATGAAGCGTAAGTTTTGACAGTTTTAGCGAAAAGTTATTATAAAAAAATGTTGGTCCTTTTTTTGTATATTTTTTTAAACCGGTTAAATGAGCATTAGGCATCAGTCTTACAATTGTAGTTACTAAGATTATTCTAGTGCTAATACTAACAATGTAATAAAACGAAATATTAAACTATCACTGATGTTGACTCACTTTTGATGCTCATAGTATATATGAAATGAATATGCTCGGATATATGTATATGGCCCTGTAATCAGTTATCCAAAAAGGCGATTTAAAAAAAAGAAAATTCCATGGAAATTTTCGGCTTAGGCATATAGCCTCGGTTATATATGGACCGATATCGGATTTTTTCATTTTCTGTATTTTAGTAACCTCGTTCTATAATCAGAAGAGATTTTAAGGAAAAAAAATTTCGAAGCGCTCTCTGCTCCATCGCTGAATCAAAGATGTGCTGTTTGGCAGAATGTATGTTACTATAAATAATATCACATTTTCTGACATCTTTTCGCTTACAGCTAGGTGAGCTGGGTGAAGTTAGAGAACATGCGGAACGAAATGCTTATTAAACCACTCTAGAAAAACTTGTTGCGTTACCCAAGCTTTATTGTTGGATTTATAAATTACAGAAAGGTTTTGAAAAGGTTTTTTAAAGCTCTTGGCTTTGTACTTTTTTCAATAATCATCCATTTGCACTTATGAGTCCTAAAGCTACGTACACATGGTTGTCAGATCTTACAATATTGCCAGTAAAATTGGCTGAAAATATATTACAATCGTGTGAGCTGCCAAGTTTTAACTTACAACGTTGTCAGAAAACCCATTGTCAATCAATTGTAAGACGACAATGTTGTTAGACATTTGACAATCGTGAGAACACTCTTCGTCGGCATTGCCAGATAATTGGCTGGTATTGTAAGCTCAGTTTTAATTGTCAGATGTATAAAATTAATGCACCTGACAATGGCATCATTGTCAGAAAAAAGATTGATGGGCAACACTGCCAAACAGATCGTTGTTGATATACATAAGTGGCAATGCCTTACAACATGTCTGGCAGTTTATTTCATCTAACAATCTGACAACCGTGTGAACTGACAATTTTTGTTGTCAGATGAATTATTTGTCAGACCATAGTCTGACAATGAAATTGTAAGATTTTCTTACGATCGTCTGAACACACAAGTTACTTCTGCGGGACAATTTTTCATTGTCACTACTTTGTCAGCATGTTGCCAGATCTTACAATATTGTAACATCTGACAACCGTGTGTACATAGCTTAACGGCTTTGGCGCATAAGGCTGTGAATCTTTTTAACGACTCTTTGTATCCCTCTATGGAATGTTCACTACCACTGGCGAAAGGATATTGAGGCAAGCATTTCCAAAATAGATTTGTTTCGTCTGCATTATATTTGTATTTGTAACTATACAGTTGCAAATAAATTTGCAAAGTGTAGGATGCACAACATGGCCGGAGTAACGTATATCTTATGCCCACGATGGTATTAACAGTATTTCTTTTTATTTTGCGGCGCTGTGCCTAACTGTACCGACCTATGCCTTCGCATATGAAGTTATACTTCACAAAAACTGTAAACTAATACAGTTAGTTGATGTAGACAGTTAACCAATGAGAGTGAGACGCAAAACTCTTGAAGGCCAAACAACAACGACAAGCCTGACCACACTTAAGAAATAATTACGATGACGCGAGAGCTGTTCCTCAGCCCTGAGCTGCTTTATAAGGTTGTTCGTTTGTAAGTTTTTCCTTCTCAATACATTCTTTCAAATTCTCTACAAACATTATAGCAGGCACATATTCAGCACACTCTTTTTCTCCCGTTGACTTCAGTCTACGAATTCCCTGTCTGTTTTTAAATTTTTCCACCAAACCAGATAAATACTGCGACTCGGAATCAATGTTCATTTGTCCTGAAATTTTAAGAAATTTGCTGTCTATTCCGTACTAAGTATGTATAAGCAATACTTATACTCTTAAATCTTTCTTGCCGAAACCATTCGTTTAGTGCAAAATCTACTTTTGGATTTTCGGAATTTTTGAGAGCACATATATTTTTAAACCATCAATTGAATCACTTTTAGAAGCATATAGCAAAATTCGTTCTTTATTTTTCACCAAATCGCGTACAGTGTGGTTATCAACGCCATCATTTTCACACAGCAACTTATCACGATACAAATTCATTCTCTTAGCCATAACATGAATGCATCCTATTAAAGGCATGTACAAGAAATAACTAAAAGAACACTAAGTTACTTTTAAATTTCTCGTCACTTGACATTTTTTCTGTCATAGGCTGTTGTCGCGACAGTGTGCCTACTAAGTGCAATCATTTGAAGATACACTTGAGGTACGACTGATATTGGTTTATGGAAGTACGGACGTACGTAATTAAATCTAAACACTTGAATCGCGCCACACATGCACATACATATGTATGCACATATAGCAGGCTAGCTTTGTCATCTAGGTTCGGCTTGAATACTATTTAAAAGAGCTGGAATTGTTGTATTGTCATTATTCCTTACTCACTTAACGAATAACCAAAAGGTCTCCCTATGAAGATGCGAAGAAAATTTTCACGCCCATTTATTATTATTATTGGATGGGATATGACCCTCATCGGCCACTTGTACTGCGATCTGTGTTGATCTATTGTGCGTCCCCTTGCCTCATTATGGGTTAAGTATGTCAAGAAAACGGACAAGCTCCTTCATTGGGTGTGATAATAAGTCACATTCACTTAACATATGAGCTTGTAGTAGCCTATATCTTCTGTGTCCCACTGCTCCATTGACTCCTCTTCATCACCGCAGAATCTGCAAATGTTTGTCCTGTAGTTAATTGTTGAGATATTTTTATAATTACTTTCCCAACAACTTTTAATTTTATTTCTTATTAAAAGAATTTATACATTATTTGTTTCTTTAAAATATAAAAATATATTTATTGAAATGTTTTTATATAAATGATTATTTTACAAAAGCCAGCTTAAAAATTATATATGAAAAAATAAAAGTAACAAATTGATAGTTCACAACTTGAGTAAATGTTATTTAAAGTAAACAATTGGGTTTTCCATTCACCATTTTAGCTTCTAACATTGATACCAATAAAAAATTATAAATAGCTCGTTTCCTATGTTTCCCAGCTATCTATAGGTTTTTACTTTCAAATTAACGATTTTTGTACTCAAATTCAATTTTTTACAAGTCAAACACACTTCAAATTAAACTCTTTGCATTTCATATTAAATTTTTTCTATTTCAAATTAAAATATTTTTATTTCAAATTAAATTTTTTGTGTTTAAAATTAAATTTATTTAGCTTCGAATCAAATTTTTTGTTTATTTGGCTAAAAACTTACAGCTTTATTAAAAGAAAAAAAAACTCAATAGACGTTACATTATAAGTAAAAAATTTTGAGAAAAGTTTATGAAATAAACTTTATTTTAAATTTGAAAATAAATTAAAAAAATATTTTCTCCCGATATTTCAATTGTAACAAATTTCTTTTTTGAAAGACAAGACGATCATTGCTAATTCATCTGTAAATTCCAACATTTTCATACCTTTCCTGAAAGAGTTAGCTATTCAGTAAATTAGCTGAAACCAGCACCGAATGTGCTTGGCTGGTCCTTGATAATGCTAAGATACAAAAGATAAGGTTGCAGAATCCGGGCACATTATAAATTTTCTTCCTCCTTACATAGCTACATAGGTGAGCTTAATCCAATAAAAAAGTTTTTTCCTAAAACAAAACTACCTGCCCGAAATTTATTAGCTGATGTGGATAGTAATTTGGACTTGATAACAATAATTAAACAGTCAGTCGAAACGGTAGCACCTTCAGATTGTAACAATTATTATCTTGGTATGACCATGAGTTTGTCATTAGCTGCATCTGGAAAACGGTTGCAATATGAACCGTCCAAATTTGGTTTAGAAAATTATATTAAGGAAAAAATACGAGTAATGACTTGAAAAACAAGTTTATTTGTATTTCATTTTGTAAATTTTTAGCTAAATAAATAAAAACTTGAATTCGAAGTTAAACAAATTTAAATTGAAACACAAAAAATTTAATTTTAAATAAAAATAGTTTAATTTGAAATACAAAAAATTTAATATGAAATGAAAAGAATTTAATTTGAAGTGCAAGAAATTGAATTTGTGTTGCAAAACATTGTGTTTGACTTGTAAAAAATTGAATTTGAGTACAAAAATCGTTAATTTGAAAGTAAAACCCTAACAGCCGTATTCATAAAAAAACACTAATCAGCATTTTAACAACTTTTTAGTTAAAACAGAATTTTCAGCAAAAAAACACATTTTATAAAAACGTATTCATAAACAGCATTTTAGCTAAAAATCATTTTATTGAAATTTTCTATTTGTGATTGGCAACGCCATCATATGCAATTCTCATCTGAATCATAGTGCTGCAATAAAAACGGTTTTTTGTTCACACAGTAGTCATGTAAAGAAATGTCTTGTATTGTTTTTTTATGAAAATCGGCTTTAAAACAAATAAATAAATGTCAACTCCATTTTGTCTTTCAATTAAATAGCAAAAAATACTGAGTCAGAAAAGTTTTACTTTGATTCCTTTTGCTTACGCGTAGGAAAAAATATGAATAACGAGCTTTTTCTATTATTTAGTTTTTTTACACATCACTGATGTACATGGCATTTTATTAACGTATATTATTTTAAATAAATAAAATGTTAGTAATAAGTAAAATTAGAAGACTGGAAAAAATGAAAGCGTAATCGCTTATCTGGAATCCAGAATAAAATAGATTACTTCATTCCCTGAAAGTTTTCTGTTGCCAGCTATTCAAAGCTTGGGTCATATTTTCTATTAAAAACACACATCTATTGTTATCAATATCATGGGATTTCTGATAAATATGCAATAAAAATTTTCGCAACATATAAATAAACAAAAAACACAAATATCATCTTAAAATTGTCTTAAAATTGGGTGCAATCAGTTTTAAAAATGGTTGACTTAAAAAACTGCTAAAAAGTACATTTTAACGTAAAATTCGTTTATGAATACACTTTTATCCAATTTTCCCTAAAAATGGTTTGAACGGCTGTTTAACTTTTTTATGAATACGGCCGTAAGTATATATGTATGTCGACATTTCAGGGTAGATCATAGATTTTGGAAATTTTTGTAAAATATTCTCAAACATTCAAACTCAAATATCCCAACAATCTAAATAACTTGTTGAAAATTTAAAGAGAAAAATGCCCTAATAATACCTGTCAAAACACAAAAAACAAGCTCTTTCAATTATATACGTCTTTACACCTTTCAAACAAATGAACAACCGTTGCTTATTAACACACAAACAAACGACCGCAAATGCTGTTTCATCTTGGAATGAAGATACAGTGTGATGTTCGCTGGACTGGACACATTTTTCATGTCTCTAAAGAAGCATTCAAGTTCATCCGACCTCCTTACTACCTACATCCGACCGAAAATGGAATACAACTCTCATGTTTGGGCCGGTGCCCCAAAATGTGCAGGCGAAGAAGCCCGTTGATTCACTGGAGCATAGACGCAGTGTGGGATGCGTTACTCTGTTCTATCGATACTACAATCGATTTTGCTCTGACGAGATTAGGGATCTTGTTCCCGAAACTTGCACATTTTTTACATAGCAGGCGCTCATCTTCTAGACCTCATACATTTGTGGTGTCGATTGCTCCGGGAATCGTACTACGCATTACAGAGAGAATTGTTTTCTCGCCCGTACGCTTCGCCTGTTGGCTAAGTAGCCTGCAGACGTGTTTCTTGTCTGTTACTGCCTCATTTGGACGTCCACTGCCTTCTGCATCATCGATGTCTCTGCGATCACGTTTGAAGTCAGTATACCAACGTTTTATTGTTGTTTCTGATAGAGTGGAGTCCCCATAACAGTTTTATCCCATCAAGAAGATCCACTGTTGATGCACTCACAAACTAATGAATAGAATATCATGAAATTTTAAAAGCTGACTTTTCAAGGTTAGTGCTAACTGAAAAGGTGAGCGCAATAAAACTAGCACCATCTACGAGTATGAGTTAGGCTCAGGACTTTTCAGCCCATATAGTATAACGTTGGAAGGTTCAAGTCAAACGTTTACAAACACTACTCCCTCCTTCCCTCTCCTCCTAACCTATTGAGTACTGGTGCAAGATAAAAAAAATGGCCCGATTCACCGAGCGGTACACCAACTCTGAATTCATACTTTAAAGAACGTGAATTTTATCTTTTGAACGCATGGAATATGCGTTAATTTATTCACTATTTGCTCAAGGTAGTTATGCGCACCACCTGGTGCTGTATGACTGGAATGACGAAACCAGGACGAGTTGTGAAGAATGAAATCACAAAGATATCCAAGATATTTAATATGGAATCGGATAGTGCACCGAAGCCAAAGAACAGTAATATCCCTACCTATTTTTGGACTTCTGTTAAGAAATCCCAAGTGCAAACAAGGGGCTTGATTTGAATTTAACTCAAAGATACGTAGATTCAGCATGGAAGAGGGATAGTATATGAAAATCCTGTGGATCAGCACAATCAAATACCTGGGTTTCACATGTGGTGAAAGCATTCGGCCGATAGAGACATGTGTATGCATTAATAGAGAAAAATAAATTGTTCTCAGCCCATTTATATTAGAACAATCATTTTTTTTGTTTATTTGTTATTACAAATCCCAAATTATTTATTTCCAATTTTACTCACCCTTCTGTAATTTTCAAGCACATTATTTATCGTTTCATATGTTTCCATAGCAATTTTTTACGTTTGCTAACCATGACATGGTGAAAATGGTGCACTCTTCATTTCTTCTTTTATTTTATTTTATTTTTTTCATAAGTTGTGTAACCTTGTTTAGCATTTCATGAAAGTAATCTTTATTAATTTTAAAAGAATTATTCACATCATTCAAAGCACTAAATTAAATTTTTTTACATATTTTATTTACTCTTTTTTATTTTTTTTTTGTTCGTTGTTTTTTGTCGAAATACGTTTTCATTCAATCTTTTTTGTTTCCCGTTTTTAACTACAGCAATAATAATTGCAGCACAAATTGTGTCACTATTCATTACGAGCCTCACTGCAAATTCTTTAACGAGACCTGCTTGCTGATACTGGTATGTATGTAATGTTGTGCAAGCTGACAGCTCAATCGCTTGATTGAGCGAACCTGCTGTTGTCGTGTGTGGACTGCTTTAGATACTTTTTTTACTTTACTTAAGACCACTTTTATTTCAACAAAAAAAAAAAAAAAATTAAAAAAGCTTTATTTCCTGCAGCTTCCTAT
The DNA here is from genome assembly GCA_914767995.1 of Thecocarcelia acutangulata. Classification (NCBI taxonomy): domain Eukaryota; kingdom Metazoa; phylum Arthropoda; class Insecta; order Diptera; family Tachinidae; genus Thecocarcelia; species Thecocarcelia acutangulata. The sequence goes on along the minus strand of OU612099.1, from coordinate 359,748 downwards.
AACAAACAGCCTCTCAAATTCCACTTTGTACACATTTCTACAAACATTAACTACGAGTCATCGTAAAAATCACAAGTTTCACTCATTAAATCTGATACCCGTATGTTAGATTCAGATAAGATTATTTTTCCCCCACTATTAACTAGAGTCTATTTAACCACTTTTTAGTTTCTATCTCTATTAATCGCATTCAATTTACCCTGTAAAGTCTTCGTGAGCATGTGATATTATTTTCCATGTATACAATTGCACGCGTTTGTGCAGTGTGTTTAAATTTTCCATCACTCATATGTTGTTTTTTTTTTTTTTTTTTGTTATTTAATTACTCACTTTCTTCAAAATGTACAATGCCACGAAAAATCTTAAATTTTTGTTCAATAATATTTTATTCCGGAAATTCATTGATTGAAATTGCTAAGTCCACTTACCGCAAGCAGTGCCCCCAGCCTGGTCATATATTATATTTACAAACAAGCATATGCACATATACATATGTGTGTGTATGGATTTTTTATTTACTAACACCACTTTCAAAATAATGTTCACCTTCATCGCATGTTTAAATGTTCGATAAGTTTTCGTACAGACAAAAAACTGTTTGACGGACAACATTTCCAATTAGCGATATTGTTATTATTATTTTTAGTTTGTTTGTATTATTCTTTTAAAGAGTTACTTGTTTCTTTCTTAGATTTAACATTTTCTAAAACTGCTGTTTCAACCACTTCATCATTGTAGGTATACAGAAAGTGAATATCTGAAGCGCGCAGAGCGCATGCGCTGTGCGAATTGTATAAATTGTTATTTACGTGTTTACATTAGCAAACGTATTAAAAACCAATTCGCTCAGAGTTTTAGCTGTCAAATTTTATTTTTATAAAATGACAGATATACGTAAACCCTGTTCGACATTAATAATGTCACCTCTGTTGCTGGTTGAGTTCTAACTGAAACTGACTTTTAAGCTGAAAGTCCATACCACGCGTTATATGCGCTGCGAGTTTTACGCATTTCAGACTTTCTACGCGTTTTACACTTTTTCTAAACTCAAGTTACATGCAACACTTTTCATGCGTTAAGTTTTTTGTTGTGTTTGAATTATTTTTTTCAATAAAAAATTTTTTTGACACAAAAACATAAAGTAACAATCCACGGCACAAATATTTTTGGCGATAACTTTAAAAAACTAAAATGAATTGTGATCTGCGGCTATCAAAAACAACTGATAGTTTTTATAACGCTTGTGACGCGTGCGAAAGTGGAAAGTAAACCTACTTTTGGCGTCGTACGTGTTTAACGCGTCATACGCTTTGTGCTGTAGAACCTCTCACATAAAATTTCACTGTTTCTACTTTTTTGACAGACGCTTAGAACGCGTTGGCACGTAAAACGCGTGTTATGGACTTTCAGCTTTATTATTCTTTCATGTAGTCATCTTACATTTTGTATATATTGTGAAGAGAAAAAAAAAACTTCCTGGATTTTTTTTGACATTTTTTTTAAATAAAGACATTTTGCCAAAAATTTATATTTTTCATATTACGAGGTGAATTACATTCACCATCGTATAATAGTTAACCCACAGGACGTAGGGGTGAATAATATTCACCATATATAAGAGCCCAGTGAAATTTTTGTCACATAACATCTTCGATCTAAGACCATTGACAATGTAAGCGCGACCCATCCGAAGTCTGTATACAATTTCTACTTACATTTACACAGCGATGGTCTAGGCCGTAAGATGCATCCAACACTGTATACATTGTAAGCGAAGATGGGATGAGTTCAAAACTATATTATTAGCATTTGTTTTCTTCTTTGCTTCTTATGTACATTTAATTTACCAATATGAGTAGAATCTGAATCGGACGCTAGTTGTTTGTTGTGCTTAACATGTTTATTTTGATTTTTTCTGTTGACACAATCGCTTTTAATCGGATGCTTTGCAAATTGTAATAACTTGTGGACTGCTGGGAGTCTAAAGAATCCCAAGGCAAAGCACAATAGACTCTCTTAATTTTTTAGGTGAGAGCAGCATATGAGAGAACTAACAACCGTAAGCTGCACACTTTCTAGTTGCAGCGTAGTTGTCGCGACTGTGTAGTGACAGGTCCCCTATAAAAGGGGCTGCCAAGTCTGAAGAGGAGAGAGTTCGTATCGGGCAGGAGACCAAGGTACTGAGTGGTGAAAGGTTGTTTTTTTTTTTTTTTTGTTAGGCAAGAGGCTAAATTACATTCAAAAATTAACCGAACGGATTATATCCAGCGGCAGCAGCACAGGTCGAGTTAGTGCTGGATTATATCCGGTTCGACTAGTAGGATTACATCCTCTAGTCCAGGGTCGCTATAGTGATTCCGAATAGGGACGCGGTTGGATAATATCCACCGTTGAGCCGTACGGATAACATCCTACGGTAGGAATCAGGAATGCCCGTATACGATTCATGCAAGTAAATAATTATAGCCGTAAGAAAAAAATAATAATTAAAAGTGAAATAAAGAAAAAAAAAAAAATAAAGCAATCTTAATAACCAGATACAGCCGTGGGTTTTTCTTTTGTGTATCCAACGAGGAAAGGGACCTTGGTAGGCTGAGTATATCCCAGCAATCAACCCGGACAACCGGAAGGTTCTTACAATATACAGGTATGGGTAATGTAACTTAATTACTATTGCAGAGGTGTATGAAAGAGTAGTAATTATTTCACTACACTGAGTAGTAATTATTTCACTTTACTGAAAACGAAAGATTGTAGAGTGCTACTTTATTTATTTTTTTGACTTGGTACTCATGGGATAATCCCTACATATGAATTGCGTTGTACCGAAAGTAGGGAATAGGTTATGAGGAGGAGGAAAGATGAAGAGGTGTTTGTGAACTTTTGACTTGAACCTGCCAACGTTATACTACATGGGCTGAAAAGTCCCGAGCCTAACTCATAGATTGCAGTCACCTTTTCAGTTAAAACTAATCTTCAAACGACAGCTGTTAAATTTTCGTGATATTCTATTCATTAGTTTGTGAGTTATGGTGCTAAGAGTGAATGAAGCTACTTTTGTTATTTTTTTATATTGGACCAGCACTCGGGGTTTTCAAAACAATGGATCAAAAACAATTTCGTGTTTTAATTTTACTCTGCTTCTTGATGGGAGAAAAGGATTATAAGGACTCCGCTCCATCACAAAAAACAATAAAACGTTGGTATACTGACTTCAAACGTGGTCGTAGGGACACCGATGATGCAGAACGCAGTGGACGTTCAAGTGAGGCGGTAACACCAGAAAAAATGAAAAAAATTCACAAAATCATTTTGAATGATCGAAAAGTAAAGTTAGCTGACATCGTACAGATATCAAAAGAGCGAGGCGGCTTTATATTGCATGAACATTTGACTAGGAGAAAGCTCTGTGCAAAGTGGGTGCCCCGTTTGCTCACTGTTAACCAAGAGCGAGAACGTGTTGATGACTTTGAGCGGTGTTTGGCCATTTTTAAACGTAACAAACCAGAATTTTTGCATCGACATGTGACAATGGATGAAACATAGATCCATCACTTCACTCCGGAAGCGAAACGATCGTCATCTGAGTGAACAGCAACTGTTGAACTTCGCCCAAAACGCCCGAAAGCTCAACAATCGGCTAGGAGGGTTATGGCTTTTGTTTCATCAAAACAACGCACCGTGATCACAAGTCAATCAAAACAATGGTAAAACTAATTTTTTTTTAACGTTTTTTATTTATTGAATCTTCAAAATGAACTAACAATAAGTATTAAAATCTTAATACTAAATATAAAAATAAAAAAATATGATTTTCACTTAAGTCCGGCCAATGCTAGACAAAAAGTTTTATTATGCGGGAGCTATATCAGTAAAATCACGTATTGGACGTTCTGATGGTGATAAGGGTATCCCTTCTTCTCCACCGAGTATGACCGCCAAAATGAAGTATATTGCACGCAAGAGGCTTTGAATGAAATGACAGCTTACTGATATAGCTTGTCGCGTACTTTGAAAATTCCTCTTTTACCAGTGAATTTTTTACGTATCATGGAGCTGCAGTAATCGTTCGAAGAATTTGGTTTTGTCGCCATGCAATTTTTTCAATGTTTGACGCTGAGGCGGTGCCCCATAACTGAATTCCGTAGCACCATATAGGTTTTAGTATTGCGTTGTATAACAAAAGTTTGCAATCTAATTTCAATGTCGAATTCCTGCCCTTAAGCCAATTTAGTTGCGCAGCTTTTAGTTTCAACTGAGTGACTTTTGCTTCAATGTGAGACTTCCACGTTAGCTTACGGTCGAGGCGAATACCAAGGTACTTGACTTTATTGTGCTGCGAAATAGGTGAGTTGTTAATTTGAATAGGCGCACATGTTTGTTTACACAGTGTGAATGTAACGTGAGTACATTTTTGTTCATTAACTTTGATTTTCCAAAGTTTTAGCCTGAAATATATTCCTGTAAATTTCGTGAAGCTAATTGATGGTTTTGATGAACGCTCAAGAACGCTGTGTCGTCTGCAAAAGTTGAAGTGCGGTAAAGTAGGCCTCAGTATGCTACCTTGGGAAACTCCTGCCTCGATAGGTTGAGCTGGGCTTAAAAATCGCCTTCTCTAATAACAAATTTCCGCCCATATAAGTCGCTTTCCAGAAGCTTATGAGTATTTGCAGGCAAGTTTAACCTTATTGTGTGCATCAAGCCGTCGTGCCGCACTTTATCAAAAGTTTTGGATATGTCAATGAATAGAGCTGAGCAATACTTCTTCTCCTCAATGTCTTATGACATTAACTAGTCTGTGAGTTTGTGCAATGGTGCTGTGTTTAGCCCGAAAGCCAAATTAATGATCAGGGATGCATCCCACATTGTTCAATATTGGACTCAACTTTGCCATTACCAATTTTTCGAATAGTTTTGAAATTTTTGGTAAAAGATTTATTGGTCTATATGATTTTACCTTAGTCGGATCCTGCCCTGACTCATATTCATTCATAGTAATCATAGAGACTTTCCACTCTGCAGAATAATAATACTCAAGGCGTAAAATAGCATTAAAAATAAAAAGCAGAACTCTTCTGGCTACACGAGGTAACTGTTCAAACATTTTACCAGTAATTTGATCAATTGTATTATCGATAACGTTTTCGACATCTTTTAAAATGAAGTCTCAGAAGCACAGGCGGTCTAACAATATATGGTGGTACTTCCGCTGTATTATTCGCTGAATCATTTGTAGTAAAAACATTTCTCAAATTATCAACATACAACATTCTCTTTTCAGAATCGCTTCTTGCCCAGTCGCCAGTTGAAGTTCGCAAAGGTGGCTTACCTATTACGGGTCTTTTTAAACCTTTTGTCGCTTTCCCAAAGGAATAATCAGATTGAGGGGTACCATCAAGGCTTTCCAAATATGTTTTAAGGGAAGCCATTCTATGGACTTCAAGCAGATTTCTTAACTGAGTTATGCATTCCCGTAGCCTAGTTTTAAGCTAGGGAGACCTGCGAAGTTGCCACTCCTTCTGACTCTTCTTTTTTCTGACAGAAATTGCTCAATTTCAGACGAATAAATTCTATTGTTATCATTTTTTAATCTTATATGACTAGTGGTAACAAGCTGTGCGGCCAGTTAAGGTTTTCAGAAAAATCGTTAATTGACACATCAATATCTTCAGGCGTTCTCAAACCGATATTTTCCTTACTCAAATATTTTTTGTATTTTAGCCAATTAACTGTAGTGACGGTCAATGCTAAGTCACTAAACGGGGAAGCAATCTCTTGGGGGGAAAAACAGAGATTATAGTGGGTGAGTGATCTGATGACAAATCTAATGAGGGTTCCACTTGCATTTATAAATCTAGAACAGCTGGGATCTTTCGTCGGTCTGACGGCCAATAAGTGGGGTGTCCGCTTGAAACCAGATCTACAAAACTACATGAGTTGAACTTCGAATTGCTCCCACATCTACCGCATTCGTCAGATTTGGCTCCCAGCGACTATTGGCTGTTCGCAGACCTGAAAAAAATACTCGCCGCTAAGAAATTTTGCACGAATGAAGAGGTTATCGGTGAAACTGATGCCTATTTTGAGGCGGAAGAAAAATCGTTCTACAATGGTAGTATTGAAATATTAGAGCGGCGCTGGAATGATTGCGTTGCTCTTGATGGAGGTTACGTTGATGAATAAAGCTAATTTTTAACAAAAAAAAAGCTGTGTTTTCAGACAACCCATGTGTTATGTGAAGGGAAAAACGTCCCCAGGCCACCTGTTCTAAAGACGAACCGTACAAATGAAAACCAAATTCTCTCTGTAATACGTTGTGCAATTCACTGTACAATCGCCCACAAATGATTATGCTCTTGACGATGTACGTGTATTACGTAAAAGTATAAGGGTTTCGGAACATGTTCCCTAATCTCATCAGAGCAAAAGCCGTTGTAGTATCGATAAAACAGAGTAACGCACTCTAGACTGCGGCGATGATCCAGTGAGTCAATAGAGTTGGAAAACCTACTGTCACCGATAAGCTTCTTCGCTCTCTCTTGCACTCGATCGAGTAGCCACAAAATAGACACCGGCCCAAACATGAGAGATGCATTCCATTTTCGGTCGGATATAGGTAGTTAAAATATTAAGGAGATCGGATGGAGTGAAGTATGTTTTACATCATTTAAAAAAACCGAGACACTTGAATGCTTTTTTAAAGGCATGAAAAATATGCGCAGTTCAGCGAACATCACACTGAATTTTCATTCCAAGAACATCAAGAGCTTCTGATTCCTCAATACTCGTACCACCCATAAGTACAGTGGAGGCAGCGTTCACGGTCATGCGTTTGTGAGCTAATAAACTACACTGGTCTTACGAGGGTTGAAGACAACTCGGTTCTTATGACACCATCCGGAGATTAAAAGAAGACCGTTACTTAATGAATCATTCATATTTTGCCTCTTGGTCAGTGTTGGCAGATCTTAAGATTTATTTTTTTTTTCTGGTTTTTCAAATGGTGAAAATATAGAAAAGTTTGGGAGAATTACCCAACGTTCAAAAGATGGATTAGACCAGGTAAAAATGAATTAAAGGCCCGTTGCAGTTGTTGTTATTGTAAAATAAATGCACGATACAGTGTTTCAAAAAAGTATATAAAAGCAATCCGAGTACAAGTTTTTCAGTTTAACCTAAACTGTCTTTTGATTCACCGGAGCAAGGCCATACAATTTTAGTTTCACAAAACCAAATATAACAACAAATATTATAGTCCCGTACTTCAATGGAAATATTGTTGAAGACATCAAAGATGTTTCCTTCAGTCTGATAGTAGACGAATGGACCGAGAGAATACGGTTTTCAGCCGTACGCTTCGCCTGTGGAATAAGTTGGCTGCAGACATTTTTCCTGTCGGTTATAACGTTGGAAAGTTCTAGTCAAACGTTTCCAAACAAATAGTCCTCTCTGCGATTTTCACTAAATCAAACTAAATGAAGCAAGACGGTTACCTAGATAAAATTTTATAGATCCATTGTAGGGATGAAACGATACGAGTAAATACAAGTCGATACTTTTCTTTCAAAAAAGTAGTTATCAGTCAAAAACAATCGTGTTGACAAGTAAAAAACTGAGTTAAGGACCATGTTTATCACAATTTTATTTGTTTTCAAAGTTTTTATACATTAAATCCGTGCATGCAAATAGTACCACCAAAATCGGGTATTTGGCTAGATTTCATTAAAAAATACGATAAGTTTGCGATCACTATCTTGAGATACTGAAACAAATAGTCCAGTTACTAAAGCCATTCGAGTTTGTTACTAAAGAATCTTCGGGCCAACATTATGCGACTTTAACGAAGATTATACCAATGCTAAATTGTCTTACGTCGAGGCTACAAAGTTTTTCTTCCTCCATTGAATGTGCCACACAGTTACAAGGCAAAATATTGGGTGAATGCAGCAGAACAATTGATGTGATAGAATTCCAGCGTTTTAAAAGTTTTCGCTTCCAGGATACTAATTAATACACTTCAATTTGAACCTGTCGATCAGAAGATGAAATCCCTAACGAAGTTTTTGATTTTTGACTCCATGTATTCAAGTATGTATCAATACGTTTTTTTCGATACCAAGTAGGTATCGATATTTTTCGATCGATACCGTATCGAGTATAAGTATCGATACCCTAGTGGTATCATCGCTTCATCCCTAACCCCATCGATCTGTGCAAGACCCAAGTCTCTATCTCTTATGTTTATTGAAATATATTAGAGGCATTTTATGTGCGCTTCTGATACAAGCTTTAAGCGTTATAATGAGGTAAGATGCGAATTAGTTATACTCATATATGTAAAGATACGTGAAGATAATTTCAGCACGACGACGTGATAACCAATTCTACAGGTATACTTTCAAAAATATGCCCGCTCTTAACTGTCAAAGAACGGGTGTCCCAATAGACAGCTAAATGAAAAAATTGCCCAGTTATGAAGAGATAAATGATATATTTTTATTATTTCATTTGATTAAAAAATTACCATAATTTATAAAATATTTTATATATTATTATTACGTATGCATACAAACACATTATATATATATATATATATATATATATATATATATATATATATATATATATATATATATATATATATATATATATATATATATATATATATATATATATATATATATATCTTTATATCTTTATATATATTTATCTTTATATATTTTTATATATTATATATATATTTCTATTATATTTTATCTTATTTATTTATCTGTAAAATACCAATATATAATATTTTAATATCAAAAAAATTTTATTATATCATTTTCTATACGAACACAATGTGGTTTATTCTTTCTTATTCTCATACACTGTGTGATGATGATGGATTGTGTGTGTAGTGGTGCTGCGTGAAGTTGAAGTGTGGAAGAACCATAAATGCATTCCACAATGAAGGAAGGTATACATAGAAGGTAGGCTCATCAAACTAGGTTTCAAATTTATGTATGTTTAACCATTTATACATACTTGCATACATACATATGTTTGTATGTATGTAAACGTATTTATACACACATAAGTTTATTACTTATCAAGGAGTAATCAAACAAATAATAATATTCGCAAATTCAAACTGACCAGAATTTAGAACCTGATATTTGAATTGATCGCATTAATTTTAAGGCATTTTATTTGAAACTTATTTTTTTTTTGTTCTTCGGAATATCGACGTTTAAAATTAAAGTAAGAAGCAACGAAATATTGTAGTTTTTGCAACCTCTTCGTAAGGCGCACATTTCGCTCATTGACAAAAGTTAGTACAAAATCTTGAGAGAATCTTATTTCGTGTGAAATACAGAAATGCGCTTAAACAATGTTAAGTAACTCAGCTCCAAGCACTTCTCTTGCATATGTGTTATATTGAATAGAAAAAATTAAACACTTTTATTAAATTATCGCTTTCACACACATTGCACTTTGCAAAGAAAAATTGTTATTTCTTCGACTTACTCACCACCCCGATTTTCAGAAATGTACAGAAATTCAATATTCACATTTTTTCAAAACACTTGGACCTCGACTTTTAGCAGCAGGTGACTATAATACACACTTTTTGGGGATCACGTTTAATTCCCCGAAAGACCACACACCCAGTTTGATCGTCTCATATCCGCTTAAAATTCTAATTCATTATCGTGTTTTTCATATAAAAATATACTTTTTATAATACAAAATGGGTTTTTAAACATCAAAAAATAATTGTAAACTTGGTGCGTTTTTGTCAAAATAACACGCGTTTTGAAATTTCAAAGTTGACAGCACTGCTTTTAGAAACTAAATAAAAACAGTGTTGGCATATATGAATTATATGTAATTTTTCCATTTTGTATTGTTTCATTTTTAAAACATTTTATCCAGGCAGCTTTACAGAATTACAAGAAATACAACACCAACAAACACCACATGTATTTTGTTGGTAGAAATTACTAAAAATTGTCAAAATTTTGTTTTACTTTTGTCTAAAAAAGCAAGGAAGTCTATGTGTTTTTGCTAAATTTACGCAAAGGAGACGAAATATAAGCTGTGATTATACCACCACCCTGGTAAAGATGTCTTGAATTTTATTTTGACCAAAACTACTAATGTATTTTAAGTATACATAAATACACATGTACATATACACATAATTATAATATAAAACAAAAGAATATCCTTCTTATATTCTTATTACAAGTGTTACAAAAAATGGTGCACACACAAAAAAGTAAATTATTAAAGGAAATCAATAAATATTGGTGCATTTCTGGAATTGCCGCATGATTGCATATCAAGTAGCCACACGATTGCCGCAACAGGGTTGTATTTGGTTGGTCAAAATAAGAACAATATTGACCGCGATTGGAGTATAAAAATATGTGAAAATTGGTGGATTGCGGCAATCATGTGATCATACCTTTATACCTACTTATATTAGGTGTGTTTCTTTACTTTCTGGATAAGTTTCGTGCAAATGAGAGCAAGCATAAGTTTATCTCAAAAACTGATCAAATTTACCAAAAGTGCGGGAATGCACAAAGCGAAATTTCTAGCCCAAAATGAAACACATGCTGCGTTTTGGTAATACAATTTTTTTTTTTTTTTTTTTTTTTTTTAAAGGAAAGCCCGTTATTTCAAAAAAACCCACCGAATTTTTGATTTTTCTTTTCATTTTTAAAAATCCTTTATATATAATAAAAATATTATAAAAAGTATAATATTTTTATATTAAAAACACGATAATTAAACAGCCCTTCAAACGACTATTATACAATCATACTGGATCTGATAGCACCCGCTGATGGCATGCCATCAAATTCATTCAATAGCTAGACGTTGTGTTTGTCAAACTTGGCCTCTAGTACGATTCTGTTACTTTAATTAAGATATTGGTATCTGTCCAATAATTATGACGATATTTTATCAAATGTATTGTTCAGTAATATTGTTCAATTTTATTCGCTGTCCGGTGGAAATCTGCCTATTATCAGGTACACAAAACTACAGCCGTTTACCGTCGTTAAAATGATATTGCAGGAGCACACAATTGTTACTGCGAGAGTTGAAATATGAGGAAAGAATATACGATTATCGAATAATTTCATTTCTGTTTTCGCAAGTGAACAGTGAAAATCAGTTAGCTGCAGTGGGTATATTTTAAAGAATTTATTGAAATATACGAAAATTTGCAATAATTATAACAAATAAAACATTAAGTTTAATGCAAACGTTTTATAATTTAGTTAATAGTTTGGTAATTTATCAATTACTAAAACAGTAACGAATTCGCGCATCATCTAAAATACGGACTCCACTATTCAGTGTATGCATTTACGAGTATGGTAATATTTGACAAATTTGTCTTGAGCGTTTAATACCAACACACTCTCTAAAAGCAGCAAACTGTATAAAACGATATGTTTCTTTTTCTTTCGAAAATATTTATAATACACAACAGCAACATTGTCATTGTTGCAGAAAGTAGCATACAATATGGTGCGTTCTCCACATTATAACTCAGTGTTCTGATTGTGCTCTGCAAAATGAAACTAAAAATTTTGAACACTTGAATAAATAAAAAATTGGGTTGAATTTGATTTGGTGCCACCGAAATTTAAAAAGGGCACCACGCACCGACTAAAAAACTTTTCGCACAAATAATTTTAAAAGGCACCAAAATCGCACCGAGTTGGCAACGCTGATAATAGCATTCAAATGATTTGTATATGAGTTGATACAAATGAATTTTCTCTTTTTGTTGTTGTTTATTTTTCAAACAGCTGATTGTACCCGTATGTACTTGCCCAAACTAATCCGAACAAAAAGTACGAGTCAGCGTTGCCAACTTTGAAATTTCAAAACGCACCAAAATGAGGAAAATAGCGCGTTATTGCAACAAAAACGCACAGAATGTTTAATTTTTTTTTTCCTTTCATTTTAAAACCCTGTTTTGTATATTAAGAAGTACAATATTTTTAAATTAAAAACCCGATAATGCAACAGCCTTTTAAGGTGCGAAACGCACCGAGTTGACATCGCTGGTACGAGTTGTTTCGTGCAAGAAGAGGAATCATTATGTTCTCTCAAAAGCGCTCTCATTTGCCAGAATGCTGCCAAAAATAGTATGGAAGAAATCGTTTTTTAAAATATCGTCAATTTAGTTTTGAAATATCATCAAAAAAAAAAATCGGACTATAACTAACCTAACCTACAAAATTATTAGTATATTTAAAATTTCTATTTAAAAATATAACAGATTTCGCAAAAAGGTATTAAAATTTATTAAAGAATTTAGTTTTTAATTAATTACACTTACATACGTGTGTACTTATGGCATAATATAAAAAAAAAAAAAGAAATACGCTTTGATATATCGAATTTTCCGAAAATTTTAGGAATAAATAATTGAAGTGATTAATTCCAAAAAATTGAATTTAGTTGCAACATCTAAGAAGTTTGAAGGAATTAATTTTATTTTTTATTTATAATAAAAGATGCCTTCAATTGTTTCATTTTCTTAAGAGTTTTATATTTTTTCTTATTTCAGCCAACTAGGCTGAATATTATATCCACGTTGCACAGCAATAGGGTGATGCCACTATAGTTTGGAATAATTTTGAATATATTTGAAACGCTTGCATTTCAATTAATAGATATTTCTTTTTTTACTTTTACAAAAGCTGCATAAATTTGTTTCCTGGTTTGTAAAAATTACTTCAAAATCTAAAAAAAACTAACTCTCGAAACTCGCAATCTCATATCATGTTTTTCATATTTGTTTATGAAAAAAGGAAATTGCAGAAGAGTTTCTGAAGGAGAGAGAGTTGGTGTGTTTATTGACAATATTATTAAGATACAATCATATGTAAGATTACAATCATATGTAAAAATTTACACAAGTTACATTATTAACTTTCTTACACAGTTCTTAATATCATTTTATGCATTTTTGTTATTTATATTGCTGTCGAGTTGCATTTACTTATATAGATGTACTCTGTATCTCATCTATAAAGTTCAAAAATTGTCATTTTTGGGACAAAAATCGTCATTTTGCTAAATTTGAGCATGAAAATCGTCAAAATGGGAACGCTTTTTGTGTAATTGAGGATGTCGCGCGATGCCAAGTAGAGTAAACAAGTATACCTATTGTTGACATACAAGTATGTATTGTGTAAAAATTCACTTTATTCACTCCACAATCTACATATGTATCTGTTGAGAAAGTCTGTTCGTTTTTTCAGAGCTTTTTCTTACTGGAAATCGAAATGGAATGTCTTTTTTTTACGTCACTAATGAAGTAAGTGGGCGTTGCAGTTTCACGAATTGCATGTACATGTAATTGTCAAATTGATTCTCGGATACAATCTCTGACATTTAAAGTAAAGTAACAATAACATACTCGTACACGTTGAAAGCTATTCTGGGTGTTACTGCAGACAAGCAAGGAACTTTTGAAAACAAGTCTTTCACGGATTTTAACTATCAGAGATCAACTGGACATTAGGGACAACTAGACCCTCTAAGTAGTTTCATCAAAAGCGGTGCATCCATTACTAGTAAATATGTAAATCTTAAAATTTGAAATACATTTTCTGACATTATTTAAAATGTAAACAAACAATAACCTAAAAATACAAACGTCAATTTAAAATTGTTTAATATACGAGAGCAGTGAAATTAAAAAAAAAAAAAAATAAATAAAAAAAAAAAATAATAATTTTTTCAAAAAAATTAAAATTTTTATGCATTTTTATGACTGCAAAGATAGAAGAGCATGACACGCGTTAGTGCATTAGCGCAGACGTCTAACAAAAAAGAGAACAAGTTACATAAATAATAAATTGATTAATTTGTAGCAAGAAGTGTATTTTTGATAAAAAAAATCATCTGACAATAACAAAAATTATATTTATGAATTATGGACGATAGCCTTAGTGTAAAGATTGAAATATATGTGTTGTGAGGACTACGTGAATGAAAAACGTTGTATAAATAAGGAAGCAATTAAAAAACAGCTTAGAAAAGGCTTTTATAGCGCGTGTTGTGTACTCGTAACTTGTCATTTTTAATATGCAACAAACTTGACATAATGCTGGTGGTGAGCATGCCACGCCGTACAGAGACTCTTATTTCTGCTAAAAAAAAACAGGCAATTTTACAAACTATCAGCGCGTAAATAAACTCATTTGCATAATTGCATTTTCAAAAAGTGGAGTATATTTTTACTGTACAACAAAATACGCACAAACATATTAGCCCTATTCACAATCTTGTGCAAAAGGCCTTGCATCCTTGCATTTGCAAAATATTAGAGTATATTTTTAATTTATACTAACAAAATACACCTAAATATATTAGCTCTATTCACAGTCTCGTGCAAATTGTATTGCATCATTGCATTTGCAAAAAGCTTTAGCATATTTTTACTCTACACTAACAAAATACACAGCAATGTACCTCCTAGTCTTATGTGTATATGCAAAACGTAAAAGCTATAGTTTTTATTTGCTCTGCTTATGCACAAGTTAATTGGAAAACGACAGCTGACAATCACCGTTGCAAGCCAATTAGTTCGTGATCGCCGCTTAGTTGCCGTCGCTCATCCCGCATTCAAATAACACCAATCGATGTCTTTATTTAACTTAAAATCGCTTTTTCTATTCAAAAGTCCATTAACTGCTCCATAAAGCTTTTTTTTCGGCATATTTATTTTTTATTAAAATTTCAGCAAATTATTTTCTACTCTAATTATCAATCAGCTGTGAATTTCGTGCTTTGCAAAAAGTAGTGCAAACTAAACCAACAGAGGTGGTTCACAATTGATAGCATATATTTGCAATCTCAAATGCGCAAGATTGTGAATAGAGCAATTAAATTTAAAATTGCAGAAATATGCAATCTCGAACGCAGCAGCTTGTGAACCGGGCTATTATATTTGCAATTGCAAAAATATGCAATTTCAAATGCACAAGATTGTGATTAAGTCTAATATAATTGTGTTATATACTTCGCGTACATCAGGACGAATTCAACGCAAGTTGGATAAACAGCACAGGTAATAATGTTTGTTTCCCCCTTTTTCTTAGTTAAAACTTACCTATTTTATCTTTGTAAGGCTTTCGCCATTTTTTTTATATTTTTTTTTTATTTCACCTTCTGGTGTTTTCCGACCGCGCTTAAATTAATAATTAAAGGCAAGAATGCTGCGATACCAGACTTTACCAGAGAATACAGAGCCTCTGCTGTAAAGGATCATGACTGCATTCAAAAAAAAAAAAAGGGAGAGAAACTGGCTGACAGAAAGAGTGGGGTGAAAAAAGCGGGTTGTTTGTAGGGCATAAATTGTTTTAATTGTGCATAATTGGTCTATTTCCCCAATTAAATTGACAGCAAATTTAGACACCACAGAATAAGTGGTAACGTCAAAAACAGTAGATCATCATCAACTTCTACATCGCCAGCCTTAAGCACGAAGAGCGGTCAACATACTCGTGTGTAAAACAGCGAGGCAACGTAAAACGCCTCAGTATTTTTGCGATTATATTATTCACTGATAAAGAAGAGTGAAAATTGGTGCAATTACAACTGCTGTATTAGGATCACAAACAATTGAAAGATGCTAACCAATAACCAAGCAACATTTTATTTATGTCATAATATTGATTTTTGTAAATTAGAATAGACATTCATTTTGGCTTTTGAATAAACTCAGCCCGAAACCCGAGTCTGCAGCTTTCAGTCAATTACAGTAAACTGAATGCCATCAAAATTAAAAATAAGAGGTTTTGCAATTAATTTTTAGAAAGAAAAATAATTATATATTGTATAATAAAATATTTAATTTTTTAGGGACTGCACAGGATAAAACGTCTACTGGTGTTATCTGTCGAACAGCGAGGCCTATTATCCTGACTTTGCTTAATATAATCACAGAACGCGGAGAGAAAATTCAAGAGGTTATACTGGTCCACTTTGTGGCTCATGTTTTGTTTTGGCAGCTATCAAAATTAGAAAATGCACTGAATTCTCTATGGTTACCACCTAGATTTATAATGAATGAGAGCTCGAATCACTAAAACTGTGGAATAGCCTTCCTGCGATAAATCTAAGTCAGTTGTAAAAAAGTCTAGGTCCCAAAATGTTGTAGTAGAAGTTTTATTTACATATTTTTGTGGAAAACCAAATAAACATTCAACTTTTTATAAGGAATTTTTTATCATTAAAAATATACTTTGTATTCAAAAATTTACACACTTTTTTGTGTGAAAAGGATTGTGAGTTTGCGTTCGTCGCCTCAAGAATAAGGCCAAGACCTATTTTTATATTTCTGAATTTTATATTCTTTGAAACCATTTCGTTTTTGATATTTTTTAAATACAAATATTTTTTATTACAAAAGTTATAAACATTTTGTGTTTTAGTAGCATTTATGTAATTCAACACATAACAACACACACACACACACACACACTTGCTTAAAAAAAATATTCTTGTATATATTTTGTTTATAATTTGTCTTACAAATATATTTATTCTGATAATTCAATGTATTTATACACATATTGCTGGTTTTGCATTTTTGATTTATTAAATTAGTTTTTCATAATATATTTTTTAATAGTAGATTTATTTTTCTTTTTTTTCAATTCATCTCACTCTTAAAGGTTTTAATATAATAATTTCAAGATATATATATATATATATGTATGTATGTTTGAATATATGTATGAATATCTAATTAATTTATAATTTTAATAACTTAAACATTAATGGTAAGACGTGATAACTTATGTATATAACATATATATATATATATATATATATATATATATATATATATATATATATATATATATATATATATATATATATATATATATATATATATATATATATATATATATATATATATATATATATATATATATATATATATATATATATATATATATATATATATATATATATATATATATATATATATATATATATATATATATATATATATATATATTTGTGTACATATGACAGTTTAATTTGTATTAATTGATTTTGTTATATCTCTCCCAAACACTGGCCAAATATCGAAAAGTTTGCACTGTTTTCATTGCTATAGCAGATGGTACAATAATCCTAGGTAGTGTCGAAACGGCAACAGATTTTTTTTTTTTTTTGTTTGATGAGAACTGTGGAAAGTTATTACTGTTTTGTTTACAAAACAGAGAATGTACACTCACACTTTTGCATTATTGTTTGCATAAGAGAGAACTTACACACAAACTTTTATATTACAAACGAGAGAAAAGTTTTTATATAATAGAAACATAATGTAAAATACTCGTTTGTTAAATTTTTTTGACAGAAATAAAAAGCCCTGTTGGTTTTTTATTGTAGGCTTGTTATAGTTCCGCTTTTACCTAGTATATTATTGTACCATGCTATAGAAATAATGATGAAAAATTTATTTATTATTGTATGTCTGCTTATAACATGCTCAGGCGAGAACACGTATTTCGCTCTCTTAATGACGATTGCGACTCTTGGTGTTTTATTTTAAGCAAGTGAATCGTCTAGAATATAAATATATATATATATATATATATATATATATATATATATATATATATATATATATATATATATATATATATATATATATATATATATATATATATATATATATATATATATATATATATATATATATATATATATATATATATATATATATATATATATATATATATATATATATATATATATATATATATATATATATATATATATATATATATATATCAACAAGATCGTATTAATTCGAATTCCCAAAATTTTCAATGTGTCAATTTGTGTATTGAAAATCCAGATACGATCAAACATTAGTTTAGCTCTCTTTAATATTTTTTATGATTAATATTTTTTATTGTTATGTTTTTAATATTTTTTAAATACCAAACTCAAAATAATACGAATATATATGTTAAATGAAATTTTTGGGTGCATTTTTTAAAGTCTTTTGTATCAACACAAAATAATAATTGATGTAACTAAAGTACAGCGTATATAAGGAGAACATGACTTTTCATCTCAAAGTCACGTTCTCTTCATTTAAGCCATTCTTAAGATAAGATACTTAACGGGTGAACACCCTGAACTACTCGGAATAAGAAATTTTATAAAATGCTGTTAAAAAGAAGCATGGGACAAAAAAAAAAATTAGTTTTCAGTTTATTCTACTTAGCTGAACGAGGCAAAAAGTACGAAATGGAATTGTATATACATATGTACCTATGTGTTTAAAAATAATAATTTGGTTTTAAAACCGCCTTAGGTGAAGTCTCTCAAACCAATTAAATAAAAACAAGAACATGCGGATATGCAATTAACATAAAACACTTACATATAAGGTGTGATCCATTAGATCTATCTAGGGCAAGTTTGGTCTAATGAGAATAAAAAGCAAATTACTCTATAAATTTGTCAATTTTAACCAAAATTGCAGGAACGCAAAAAAAACACAATTTGAAATATTATTTTTCAAATAATTAAATGCATAAATACCATTTATAAAAAGAAAAAAAAAAACTTTTTAAAATATTTTTAGTACACACATATGTACACATATGAACACATAGCAGTTGCTATTTTTATTCTCACAACTGTATATTAAATTTGAGTAAAGTTTAAATTTCTGCTTATTGATTTACTAAGGTCAGTGCGCCCATTTTGGCACTTTCGGTGCTAGATTTAGCAGTTCTTTTGTTGTTTTAGCAGCAAAATTTTCGATTTAGTACTAAGCACTTTCCAATTGTTCGTCTTTTAAACGTTTTCTGTTACCAATTTGTTGTTAAACGAGACCATTTTGATCCGTTAAATTCATGCTTAGAAGATTTCTTTACCAATGCCGTAATTTAATTATAATTTTGAAAATTTTCTAAAATCTAAGAAAGAAACTAAAAACTCTGATATGGAAAATGAAATGCAAATTATATGTCGCCATTTCATTGCACAATTGTTATGACAACGTCCGCCAAAAATCTTTCTAAGCTAAAAAAAAAAATATAAAATTTTTTCTATAGAATATAGTTTAAAAGTTGATAAGTATTAATCAAAAAATTATAAATAGCTTGTTTTTTGTATTTTTCTCAATAGTTTACTTAGATTATTGGGATATAAAGTTAAATGTTTGACAATATCTTTCAAAAGTTGCCAAGTCTACTGATGATTAGGGTAGCTCCTATGAAATGTCGACTTATAGACAGCTAGAAAACAAAAAACAAGCTATTTATAATTTTTTGATTTGTATAAATTTTAATATACTCAGTTGGTTGATAAAAGTAAGTTATTCAAACATTTTAAGGAAGAAATGCTGGACTATAGGGTAGAGAGAGAATATAACAACTTTGGAACATTAATGGCAACGTATGTATGTTTGCGTGATATTTAATTTAAAGACTGAATTATTATTTTTATGTTTTAAATCTTTTTTGTGTTTAAAAAATAATTTTTTGTTTGAAGAAATTTTGCTTTATTCAATGGAAATAAATACTTCTAAGGCATAAATGATAAAACTATGCACTCTCACAAAAAAAAAATATTTGCTTAAAATTAACACATTTAAATTTGTTTTAGCACATAAAAATTTTTTTAGTACTTTTTAGCCGTATTTTAGTGCCAATTTGGCTCTTAAAATTTTTTGGATTTGGTCACACTGACTACGGTACTTGCTGTTTATGTTTTGTACAAAATCATATATTTAAATGAGATAAGTCTCTCACATTTTTTATCTCCACTTAATTATTAATTACTCATTACATAGAAACATTGTTTTTCGTATACTTTGGTGCAGCAGCAAGCATGAATTATTATATTGTATTGTATTTGTAACTATACAGTTGCAAATAAATTTGCCAAGTATAGGATGCACAACATGGGCGGAGTAACGTAGACCTTATGCCCACGACGGTATTAACAGTAATTTTTGCGGTGCCGTGACTAGCTGTTCCGACCTCTGTGCATAGGAAGCTGCCGCGTGGTTAACAACGAAATACCTCAAAAAAACTGGTAGACAGTTAACCAATGAGAGTGAGACGCAAAACTCTCGAAGGACAAACAACAACGGCAAGCCTGACCGCATTTAATAAATAATTACGACGACGCGAGAGCTGTTCCCCAGCCGAGAGCTGCTTTACGACTGAAGATGAATTATAATTTGCAACTTTACTTTAGCTTCGCCCATTGTGAAGTGAATTTGAAAGGCCGCGAATAAAGTGAACCTTATAGTGAAAGGCCAATGTGAGCGGCATGTGGCAACGGGCGGAAAAAAAATGTTCTATTTGCCGCTTGAGTTCACTTAATGTAGGCAAATGAACGCGGCTGCTTGAAGTAAAAATTTGTGTATTGAACATCAAGCGAAAACACATTTTGATTTTTTTAACGCAAAAATAAATAAATAGATTTATTTGTTTATAATTTTAACACTGAGAATGGAAAAAATTAATTTCTTTCTGCTATTTTCTCCTTTTTTTATCGTTTTCTTTTTGGTTCGACAAATTGAAGCGGCGAAACAAAAAGTTAAGCTTAATTCAACATTACCGCTCGGCCGCTTTCAACGGCATTGCCAAATAAAGTTAAATTTAAAATGTTAAAATTTTTGTACGAATATTTTTATAAAAAATATAATTTTTGTACATGGGTCACATTGTAGCTGCCCGCTGCCGCATGCCGCTTACATTGGGTCTTGCACTATTATATTGAAACAAAAACATCGACTTTTATTGCTCACCATTTACAGTTGTGTGTATGTATGTATTTATAAAATGGAAAACAAGATAACCATTGCATCTTCTCCTGGAACTATAAGTCGTGTTGAAAATGGTACGTACATAAAACATTCTATTCTATTTAACTGCGAAGTAAATTTGCTAAATATAGGATGCACAACATGGGCGGGCTGACGGAGACCATAGGCCCAAGATTATATTAACAGTACATTCGTAGCGTCGCTATGACTAACTATAACGACTTATGCCTTCACATAGGAAGAGGCAAACCGTTAAACAGTGCGAGTAAGACGCAAACCTCTCGAAGACCGAACAACAAGCCTGACCGCACTTAAGAAATAATTACGATAACGCGAGAGCTGTTCAGACATGCTTTAAGACTGTACATGTTTGCGAATGTTTTGCTTACTTTTTTAATTGCATCTGCATGTCAAGAAAAAACAGCTGACTTTTTAATTCTAGTCCAAAGTTAACCACAGAAACTGTTTGTTTAACTTTATGCAGAAAATGTAAGAAAATGAAATTGCACTCGAACTTTCTCTCAAAATATTACAAAAATTGTTATGTTATGGGTAACTTTAGAAAAGTTAGGGTTGCTTCACTAGCTATGTGGGACAGATCTGTAATGTAGTAATGAGCAATTTGCCACAAGGATATTTGCGTATTTTCTTAGTAAGATGAATTAAGTGGCCCCAATACCAGTCTATGCTGGGGTACGCGACTATTAAACCGGTTTTATTATTTTCTTAGCAAATGTGTCGTTTTCTATGGGTAATTTCTTATTTGCAGTTATTATCAAGAGCATTAAATTCCCTACAGCTTCTGTTTCAAATTTTTTTTACAGGTTTTATTTTTAAATCGTGACCAAGATAATGGGCGGAGAGCGCGCGAAAACTCACACCTATAGAATCTGAAGGTGTTTATTAACTCACACCTGAAGCGTAAAATTGGAACTAAGTACTATTTCACTATTATGAGTACCAAATACATCTTAGTCTAGTACTACTAGCAATAGTCTAGTACTACTGCTATTGAACATTTATACCGAATTTCTCTGCCGAATTCACTTCTTCAATGTTCTGATTATTAATCAAAAAATTAAATACAACATTTAGGTGCGACAATCTTTTCCGAATAATGGATGCATTTAGATTTTTTGAATAGAACCTCAGACCATTTGCTAAAGCTCGCGCATTAAAACGAAGAAGTTCTTGATTTAAGTGAAAACTACAGTGGTCAAACATCTCACTGTTATACGTCCAAAAAAGGTGAACATCATCCGCATACAGCCTAGCCTTACATCAACTAGTATATTAGGTAAACATACATATTCGCCCATATTCTGCTTGTCGGCGGCAATATTATGGCAATATCAATTTAAGACGACATCAATATTAATCTTGCATGCCCTAACAGTTTTGTATTGATTTTGCCGATTTATCGATTATGTTAATAAAACCCAACACACATCTCTAATGTATGTGTCAGTTGCTTCGTTTTGTTTACCTTTTGATTTAGAACAAAATTTTGTGAAAAATAAGAAAGTTTGTGGAAAAAGAAAAATGAGGAGGTTTTTAAATACAAAATGTTTTTCCAGCCTTATTTAGACCCCAGTGACCAAAAAGAAAACAAAACAAACTTAATAGTGGAAAGAAGACTGAAGGTCTGTATTTTGAATTCTGGTCATTGATGGGCTCTTTTCCAGGTCCTCTACTATTTTTTGAAATTGGACGGGATTTGTAGTTTTAATTTTTTCCATTTTATTGCAATTTTTTTAATTTAAATTTTTTTTTTTTATATTTTTGTTTGAACTCGACGCTAAAAACGGTGACGACTAAATAACCGGCAATTAAAGGCAATATTGCCGCCATTTTCCCTTTTAGAATATCAAATATGTGTCGGCAGTTATCGATACATGCCAATATTGACAACAGGGATGCCGATTCGCCTCAAAATTTAAAATTCGGCGTCGTCTTGTATTGCCGCCGACAAGCAGAATATGGGTGATTGAATTCTGCGGAACTCGTTTTGCAATAGGAGAGGCTTTAGACTAGTGTGCCCACATATTGGTGCCGAAGTAAAACTAAGCAAGTTGCTTAGCTTACAATAAAGGGTATTGTGATCAACACAGTCAAAAGGCTTTAAAAAGGCAGTTTTGCCCCGGTCATCTTCACTGCTTTCCTCAGTAATATCTGGCACCATCGAAATTTAACTATGTCCTTACCGGAAACCTGATTGACTTTCATATTTATATCAAGAGTGATTTAATTTTATTCTTTCGATAACTTTTGATAAAGAAGACGTATGGCGATTGGTCTGTACTCAGGTTCGGATTCCGGAAGGGGAAGAGTTTTGGAAATTTCCACATCGAGCGAAATTGATTTGAGGTCAATATTTTATTGCACATAAAAATAACGAGTAAGGATTTGCTTAATGAGGAGATAAAGAAGTGGACGGAGTCCATCGTTGAGCAACATTGGAACAAGACAGCTGGCCATGACGTGCTCTAAGACTGGACAGGAAAAGCCTCAGAACACCGACAGGTGCACTTACAGGTCATTATATCTGTCTTAAGCACCTGCACAGGATGGGCATTTCCAACACAGACATTTGCAGATTCTGCGGTGAGGAAGAGGAGTGAGCAGTCAATTAAGCACTTAATCACCCACTGTGGAGCATTGGGATACAGGAGATATAGGCTACTACAAGCTCATATGTTAAGTGAATGTGGCTTATTATCACTCCCAATGAAGGAGCTTGTCCGTTTTCTTGACATACTTAACCCGTAATGGGGCAAGGGGACGCATAATAGATCAACACTGGTCGCAATGCAAGTGGCCGATGAGGGCTACATCCCATCCAATAATAATAACAGCCACAGTTTAATTGGGAAAATGTAGAGCTTATGGAAATATTTAAAAAGTTTAGTACTTAGAACATCAGAAGAATTTATCAGTAAAAATCAGATTTAGCATTTCGCATTAATCTATTACCTTTTTTTGGAAGCAATAAAATCGCTTCTTAATTAGAAATTTGTAAACCTCTTCCATTTGCCTTGAACACAATTTGTATGCTTTATAGAGTCATTGTTTTTCATTAGAACATCATGATTTAAGCTTACTAGAAACACTCGTAGTTCTAGTTTTGAGTATACCTCTCATATCGAAAAAATAATTTTGATTATTTTCAAGAAACACAAGTTGATCGCCGATAACGTATACCCAATCGACTTTAAAGGATTCCTGTTTATGATGTCTAGTGTTTATATTGTTGAAGTCGCGAAATGTAGTTGAAAAGGCGACGAATTAAATTATGCTCAGTACAATATGAAACAGAGAGCAGATTCATTGTCTAATTGGCATAAATCTAAACGTATGCTGTTTGTATTAGTATAATGAGTCGGGGTGATCGTGTTCGGAAGAGCTAAGGTACGAGCTGGGAATTCACTTTAAAAGAATATTTTCGACTAAGGGATGTGAACTGAAATCCGCAGCCATTCATTATAACATTACCATACTTCGCGAGTACCTTAAAAAAGCCTATGATGTTTCTATTGGGTCTAATAGATATTCGTCCACCTATTTATTCGTCTCTTAGATTACATCCATTCAAAGAAGCAGATAAATTCGTGACATTGGAATGAAATCAGATTTTGGATATATGAAAAATAGTTCATACATTTTTTTTATTAAACTTTGAGCATTTACATGACATATTTTGAGAGTGGTGGCAAATTTTAAATATTTCAAAAATTACTAAACGGTGCCGGCGGTTTGACTAGCAACTGTTCTGATCATATCCGTACCAAAATTTAACACAAACAACAACAAAAAAAAAAAAACTATCAAATTCAAGATTGTCTTTTTTTGTTTAATATCCGTTTCATTTTTTATCACTTTAGTGATGGGAAAAATAATATCCTAATCGGGTGCAACCACGCAGGATTTATTTTAGAATCCTTGAAAATATCTTCAGCAGTATCAAAATGTATTTAACTTGGATTACAGTTTGATGTTTTACGTATGTATGTATGCATGTATGCCCTGCCAGCAAATTGGTAGTCGACTACAATTAAATAAAACTAATAATTCACTTTTTTGGCCTAAATACGAGCTAGAAAAATGAACGTGTATTTATTATTCTACGCAGTTATTTAATTTCTTTTGGTTTATTTTAATACGTAGTTTTGCTTTTGTTTCTTCATTAGTCAATCGTTTGATATACTGCTCTTGCTTGCAGGGGCCAAATCACCGCATACGATATCGAGCAATATTATCGAAATTTACCATTTTGGTATCATAGCATACGATATCGAATGAATTGTATTGCAATAATATAAAAAAGTTAAACATGTTTTTTTCTGTATTCGTATTTTTAGGAAACATATGGTCTTCAATCTATTACATGTTGTTTAAATTACGATCCGATATGCATTATTTGCCATAATCTAGATGTATCGTAATGTTATTCGATACGATAGTTAATCCGATATCGTATGCGGTGATTAGGCCCCAGATGTTGAAAAAAGATGATGTCTTTAAGTACACGACGGCTTCTTAGTAAAGATAGGATTTACTTTTAAAAACTTTACAGTGTCTCTATAATAGAGTAAAATGACAATGAGTAGTGGAATAGTAGTGGGCATATTGCAAAATTTAAAACATAGAAATAATTTTTATTTTGGTATTAGTTTTTAAATTGTATTTTTATAAGACGCACATATGTTTTTTGAACGAGAGAAAAAAAATAGCTTTTTTGTAAATAGTTTAACAAATAGTTGGCTAGGAAGAAGTTAGATAATAGTTAGTTATTTAACTAATTGAAAAAAAAAACAACTTAAAATCCACTGATGAGCAGTTAACTTCTGGGTAGCTATATATAAGTTCGTTAAAAGTTGACTTTTAGAAAACTAACTTTAAGTTAGTTGAAAAGTAATGCAGAGTCGGACAATTGACTACGTCCTAGGACATCGTCATGTTAAAAGAGTCAGTTATCTCCATTGAAAATAATCTAAGTGTCACCCACCATCAGCTACAACAAAATTAGTTTAAAGTTAATTTTAAGCTAAGTTGCCGGCAGGGTGTATGTATGTATGTTTGTATGTATGTGTGTATGTATGCATGTATGTATGTATGTATGTAGTTTCTTTTTGTTGTTTGAATTTTGCTATCGCCAAACGAACAGCTTTAATTTTTTTTTTTTTTGCATTTTTGAACTTTAAAAACTAGAAAAAGTTAATATTGTCATGCATCTTATAACTTAATCTCAGAAACATATTTATGTGGTAGAATGCATATGTATATGTATATTAGTTTATACATTTGTGTGTAAAGAGTTCGAATTTATATATATGTATGAATATATGTCTCAATAATTGCCTTTTCCATTTTTGTGGGAGAGTGAGTTCCGTTTTTTTTTAACTTATATTGTAATTCTTGTACGCGTAAATATTAAAAAAAGCGTTTGTTTTAGTTTTCTAGTCTTCTTTATTTATTTCGTTTTTTTTTTTTTTTTTTTTGATTTCTGATTTTATATGATTTATATAAATACATATGTAAATGTAGATTTTAATAAATTATCTTTAATATTTAAATGTATATAAATAAATATGTTTGTAATATATTTTCATTATTTTACCGCTTATTTAATCAGTCGTATTTAATTTATTAGGAAAATGATAACAGAAATGGTTATGTATGTATTTGTTGTTTGCATGTATGAATGTGTTCGTATGTATGTATGTATATATGTATGTATGTATGTATGTATGTATATTTTATAAGTATGTGAAACCAAATTAAAGATTGAAGAAAAAAACATTTAAAGATTTTAATATATGGAGATTAATATATTAGATAATTTTTTTCTTGATCAATCCTGATGAAAATCTAAATAAAAAAATATCTAAAATTTTAGACGCGTATGTACATACATATTTTGGAAACCAAAAATTCAGATAAGGGAAGAAGCAATTGCAAACAAACTAATCTTTACAAAAATGTAAGTGTAAATTAGTCATCTCCAAGAGTTTTCGTTTCTGTTCCGCTATTTGGAAAATATAAAAATTTTCGTACACCTATAAGGAGTGCGCAGTGCACAATAGAGTGAGCAAATCTGAACTCTGGTACATACTTCAAATTAAGGCGAATATATTTTTACTAGGTCAGGGCCAAGGCGAATTCATTACTAGGTGAACTTAACAGCACAGGTGATTATTTTTTGCTTCTCGCGTTTTTTCCATTGAGACTGTCAAATTTTTTTTTCTTTTGTTTACAAACTTTTTCGCGCCATTTTAATCTGAAGATATTTTTGAATGATTTAGTGCAATTTCGAGAAATTTGTGTGAATTTAAAAGTGAAAAACTAATATAATCTGTGATTTTAATTACAATTATAAAAGTTTGTATTTAACGTTTATATAAAATTTTTTCATAGCTGAACAATCTTAGGCGAATTTAGATTTTGACATTCAAGATATGTTTTACAATAACAAAATACATAGTACTGAATTCGCCTTTCCGCTTGCATTCACCTGTATAAATTCGCCTTGGTCAGGGCCAAGGCGAATTCATTGTTAGCTTATTAGTTCGCCTTAGTTCGATTCGTCAAAATTGAACATACTCTATACTTCACACCTACACAACAAATATAAAACACTTATAAATCACGTTTATCTTATCTTATTTAAGTTTGCGATGTACACAAAAAAATACTTGTTAGTTTGAAGTGAAGTATTTTTGTACGAAGCGGTTACCTTTTTTTGGGGTCATGGTCACGGCGAAGTCCTTATCAATTCGCTACATATCAACTTGTCAAATTTATACTACTCTAGTCTTCGTAAACACGATGAAAAGGAAACACTAACAATGCACGTGTTTCTTATCAGCTACTTTTGAGAACTTAGAATTTGAAATCGCCATTTACACAAACAAATCACTTGTTTTTTATGCCTAGTTTATTTCACTAAAGAAGAACATGGGACAATAAACCGGGTCTACCCTTCGCTATAATAGTACAACAGCAAAAAATAAGAGTTATTTTAATTGCAAAATGGTGAATTCAAAACCTGAGCTATCAAAAGTTTGTAATCACATACACAAACTGTTTAATCGTATAAGCGTGCCCGAATATAACGGGAACAAATTTGCCGTTCAGAAAACATAGGCTCAGAACATACTTTTGTGGCACTGGACTACGTAAAGCAGCTGCTGACGATAGTCCACACAATCTGCGATCTGCCAAATATAACGTGTGCGCTGAAAAGGTACTAAAAATGCAACTGTGTGATAGATTTTTTGACAAGTCGTGCGATTTGAAAAATTATATGAAAATTTGGATGCTTCTGCGCAATCAGAGTGGTATTTATTGTAAAAAATATGATGATATTGTTGGCGCCTCGAGATATAAATTGAAATAATTTGAAGCCATTTTGTAGAGTCGTCCAGACTTTTAGAACATATTGCTGTGAATAAGTCTTACGATCGTGTAGGATAGTGAATCAGGGCCTTAAGTGATCAGTAATAATACTTTGTAGCAGTGTTCCCCTCAAAGAGAACAGTCAGTACGTAAATGTGCAATGGAGTCAAGCATTTATGTCAACAAGGCACAGGGGCGACGGGAAAAGTAAAGTTCAATCTTTGGTCGCTGAATGTAATGTTTTACAACAGACCAATTTTGAGAGGTGGCGAAACACAGAGAAAAAGAAACAAGTTGAGTTTTCAGAGTTATTGGATAATCTCTGCCATCGCACATGCCATTGCACTCCAGAGGACGGTGCAATTTTACAGAGGGAAAAAGGGCACCCTGAATATATCGTCAGTGTTAATGAACAAAAAACAGGAGAGACGAGTGAAACGATGCGACAAATGGAGAAAGCTCGCAAAGCTTCAAAATAATGACTATTTTTCATCATCCAACTAAATAGTGAATTCCATGCCAAATATGAAGTTGTCGTTGTTGGAAGGGGGGCAGCAGTTCATATACATAACTACGTTTGCTTCAGGTCGTCACTAAAAATAGAAGGAAACAACTCCAACGAATTGACTTAATTAGCTTTTTCTAAAAGCAAACTTTATTGTATAATAATCTTTTTAATGATAATAATCTTTTTAATGATAACAATTAGCGAATTTTTTCATTGAACAAGAGTGATTGCTTTAAACCTTCTATTATATAAACTTATGCAGGTCGATAGTACATTAAACTTTTCCACTAGCTACTAGCTACTAGTACATTAAACTAGAACTAGCTACGACGTATTGGCAAAGTTGTAATAATACATTTGTATGGGAATCTGCATAAGGAAAGGAGGTAGGAGTGCGAATATTTCAAAAATATATTGACGAAAGAAATTTGAGTGAATTACCCATATATCTGGGTCTCCAGTGGCGACCTATAAAGATGGAAGGAAAAATTTATAAAAATTATTTTGTATGGAAGCCTCTCTAAGGAAAGGGAGCACCCTGGAGCTAATGTTGGAAACCATAAATGTGAGGGAGCCTCAATGAAGCAGAGATACGTTCAAAAAAATTCCCAGAATGAAAAACTAAGCGGCTTTAGAAGCATCGTGGGACTAGTTGCTTTCTACGTATCCATTAAAGATTGCGCTGCAATAGAAAATTTTGTACTAGATACAAAGGTAAGGTGTCTCTTTTTTTCTAGCATTGCATATGTCGGGGATAGCCCCGATATATGCAATGCCTTGTACTGGAACAATCCATCTTTAGACAAATAATACAGTTGATGGATTGGTTCCAGATCTATTTTCCCGGTTACACGTAGCCTATCCGCAAATAAAAACTTACAACTAATTAATAACTGTTAAAAATTAATAATAGTTAAAAATGTAAATATCTGGCCACACTGGTTAGTACAAACAGCATTATTTTATTACTAAAATATTTTTGAAATATTTTAACTATTTGTTTCCGCCCACAACATGAACCAAAACTCTAAAACCGTCAAGAGATGTGTCAACTTTTAAAGTTGTATTTACAAATACATAACTTTTTTACCAGTAATTGTTTTCATGAGTCAGCTGTTCGCAAATCTAAACTTGGGGACCAAGGGGTAAAACTTATTTTTTTACGTCTTATTTTATGAAAGAAGTCAAACTTCACTCGATATTTAAAAATGACATTAAATAGAATACTAATTTTTGAAAAATTTTAATTCTGAGAAAAAGATCCTCAAATCTCAGTTTGCTTGTGAAATCTTCAAAATTAAAATACAATTTTCATCCTGGCAACGCTGCTCACAAGCACTTTTGCAAATCATGAATTCGTCTTATGGTCGAAAATCGACAAAATCTTTAATTAAAGTTATGCACATGATCACATGTAAACATCCAGAAACAATTTTAATCGCTTTCATTCTGTTATAAATTTCCTTAAAGATCAAATCTCTAAGGATAATGAAAATTTCGTTTATTTACATCGCTGTAAACGGGGATTTTACGCTTAGAACGCGTTAACGCATATAATGCGCGGTATGAACCTTCAGCTTTACTCTTTCTCAGCTTCAAAAACAACTGTCACTTATTTTTTGTGGAAATTAGTAAATCTGGTTTAAAATCATCAAATTCGGCGAAAAAACCGCCAAAATCGCCAATCGTAAAATTAATCGTTTTTGAATAAAATATGTATTTGAATGGGGTAAAATATAGCAAAACAATTCATATTCAATTCATTTACTAAAAAAAAAACTACAGCATTTAAAGCTACAATAAGAAATATATACTCGTACAAACATGAAGGTTATTTCACAAGTAGAAAGATGGCAATTCATTCTTTTACGAGTACAATATTGTAAGGATTTATAAAAGATAAAGTTTCGAAAAATTTGTACAATATTTAACTTATAAATTTTTTAAATGCTATTTACATATCGCTCCTTTATTGCAACATAGTCATATCTCAAAAAAACTCGTTTCGAGAAAAACCCATTTAAAGTTTTTAGTTTACATACAAGTCTTAGCAAATTTTTTGAGAAAATATCTCCTAAAGGAAACAGTTTAAAAGCAGTACTGTTAACATTTCTGCATTGTTAACTCGAAAAGCTCATTTTTTGAGATATGACTATGTTGCAATAAAGGAGCGATATGCTCTTTCAAATGCGCCTCTAATATGTACACATGTATTTTATTATCGTTTTTTTTATACTTTCATTTGCTACATAAATTAACTTACTGATAGATTGCTTAAAAGATACATAAGTAAAAAAAAGTGACCCATAAAAATTGTCAAAAATAGACTTTAAATCATCAATAGCGCTTTGGCGTAAAAGCGATATTTTCAGCACACAAAATCGTCAAAATGACAAGAAATCGTTAAGTATGGCAAGCGAGCAATAATAGTTTATTCGTTTACTTTACAGTAAAATGCAGTAATTGAGTAATTTTTCACCAAATTTTAAAAAATTACTCTCTGAAAACTCTCTTTTCCAAAAAAGTACTCGAACGGAAAACTAGTAAAAATCCGTAAGCATTAGTACACAGCCGACAAAATTACATCCATATGTAATAGCGCAGACAGGGTTAATTGCACATCTGACTACCCAAAACTTAAGTTTGTCAAACATAACTTAATCAGTTCTCCGTTATCAGCCACGCTTGTAGCAACCAGTCAAAACTTAATAACCTTTTACCGTACATATGACGATTATCCTGGTTGTTACTGTGAAGTTTGTGATCAGATAAAAGTTTTCAAAAAACTATATTGTCTAAAAGTGCGGAAAAGTAACAAAAATTCGTAAATTCAAATTAATTTTTTTTTTTTTAAACAGAGACATTTATGTGATATTTCCACAACACAAACGAACGACTTGCCTTTAATACTTGTATAGAAATCTCACAAATTTTTGAGTGATTTTCGTACATATATGTACATATATAGAATTTCTTGACAAATCGTTTTGTTTTTAGTTATTACAAGTAACAATAAATTGCTTATCATCCTAAAAAAAAAAAAAATTATGTAAGACAAAATTTAAATAAATTTTGGGCAGCCAAATTTGCGATGTACTTCTATGTGCTGTGTCACATTGGATGGGATATGACCCTCATCGGCTACTTGCACTGCGACCAGTGTTGATCTATTGTGCGTCCCCTTGCCCCGTTACGGGTTAAGTATGTCAAGAAAACGGACAAGCTCCTTCATTGGGAGTGATATTAAGTCACATTCACTTAACATATGAGCTTGTAGTAGCCTATATTTTCTATGTCCCAGTGCTCCACAGTGAGTGACTAAGTGCTCCATTGACTCCTCTTCATCACCGCAGAATCTTCAAATGTCTGTGTTGGAAATGCCCATTATGTACAGGTACTTAAGCCAGATATAATGACCTGTAAGTGCACCTGTCAATGTTCTGAGACTTTTCCTGTCGTTTTTAGAGCACGTTCAAAGTTTAAAAATTTCTTGGAATGTTCAAGACGAGGTGTCTCGTTCCTATGTTGCTCAACGGTGGACTCCGTCCACTTCATTGCCATAGTGTCCCTCATGTACTGGCACCCTTATTGCGTATAGTTCCGCTTGGAAGATTGTGCTAAGGGATATATATACCTGCGTGCTCTACGCCCCACTATTCCCGCTCCAACTCCTTGGAGCGTTTTGGATCCATCCGTGTACCACTTTTGTGAACCATCCCGCGACCATCTTGGGTTCATGCCCCATTCCTCCCTTGTTGGGAAGATGATCCTTAACTTCGTGGCAAATGAGTTACGTCGGACCTATAAGGTCACTTGTTTGAGACATATCGATTACGTCTTTGATACTCTTTAGGATTTCAAGATATCCAATAAGTTTACCTGTCTGTCATAGTCTTTAGCAACTTTTTATAATTGGTTACTAGGTTTTCACTGATTACTATAAGGGCAAAATTGTTTTACTGCCTTTTAAAAAGTTTGCAAATTAATTTACTTCTGTATTATTCTTAACTTTTCTAAAAAAATTTAGGCTTTTGGTAACTTTATTTGGTTTACATTTGTTTGTTTACCATATCGCTCTTTTATTGTAACATAGTCGTAACTAAAAATAGCTTGTTTCGAGAAAAACACATTTCAAATTTTTGGACAAGTCTTAGAAATTATTTTTAGAAAATATCTCCTAGAGGAAATAGTAGTTGGAAAAGTAATTTGAATAAATTTTTGGCACATTATAAAAGGTAGTACTGTTAACAATTCTGCATTGCTAGTTCGAAAAGCACATTTTTTGAGATATGACTGTGTTGCTATAAAGGATTGATATGTTTTTCATTTTACTAAACTTTACTGCAAGAAATTTTTACATGAAAATTTATAAGTACTCAGTAAAAGAACCCAGCGGCGAACTCTGCCTATCATATTACTTCTCTTCAATGATGTGTGCAACACTTTGTAATCAATGAATGCTAACTTACAAAGTGTATGACATACTCGTAGTACATATATGGAGTTCCCAAAAATGAATTACGTTCATCTTTTGTATTACATTTATATATACTTATGTCCCAGCGGCGTGCCACACTTTGTAATCAATGAATGGTAACTTACAAAGTGTACGGCAGTAGTATGAATTACGTTTTTGTATCACATTTATATGAACGTATTTTATTTATTCGATCAAACGTTCGCCGTCTTCATGTAATTTAACACCGTTGGACTTCTTCTTTGAGGTTATAAGCCAGCAACAATTCAAGAGCCATAGGATGAGATAAATTGTTACATTAATGGCATAGAACCTCAATTATGCCTCAGCGTCATCGAAAATTTGGATTATCGGATGGAGGTGTGCAACAGAGGCCACGGCGGGCATTTGGTCGATATTTCATAATAAAAAGAAATAACAATAATTTCTAAACAATTTGAGTTTTATTAAAAACCAACAACGACCCTTTAGTATGAAATGTAAGTTTATTTTCGAATTAAAAATGAACTCAAATAACGAACACTTTTCGTTTTTAATTTACATATAAATGTGTTTTTTTTTTAGAAAATTATATGTCTATGCATATGTTTTTTTTCTTTCTATTTATTATGAGCAATTTTGCGTTAAGTTGCACATTAATTAAAAACAAGTTTCTTTTATATAATTTTGTTAGAAAAAATAACAAACTGTCATGTTTACTTAACAACACATTATAATCAAAATTTATTTGTTAATGAAAACTATGTGTAACTCAGAAACTTATTTTTATCTATGACCTGTACTCAGGGGATGATCCCAACATATGCAGTGCATTGCACAGAAGCTAAAAAAAATAGATTATAAGAAGGAGGAATGAGGGAGTACTGTTTGTGGACGTTACATTTTAACCTATCACAGCATTGCAGCACGAAAAGACCAAAACTGATCGGTGCCCGGTGTATATAGACCGCTCAGACTAACAAAAAATCAGTCCAACACTTCTCACCCTGCAAGGTAATGAATTACACACGAAAAACATTCAAAAGAAATTAATAATGACCATGTAAAAACAACAAGGATAGCTATGAAAACAAAAACACGTATGACTGTGAAATAAATCGCGCATAACACAAACCACTACTTTTTTTATTTATCATTCTTGCTACTGTCCCTACTCGTAAATAAATAATAAAAATACAGATAAGTATGAAAATAACAAAGATTATTTTTTACACTTGTATATCAAAACACGTGTTTTATATTGTATAAAAACGTTTTTCATAAAATGAGCTTGAGCACTTTTTCAATCGTATTCAGTAACAAAGTAAAAACTGCTTAATTACAGAGAGTTGCTCTAAAAAATCCATGTCAAAGAAAAAAACCAGCACCGAAACCTTGAAAAATCCGATAAAATTCTTTACAGACTTTTGGCTTGCCACACTATTGCCTGTTATTGTAATTGTAACTAAATAAAAATGATTGAATACGACTGTTTGAATAATGCATTATTTTTTCATTACAAAAGTTGCTTGTTATACTTTAATTGATTGCCCGTTGGCAAGTCTTATAGCCCAGTCATTCCATAAAGTGTTATGTTCACAGAATACAAATACATAAATACAAATATTGAACGGTTTCATAAAAAATTTTATTATAGTTAACATTTTGTGGCCTTCCAAAAAATACTCAATTTAATAAAGCCACTGTTGAATTAATTATTAAAAATATTTCTTGTTTAAAAATCGTTTGTTAAATGCGAATATATGCTAGGCTTATTTAACTTTATATACATTAAAATTAAATTAAAACAAATATAATAATAATTATAATAGTAAAAATACAAACAAAACAATTTTATGTAACTAAGTCAACTAAAAATTTTCATTTAAAAAGTAAGCAATTAAAACGAATAACGTAAAATTAATATCATATAAAAGTCTTTCATTTCATTTTAAAGTCTTTATGGTAAGAACTGAGAATATAGTACAAATGTATTTATTATGAGGTTTATAATGACGAGGGGAAATCATTATATTTATATATGTATATATATTATATATATATATATATATATATATATATATATATATATATATATATATATATATATATATATATATATATATATATATATATATATATATATATATATATATATATATATATATATATATATATATATATATATATATATATATATATATATATATATACATTTCTTTATATATTAGTGTATATGTCTGTATATATAATTCTTAATAATAAGCCTATTTGTTAGATAAATATTTTAATTTATACTTCATTGTGATGAATTGGATTATCTGACTAGTAATTTTCTATAATGCATGCGCGAAATCGTAAGGTTTTAGTTGATAAGTATCTATTATTATACGTGTATTAAATGCATATTTCTGGAAGATTTCGGCTTTTTGGTTTTATATCTAGTTTGATAAATTTATATATATATATATATATATATATATATATATATATATATATATATATATATATATATATATATATATATATATATATATATATATATATATATATATATATGCATTGGCATGCAAACAATTTGCCCTTTTCTTATAGGTGGCTTGAAGAAAGATATAGGTAAAAAACCATGAACAACCATCGTTATTGATTAAAGTTCGTCCTAACAAAATTTTAATATGAAATCACGATAGTTCCACATGAAGTGCTAATGAATCATATACTATGGTTTACTTCAAAGGGCAGGATTTGTTATTTTACACGCTTATTCTAGAAAAGGGTAAATACTTTCACTTTTATAACTAATCATAAACTAACAGATAAAGTAACCTAAACAACAATGGCTTAAGATACGATTGAAGATAATTCCGAATAAAAAAAGTCTCTAAATATGTGTAGTCATTACTCAGAATAATAATACTAAAACATATTAAAAAAATATGAAAAAAAATTATATGTATATGTATATATATATATATATATATATATATATATATATATATATATATATATATATATATATATATATATATATATATATATATATATATATATATATATATATATATATATATATATATATATATATATATATATATATATATATATATATATATATATATATATATATATATATATATATATATATATATATATATATATATATATATATATATATATATATATATATATATATATATCTGTTCTTCATCTAAACGAGCGTTAATGTTCTTTAATTTCGATATATACTATACTATATATAGGATGGTTTGAGATACAATTTAAACTAATAATTATTGATAAGAAAAATTCTTTGAATATATGTATGTCTGCTAAGAAAATATGTGTAATCATTACTAAGAATAAGAATATTAAAAGGAATTTAAGGAATTAAAGGAATTTAAGGAATTAAAGAATATGAACGCAAAATGCATGTTTTTGCCTAATCCTTGCCGATTGGTAATGTAAGTTTTGCAATTTCTTCTTCAGAAGATTTGCATGTATGTATAAGTTGTGGGGGTTTCACGACAGTTCATCTCCACTTATAAATTTTTTAATCAAATAATTTTGACTTGAAATCATAATATCGTATTCTTGTGCTAACTTTTTTAAATCAGATATTAATAATCAAATAGCAAAATAAAACATTTCAATAAATAATAAAAAAAACTTTAAGTTTTCTTTTTATGACCATTTATTAAAATCTTTATTGTTTAAAAGGGGTTACCTTCGGGCTTCAATATGGTCAGATGAAATTAAAATATTTTTTTTATATTTTTTCCCAACGTTTCGTTAGCTTTATTCTAACATCATCAGGGGTATAAATTAATAGTATCTGTTGAGCAATAATACAAATAATACAACATTAAATTGACTATAATTAAATAGTATAGAATTTTCTCAATGTTGAGCTTACAATTATTTTATGGGTTTCCTTTGTAAATTAAATTAAATAAAAACATTAAATAAATAAATAAAATAAAACTGGACATCACTTTAAATTTTTCGTCAATTTCAAAATATCACAGAGTAGTTACTAAATTATTGCAATGGAGTATTGTAGTTTTGTGTTATCTTTGTCTTCCTTCTTATTCATTGTTTTATTTATTTTCTGTTGTATGCGTAGGCTCTCTATTGTATACCGTTTGTTCTCTCTTTTTTCTCTGTTTAATATTTTAACATCTTCAACGTTTATTTTATGTTTGTAATCTCTTACATGTTGAGCAAGGCCTGTTGTTTCTTTATGTTTAGCTACATCTGATTTGTGTTCCTTTATCCTTGTACCCAACATTCTTTTTGTTGTGCCGATATAAACCATGTCACACTTTTCTATTTCGTTAGTCTGTGGTCAGACAGAACGATTTTAATTGCCGAACTTTTTAGCAATTTTCTTTTGGAATTGCTTTCTTGTCCACACACAAAAACTTTTTTCGGCAATTCTTGAGCAATTCTCTACCTTTTGCTTTATGCAATTTACATTGTATATGCACATACACATACACACATGGGAGAAAAGTAAGGAATTGCTGAGAATTGTCGAGTACCGGCAATTCTTTTTCCCTTCTTATTCCCCTCACCGAAAGCTTCTATAAAGTCAAGAATTGCCCAACTAAAGTTGCGGTGTGTGACATACGCTTACCATCACACTTTAGTTCATACACGACATTATTTTCTTTAAATTTGTCTGTCTTTTTTCTATTGTTTGTAAAAAATTGTCTAAGTGTTTTGTTTGATTTGTCAAGCGTATTTTTTATTGTGTTTAGCTCTGTTAATTTTGGTATAAATGGCACACTGTAAAACTTAATTTTTTCTGTGTCGCTGTTTGATTTTTGTTTTTTGTGTCGATGTAAAGCTTTGTTTATTATGTTATTTGTTGTTGTCAATGGAAAACTGTTTTTAGTACAATTTGCTTTATTTTTTTTAAATTATTATTTTTGTGTTCATTGCTGTATTAAGCTTTGTATGGAACGGTTGTGTAGAATGATAATTTATGACTCTGCCCGACGTTGTGCGTTTTGTGTACCAATTTATTTTCAATTTTTCATTTTCTTTCATTATAAGTGTATCTAAGTAAGCTATTTTTCCATTGGTTTCTTTTTCTATTGTAAAGTTTATTTTATTATGGTAGTTATTCAGAGTTTTCAATATTTCTGCTTCATCTGTTTTTCTAATGATTGCAAAAATGTCGTCTACATATTTTACTATAAATTTGATGTTAATATTTTTTGACTTCAATTCGGTAATTGTTTCATTTAAAAGTGTGTCAAGAACAATATCAGCAATGGTTGGAGATAGGGGATTCCCCATCGGCATGCCATACAACTGTAGATACATTTTGTTGTCAAATTTAAAATAGTTGTTTTCTGTTAAACAAAATTGCAATAGTTTAAGGAACTGTTTTCTCGGTATTTTTGTGATGTCTGCTAGTGTTTCCCATTTGTCTAGTATGTTCTTAATTGCTAAGTGGATCGGTATGTTGGTAAACAACGATACCACATCAAAAGATACTAAAATGTCATCTTTATCCAAGTTTATATGTTGTAGTTTGTTTTTTAAATCCATTGAGTTTTTTATATTGTATGTGGGAGAGATTAAATTTTTTAAAAGTTTTACAATGTGTTTTGCTAATTCATAGCAAAATGTAAGCTCAACATTGAGAAAATTCTATACTATTTAATTATAGTCAATTTAATGTTGTATTATTTGTATTATTGCTCAACAGATACTATTTATTTATACCCCTGATGATGTTAGAATAAAGCTAACGAAACGTTGGGAAAAAATATAAAAAAATTATTTTAATTTCATCTGACCATATTGAAGCCCGAAGGTAACCTCTTTTAAACAATAAAAAAAACTATTTCAGATATATATAAATCAAATCCAATTTTCTCTGCGGAAATACAAGTTTTTAATTTTTTACATAAATGGAATGAAATTAATTATTGCTAACCAATTTTCATTATGTAAATAAAACAAAAAATAATGAAATGAATATTTTGTTAATTTTGTTTAAATGACATACATATGTGTATATATAGCAATCTTTCTATAAATACTCATTCATACTCAAATATAAGTTGACTTGTATATAGGCGTATAGGAAATTAGTGTAGCAAATTAAAAAACGCAGACACAAAGAAGGATATAAAGCCACTTATGTGAAAAACGGCAAAATTACAATTCTTATTATTTTACTATCGTATCTTGAAACTCGGCGCAGCAATATTTTTGATCAAATTTTTAATACACATTTTGCATTTTGCACATTATGCATGCATAAAAATTTTTTTAAATAAAAAATAATAACAATGAGCTTTAGAAATGCTTAAATGTGGATAAAACCGATAAAATAGGCATTTATATATGCATATTATATTAATAATATGTATATAAACACGATAAACCTTATATGTTAAATTTGTAATATATATAACTCCATTACTGTAATACGAACGATTTGGAATTGTTAGATGTCCAAAGACCAACTATAGAGTTATGTAAACAAACCTACTTAGTGCAATTGAAATTATTAAAATATCTGATAACAAGTTGTGTTTTGAAATGAGGTGATAAAAA
The DNA here is from genome assembly GCA_914767995.1 of Thecocarcelia acutangulata. Lineage (NCBI taxonomy): Eukaryota > Metazoa > Arthropoda > Insecta > Diptera > Tachinidae > Thecocarcelia > Thecocarcelia acutangulata. The sequence continues at coordinate 319,971 of OU612099.1, read as the reverse complement.
AAGCAAGTCTGCTTGACCTAAAACTTACATCTATGGACCTATATATAACCCACCTTGTCACATACATACATAACTATCGAAGGCAAAGAATTTTGACATTTATACATACCTCTGTGGCAAGGTGGATTATTTATATGTCTATAAGTATATAGTATATGTATATAAATGAATATGAGAGTGCTTAATTCCGTAAGTATAGTCATATTAAAAATAATACAAACAATTTGCGATTTAAAAGTCTGAATATTCTACTACTTACAAAACGAGATATATTCTTATGTTTTATCATTTATGAAGAATGTTGTTTCTACCTAAAAACGTTTTTGAAGTTATGTTTAATGAACTCTTAATGCTTGAAGTATTTGAGTGGAGCATACTGGGCAACTTGCATCATTTTGTTGGCAGAGACGATTTGCACATAGAGAACAAAAGATTGTGTGCCCGCATGGTATTAAAGTAGCAAGTATATCTTTCTCGTGACACATCCAACAAATTTTGCGTTTAAGCTTCTCTAATAATTTTGTTTTTGGTGAGATTTTAATCTGTTGCTGTAGTATTGTTGTTTTATTGTTGTGTTCTCCAAAAAGCGAATCGGTAGGACTTATAGAGGTCGATGTTGGAGAACAATAAGAATTTGTTAGAGTTGCTAAGGTGTTGGGTAATCCCCAACTATACAAAGGAGACTCACCTATGCCCTCATCTATGTCAATACTATCATTGTTTCCTGTTGCACTGCATGTGGTACTAGTGGCTGCACCTAATGATGATGATCCTCCATTAATTGATTTCCAAAAAGGTGTATTATTGCAGCTACCACTGTTATTAAAACTCTTTGAAGATGATGCTGTAGACGACGCAGATGAGCAGGAACGTGTTAGTAAAGTATTTGTATTCAAGTTAATCTGTTGATTTAAAAGATCGTTTGAACCGTTGCTTGTATTTTCCACAAGATTAAAAGAGCTTGTAGCAGACTTTACGTTCCTAGTGGGGTTGGAATTATTAGATATATGGGAAAAATTTTTATTTTGTTCATAAGAAAATTGTGTGGCATTTGCTGTATTTGGATCCATTATGTTATAAATTAAGTCATTGCAATTTAGTTGCATATTGTCATTACATGTGCTACCAGAACTTATTGTCACTTGTCGTTGTATATCATTGACAGAAGATAAGCTTGAGTTAAGCTCATTTTTTATGTAACCATTAAATGAATTTGATGTGGCGCATTTGCTAGTCGTATTCAAAATACAACCCATTTGGTTGTATTCCAATGCAGAACCAATGCCGTTTTTGTAAATTGAAGATAAAATTTCTGAATGTAAATCATCGTTTAAAATTTGATTCAAAGAGTTTAGCGATTGGAAAGAAGAAGAATCATTGATTGGTAAATTTTCACTTAAGCGATTAAAAGAACCAGCTGGCGCTGGTGGTGGTGGTGGCGGCGGTGGTGGTGCTGGTATCGCTAATGAATTTCCTGTACGTGTAGCTATATGTGCTTCTATCTGTTTTCTTGCCATTTGAACATTATCTGGCAATCCGGTTACTTCAAAAATCGGCTCCTTGTCACGGGAGGGCGTCACAATATAAGTTTGAGTTTCGTTCTGGATATGTTTAATTGTGTTACCTTTAGGTCCAACTACTAACCCAACGACTCTATATGGCACGCGAACTTGAATTGTTATCTGCCCTGATAGCGCAGTTGTCGAAGACATCGAATTTTTACTTGACGGTATTAATTGTCCATTGCAACTTAGATTACCAGTTACAGGCAAATTCGATGAACAACCATTAATTCCATCATTTGTACGTCGTGTTGCTCTTATAAGTGTAAAATGTTCAGCCGCCGATAAAATTTCGCGCTTAGCTTTGGCAACATCTTCTTTACGCCCAGTTACTACAAAAACAGGCTCCTCATTTCTCACAGGAGTTTTTATATACGTATTTGTTTTAGCACGAAGCGCTTTTATTTTGCAGCCTAAAATAAAACAAATGTTTATTAAAGAATGTTGTCATAAATTTCAGTTTAATGTGTGTGCTTTTCAAATAAAAAAAAAATAGCTTGACCCGCGTTAGGTTTTTTGTGTACTTTACAGTAAAATGCAGTAAATGAGTAATTTTTCAGCCAATTGTAAAAATTAGCCTCCCAATACTCTCTTGCCCAAAAAAGTACTCGAACAGAAAAATAGTAAAAATTCGTAACCTTTATTAAACAGCTGATAAAAGACCAAAGAACAGAAAAAATAATTGAATACCACTAGCTGGGGGACAACTAGCTGTTTCGTAGTCGTTACACTACTCATCAGCCCGCAGTGGGATTCGAACTCGGGATCATGTTAATAGTATTCAATTATTTTTTCTGTTCTTCTTTGGTCTTATTTTTTCACAGCAATTATTGTTATAATTAAAAATAATCCTTCTTCTTGACTGAAGTTGGACTCGCACTCACAACTAGTTAGTTAATATCGCACATATATATATAACTAAAAAAGTTCACTGATTAATGATTTATTTATCACTTTTTACTGTGCATTTCTCGATTATCGTAATTGTGATCGTTAAGTTTGTGATCAAATAAAATTTTTCAAAAAACTCTCTTGTCTATAAGTACGGAAAAATTATCAAAATTCGTAAGCACAAATTAATTTTTTGAATACAAGCATTTATGTGATATTTCGACAATACAGACTAGTCTTTAATATTTGTATGGGATTTTCACACAATTTGACAAGTCACTTTTTTGTGATGTAGAAACATCATTTAACTTTACATCATTATACTTTATATAAGTATAAGTAAGCAATATATTCGATAGTTTTGTTTTTAATTATTGCGACTAACAATAAATTGTCTTAATAAAAATTAAACAATTTAAATAACACAATAAATTTTGGGCTGCCAGATTTGCGATATACCCCTATGTGCTGCATCACAATCTTTAACTACTTTTTTTATATGATTACTGGGTTCTGACTGATTACTATAAGCACACAGTTGTTTTACTACGAACAGACATATTGTCGCAACTTTTGTTTCAACAAAAAAAGTGTCCGCAATGCGGCATTTTATTGCTTTTTTTAAGCTTATATATTAAATAAGGTCAATACAGCAGACTGCCATTATCGCCATGTAGCTATTTAGCATATTAAACAACTGATCTGTAATTTTGACGTTGACGCCCATTTACATGATTTGTAAAGTAATTACATAGAACAGTACGATAAACTTGATTGTTTCTGCGATTTTCATATTAAACTATGACGTTCAGGTATATTATTATATTGGCAACACTAACCTGCTTTCTATCGCCAGTAAAATTATAAATTACACACAATTTTCACGATAATTTTTTCAAACGTCTTTAAGTCATGTCTTTTTTTTGTTTGTAGGCAAATTTGACAGAAAATAAAAGGAAAACTCTGGTCATGTGTAGTTAATAACATTGCGATTAACAAAATTTTTTAGAAAATAAAGTAATTTACGCTAAAAATAATTGCCCATGGACATCTTTGATGAAAAATTAAAACTTTTTGAAATTAGCCATCAAAGTTTATTCGGATTATTTGTGTTAAATTTCCATTGATCTACATATAATAACGATAAACCATTTTAATATCCTTCACAAAAATGTAAAGGGTATATATAAGTTTGTGATTCCGTTTGTAATTTCTACTATTTTAATTTGCGACCCTATAAAGTATATATATTTTGAATCAGAATTAATAGAAAAGTCGATTAAGCGATGTCCGTCTGTCCGCCGTTGAAATACCGTTTCTGAGAAAACCATTAGACTTAGAAACTTTTTTCTTTCACCACTCTTTTACCCCATCGATTCATGGGTTTGCTATTGAAATTCAGTAAAATTGGTTCACATATAGCTGAGATATATCCAAAATGATTTTTCTTTTTTTTTTTGCAATTTTGTACGAAAATTTTGGAAAAAGGTGTTTGGTTTGCTTCGAACTTCACACAATTATTAAACATGGCGATTAAAAGACAAAACAAAAAAATTCCCCGATATTGGACCATATACACCCGAGATATATTCTAAAGTGGTTTTTTAGTGAAAATGTCGCATAAGCGAACTTCAACAACTTTTTTTTTACTTAAAAGCAAGCCTGGTAATAAAATAAGGTTATTTATGGAAAGTATGGAAAATTTCCGATATCCGTCCATATATGTATACCCGAGCCTAAACTGATTTTTTTCAGGAAAATGTCGCATAAGTGAACTTCAACAACTTTTTTTGCTTTGAAGCAGTTTTGTTTATAAAAGGAGGTTATGTAAATAAGGAAAATGAAAATTTTCGATATCGGTCCATATATACCCGAGCTATAGCCTAAACCGTTTTTTTTTTTATGAAAAATACTACATGTAGTAGTGATTTTAATATAGACTGGTGTAAGAATGAAACATATAAGAATACAGAGAACTTTTAATGATAATGGACTCAAGCCAATAGTTACAGAATACACTCGAGTGACAGAGAATACAAAAACCTTAATAGATTTTGTTATAACAAATAATAAAAACGTATTCATAAAAAATAGTAATGAGCATAAAATAGCAGATCATGAAACAATGGAAATAAATATAAAAAATACAAATAATGATAAACCAGTAAAAAAGCAATTAGACATATTTAATTATAATAAACATTTGTTTAATATTGAAATTAGGAATGCAATAAACAATATTGAAACTAGCAGCGTAAATAACCCCACATATAGTATTGATAATTGTATTGAAAACACTATAAAAAAATTTACTTTTAAAAACACTATAAACGAAAAAAATATTACAAAGAAGTGGTTTAGTAGAGAATTAAAAGATCTAAAAAGGGAGAAAAATATTATGTCGCAAAAGCAGAGAACACAAGAGAGTCATGGAAGAAATATAAAACAACAAGAAATAAATACGAAACAAAAATAAAAATGGAGAAAAATAAATTTATTAATAAAACAATAAGCAATGCCAAAGATCAAAAACAAATGTGGAGAAAAATAAAAGAATTAGTGATAAACAAAAAACAAAATGTGATACAATCTGTGATATTTAATCAATTAGAATTTAAGGATAACTATATAATAGCCAATAAATTTAACAATTACTTTGTTGACAGTATTAAATCAATTAACCAGACAATAGAACAAGTACAATATGTAAATCAAATACCTGTAATAACTAATAAATTTAAATTTCGTGCAATAAATTTAATTGAGCTCAAAAAAATATGTAAAGATATTAAAAACAAACCTGACTTTAACAATGTATCAGTAAGATTAATAATGGATAATTGGCAAAATAATAATGAATATTATAAATAAGTCGTTTGAAACAGGAGAGTTCCCAGAAAGCTGGAATATATCGGTAATAACACCAATAGAAAAAATTGCAAAAACAAAAAAATGTGAAGAATTTAGACCAATAAACACACTAAAGACATGTGAAAAAATTATTGAAAAAGTAGTTAAATTGCAATTGGAAGATTATTTCGAAAAAAATAATATATTTTCGAAATACCAATCGGGATTCAGGAAAAATTTCTTATGCGAAGCTACAGTGAATTATATAATTAATAAATGGAAATATGTGGCAAAAAATAAAAGAATTATGGCTATTTTTTTAGACTTTAAACGAGCTTTCGAAACGATTGATCGGGACATATTACTACAAAAATTATACCAGTACGGAATACAAGAAATTGAACATAGATGGTTCGAATCCTATCTAACCGGTAGAAAACAAATGGTGAAACTAAACAATGTCAAATCTAATACATAGTCAATGATTATGGTGTTCCCCAAGGATCTATACTAGGTGCCTTACTTTTCATTATCTATATAAATGATATGCCAAATGTGATAGAAATAATACTATATGCGGACGTTACATTAATATTCTCAGAAGGACGCACAGATGAACAATGCTATAGCAATATGAAGTATGATATAAATAAAGTGAATAAATGGCTTAAAATGAATAAACTAAAATTAAATGAAAATAAAACTAAAATAATGCAAATAAATATGAATAATGAATCAGCATTTACAATTAATGATCAAATAATAGAAAAAGTAGATGAAATAAAATATCTCGGGTTTATAATTGATTACAAATTAAAGCTAAATAATCATATTGATTACATATGCAAAAAAATTGGTAAAAAATTGGCTTCTTCAAAAGAATACGCAACAAAATATCCACAGTCACTGCAATAAATATATAAAACACTATAATTAAACCACATTTTGGATTTGGCTCAACAATATTATATACGTGCTGTAGTAGCGGTCAAATAGAAAGACTTCTAAAATTACAAAATAAAGGAATGAGATCAATATTAAAATGTAATAGATACACACCAATAGAAGGAATGCTCAATGCGCTTAAATGGCTGAATATTAAACAAAGGTTAGAAATTAATACACTCCAATTTATACACAAGATAAAAACAGGAAATGCCCCAGAATACCTCATCGAGTAAATTAGGTATGTAGGAGACGTACAATCATACAACTTAAGAAACGATGGCAACTTCAGGCTTCCAAAGACATCCAGAACAAATATGCAGAAATCACTACTACACAGAGGATTACAACTTTTCAATATGCTCCCCTTTGAAATTAAAAATGAAATCAATAGCTTTATATTTAAAAGAAAAATTGTATACTTCATTAGAAGAAATGTTATTTGAGATTTTTAAACTTACCATGTATTGTTAAATTAAAAGTATTTCAAATACTAGTAATAAATAAATAATAATAATAACAATCTTGATCTAGTTACCACCAGTGATATATCTCCTATCAAAGCAATTCTCCCAACCTCACCAGAGTATATAAACATTGGACATTAGGGTGGGTCACTTATGTATGAGAAAAAATGAAAGTAAATTAATAAAGTTCTAATAGTAATATTTTGCTGTCTGAGACATAAAAATGTAATAATTGAAAAAATATATATATTCAATTAAGTGATATCTTTAGCCCGCGCATGCGGCTTAAAGTTTCTGCAGTTTTCATAAAAACCAACTTTTTTTTACTTTAATATTTTATTATTTTGTTATTAAAAATTAGTACATTTTCAAAACAAATTGCTACACTATAGTTTTATTTAAGAAAAATATTACGTTTTAAAAGTAATTTAATTATTTTTTGACCATAAAATTTCTTTTGCTCTTGAATCTGGGCTTACACTTTCTTGATTAGTTTTGTCCTCTCGATTTCCTATCACATGGATGCTTCTGTCACTATTTTTACAGTGCGTTCTACAGCTTGCGTATGACATGGTAATTTTTAAAAAGTCCTGTTTTTTCCATTTATAGTTTTAATAAATACAATTAACTCCTCATTAGCGACATTTTGCAGAACTGGAGGATTAAAAAACGTTTGCTGCCAATTTATTACATCGGTATAGTTATTCGAACTAAAGGTCTTAATGAAGGTTACAATGGAGTGGCTGGTATATTTTATGATTTGACAAAAGCATTCGAACTGGTGAAACTTCGTTGTATCGGATTGTCTCAAAATGCAATAAATTTACTTAAGGATTATTTAAAAGGAAAGAAGAAATTCCTTCAAATAAATGATTCAAAAAGCCATGTATTGGATATAAATTGTGGAGTACCACAGGGAAGTGTGATTGGTCCATCTTGCGTATGACATGGTAATTTTTAAAAAAGTCCTGTTTTTTCCATCTATAGTTTTAATAAATACAATTAACTCCTCATTAGCGACATTTTGCAGAACTGGAGGATTAAAAAACGTTTGCTGCCAATTTATTACATCGGTATAGTTATTCGAACTAAAGGTCTTAATGAAGGTTACAATGGAGTGGCTGGTATATTTTATGATTTGACAAAAGCATTCGAACTGGTGAAACTTCGTTGTATCGGATTGTCTCAAAATGCAATAAATTTACTTAAGGATTATTTAAAAGGAAAGAAGAAATTCCTTCAAATAAATGATTCAAAAAGCCATGTATTGGATATAAATTGTGGAGTACCACAGGGAAGTGTGATTGGTCCAATACTACTCAAAATTTATGTTGATGATTAAAAAAACGTACAAAAAAATGGACACTTATTTATATATGCAGATGATATATGTATGATAACGTTTTGAAAACACACATCGAGCAAGACTCTGCTATTTTGTCCGAGTTTTTGAGGCTTAATAGACTTATGCTTAATGCAAATAAATCAAAATTTATAAGATTTAGACCAGGGATTCGCAGACGTGAAGAGCCTATGACGGTCAATATTGATGGCAATTTAATATGTGAATTGGAAAATGTTATGTACCTCGACATAAATCTTAATAGTAACCTTTTATGGGATAAATCTTAGACCGATAAGTAATATTGCCATCATCCATCCATTAGGATATCGCTCCTTTATTGCAACATAGTCATATCTCAAAAAATTGCTTTTCGAGATAACAACGCAGAATTGTTAACAGTTACACCTTTTATATTGTGCCAAAAACTTATTCAAATTACTTAAAACCGTTTCCTTTAGGCGATATTTTCTAGAAAAATTTTCCAAGATTTGTATAAAAACTAAAAATTTGAAATGCGTTTTTCTCGAAACGAGCTTTTTTTTTAATTATGACTATGTTGCAATAAAGGAGCGATATCTCTCGATCTAACCAAAGCTTTCGATCAAATAAGCCATAATTTACTTATAAAAGAGTTTTACTCTATCTTTAACTTCTCTAAATCCGCATGCAAATTGATTAATTCTTATTTAAATGATCGATCGCAATTCGTCTGTTTGTGGTATTGGTGATAGATTCATAATTATTAAAATATTGCAATACAAACACTTATGCATAAATCTGTGTGAAGAGTCTATTGCTTATTTTCTCCACGCTATCAATGTTTTGGTAAAAAAATAAAATTCAAATAAAAAAATAAGAGAAAATTCGAAGTAACAGAAACAAATCGACAACTTTTAAATTTGTTGAACAATATTTCGTGTCTCATGCAGAAAGGCCCTAACTCGCATTTTCCTTGAATTGATCTTTTTTAGGGATTCTACTACATTTCACACAAGTACACAGTGCCACAAATATTTAATAAAATATTTTCATACATACCGCTCTTACAAGCAATTGAACAAAAAAGGTTACTTTTAGATGTAGGTAGTTATACAGTTTACATTACGATTTTTCCTTGTCTTGTAAAATTGCAATTATGTTTGTTAGGGCCTTTCTATATGAGACCATGAGTAGTTTAATATCTGAAACAATTTCCCAGTTCTAAAGCCCTGTCATTTCTCACTATTATTGCATACACATACATACATACATATAAAAAAATATTACCTTGCCGTCCAACTATCTCAGCAACATGCTCTGAACTGGGAACCGGCACACATTCGGTCATATTCTGGGATTTTTTTGATCGTTCATCTGTTGTTGTTGATGATACAGTGGCCAAGTTTGAATTAGGATTAGACAATGGAATGTTATCATGGTTGGGTTCGGATAAAAATTTTGGATTTATTAATGCTGCTGCTTGAGATTGTGTTTGTAGAAAAACTTTTGTTGTCAAATGATATGGATTACCAACAGATGAATATGGTGTTTCGAGAGTGGAATGATGTATATGATGAGATTGCAATTGTTGGAAGTGATTTGACGTTGATGTTGGCGATAAAGTTGGTGCATCAGATTTTGACGATGGTACTTGATTTAAGTTCATCATAGTCAGCTCGACAGCGAGTTGAAGCGTTCTTGCATCTTCACTGTTCAAACAAGTACTACTTTCAGCTGTTGATTGTTGCGCATTTTGATTGTGTATATTTTCTACTATAAGTACTTGTCCACTTTCATCATTATGATTCTGGTTTTGTAGAGATTTCGATGTATTAGGATGTGCTGTTTCTGTTTCAGTTGATAAATCCCTTAATGATTTTGGCATAACACTTTCATCATCCAAATCACCGCTCATCGCAGCTAAAAGGGATGCATTCAATTGGCAAGTACCTGAGCCGAAGGAATCTTCTAAGCTTGTGGATGTTTTTAAACCTAACGGATTACCACTATTTGTAGATAATTTGTTACAGGAATTTTCCAAGGACTGTGGATTCAAATAAGAAGTTGATGACGAGGAAGATGATGGAGAATTCGATAGAGAGCAACAACCAGAGCTCCCACTTAGTACTACACCACTTTCAAAAGAAAATAAAGATGTAGATCCAATGTAATTTCCCACAATCGGTGATGTCGACAGGGTAGTCTTTATTGAAGTTGGAGTTGGTGGCGATGACTGCTGTATGCAGTTAACCGCCACTTGAGGTGTACTTGCATTATTGAAGCTTAAGTTCTTCTTGCTGTTGGACTGAGTTCCATTATTAGATGATTGCTGTATTTTTGTGTGATGAAGCAGTTGAGACCTTTTTGTAGATCCTGCTACACTTGTAACCGAAGACATCTCTAGATTTTTCTCAAAGCCAGTCTTTTGTTTTGCAATTTTTTCATTAATACAACATATAAGTCCTTTGAACTTGGTTGCCTAAAAAAGTTGAACAATAGATTTTTTGTTATAATAAATTCTTAATAAGTGTATGTTGTTGTTATGTTCTCTAGACAAGTGTTCAAACTTTTGTCTTTTAATGGAAGAGTAATTATTAGAATATAACAAAAGCAAAAACTATTCTGACTGTTTCTTTGCTCTTTGGCATTCCAATTTGCCCTTTGAAAAGCCAGCCCACTTGGGTCCATTGTGTTATCTGAGTGTGATATGTATCTCAGCAGATCTATAATATCACTGGCACAGATTAGAACCAACCCGAGGTTCGGATGAAAGAGTCCAATTTACCTATATCACATTTGGATATATCTGCCTAACCATGAAGCATAGGTCTGCCCAGGTTATAAAAGGACAAAGTCCTTTTATAACCAAGAGCTCAACATACATTACTTTCTCTTCGTACCCAGAACGTCTACTGACGTTAGTGCATTCAAAGCAGACTCACGGAAATACAAAAAGAAAAGCGATCACAGCATTTAATATATTACATTTAAATTAGTTAAAACTGACCATCGCCCAGTGTATATACCTTCGGCACTGGTCAGACTACCAAAAAATAGTCCAACACCTCTCAAATTGCAAGGTAATGAATTGCTTAAAAAAACAATTAATAATGGACATATACACGTGTACACAGAATGGAAGGCAAAACAATACTTGTAAAAATCTGATGCACATTAAATGCACAATATTAAATAAAAAGCATTTTCAATGATGATTTTAAGATTGTTTTTGCTGAAAAGTTTGAAACGAAAATTTAATTCAAACAAAATTTTTTCCGCAATTGGTTAAATATATGTGTAACTTATCTTATATAAAATTTTGTTAAATTAAATATACAACAGATTTTTCTTTATTAATTAAAAAATTTATTTGTTTGTAAAAAGTAGCATTAAAAGCTAATAAAGAAACTAAAACTAAACTAACTATGCATTTCTTTTGGTTATGGATTAAAACCTAAAAATAAAAACTATTACAAATGAAGGAACTTAAAAAAAAAGAAATGAAAATGTGCCACAAAAGAGTCTTTTATTTTAAAGTAAAAGTTATTAGGCTTACCGGTTTTGTACTAAATATGTTCAAATGAAATATGTGTATATATTTTCTTCAAAGCACGATCAACAAACAACGTGATGCTTTAAAAACCTTCTGGCAACGCCACGCTTAGTAAGAATACGTTTACCGTACACACACTCTCATGAGTAAGGTAAAAAAAATTCCTCCATACAAATATTTTTTCGTTTTTAAAAAGAAGCACAAGTTCGATCGCCGAATGTGGAAAACATAATTGAGAAACCAAATCAAACAGCCACCGCATACGAACTTGATTGTGTATGTTATATACTCTAGTTAACAGACGCAAGCTGCAACGAGTGGAAAACATACTTGTGCAAAGAGTATACGGTGGCCAGTCACACCGCAACTCGATTTAAGACGGGTGTACTTAGATAATTAAAAAAGGCACCGAGCTCTGAAGCACACTACCACAATAATATGGGTACATTGGGAAAATAGCTTAACATACAGAAGATAAGCTACACGGAATAGAATATGAGCATCTCCAAAATACATCTCAATACACAAAGATTCGCAAGAACCGGGAACAGATGGCTTAAAACACCAATTTCAGTAAATTTGGAGGAGTTAGCAGAAGGCGTCATGCTCTGACAATTCATGTGATCTCTATGGTTTCGAAAAACCTTTGTTTTTTTCTTATCAAAAGATATCAACTATTAAAGAATCAGTAAAAATATTTTACAAATTCATTTAACAAAAGATTTAGCACTCAAAGCTCAAAATTATAAAATTTACAAATCGTTATACCCCATTATTTTAAATAACATACAGCCCCCAACTAACTCTCTTAACATATGGTTGTTTTATTTCTCTTGTTACTTTTAATCAAGAAATACATAATAATAACTTTAAAAAACTGAAAACATCACCGAATATGAAAAATCGGCATTACTGCACATTTAATTTTCGCACTAAAGCGAATACCCGTTTATAGTTCATATGCATGTTTCACGGCAAAACCTTCACTGGAAGGAATACGGCAACTCAAATTATCGCACTAAAGCAGCAACACTCTATACACATATGTAATAATCACTCATATGGCATGGGTTTCTAGTGTTCCAAACATACAAACAAACAAACAAGTGAAACTAATATATATAAGCTTGTTAAAAAAAAACTATTGTAAACTAACGGTTGCTAAAATATTTCATTTATAAACAAGTGCTCTTGGTTTTTTTCCACTGCAACTTCTTTTGTGGATTTTGTGGCACGTTTATTTGGACAAAAAAAAAACACATCGTTTAATTAAACACGTCTACGGGACACATCCTTGGGGATTTCCTGGAAAACGTCCTCAGGGGGAAAAACGGCGGTGAATTTCCAGGTTTACCAACTCAAACAACAAGACAACAAATTATGTGTTAATCAGTGTTAATTATATGTTAATGTTAAAGTCTATGGACATAAATAAAAATGTATCATCTTTAAGCCCCTCCGCGATCAAGCCAGAAACGGAACGCTTTTGCGACTGGAAATTTTCTGATCAGTGTCAAATTTATGGCAAAATACAAGTAAACTCCATGCCAATCTCAATTCCGTCAAAGGTACCATCTATGCACCTTGTCTTATACACTTATCGGAAAATTAAATAATTCAAGGAATGAAAGATCGCAGTGTCACAAGCGTTTACAACCGCAGCGAGGACGGCATGTCGTGGATTTCAACCGGCAAGATAATATATATAAAATCCAACATTTCGCACTAACAGATTCACATAAACTCTGAATATAATTGCCGTTGAGATTAACCTAAATATTAAACTCAACGTTCTCTCTATATACATCCTCCAACTCAAAATATTTCTGTTCGTGATTTATCTAAAGCAATTTCCTGCTTGCGGGCCCTTCTTCTAGTCGTTGGTTACTTCAACGGCTAGAACCTGATTTGGAGTTCCGTAACTAACAATAATAGAGGAGTTAAGGTAGAAAGTGTAACAGCCGGTTCTGGGTTATGCTTGCTGAGCGATGGGAGCCCTACCCATTTTTCAACGCATAATAAATTTTGCATCAATGCTAGTAAGACTAGAGAACTTATGTTTCGCACTGCTTTTCCAAAGATACAATATCCCAAATAAATGACAACGGTATTAATGTGGAATTTGTCGAATCCCTTAAATGTTTAGGTACGATCATTGAAAGTAAACTCAATTTTGGAGAACAAATTGATTTAGTATGCTCCAGGGTCACCTTAGATCTCTATGTCATTGTGGATTTCATTTACCCATAAGAATAAAACATATACTAGCACACATAGCATACCTAGCTTTTTAAGGTCTAAGTTTGCGTTCTCACGGTCTGATAGAAACCTACAGATTATTCTTCCTCTAATAAATCGCTTACCGATTGAGTTACGATTTTTCACTTTTTCCTGCAATGTTTTCAAAAAAAATTCTTATCTCACCTCGTAAATTATAACACGTGAATATTGATTTTTTTTCGCTGCTACGGACAATTCTATTCTAAAAATGTTTCACTTTTTCATCCGCATTCAGTAGGTGTACAATATAACTTAATTAATAATTCTATTTTTAATTTTTGCGTTACATTCGTTTTTTCAATATTCTCTTCAAAAATGTTTATATATACTCGTATTTAAGAAACTTTTGTGAATTCTGTATTTCTAAAGCATGGAATATTCTAGCAATACGTTTTATGGGCCTTGAAGGCTTTTTGCATTGCAAATGTAAATAAATAATACTTTCTCACATATAGATATCTCATTTTACTCAGTAAATCTACTTTCTCTAACCACCTGGAGCACCCATCTGATCTGCATGGAAGATATCTCGGACGAAGATAGCTCTATATTAAAGAAAAAAATATTTTTAGTTGAATTCGCTAACTGGCATAAGCGCTCCCACAAAGCAGAAATGGTCAGCAAAAATCTCACATCACGTAGCCAACAATGAATGACGCTGCTAAAATAACCAAGGCCATATGAATAGCAGCAAATCATTTTCAGCCCTGGTTATAACACAGAGGAGAGAACCCTTGCCTCCGGCCTAAGGCCGGCTATACAAAAGAGCTTTCGTAGCGAAGCTGATGTTTATAATTAAATTAAATTTTTGTTGGTTTTAATTAATATTCATATATGCATATAGGGAAAAATAAAAAGCCACTATAATTTATCGTTTATTTAATCTTTATTGTATTAAATCTTCTTTAAGGTTAAAAAACAAAAACGTGGTGCCGGTATCAAATCAAGTTAAAAACGAATTGCCAGATCTTTTTACTAAGTCTTTCGGTTATGACAACTGTCAATTGTGGTCGTGCTGCCACATGTACATACATATGTATAGTTGTGTTCATTTACTAAAATTTTTTACAAATTTGTAACAATTGTTACTAGAAAGCGTTCATCAACCCAAAAACTTTGCAATGAGAGAGCGGAAAAAACTGAGCGACAGTAAAATTCTTGCAAGTTTTTACAAGTAAGGTTTTTGCTTGCAATAATTATTCAAACAGCAAAACAATATTTCTAAACTAAGTTAAAAATAAAAATATTTTGGAAAATTTAAATTGTGAATGTATGTATTAAAAAGATTACGAATTTATTTTTGTATAACTTATTAATAACAGAAGTAAAGTAATATGTCTAGTAGAAATGAACTAAGCATCACAGTATCTGGCAACATCAGTGGCAAAGGATGCTCCAGCAAATTTACTTTTACTCGCATGAGATTAAAACTTTTAGGGGACACTAAGATTCTTCTATTTTTAATTATTACAATATTTTTCTAGTTTTAACCTCTGAAATGTTTTTTTTCTATTTCTTTACTTTTTACAGAGCAGCTGTTATTTCTAGTATTGTAAATACTGTAAGTACCTAGCTACTCAATACTTTGCTTTCTAAAATTAAAGGCTGTTCTAACATATAAACGAATTGAAAATAGATATTTTATTCAAAAGTAGCTAATCACCTTTACATTGTTTAGCGAATTTGACCTCGCCTAGTACTAGATTATGTAATATTGTAAAACTTTTCATTATTCTATCACAAGCCGTACTCGAAAAACGCCAGTCATGACAATACTGAATATAAATGACCATAATAACATAATTTTTATAGTATATAGTATATTTATATGTATAATTTGTCCAAAATATATAAGGGTAGCTATTAAGTACTCCTTCACAAAAATGTAAAGGGTATATAAGGTTGTGATTCCGTTTGTAATTTCTACAATTTTCATTTGCGACCCTATAAAGTATATATCGCTCCCTTATTGCAACATAGTCATATCTCAAAAAATTAGCTTTTGGAGTTAACAATGCAGAATTGTTTAAATTACCTTTAAACTATCTCTTTTAGGAGATATTTTCTAAACATTTTTTCTAAGACTTGTATGGAAACTAAAAATTTGAATCGCGTTTTTCTCGAATGAAGCTTTTTTGCCTTATGACTATGTTGCAAAAAAAGGAGCGATATATTCTGAATCAGAATGAATGGAAAAATCGATTAAGCGATGTCCGTCTGTCCGCTGTCAAAATACAGTTTCTGAGAAAACTATTACACTTGGAAACTTTTTTCTTCACTTTTATTTTACCCCATCGATTCATGGGTTTGCTATTGAAATTCAGTAACATCAGTTCACGTATAGCTGAGAAATATTAAAAATTCCGAAAAAGCCATGAATTTTTGCAATTTTGTATGAAAATTTTTGAAAAAAAAATTGTTTGTTTTGCTTCAAACTTCACACACTCATTAATAAGCATGGTGACTAAAAGGCAAAAAAAATTTTTTCAGATATCGGTCAATATATACCCGAGATTTAGCCCAAATCGGGTTTTTTATGAAAGTGTCGCGTAAGCTAACTGAAACAACTTTTTTTGCTTAAAAGCAGTTTTGATAATAAAATAAAGTTGTATAAATATGGAAAATTAAAATTTCCGACATCGGTCCATATATACCCGAGATATAGTCTAGAACGGGCTTTTCATGAAGTGCGTAAGTGAACTTAAACAACTTTTTTTGCTCAAAAGCATTTTGGTAATGAAATAAGGTTATATAAATGTGGAAATTGAAAATTTCCGATATCGGACCATATATACCCGAGTTATAGGTGACCCGATGGCTGATTTGGTAGAATACTCCTGCCTCAGACCCTGGGTGTTACTGCAAAAAAGCTTGCAGTTTTTGTGTTTTTTAAAAAAATAAAAATAAAAAAACCGGGCTTTTCATGAAAATGACGCGTAAGCAAACTGAAACAACTTTTTTTTGCTTAAAAGCAGTTCTGGTAATAAAATAAGATTATATAAATATGGAAAATGAAAATTTCCGATATCGGTTTCATATATACCCGAGATATAGCCTGAACCGATCTTTCCATTAATTTACCTAATGCACTTCATATGTAGGGGTCATCCCCCTGAGTACTGGTCCCATAAATAAAAAAAAAAAAAACAAGTAAGAGTGTGGTATATTCGGCTGGGCCGAATCTGAAATACCCTTCGCGATAGTCTCGTATATGTATAGTATATTTAAAAATTTTAAATAAATATGCTCGGTTATATATGAACCGATATCGGCATTTTCCATTTTCTGTATTTTATTAACCTTCTTTTATAACGCGAATTGCTTTTCAGCAAAAAAAAAAATTTAAATGGCAAAATCGGTTCAGGTTATATCTCGGGTATATATGGACCGATATCGGAAATTTTCATTTTCCATATTTATATAACCTGATTTTATTACCAGAACAGCTTTTAGGCAAAAAAAAAAAAGTTATTTAAGTTCGCTTACGCGACATTTTCTTAAAAACCCCGGTTTAGGCTATATCTCGGGTATATATGGACCGATATCAGAAATTTTCATTTTCCATATTTATATAAACTGATTTTATTGCCAGAACTGCTTTTAAGCAAAAAAAAGTTGTTTCAGTTCGCTTACGCGACATTTTCATGAAAAACCCGATCAAGGCCTAGGTCTCGGGTATACATATATGGACCGATATCGGAAATTTTCATTTTCCATATAACCTGTTTTTGAGCAAAAAAAGTGGTTTCAGTTCGCTTACGCGACATTTTCATGAAAACGCCGATTTGGGCTATATCTCGGGTGAACTATATTATCCGATATCTGAAAAAATTTTTTTTTGCCTTTTAGTCACCATGCTTAATGATGAGTGTGTGAAGTTTGAACCAAAACAAACTTTTTTTTCAAAAATTTTCATACAAAATTGCAAAAATTCATGGTTTTTTCGGAATTTTTAATATATCTCAACTATACTTGAACCGATATTAGTGAATTTCAATAGCAAACACATGGCACGATGGAGTAATAGAACGGCGAAAGAAAAAAGTTTCTAATGTCTAATGGTTTTCTCAGAAACGGTATATCAACGACCGACAGACGGACAGGCGGACATCGGTTAATCGACTTTTCCATTAATTCTGAATCAGAATATATGTATATATACTTTATAGGGTCGCAAAAAAAAACTGTAGAAATTACAAACGGAATCACAAACTTATATATACCCTTAACATTTTTGTGAAGGGTATAAAAAATTATTATTGCATGTCCTAAAACAACGTTCTTTCATATGTATAAATAATTACTGTTTTTGCTTCGTTATTCTTTCGAGAGCTTTCGTCCTGTTAAATGTTTTTTTAGTCGCGGAATAAAGAAAATAAAGACAATAAAAAGAATAGTTGTTGTTTAGCAGTTGCATTATCAACAATCATTCATACACAACTGATGCTCCGAAACAATAAAAAAAACGAATATTTCCTTTAATATTCCCTCGCCCGCATATTAGATTAATGTATAGCTCAATGTAACCCAGTAGTTGTAAACAATTTGGAATTTTTGGAAAAGCGTCAACAACTTGTTTATAAGTAGTACTGCTTCAATTATTAAACGAAATTTTATGTAAAAAATCGTATAGGTACTAAATTAATTTTATTTTTATTATTATCAGTTCTACCCACCAGAGGAAATAAATGATATCCCACCACACACGCCGTGTACACACCATGCACGCATTTCTCAGTACTTTGAGATTTGACAAGCACACTGTGAAATACATACATAGTTAAAAAAGTTGCTTAAGGAATTGAAAAAAATTATTTCCAGGTATTCCTGCATTTTTGAAAGAAATAGTGCCAAATCGATAGTTTAGGTACTTGGAAACGCACCAAAAGTTCTTTCAGCTGTTCATAAATACAGCAACATCCTAGAGGGAGTGGTAAATTAAAACTTTCGAACTTTCACAAGCACTCGTCCTTTCCATTAAAAACTTATATGTACATATATGCACACAGAAGTATTAAAAATGAAACCGGCATTGGTTTTATTTACCGGTATAACACAATTTTTATTTCTCTTTCTTTGTTTTTGTTTTACATACGAAAACAAATTATGAAAATAAGCATCTATCGCTTTCATCCCTTATCATATACATATGTATGTATGTTTGAATGTATGTATGCAAATGTGCAGAACAACTTTTAAAATGGCTACATGTAGTATTTAATTATTTGATTAAAATATAACGCAATCTCCATACGATACATTTAAGACTTATTATTTGTTACCAATTTAGATTGCGCTTTAATGGCTTTTAATAATTTACACTTGTGATTGGATGTTATATTTGTTTATGTTAAAATTATTAAACTACAAGCACTATCGTTAAGTTTTAGGCAAAGGAACAATTACTCTTTGAAACTTTTATATGCATACATACATAATGTAGATAAATGTAAAAAAATTGAGAAAACTTGCGAACAAATCAATAAAGAGAGAACAAATAGTTATTTTTTCCTCGAAAAGCAGTAGACACAAAGCTTTTTTTACACTGTGTATTGAAAAGGCAGCTGTTTTTACTCAAAGCATATCTCAAGTATATGATTTTGTCCCCTTACTTATGCATTTCACCTATTGAAAATGCGATGAGTAAGAATATCAAACATTATTTCGTTTAAGCAAAGTTTCATTTATTTAGAATTTTTATCATCCACATCAAAGCAAACCAATGGAATTGACTAACTGAAATTCAATTAGGTTTTGATAGGAAAATTTCTCTAAAGTTACAGGACTTGTGTTACATGTGTATGCAAGTAACTTACAGTAAGTCGAGAAAATTGTCAAATGTATGGCAACCTGCCTTTTTACATAGGCAAGTGCAGGTTCATTTTCAGAAGGTTGTCAGACCGTAAACATCTAGAAATTGTTTTCTTTTGGAGCAAAAGAAACTAAAAATGTAAACAAGTCGTAAAGCAGCTCTTGGCTGGGGAACAGCTCTCGCGTCATCGTAATTATTTCTTAAGTGCGGTTAGGCTTGTTGTTTAGCCCTCAAAAGTTTTGCGTCTCACTGTCTACCTCGGTATCAAACAAAATTTGGAGACCAACATAATTGTTATGAACATAAACATATGTGTTAGTTGCGTTGAGTTATGCTCGTTTACATTTATGTACGAGATTTTTGTACAATGTGCGTATTTTTCTGAAGTCTGTATAGCATATTTAAAAATATGAAATATGCTCGATTATATATGAACCGATATCGGAATTTTCTATTTTCTGTATTTTAGTAACCTTGTTTTATAACGAAAATTGCTTTTCAGCAAAAAAAAAAATTTTAATGGAAAATCGGTTCAGGCTATATCTCGGGTATATATAGACCGATATCGGAAATTTTCATTTTCCATATTTATATAACCTTATTTCATTACCAAAACTGCTTTTGAGCACAAAAAAGTTGTTTAAGTTCGCTTACGCGACATTTTCATGAAAAACCCAGTTTAGGCTATATCTCGGGTATCTATGGACCGATATCGGAAATTTTCATTTTCTATCTTTATATAACCTGATTATATTACCAGAACTAATTTTAAGCAAAAAAAGTTGTTTAAGTTCGCTTACGCCGCATGTTCATGAAAAACCCGGTTTAGGCTATATCTCTGGTATATATGGACCGATATCGGAAATTTTTATTTTCCATATTTATATAACCTTATTTTATTACCAGAACTGCTTTTAAGCAAAAAAAAAGTTGTTTAGCTTCGCCTATGCGACATTTTCATTAAAAATCCGATTTGGGCTATATCTCGGGTATCTATGGACCGATATCGGAAATTTTCATTTTCTATCTTTATATAACCTGATTATATTACCAGAACTAATTTTAAGCAAAAAAAGTTGTTTCAGTTCGCTTACGCAACATTTTCATTAAAAACCCGATTTGGGCTATATCTCGGGTATATATTGACCGATATCTGTGTGCGAAGTTTGAAGCAAAACAAACAAATTTTTTTCTTCAAAAATTTCCATACAAAATTGCAAAAAAAATGTTTTTTTTTCGGAATTTTTGATATATCTCAGCTACCGATATTACTGAATTTCAATAGCAAACCCATGAATCGATGGGGTAAAAGAATGGTGAAAGTAAAAAGTTTCTAAGTCTAATGGTTTTCTCAGAAACGGTATTTCAACAGCGTTCGGACGGACATCGCTTAATCGACTTTTCCATTAATTCTGATTCAGAATATATATATATATATATATATATATATATATATATATATATATATATATATATATATATATATATATATATATATATATATATATATATATATATATATATATATATATATATATATATATATATATATATATATATATATATATATATATATATATATATATATATATATATATATATATATATATATATATATATATATATATATATATATATATATATATATATATATATATATATATATATATATATATATATATATATATATATAACTTTATAGGGTCGCAAATAAAAACTGTAGAAGTTACAAACGGAATCACAAACTTATATATACCCTTAACATTTTTGTGAAGGGTATAAAAAACTACAAGTATAAATTTTTACCGCTGTTTAGGAGACTTGCACACACACACAGCACAATCGAATTGAGAGAACTTGAATAATCAAAATCGTTTGATTTTTCTTCAACCAACTCGACAACTGCCAAACTAATAAATTTACAAAGCGATATGCTTACGTCTTGATTTGCAACCGGCTCAGTTGCCAAGTTGAAACTTGTATGCGCGCTCCTAATTAAAAATAGATTATTAGTTTATTTTTTATTTTCCTCCTTTGTAGTTATTACCTTACGGTGTGCGCGGTGTTGAACTAAATTTTGTTATTATAAGCAGTATTTACACTGGGCACTGATCATTTTTAACTAATTTAATTTCAACACTTTAAATGCTGTGATAGCGTTTGTTTTGGTCGTTCCGAGTGTTAAATTCACAAACGTTAATCCCCCTTTCCTCCTTCTCATAATCTATTTTCCTAGTTCCAGTACAATGCACTGCATATGTAGGAGCTATCCCCTGAGATAAAATAAAAAAAAATATTTTACTTTTCATTATTCTATAACAAGCGGTACTCGAAAAGCGCCAGTCGCGGCAATGCTGAATATAAATGACCATAATCACATTATTTTTATTTATGCATGTTTCTTTTCATAGCTGGTGGTGTTCTATTGAATTCGTCGAATACAAAACTTGACTTAGGCGTGGTGTTTGACAACTCACTATCATTCGTAAAACATGTAGAATATATTCTTCCAAAGGCATTTAAAATGATTGGCTTTATTAAAAGAAATTTCTCAGTATTTTCCGATGTATACACTTTAAAACATATTTATACGTCATTTGTACGATCCAAGTTGGAATATGCTGCAACCGTTTGGAGCCCACATGCGTCACGTATTGAGAGACTTCAACGCTTATTTATTAAATTTGCTACCCTACCTCTGTCATATCTAGCTAATGCGTCTTATGAATCTAAATGCTTGTTCATTGGATTACAGTCCTTGGAATTACGACGTAAAGTACAATCTGCTTTGTTTATTTTTGATATTATCAATGGTAACATTGATTTCCCTGACCTATTATCAGCTATTCCATTTTGTATTCCCCCGAGGAATCTTAGATTTTCAAAACTTTGCCGTTTCATCGCACTAATTACGCTTGTTTCGGAGTTCTAACTCGTTGTCTCATCTATCTTAATGCCGTAAACGACAATATGCAGAAACAATCCAATTCTTTTATTGAATTTAGCGCTGAAAAAAAATATTTTAAGCTGCTGCTTCTTAATATGTGTTTTTATGTTTATAATGTTTAATTATAAGTTATTATTATTATTGTTATTATTATTATTATTATTCTTTGTAGTTTATTCTTTCATAGTCTGTAAGGATCTTTGTTCTCATCCATAGACTGAAACTAACTAAATAAATAAATAAATATACATATACTTATGTATTTGTCCAAAAAATATAAGGGCAGCTATTACTCATGTATACTTATACATTACAACACTACTCTAACCTGCAAATTTTAGCTAGTAAAGTGTTCATTTACTTTTTCACATTTTTGCGAGTAATTTTGAAAAATTTCTTGTTGCTCTCTCGTTGCTAGTTTTTACTAGTAAAGTAAATGAACATACCTATTTAATTTCGAGCTTGAAATGTGTTTTTTGTGTTCTAGCAATAGGTGTGTCCCACGTGAATAACGAAACAGTCAGAACTAGTCCAAAATAGTCCATAAGCGTTTCACGTTTTTGTGCAATTTTGAGAGAAAATAAGAGTAATTTTTTTCATTTTCAGTACAAATTAGCCCGAACTTTTTCTTTAGGTAAGTTCGGATTATAATTGAATAATCAGCTGTTTTATGTTTACATACATATGAAACTAAAAATTTGCAAATTGGAATAAAGTTTAAAAATTAGTTAAAAGCAAAATGGAAGGTTGCATAAATTAAAAATAACGTTATGAAGTTGTAAACAGAACATGTAATTGTTATTTGGCTTTTAATTTTAAAAATATGTACTATAACAACCTATTGAAAATTTTGCATCGCGTTTAATTGTACAGCTGTTGCCCATAATGCAAAGCATCTAAAATCACTAAAATATACTTTAATCTGAAAAGTAAGCAGCACTAGTATTGTAAGATGTACAATTGGGTTTTTTTGCTTTTTACTATCATTAGTCCGAACTTGTCCGAGATCTCGTGGAACACACCTATTTTTTGCCAAATTTGTTGTTTTCTGAGAATATTTTTTGTTTACTCTCATTTTACCGCACTTTACCGAAAATTTCCTCGAACAAAGCTTTTGTATTATTTCATTTGTACCATTATATTAAACGGTTTGTGTTTTTATACCCTTCACCAAAATGTTAAGGGTATATATAAGTTTGTGATTCCGTTTGTAATTTCTACAGTTTTTTTTTGCGACCCTATAAAGTTATATATATATATATATATATTCTGAATCAGAATTAATGGAAAAATCGATTAATCGATGTCCGTCTGTCCGCTGTTGAAATACCGTTTCTGAGAAAACCATTAGACTTAGAAACTTTTTTCTTCCACCATTCTTTTACCCCATCGATTCATGGGTTTGCTATTGAAATTCAGTAATATCGGTCCACGTATAGCTGAGATATATTCAAAATTCCGAAAAAAGCCATTTTTTTTGCAGTTTTGTATGAAAATTTTTGAAAACAAAAGTTGTTCGTTTTGCTTCAAACTTCACACACTTATTAAGCATGGTGACTAAAAGGCAAAAAATTTTTTTTTCAGATATCGGTCCATATATACCCGAGATATAGCCCAAATCGGATTTTTAATGAAAATGTCGCATAGGCGAAGCTAAATTACTTTTTTTTGCTCAAAAGCAGTTCTGGTAATAAAATTAGGTTACATAAATATGGAAAATGAAAATTTTCGATATCGGTCTATATATACCCGAGATATAGCCCAAACCGGGTTTTTCATGAAAATGTCGCGTAAGCGAACTTAAACAACTTTTTTCACCTTAAAGCAGTTCTGGTAATGAAATAAGGTTATATAGGTATGAAAAATGAAAATTTCCGATATCGGTCCATATATACCCGAGATATAGCGCAAACCGGGTTTTTCATGAAAATATCGCGTAAGCGAACTTAAACAACTTTTTTCACCTTAAAGCAGTTCTGGTAATGAAATAAGGTTATATAGTTATGAAAAATGAAAATTTCCGATATCGGTCCATATATACTCGAGATATAGCCTGAACCGATTTTTCCAATAACATTTTTTTTTTACTGAAAAGCAGTTCTTGTTATAAAAGAAGGTTACGAAAATAGAGAAAATTAAAATTTCTGATATCGGTCCATATATACCCGAGATATAGCCTAAATCGGGTTTTTCATGAAAATATCGCGTAAGCGAACTTAAACAATTTGTTGTGCTCAAAAGCAGTTCTGGTAATGATATAAGGTTATATAAATATGGAAAATTAAAATTTTCGATATCGGGCCATATATACCCGAGATATAGCCTGAACCGATTTTTCCATTAAAAAAAATTTTTTTTTTTTTGCTGAAAAGCAATTCTCGTTATAAAAGAAGGTTACTAAAACACAGAAAATAGAAAATTCCCATATCGGTTCATATATAACCGAGCATATTTAGGTCACATTTTTAATATACTATACATATTCGTGACTATCGTGAAGGGTATTTTAGATTCGGCCCAGCCGAATATACTACACTCTTACTTGTTAATTTGTTAAAATTTATATGTTAGTTTCTGTGGCTGTGGAGCCCAATTATGAAAGTACGAATTGGAGTTATATATTTTTGAAATAATATATAAGTTTTACTAAGTTTTATATCTTTAAAGGTACATTCTCAGGTTATGACGTCTTGTAATATTGTGATTTTCGCCATGAAGTCTTTACGTTACTGCACAAAATTAAATAAATAAATAAAATAACATAAAGCCTTCATGGCCAAAATATCAATATTACAACGCAGTATAACCTGAGAATGTACATCTAAAGATATAAAAATATTATATTTATATTCCCATTTGTTTTTTTATATATATTTAATGTATTTTTCAATATTTCGTCTTTCTTTGAGAGACTTCTTCAGGAAAATTTGTTTTTTTGTGTTGAAATTCAATACAAAATTTTGGAATTGAATTTTCCTGAAGAAATCTTCCAAAGGAAGACGAAATATTGAAAAATACATTAAATATTAAAAAAAACAAAAAAAAAAAAACAAAAAGGACCTTGAGCTGAACGAATTATTATAAATATATATAAAATATATTCATATACCATATTTATGAATATAAACCGAAAACATTTTAAGCTAAGGATGGTAACCCATCAATAATAAAAAGCAAATTATTAAAATTCATTCATCTAATATTTATCTGCCTCTCCATATAAGGAAAGTCAATTGCGCTATTCACAATCTTGTGCAAATGGCCTTGCATCATTGCATTTGCAAAATAATGGAGTATATTCTTGCTTTACACTAACAAAATACACCCAAAAATGTCACTTTTGCAATCGCAGAAATATGCAATCTCAAATGCACAAGATTGTGAATCGGGCTAATGTTTATATCGCATATCCTACATGGGCATGAAATAGTTTCAGGTTGTTGCACAACACATCTGGGAAGATTTAATCGTTTGGTCAATGCTGTGGTTCGCTTCGTCTACAGTCTTCGTCGAGTGCACATTTCATCCTTTGTTGGAAACTTCATCATCTTGGATGTTATTTTCTCGAATTTGTAGAGTGCAGATCCCTAGTATTTTTTTTATAAAATAATGAAAATTGCTAGACCAATATCATTGTACAGATCGTTTGTCTTTGTACACTCAGCTCGAAACCTGTAACTTATACCAAGAATAAAATCGTAATTTTTTGAGAAATCATTTAAAGTAAGAATTTCTCGATAGTGGAACCAATGACCATTTCCTTTACGTATTTTCCATCACTCTAATTATGTGTTTCGTTTGAAACTTTTGAAATATTTTGTGCAGAATTTGTTTTTCGTGGTATTTTATTGGATTAAGAGGTGTAATTAAAGTTGTAATTTTTTATATCGCTCCTTTATTGCAACATAGTCATATCGCAAAAAAGCTCGTTTCGAGAAAAACGCATTTAAAATTTTTAGTATCCATACAAGTCTTAGCAAATTTTTTGAGAAAATATCTCTTAAAGCAAACAATTTAAAAGCAATTTGAATAAATTTTTGGCACAATATAAATGGTAATACTGTTAACAATTCTGCATTGTTAACCCGAAAAGCCCATTTTTTGAGATATGGCTATGTTGCAATAAAGGAGCGATATGATATATTCAATTTTATATATTAATTTGCTTATTAATTCTAGTGTTCAACTTACTACATTTTCTTTACTGGATTCACTGAATTTTAATATATTTCTTTTATATTTAATGTAAATTAGTCCTTTTTATACCCATCACAAAAATGTAAAGAGTTCATAAGTTTGTGATTCCGTTTGTAATTTCTACAGTTTTTATTTGCGACCCTATAAAGTATATATACAGTGCTGTTCCTACGCTAAGCAACTCAAACTGTATTTTAGAAAAATGTTACTTTTCTCTCAAATAAGAAGACCTTAAGAACTCATTATAATACTTATTTATGACTTGTATGATAGCAAAAAAAAAAATGTATAAAAAAATAACAACAAAAACCTTTTTGGATATTTCAATAACAAACAAAAACAAAACTAACTCTATGAGAGGCTGTGCCTATGCTAAGCAACAAATTTTCTTATTCTCTTTCCCTTAAATATAACGGTTCTTTTGCGATGCATTTGAGTTCATTAATTGCAAATTACTTAAATCAATGCAGTTTAGTCCTACTAAGACTTTCTTCGTCTTTAAACTATAAATTTTCAACATGAAGCGCGTTCAATACGATAATAGCTTCAAATCTTCCGTTATATCATTGTGGAAGGCAGGGCAAAGTCAAATTGATATAGCTAATAATTTAAAAATTAACAAATCAATGGTTTCACGGTGGATTCAAAATTATAAAACGATAGACACTGTCGTAAAACCCAATACAGGCGCACCTCCACGTAAAATTTCCGACCGTGACGACAGACAAATTAAAATATTAATAAAAAAAAAACCATTTATAACTTCAAAAGAGGTAATGAAATCACTTAATTTGAATGTGGATTCCAGCACAGTCAGAAAACATATCATCAAGCTGGGCTTAAAAAGTTATAGGGCTGTCAAAAAACCAATGCTGACAAAAAAACACATGAAAAAACGGTAAGTGAATTTTAATTTACTTTAACAACAAATTCTATAGGACTTTTGTAATTTTTAGTCTTGAATTTGCAAAGCAACACATTAATTGGACTATCACAAAGTGGAACAGTGTGCTCTTTAGCGATGAAGTCAAAGTAAACCTCTTCAATTCAGACGGCATATGCACTGTGCGGCATATGAAAGGAAATCGGCTCGATCCACGCTATTGTAAGCAAACAATGAAACATGGAGGGGGAAACATTATGGTGTGGGCATGTTTCTCTGGCAAACGCCTTGGTCCTGTGCACAAAATAAACGATAAAATGGATCGATTCGTGTATAAGGACATCTTAGAAACGAAAATGCTCCCATATGCAGAATGGAGTATGCCACTTCGATGGGTGTTTCAACATGATAACGACCCGAAACACACATCGAAGTTGGTCAAGGAATGGTTTCAGACGAAAAGGATTCAAGTGCTTGATTGGCCGGCACAATCACCCGACTTGAATCCTATCGAAAATTTGTTCGCCATTGTGAAACGACGCCTCGGATCGAGTCGATTTACAAATAAAGAAAATTTGTTAAACGGTTTTCAAAATGAATGGAAAAACATCCCCAAAAGCACATTGCAAAATTTAATTGCCTCAATGCCCAAGAGATGTGCTGCAGTCATAAAAAACAAAGGGTCATATACGAAATATTAGTAAGTTGCTTAGCGTAGGCACAGCCTCTCATAGAGTTAGTTTTGTTTTTGTTCGTTATTGAAATATCAAAAAAGGTTTTTGTTGTTATTTTTTTATAAACTGTTTTGTTATCATATAAGTGATAAATATATATTAAAATGAGTTCGTAAGGTCTTCTTATTTGAGAGAAAAATAACATTTTTGTAAAATACAGTGTGAGTTGCTTAGCGTAGGAACAGCACTGTATATTCTGAATCAGAATTAATGGAAAATTCGAAGCGATGTCCGTCTGTCCGCTGTTGAAATACCGTTTCTGAGAAAACCATTAGACTTAGAAATTTTTTTCTTTCACCATTCTTTTACCCGATCGATTCATGGGTTTGCTATTGAAATTCAGTAATATCGGTTCACGTATAGCTGAAATATATTCAAAATTCCGAAAAAACCATTTTTTTTTTTTTTGCAATTTTGTATGAAATTTTTGAAAAATTTTTTTTTTGTTTTGCTTCAAACTTCACACACTCATTAAGCATGGTGACTGGAAGGCAAAAAAAAATCGGTCCATATATACCCGAGATATAGCCCAAATCTTGGTTTTCAAAAATAAAATGTCGCGTAAGCGAACTTAAACAACTTTTTTTTTTGCTTAAAACCAGTTCTGGTAATAAAATGAGGTTATATAATATGGAAAATGAAAACTTCCGATATCGGTGCATATATACCCGATATAGCCTAAACCGGGTTTTTCATGAAAATGTCGCGTAAGCGAACTTAAGCAACCTTTTTTGCTTAAATCAGTGCTGATAATAAAATTAGGTTAGGTAAATACGGAAAATGAAAATTTCCGATATCGGTCTTTATATACCCGAGATATAGCCTGAACCGATTTTTCCATTAATTTTTTTTTTTTTTTTTTGCTGATAAGCAATTCTCGTTATAAAAGAAGATTACTAAAATCAGAAAATAAAAAATTCCTATATCGGTTTATATATAATCGAGATATAGCTTGAACAAACTTTTCTATGAAAATGTTCATGAAAGATTTCTTTTTTGGAATACTGATTACAAGGCAAAAATATTTTTTCCTCGATATCGGTCCATATACATATATCCAAGCATATTTAGTTCAAATTTGTAATATATAGTAGACATATACGTGACTATCGTGAAGGGTATTTTAGACCCAGCCGAATATACCGCACTCTTACTTGTTTACTACATTGGAGTTATTTAAATTAATAAGAAAATAAAATAAATAAGGCTTAATCTCTCTGTCAAAAATTGTCATGCACATTCTAAATTTATGAGGCCAATCCAAATAGCGAGGTGTGCTTTGCAATTGGAACATCCAATTTTGACAGCAGGTTGTAGATTACTCTCTACGCAGTAAAGTTAGCTATAAAACGAAGTTATACCCTTTTTTCAGTAATTGGTAGTCACAATTTAGCTGTTTTCATGGCAATTTTGTTACCTTATATCTCTTTATTATTTCTATTTAACGAATTTTGTCGAGCAAAGTTAGTGAGCATTACTCTTCATTACAAAATGATGCACTCCTATTAAGTTATTCACTTCGTCGTGAACTTCCAAGCTCCGTAGCTTTTTTTTTCAATGCAAAGTTCAGTTTTTTGGAAGTTTGTTCTGCAAGAATTCAATCAGGGTAAATCCAACCGAAAGCTTTTCTTCTTTTAAAGGATTTAAGAGTGTTTAACAAAAAGTTTTAGGTTTAGAAAAGCTCTGTTTTATTTTATTTCAACGTAACGGGACAAATCGAAACAATTTTATTTGAAAATATATATTTGAATAATTTCATTTCATTTATTTATTTACGAAATATGCAAGACAAAGCCTCAAGGGCCAGTATAATTATATTATATCGTAATAGCATAGCCTGAGTATACAAAATTGTTTATTAATCAAATTAAAAATTGTTATTAATCAAATTAAAATTTATTAATCAAATTTAAAAGCTTAATCAGCTTCCCAGCTGAAAATATGTATAATAAAGAAAGCATTTATTTATTTTATTTATTCATTCAATATAATACAAAGCCTAGTTTGCCAATTTCATGGCATTATACAGTAAAATATAAAATAGCAATATAAAATACTGACAGCTAAAATGATTTTAGAATTTACAAAATAAAAGTAGACAATTAAAATACATACAGTTCCCCTCACAACAACACATCACTAAAAAAATTCATTAATTTCTGAAATATATGTGTCCCCGCTGGAATTTAGGAAAAAAGAGTATAATTTAACGATTCAAATGAGCTATAAGTGTTTTTCTGTATACGGAAGGTAGAGAATTCCATGACCTGGCTACCCTAATTACAAATGAACGAGAAAAAAATTTCTAATTAATACGAGGTATATCAATTTGCGAATTACGTGAAGAGCCAAGAAAAATGAAGCTATTTCATAAATCAAAGGGAACACCATACTTTAAAACTTTAAAAAAACATAACAAGGTTCTTAAAAGAATATAATTCTTAAAAGTACAACCTAAGAAAGCAAGAGTAAAGCTTGAAACATGGTCACGCGTTCGTAAGCAATAAACAAATCTCCATATTAAAACCATATTAAAAACTTTTTGCAATCTATCAATTATTGTTCCCTATAACCTCAATGCAATAACTAATATTAGACATTAGAAGTGCATGAGCAACACGTTTCCTAATATGAAAAGGCATAAATGAATTGAAAGAGTATAATCTTCTCGACGCCAAATATACTTTACTAGAAACAGAGCTAACATGACGCTCAAACGTAAGATGTTGATCAACATAAACCTCAAGCGTGGAATGAATACGGTCCAAATCAGTGGGATAACTAAAGAGAGAAAAAATAAATCGTTATTTTGAAATTTTGTGAGATCGATTTTCGCATTTTTTTTTGTTACGTGGGTACACATGTCTGTTATGTTGGTATACTTGTCATGTATGTTGGCAATATCAGCCATATCGAATTGTCAGTTTGTTTTTAATAGATAAAAAAAAATTTGTAGTGTTTTGGTTCGATATTTTACTAAATTTTGAGCAACAACAACGTCGCATTGACACCGCTCAGGAGCTGTTGAACATCGTCAGGATTTGCTCACTTTTTCCTTCGACTGCAATGGTGTGGAGCATCATGAATTCTTGCCACAAGATGGTACGGTCAATAAGGAATACTACCTTGAAGTTATGCGCCGTTTGAGGGAAACAATTCGTCAGAAACGCACAATCATGGATTTGTCACCATGATCAGCTCACACATCGATGCTTGTGCGTGAGTTTTTGGCCAAAAACAAAACCGTTATCATGTCTCAACCACCGTATTCGTCGGCTTTGGCCCCGCTGACATTTTCCTTTTCCCAAAACTGAAGACACTGATGAAAGGAAATCGTTTTGCTAGGACTGAGGAGATAAAAGAAAAATGGACAGAGGAACTGTTGGCAATACCAAAAAGCACGGTTCAGAAGTGTTTCGAGGATTAGAAAAAACTCAGGCATAAGTATATTATATCTGAGGAGGATTACTTTAAAAGGGACATAGTTGGTTTTTTATTTTATTTTTATCTTGTACTATTACTCAGGGGATGACCCCTACGTATGCAGTGCATTGTACCGGAACTAGGAAAATAGGTTGAGGAAGGGGAAAAAGGGAGTGTTTGTGAACATTTGACTTGAACTTTCCAACATTACAACAGACAGGAAACGAATTCTCTCTGTAATGAGTAGTACGATTTCCTGGGCAATCGACCACACATGGATGAGCTCTAGATGATGAATAAATAAATATTATTTGAAAAAATTGGAAATGGCAGTTATTTTTTATCAGCCCTCGTATGTAGGCGAAAAGCAAAGCATTTCAAAGCATAGATGAAAACATTAAATGTTTTAAAAGAAACACATTATTAGAATGAGAATACGCAGGGAAAAAGGCAAAATATTCTGCCATCTAGCAATCCTTACCACAAAAGATTTATCAAAAAATAGCAAGAAATTCTATATAGTAGCTAGGGATTCCTAGAAGAGCGCAGAAACGTAAATGAACTATGCAATACTAAGGGTGTGGAAGTCTTCATAATGTTATGAAACAGGACCTACGAGTAATTACGAATCATTAGAAATTTAGCAAAACTACAACCAAGAAATCGTTCAAAGAAAGGTGAATATGTTCACGTCGGCGAACTTTATAGACAAAACGTACAACAATGTTAATGAGATGATTAATTCTATTCAGATACATGGAGGATGTACCCGAAAAAACTTCAAGCCCATAAAGAATGTGCGACAATAGTAATGCCCATGAAAGTTGTGATCTGATACGAGGGAGAAGTGAAAATTTCGCAAAGTAGATTCTACGTAGAGTACCGAAAAGTTTACCACTTACTTTATCGATATGGTGTGAAAATGTAAGTTTTGAGTCAAGTGTTATACCTAAACATTTAAAGTGATCAACAAAAAAACTGCGCACCCTATCTAGGTCAATAAAGAAGCGATGACTGTATCCAAAACTGATTGCCTTAGTTTTAGCAGGATTTACGTTCAAGGAATTGTTTGACATCCATTCGAGCACATACCCTAGAAAAAAGTTAATATTCGCCTGCAAAACTTCCAGAAAATCTAAAGGAATCTGGAACAACAAAAAACATCGTCAGCGAACAAAAAGGTCTCACAGGTAATGGTAGTTCGCAAATCCAGGTATTCTATTAATTTATATAGAAAATATAAGAGAACCCAGAACTGAACCTTGGGGAATAACGGATAAAAGCAACCCAGAGCTAACACCATTTAGCTCAAAAAATTGAGACCTATTTGTCAAATAAGAATAAATGAGCTTACAAGCCGATCGCGAAAACTTAAACTTATTGCTGAGTTTGTCTATAAGTAACTTATGGTCAATATAGTCAAACGCTTAAGGCCTAACCATAATATACATAGTTTGGCTAAGGCTTATATCAAAATTAAACGAATGGCCTGTCAAATGCATATGTGAATCAAAAACGACTTTTAGCTAGCCATAATGAACTTATATGAACTTAATATGTATGTTCCACGTGAATAACGAAATAGTCCGAACTAGTACAAAGTAGTCCAAGTAACAATTTTTGCGCAATTTTGAGGAAAATTAGGGAATAATTTTTTTCATTTCCTGTACAAATCAGCTATATAGCTAATCCGACAGAGCAACCAAAATGTGTCCCTGGAAAAAATCCAACTCGCATTGGTGTACTGAATCCTTCTCCTGATAACTGGAGCGTGTGTGTATAAAGAAGGCAAATGAGAGTTAATTGAAAGACATTGAGCATCGGCATTACCACAGTAGAACTCCGTAGAATCAAAACTAGATAGAAAAAATACCCTGCTAATCATATGTTCTGTTTACAATTTTGCTTTTAACAAATTTTTAAACAAAAACGTTTTTTTCCAATTTGCAAATTTTCTGATTACATTTCAAGTTTCATATGTATGTGAGCATAAGACAGCTGATTATTCAATTCTAGTCCGAACCAAAGAAAAAATTCGGGCTAATTTGTACAGGAAATGAAAAAAATTATTCCTTCATTTTCTCTCAAAATTGTACATATATTGTTACGTGAACGCTTTTGTACTACTTTGGACTTGTTTGGACTGTTTCGTTATTCACGTGTAACACACCTAATATATACCTGATAAGGTGTTAATCTGTTATGAAATAGGATTATTGGCCCTATTGGCTTAGTATTACATATAAAATAAAAACAAAGTTTATTATATATGGTCATATGGTCTTTGGTACCCGACCGTATTGCACGCTATACTTCCCAAATTTACTTCGTATTAGTATAGTTAATAAATATATTAATATATACGCATGTGCAAAAAAAAAGTATATTATTGAATTTCTAAAACCTACGAACGTAAGCGATGCAACGTGAACGATATCGTAACCGATTTCTGTTGCCCCAAACTGAATATGGTGCCATTAGTAGCGCGAACATCGCAATGCATATTCTGCATGAACGATTGACTATTTCGCAGAGGTGATATTAATTAGCCATCGAGATCAAATTATTTGACCACACTAGACTTTCAATAATCCACAATCGACCAGTTCTTTTGAGGTCAATATAACCGATGTCATTACTAAAATTCACCGGCATTTGTGCAAGTTATTAAAATTTCTATCATTATGGTCCGCACCATTGCGCGTTTCTGGACGATTTCATCTTTCTTTTATAGGGTGTTTTTTTAAGCCCGATAGAACTTGAAATTGTAAAAAATAACACAAAAAATTAAATTGTAATCAAAATTTTTTTTTATTCGAAAGATCAATACGTGACATTAACATTTGAAAATGATTTCGGGCATATGGGCACCGCGGCTGTTCTTGACGAAGCGCATTCTGGACGTCCAATTTTGGGCCACTTTTTCGAGCACTGCTGGCCGTATGTCACGAACAACACGAACAATGCTGGCCTCCAAGGCGTCAATTGTTGCTGGTTTATCAGCATAAACCAGTGACTTCACGTAGCCCCACAGGAAATAATCGAGAGGTGTCAAATCGCACGACCTTGGAGGCCAATTGACAGGTCCATTTCTCGAAATCAACTTATCGCCAAATTTTGATTTCAGTAAGTCGATGGTTGCGTTCGCCGTATGGCACGTAGCGCCATCCTGTTGAAACCACATCTCCTCCGGATCAATGTCATCCATATTTTCAAACAAAAAATCATTGATCATGGTGCGGTAACGATCTTCATTGACCGTAACGCGAGCTCCGGCCTCATTTTTGAAGAAATAAGGTCCGATGATGCCACCAGCATGAAAACCGCACCAAACAGTGCATTTTTCTGGATGTAATGGAGTCTGTAGGGTCTCTTGTGGATTGGTCTCACTCCATATGCGGCAATTTTGCTTATTAAAAAACCCGTTAAGCCAAAAATGCGCCTCATCGCTGAACACAATTTTTCGTCTATAAGTTGCGCGAATCGACGACTGATTTTCAAAGTAAATTTGGATAATTTCGTAGCGTTGTTCAAGCGTGAGTCTATTCATGATGATTTGTCAGAGTATACTGAAACAAATAAAAAAAATGTTTCATCAAAATTTAATTTTTTGTGTTACTTTTTACAATTTAAAGTTCTATCTAGCTTAAAAAAACACCCTATACAATTTTATGTATGCATTGAGCTTACCAATAAAAAATATGATATTTGTTAATACCTCCTATATACCAGATAGGTTCTTTGGCTCGCTTTCAACATCTACCCGCCCTTATTGAAAACCCCTTTATAATACATTTTCTTTTGACCTACAACTCATGAAATTACTGAACTAAATGGATTAATGGATGATTGTAATAGATTTTATTAATGTTGTTTTTTAAGTGTCCATGCTCCTTTGGTGCGCCATAGTCATCAGATCAGTAAAGGCCGTGTCAGATAAAACTTAGTCGCTTTGCGTGAAGTTTAAAACTTTAACAGAAAAGCGCAAAGCAAAATGTGTATGTCACAATAAAAACTTTGACAACGCTCACGATTTGTTTATTTATCTAAAAAAAATTGTTGTTAATTTTTATATTTAGTTATTTCTTATGATAATAGAAGTTAGAAATATTAATAGATGAAGTACTGAAACTGGTTCTAATTGTTTTCTTAGTGCATAAAGCTTTGGAACTATTGGAAAAAACTTCAACGCGTAAAAAGATGAGAGTTGCCGGAACTTTTCGCTTCACGTTGCGTTAAAAGTACTTTATGTGACGTTTCATATAAGTATCTATATTTTGTCTTAAACGTCAAAGCGAATTTGCAACTCAAAGCGAAGCAAAAGTTTTATCTTAAGTATGTATTTGTCTTCATATTTATGTAAATTAATGTAAGCGTTCACAATTGCTCATGAGGTTAAAAATAGAATGTCAATGTTTTATTACACTTTTACATTTCTTAGAAATTTATTTGTTTCAAAGCAAGCGAGCATGAGTTTTTAATTTTTGTCATGAGTGATTAAAACCACTCCTTTTTGTTTAAAGAAGGTTGGTTCGTCATAATTGTCGCGAGTAACAAAAATCTTCGTGAGCCGAAAAATAACATCCAAGTGATATTTCTAATTCGATAATAACTGGTAAAAATTTCAAATGTCTGTTCTATTGGCATATTCAATAAGTATTTTCTTATGCCTTCGCAAAAACTTAGAAGCTTCTGATCACATTAGTCCTGCCGGTCAATTGACTTTCAGTCTTCTTGTAGAGTTATTTACCTAACAAGATATAACTCAGTAACCAACACACTCATTGTTGTCATATAAGAATGTTATACATACGAGTATGAAGTGGATATTGTTTTCGCGAAAATATTATAAGCCGCATCACACGTATTCAAAAGCTTCCATAATTTTTACATACTGCCCTTAAGAAACTTATATTTCTATCAGCACTACCGGTCAATTGACTGGCAATGTTCTTGTAAACACTCAGCCGGTACCTTTTTTCGAACACCGGCAATGCAAAGATGTTTTGTACACGCTTCGTACCTATTATACTTTCATAGATAAATAAATACATATGTATATTCTGGTTAACCTGCAACCGAGGCAAGTGAAGCATTTTAAACGCACATATGTAATTGAGTTGACGCTGAAAGTCATATACATACATACTACATATTAAATGTTGTTTTAAATATTTAAGAATAAACACAAGCTTTATTTTAAACACACAAACCACACACCAAACTTTTGTTTCAATCACCGCCAATACACACCTGACTTACACTCGAAGCCGCATATTAATATGGACATAATTATTGTATACATGTATATTGAATTTTCGGTTCTTTTTTTTTTAAGTAAACAAAAGCACACATTTAAATGGCTAACACATTTTTCAGGTGTCATGTTATTATATTTTTATTATTGCGGGTTTTAACCACTATTTCGTTACATTTATGTAGTTTTTGTTAGTAACGGTTAAAAATTTGAAATTGCAAATACAATATATATATATATATATATATATATATATATATTGTACAATATATATATATATATATTGTACAATATACAATATACAATATATATATATATATATATATATATATATATATATATATATATATATATATATATATATATATATATATATATATATATATATATATATATATATATATATATATATATATATATATATATATATATATATATATATATATATATATATATATATATATTATATATATATATATATACATATATATATATGTATATATATGTGTGTGTGCACATTCATGTTAATATTATCCACCTCCTGTTCATACAAATAACACAAAACATTTCCATTATGATTAAAATTAGTGCACGCAAAATTCGTCAACCCGTTTACACCAAAACTAATTAGATTTGGCCTTCATGTTTTTGGCATTTCTCATAAAGTCAACAAAGTTAAAGCACTGAAATTACATTAATTAAAAAATACATCAAAGAGCATCTTACATTTATGATAGAATACTGATTTTCCACTTTAATAATGCATGCCGACACACCTACTCGTATCAACAAAAGACCACTCGTTTCCCGCTCAACGTCCAGGACAAACTAAACGATTCACTTATTGTAGAAAATTCCTTACATGCGTAAATGTGCTTTAGAAAAAACCCGGTAAAAGGATACACCAAGGCGAATTCATAGCATTTTTATTATTTACACCCAAGGCGAATTTATATAAATTCGCCATGATCAAGGCGAATTAATTATTAGGTGGATGCATCGGCGAATTCAGGAGAATTCGACTAATATGGCGACACTTTCGCTGTCAAGTTTTGTATACCTTTTTCGGCGCCATTTAAATTTTTTTTACATGTTCGTTATCAAATACTTTTGACAGTTTAAGTGTGAAATCGCCTTTTTACACAAACAAAATACCTGTTGTTGTTTTTTTTATTGTTGTATTGTTGTAGCGAAGCGGCTACCTCAAGGCGAATTTATAAGGTGAATGCAAGCGGAAAGGCGAATTGAGTGCTATGTATTTTGTTATAGTAAAACATATCGTGAATGCCGAAATCTAAATTCGACTAAATTTGTTCAGCTGGGCAAAAATTTTATATAAACTTTAAATATAAACTTTTATAACTGGTTGCAATTAAAATCACAGATTATATTAGTTTCTTACTTTTAAATTCACACAAATTGTTTGAAATTGCACTAAATCATGCAACAAAATCTTCAGATTAATATGGCGCGAAAAAGTTTGTAAACAAAAGAAAAAAAATTTGACAGTCTCATTGGAAAAAACGCGAGAAGCAAAAAATAATCACCTGTGCTGTTGAGTTCACCTAGTAATGAATTCGCCTTAGGCTACCTTGTTTTTTGTATCATGGCCATGATTTACACTAATGACGGCGTTGCCAGAATGAAGATTTTAATCGTACACTGAGTTTACACGTGCAAGTAACTGTTGTGTTTGAATTTTTATTATAGGATACAACAATAATTGACAACATGAAAACATTACACAAATTCAAATTCAAAGCCTGCCTTATGTATATAAATATATTATCACCAAGTAACAATACATACAGTAAAACATAAAGTGCAGGAGTTGTATATAATAAATTCTTCAGTTTAACAACAGTAACTTGTCACAAGTTGCGTGTAGATATTATTTATTTATTTCATTTGTACAGTAATATAAAAGATATACAAGATATATACACACACACATATATATATATATATATATATATATATATATATATATATATATATATATATATATATATATATATATATATATATATATATATATATATATATATATATATATATATATATATATATATATATATATATATATATATATATATATATATATATATATATATATATATATATATATATATATACATTCCTACTTTCATAATCCATAATTCATAATTGGGCTCCCCAGCCAAAGAAACGTAACATATAAATGTAACAAATTAAAAACAAGAAGCATTTAATAATGGTCCCCCCACGCGGCAGACGTATAAACAACCTCCTTCCAGTCCACCCCTGTAGCCCCAAAATTACCAGTAAATGCACACATATCAAAAAAAAATATAACCCTAAGGTTCTGAAGATAAATACTGCAGGAGTTTTACCCGGAATACATTATTAGAGTGCGAGAAAAGACGCAGCAAAACAGGAAGTACATTCCACCATCGGGCCACTCTAACCATAAATGATCTTTCAAAAAATTAAGTATAAATCCTAGGTATAAATATTTGGGGATTCCTCGTTGACCGTGAAAAAGCGAACCATCGAACAAGCGCTCTAGGTGCATTGTTCTTAACAACTCTATAGAACAGAAAAATATTACGAAAAGAACAACCCAGAAAGTCACTAACAAATTGCGAGATATGGTCCCGGCGCCTAACATTATACACAAACCTCACAATTGTATTCACTAAGCGTTTAACCCTCCCCAAATACATAGACGTAGTTCCAGAAACAACCTCCAAACCATACAATATCTGCGACATAAGCAACGAATGTGCCAACCTGCATCTGATATAAGCCGGAATGAATATATTAAGTGAGTAAATCTTCCGTAAAATAGAACAAATTCTACCTCTAAGAACATCAATATGATTAGAGAACGAAAGTTTAGAGTCTACAGTAACGCCCAGGCATTTCAAGTGATCAACCAAGTGTATACGCACCCCATTCAACGTAATATTCAAGTCAGAAAAGTAACGACTAGTGTGACCAAACATGATAGCATTTGTTTTTGCTGTATTTAACATCAGGGCATTAGAAGCTGTCCAGTCCCGAACCCGGTCGAGACAGAAATTAATATTGCTCTCCAATACATCCTGAAAATCCAAACTGCAATGGAAAAGCAAGAAAATATCATCTGCAAAAATGAAAGGCGTACACAGAGACGAATCAATACATCCCGGAAGACTATTCATGTACAGGATAAACAGGATGGGACCTAAAATTGAGCCTTGAGGCACACCAGACGATAACACACGTCGCGACGAGCATAAGCCATCATGCGATACAAACCAATACATCGAAAAAAAATAATAAAAACACTTGCAAAGTGCCTTAACGTCTACACGGTGGCAGCACTAGAGGAAAATTACAACAATACAGCAAAAACAGGCATGTGGTAAGCTATGTTTGTCAAAAATATTTGTAAAGTTTTAGCATAGCATTATTACAGGGAAATTATGTTATGTACATTAATTTTTCTCAATATAAATAATAAATTTGTAGTCCAAATAAAAAATAAGTTATAGATGTTTATTAATTTTTGTGTTTTTATATTATGTTTCCGGAATATAATTAATTAAAATTAATTCGTTTCAATAGGGGCTTCCTACGGGCTAATGTTTGTCAAACCTTTGTTTTAAATTTTAAATACACAAATTAAAAACAATTTTTATGAGTTTTTTACTCCACGTTTCGTTCGCTTTTTCGAATATTTTCAGGAGCATATTTTATTTAATCAGGCACTAACAAATACAATAAGATGGTTTAGTTCGATGTATTATAATTAATACTGATAGTGTTGGTCAACTTACTATTTGTTTTTTTCCCTCATGTTATTAACCTTAATCTAAAAAGTTGGACATCACGACAAATGAATTTTAAGTTAAATAAGTAATGAAAAAATGGTACAACGCAACAATAATTCGTCAAACTTAATTTTAATATCACATTATGTTAACTAAGCAATTAGTTTATTGCTACACAGTATTGTACCTTAATATTATCTTTGTCTTCCTTCGTATTCATGTCGTTATTAATTTTTTGTTGTATCCTTAGGCTCTCTATAGTGAAACGTTTGTTCTCTTTTTTTTTCCTGTTTAATATTTTTATGTTTTCAAAGTCAATCACGTGATTGCACTCGTTTACATGTTGTGATAGTGCTGTGGCGTTTCTCTTTTTTTCAATATCGAATTTGTGTTCTTTCCCAGTGAAATTTTTGTCACATACATCTTCGATCTAAGACCATTGACAATGTAAGCGTGACCTATCCGAAGTCTGTATACAATTCCTACTTACATTTACACACCCAACAGTCCACAAGTTATTACAATTTGCAAAGCATCCGATTGTAAGCGATTGTGTCAACAGAAAAAATCACAATAAACACATCCAACACAACAAACACAACAAACAACTAGCATCTGATTCAGATTAGTATTTTTCTACTCATTTTGTTAAATTAACTGTACATAAGAAGCAAAGAAGAAAACAAATGCTAATAATATAGTTTTGAACTCATCCAATCTTCGCTTACAATGTATACAGTGTTGGATGCATCTTACGGCCTAGGCCATCGCTGTGTAAATGTAAATAGGAATTGTATACAGACTTCGGATGGGTCGCACTTACATTGTCAATGCTCTCAGATCGAAGATGTATGTGACAAAAAGTTCACTGGGCAGCGATGGCCTAAGCCGTAAGGTGCATCCAACACTGTATACATTGTAAGCGAAGATTGGATGTGTTCAAAACTATATTATTAGCATTTGTTTTCTTCTTTGCTTCTTATGTACATTTAATTTAACAAAATGAGTAGAAAAAGACTAATCTGAATTGGATCCTAGCTGTTTGCTGTGCTTAGCATGTTTATTTTGATCTTTTCTGTTGACACAATCGCTTACAATCGGATGCTTTGCAAATTGTAATAACTTGTGAACTACTGGGTAGCTGGTTCTTTCTCTTTTGCTATTGAAGAAAGCTGAGCGGAGGTTGTTTTCTTCACTGCGTTTTTAACAGCATCTTGTTCAGCTAATAGTCTGCTATTATAGCCTATTTACACCAAAGCGAAATCTGCTCATTCGAGATTGCAAGCCAAATCTAGTAAATTTTGTGAAGATTTCACATACAAAATGAAATCTACTTTATGGGTAGATTTCGACGAAATCTCCTGAAATCTACTCAGTACTAAGCGATGCAACTCTTATTTCTTGCAAAAAGTACTTAAAAATACTACGCTGCAACAAAAATTGCACTTTAATGTGGTGTATTCAGTCTCTGATAATATTGTATTGTCAAACCCGCATGCATAAATTATTTTTGAGCAAATGAAATCTTGATAGATGTCAAAAAACGATGGTGTAAACGATATAGATTTCGCCGTGATACAAAAAACAAGGTAACCGCTTTGCTACAACAATAAAAAAAAACAACAGGTATTTTGTTTGTGTAAAAGGCGAATTCACACTTAAGCTGTCAAAAGTAGTTGATAAAGAACATGTACAAAAATTTAAACAAAACATAAACAAAACTTGACAGAAGAAGTGCCGTCATATTAACCGAATTTGCCGATGCATCCACCTAATAATGAATTCGCCTTAGATATCGTTGTAGATTTCAATTCAAATCTACTAGATTTTGAGTTGGTGTAAATGCGCTATTAGCCGTTTTAGAGTAAATCTCGGCTTTACTATCCTTGACAGAGTAAGAGTTTCTTATAGTAATTCCATCGAGGGCTGGTGATTCAGACTGATCTCTAGCGTCATTCATAACAGCTGCTTCTTGTTTCGGTAATCCCTTGCTAATTCCAACACCCCGCACCACTATATTATTAAAACTCACTTCCATTACAAACTGTTTCCTACGTGAGTTTTCTTTGCCGATTTCATTAATCAGTTTAAACTCTTGCTATTTTTCCTTTGTATTTTGCTGACATTTTATTAATTTACCTATAGAATTAGTTTGTTCTGTTTCGTCAGGTATTCTTTTACTTTTATGGCTTGAGCGTTTTTCCACATCTTTATGTTCGGCTGTGGTAACATCTTTAGTCTGCTCGCAGTTTCTTTTGGAGGAATTTTTAACTTTTGTACGTTTAGTAGATGAAGCAACAGGCGATAAAGGAGATAAATTTTTCAACTCTTCCAGCATTTTATGTGCAGCTTTCTTTTTTGATAACTTTTTACCCGTTCCTTCGCCTTCAGTCACTATATCAGCCACTACAGATGCACTAACAAATGTACGCATATGAGCCGGTCCTTCACGTGTATCACTTTAAAGTCTATGGGCAAATTTCTTTTAATAACAATTTCAAAAACTAATTATATAGAAGATTTATTATCGCTTTCTAATATTTAAGTTCTTTTAATTTATAAAATTCAATTATCTTTTAAGTACGTGATGCACTTTTATTTTCTTTTTTTTAATTTTTCTTCTTTTTTCTGTCACATGCTTTTGACAGTTTGGACGTATTGCAAAAACTAAATACATACAATTTTTTTCGACGTTGTTGCTATCGTAGCGAAGCGGCTACCCTACAAAAAACAAGGTACCCACTTCGCTACAACAATACAACAATAAAAAAAAACAACACGTATTTTGTTTGTGTAAAAAGGCGAATTCACACTTAAGCTGTCAAAAGTAGTTGATAAAGAACATGAACAAAAATTTAAATGGCGCCCATGATACAAAAAACAAGGTAGCCGCTTCGCTACAACAATAAAAAAACAACAGGTATTTTGTTTGTGTAAAAAGGCGAATTCACACTTAAGCTGTCAAAAGTAGTTGATAACGAACATGTAAAAAATTTAAATGGCGCCGAAAAAGGTAAACAAAACTTGACAACGAAAGTGCCGCCATATTAATCGAATTCGCCTAAATTCGCCGATGCATCCACCTAATAATTAATTCGCCTTGATGGCGCCGAAAAGGTAAACAAAACTTGACAGCGAAAGTGCCGCCCTATTAAACGAATTCGCCGATGCATCCACCTAATAATGAATTCGCCTTGTAGTGGACTATTGGGTACTTTGCCGCCGACGAACAATGCCTGACTTTGTTCTTATATTTTTGTTTAGGTAAAAAACTTACAATTTGTGCTTGATACAATTTTTAACGACATAAAAAGTGTTTGTGTAATTGGATTTATCTACATACATATAATGTAAAATTCTATGGTTGTGGTAATGCTAACGAAGTAGAGATGCGTACAAAGAAAAAACCCGTTTTGATAATTAAAAATTATATACATTTCACTGCATTTGGCTTTAATTGTATTTCAAACAGTTGGATAATCCATATTTATTGTCTCTGTGCGTTCCCGATATTGCTGAAAT
Source organism: Thecocarcelia acutangulata (assembly GCA_914767995.1). Taxonomy (NCBI): domain Eukaryota; kingdom Metazoa; phylum Arthropoda; class Insecta; order Diptera; family Tachinidae; genus Thecocarcelia; species Thecocarcelia acutangulata. The sequence goes on along the minus strand of OU612099.1, from coordinate 275,527 downwards.
GATGGCTAATGTAAATTTTGTTCTACTAAAGGTATGTACAGTGATTTTTATACGTACATACATACACACATACTCATGTACATACGTAAAGGAATTTCTATGGTGTAGTCGGTAAATATATAATTTGTCACATTGTCTTCACTTTGCAAATAAATAAATTCAATAACTAGCCGTGACCATACAATAAACGATGTTTCCATTAAGGTGCATGAGGACGTTCATATGAATGTATATATGTATGTAATAAGGAATTTTTCTCCGTGATTTAGGAGCTAGAACTTAGACGGAATGTCAAAAATATTCCTTTAAAATTTTGTTTATCTGGAATGTAATTATGCAAATGAACGAATCATAAACTAGCACTTAATGTAGCTTACAAAATTGAGCAGAACAAATTAGGGAACAAATCTAGTTCACCAACGCAGCTCCAAATAAAATAAAAAGTACATAGGGTAATAGAAAATTTAAAAATAAAAAGAAAATGTAAAATGACAATATTGGCGGAAACGCTTAGTTTGCGAGTTATGGACCGAAAAAGTTTTCATATACATAAATACATATACTTCTCGGTAATATCAGTAGTTTAAAAAAATGTTTGTATCAAAGTGTTACATACATATGTAAGTACATACATACACATGTATAAATTAAAATTCAACAATAATTTTAAGACCGGCTTCGGTACAAAGTTTTTTTTGCACAACCGGCCTTTGGTCGGATGCAGGGATTCTCTCTTCTGTGGTATAACCAACACTGGCTTCGTTGACAAACATTTTTTACTTAGCTGGCCTTTGGCCGGATGTAGGGATTTTCTCCTCTGTGTATGACAAACACCGGCTTCGCTAACAAAAGTTTTTTTTTTTTGCATGGAGGGATTCTCTATTGTATGTTATAAGAGCTCTATTAACAAGCTTTCAAATGATACCAATATTTGCCAATAAAATTGAAAAATATGGTAGAAAATCGAATGCATATATGAAAACTTCTTCGATCAATAAGGTAATTTTTAATGAAAATTTTCATGTTTAGGTAATATCTCAGGTATATATGGACAGATATCGGCAATTTTCATTTTGTGTATTTTATTAACCTCCTCTTGCCAGAACTCATTTTAAGTAAAAAAAGTTGTTGCTATGCCAAATAACTCTCTCAAGTTTGAAGCAGAACAAACTATGTTGTTTCCAATAGTGTTCATACAAAATTGCAAAAAAAATGTTTATTTTCGGAAATTTGGATATCTCTGCTATATGTGAACCGATTTTTCTGAATTTCAATAGAAAAGCCATAAATCGATGGGGTAATATAGAATGGTCAAAGAAAAAAAGTTTCTGACGGACATCGCTTAATCGAATTTTCTATTAATGCTGATTTAGATTATGTATGCTTTATAGGGTCGGAAATGAATATTGTAGAAATTACAAACGAAATCACAAACTTATATATACCGTTTACATTTTTGTGAAAAGTATAAAAACTTAATGTTACTACAAATCGAATCAAATATGTAGGTATTTAGTATTTTGTATGGTGTCCCTTAACTTCTTTTACATCTAGGAATCTTTTTGGCATCGAATGGACTAAGTGTTATTTTCTGGAGGAATGAACTCCATATATCCATAAGAGGGTTTTTTCAAGGATTCGTTGCCCATAAATGCTCAATCGGATTTAAATCTCGGCTCTGGGGGATGTGGCAAAACTCTTTGTGCTATATAGAAACCATTCCTTAACAACGACGGCAGAATGTTTTCGGTCATTGTCTTGCATGAAGACAAATCCACCCTCTAAACCCATTAAGGCAAATTATTTTTTAGAATATTTAAGTACACTGTTCTAATAATATAAATTCATCTGTGAAGATTACTTTCTCCCAAAACGAATCATATTTGTCTACGTAGTCGCTTCCGTACAGTAAGCGTTTTTAATATGGGCTTTGGAGAGGAGAGACTTCTTTCGAAATGAAGGAGCTTTTCAATCTTGGGAGTGGAGAAATTTTCTCTCTGTCTGTGGATGTCATAAAACCACGTATGTGTCATGGTCATACATACATATATGTGAATGACACTGTCCTCTCCTATCCGCCACATGGGAATGTGACAACTCCACCCGGAAAATTAAATTCAAACTTATTTTAAAATTATTCCTCTTTGTTGGAAGAGCTGTCATCAATTTGTTGTTCTTCACTTTACACTGATATATATATTTTTAAATATGTACTTTTTCTAGACCTAAAAGGCTGCTTTAAAAGTTTTTTCACTAAAAGTTGATCAAACATCTGGAAATTGAAAGCACAAAAAACTTGTTAAAATATTGTAAAACTTAAAGAAAAAAATTTTACTTATTATAACTTCAAACCCGTTAGGGAAATCACACAATTTCTTTTTGTCAAAAGACCCATCTATGTTGAAATCCATGATAATGTTTTTACCAAACTCTCCATGAATATTACGTTCACTTTTACCGGCCAGTTGATTTGATTTGCCGTATATATTGAGTATAAATAAAAAATTCCCGCATCATATATTTACGCATGAATATAATTTTTCAGATATTTTTATTGAGGATAATAGAATTGTATTATAAATTGAATTGTGTATATATATATATATGGAATTGTTTTTCCATGGCTCTTTACTAGCGTAATATTTACGGCTCGATGTATAAGACAATATAGAAGGCTAACTGGTGCTGATATACTATGATGTTGTTCATTAAATTCGTTTCACTGTAATGTAAAGTATTTACGCATGGGTCCGAATGTGTGGCTAAAATAGCATTAAATTGCTTTAATTTTGTTCTTAGTGTTGATTGGGAATACTTGCTAAGATTTATGACAACAGACTTTTGCTTCACAATTCTATCCTGCATAACTTTATGTTCTGCTAATATGTCTACCGAGACGTTGTATCGTTTGTTTTTTTTTTTTTTTTTGTCAAAATACAGGAGGAATAAAAAAATCTGCACTTTATATATTATAAAGACAAATATTGGTTATCAGCCTGTTAATTTTGTAAACTCACTCAAATGTTAGGGAGTAATAATTGTTTCCAGGCTTTGCGTTGAGAATCACATTGACGCTCTTTCATCTCAAATAGTGTTTATTTTGAAAAGATTGTATACTTTAAATTCTTATACACCATTATAAGTTAGGATTCGTTATGCCCATGCCTTGCTTTTATCAAAATTTAACTATGGCTGGGAAGTTTACCCAGAAACGTTAGGTGTTAATATTGATACTCTTGAGAGACTATTTAGGAAAATTGTCCGTTATATATTCAATGCCCGAGTTTTCGAGCATGATCGTGTTACTGATCTTGTTTAGTAGTTCTTAGGCTGTAGTGTTCATGATTATCTTCAATTACACATTCTTATGCTTTTTTATAAAATTACTAAGCTGGGACAACCTGCTGTCCTAGCAAGTAGTTTCCCTTTTATTAACTCTACCCGAAATGTTCAGATTGACATACGTAGAATATTCCGTCCATTTTTGAAAAATCATTTAAAATTAGGGTGTGGCGAATTCCTTCGGCACTTGAGTTGTTCTCATTCCTACTTATAGGAAAATGCTGTTAAATTAGTTTAGCTCTTAACTATTTAATATTCGTAATATCTTTAGTGATAATAATAAAAAACTATTTCGGTTTATTTGTACATATGGTATTCGTGGTTGAGGAGCCACTTGTATTGATTTGAATTAATAATTTTATTAGTCTTAAGATACAAATACACATATAATTGTTCTTATAGGCTTCCTATGTATTGAAATAAAGAAAATAAACATATATTATATTATTATAAATACAATTATAGAAAACATTTGCCACAAATTTAATTAATAGTCTATAGCAGTGGTACCCACAATTTCTATACGGAAGAGTAAACACCAATACATTTAAGGAAGTAAGATTCTGTACATATAGTTATAGAAATGTTATAATAAACAGTTTTAATTTGAAACTATAATTTGTGTAATAAAAATATGTTATGTGATTTTAAGAACAGAGCTCGAAATAAATTGTGAGTACTATTAGATTATTATGAATATAAGTTCCAGCTATATATTATATAATTTATTTAATAAATGTAATTTTTTATTGTGCAAAAAATTTATCCAAATCACTTTTAAACTGTTTCCTTTAGTAGATATTTTCTAAAAAAAATTTTCTAAGAATTGTGTGGAAACTAAAAATTTGAAATGCGTTTTTCTCGAAACGAGTTTTTTAGATATGACTATGTTGCAATAAAGAAGCGATATGTATATCGGGTTTTAGTTCAAGTTTTTGCTTTCTTAAGTTTTTTCTTACGAAAGATTTTTTACAATACAAATTTGCTGTGATCAATAATTTTTGATTAAAGAAGACAAGCAAAACAACAATCAAATCTTTTAGCTGGGGGACAACTAGCTGTTTTGCAGTCGCTGCACTACTCATCAGCATCCATTCGGATTTGAACTCGGGTCATTTTGAAAGTTGTTCACTGCTAGAGCATTTATAATTAAAATTCATTTGTATTACAAAAGAACGAAAGTCTCAAATAACCTGATTAAGGAAAATAATTCTTTTTTCGTTTTGAGGTTTGTGGATGGTCGTTCAATATTTTCCTGAAATGCAGCTATTTAGAATGGGTATTATTATTTTTTGTGAATCAGAAGGTAGGTATACAAATTTATATTGCATATCGCTCATTAAAACTAGACTAGTAGTGTAAATACCTGTTTCACAGGAATTGAGGGTTCTTAAAAAGCTGTTTAAATTCAACAAACGCCAGCGCTAAATTCACATTAGGAGGGAATTAGTTCAGGACTTGGATTCGCTAGAACCTCTTATTTTGTAGGGTTTGGTAAAAAAATGCGTAAGGCGAAAAATTAGGAGGGTAGGCTGGGGCTAAATGGTTTCGTAAAGGTTTGGCAAAACGGCAGAAAATCCACAAAAAGTTTCATAATAGTCTCTGTGTCGCTATTATTATTAAATGTAAGACCGAGTCTCACTAATATTTCTCCTTAATTTTATTTGGGGGCTCCCATATAAAATATTACTATTAAACATTTGAGGGTCGACTGCCCTAATTAGCCCCAGAGTGCTCCTAGAGGTGCCTAATGTATGACCGACTTCCACTATTTTTGAGAACATAACTAGCTTCTATTTTCAATCATTGGTGGTCCCCATACAAAAACAATGGATTTTCGTATTTTTATATGGTAAATTTTTAGGTAATTGTTGCTATTTATAAATAAATACCCAATGCCATTTATAAATAAATACGAGTAATGGATTTTCTGTCTCTTTGTCACCCTCATCTTACCGTCCTAATTTTTTGACTAAAGAATTTTTGTTACTAAACCGCACAAAATAAGAGGTTCTAGCGTATTCGAATCTCATTCCTAAGAATTTCCATATAACACTAATTCACCCCTAAATATTATTATTCAACTTGTGTTAACTCACTGGATCATCGCCGCAGTGTGGGGTGAGTTTCTCTGGTTTATCGTTCCTAATGTGGATTTTGCTCTGACGAGGTTGGGGATATTGTTCGACATATTTTTGCCCAACAGCCGTTCATAGTCGAGCGCTCATCCATTTGTAGTCGATATCCCAGCGAATCGCATAATACATTACAGAGAGAATTCGTTTTTTAGTCGTCCGTCTGTGGGACAAGTTGCTTACAGACATATTTCCTGTCACGTATGACATTGGAGGGTTCAACTTAAACATACACTACTCCCTCTTTCCTCGTCCTCATAACCTGTTTTCCTAGTTCCAGTACAATGCACCGCATATGAAGGGGTCATACATGAGTACCAAGACAAATTTAAATGTGTAGAATAGTAGATAAAAGTGGTGACTTAGTTACATTTGTCTCTTGGCTTCCTTCTGGGCAGCTCTTAAAATTATTAGTGATTTATGCTTGACTTACAAAAATTCGGTATTATAAAACAAATTTGAGGTGTGTGCAATCAAATACAATAACTCATACATACTTTTTGTCTATAGATAAATGGCATTGATATGGGACAGCTGCCAATTCATCAGCAAATGACTGCCTTAAGTACTCTATATAATGAAGAGACTGAAAACATAGTGCTGGAATTAAAGCGAAAATCGTCATGGAACACAAATAAGAATGTGGAAGAGTATGATGACATTGAGATTGAAAAAAAATTGTGTTTCTTAACTATTCATCACAACACTCCCATGTTGGAAAATACTGCAGAAAACAACACTACAATGAAAGGAACAGGTTCAGATATTGTAGTAAACCTACATCTTCCAGCTTCCAGTCTTGAACAATATTATATGGCAAAATCAACGCAGACTGAAGACATAACTTTTTATGTACATGAACACCTGCGTAACTTGCAAAAAGATACGGAACGTCTTGTAGAGCACGAACATAATCTGTTCGAGCAAAGTTTAGCTCCTGAAATAGATATTGAGGTAAGAAATATTTAAACATTTATCGACTAAAATTATTTTAATTTTGTTTGAAAATAAACCTGAAACCCCTTTATAGCATTTAACAGGTATTATAATTAAAAAAAAAATTATACATTTCATTACTGTATTATAATTACTATATTATATTACGGTATTATAATTAAAAAAAAAAAATTATACAAAATTTTGCCTACAGAATCCCTAGCAGGAGTCTTCGAACCTTCCATTTTATTACTGTTGAACGAAATACTCAAGGTACAAGTATTCTTTTTCACCTTGAGCCATTTCACCTGAAACTATTGAAGAACAAAAGTAGTCTTCTAATTTTGATAATTTTTTTTTAGAAAGGTTGATTTAGTTGGTAGAGTTATTTTCCTATTTATTTAACTCCAATACAAAAAAGGTTTTGCGGCCAATTGTATATGTACTTAAGCAGAATATCTATGTTATCCAAAGTATAAAATAGCGAATGATTGTTATATAATTTTACGTGCAATTTAGTCTTTAAAAGTACGATATTAGTATATTGGCTTGTTTAGTACTAATTGTAGCTTGCAACGTTATTTTTATGTAGGACGACAACTTATACTTGTCGATTTCAACGTCAATATGTATTAGTATTATATAGGGTGTTTTTTTAGAAGTTCACAAGTTTATGTAGGTAAAATTCCTTCATTTGACATCCTATTTGCTGTTTATTTAGTTTGGTTTAACGTATCGCAAGTTTATATTGCTATTAAAAATCTTGTTCTCCGATGAAGCCCATTTCGGGTTGAATAGGTAAGTAAATAACAGAAAAGAGGATAATTCACAAGCTTTTGTTGAAACACCATTACATATACAGAAAATTGCTATTTTATACTGCGCTTTAGAGACTGGCGGAGTCAGTGGTCTATATATTTCTTTGAAGATTTTGTAATTTCATAAATTCTCTTTCCCTCCACACAACCGATTTTCCTAGTTCCGGTACAATGCACTGCATATGTCGGGGTCATCCCCTGCGTACTGGTCCAAGAAAAAAAGATTATTGTCTGAGTTACACTTACTAACCTGTCTTAAACTTCTAATAATCATTAATTTACGTTTGTTTATTTATTTAAATTTAAGGAAATAACATTAAGAAAGTCTGATAGTAATGAACGTTTGGGAATAACTGTGTGTTATAGCAATGCTGATGATTATATGGATGGTGGAGGAAGCACTATCTGCGGAGAAGTATTTGGGGAGACAGTTGTAACTGAAGTTTATATAAGTAACATACATCCAGATAGTGTTGCAGGTCGGGATGGTCGTCTCAGACAAGGTGATCAAATTCTACAAATAAATGGAAAAGACATAAAAACACGTCCTGAGACAGAAACTCTTATAGCAGAAAACAATAACGCAGTAACATTACTAGTTAGCAGATATTTGTATGCAGTAAGAACAGAATTTGCATTCGTTGAGATTTGTAAATTACACTTTATTTTTTCCTTTTAGGATGAAGATGATTTTAATGATCCTTCTACAAACGACGATGAGGATGAATTGCTTGTTGTAGAGGATGATGATGATGATGACGAGGACGACGATGACTTTTATGAGGAAAGTAATATACCATATGTTAACTGTCTTATTAATAATGACTGTTGCATTAATGCGACGGGCGAACTTGACAAAGCTTTTATGTCACAAGTGGTATCACAAGAACATCTGCAACAAGCAAGCGAAAAGTTTAAGGAAAAATGTAATTTTAACACCATTACCTCTATAATACGTTCTAATTCCGCATATCAAAGCAATTCGCCCAAGATTGATATTCAAAAGGAAAAGGTTTCAAAAAACGAAAAAAAGGGCTTTGCCCCAAAATGTGGGAAAAACACAAAATCATATTTATCAAAGACAGATACTTCTTCGAGAGTTAAATCACATATAGAATATGACACTGAACATATTTACGAAACTATTCCTGAAGATCCAGAATCAGAACCGTTTTATTGTTCGCCCTATGATAGCTCTGTTTATGTAACCGCAATGACCACGTGTTCTTCTACAATCTCGGATGCTTTGCAACATTTGCAACAAAAACAACGTGTTGCACAATGGTTGGGTATTAAACCACCTCAGGAAATTTGTGCAACTACTGCTCCTCGACATTCATCACGTAGTAGTAATGGACGTGCGTCCGCATTTATAAATAAAAATTCTACAGATACAGTACGTAGTACACTAACTTCAATAACAAATGGATCGGTTGACTGTCTGGTCACAAATTTTTCATTGCCTTCTAACAGTCAACTTGAAGACCAGGACAATTCGTCTAGTGCTTACAATACTGGAGGTTCCAATAATAGTGTTTCTCCCCTTACTTTAATGTTGAATCCTAAAAATCGATCCGAGCAAAACCATACATTACCTATTTCCACGATAAATTCACCAATAAATGGCACTGCCGATGACAACTTAGGAATTCAGCAACTCTTTCAGAAAGCATCCGTCCAACTGAAAATCCATTCACCGAAAGATAATTCAAAAATTACTAGTCCTAAGAGTGGAACACTTCAACAAAAAATGACTACTTGTGCTCATAAAATGTCTGTGAAAGGTAAATACAAAACTGCCACAATATTTAATACTTTCCAAACAAAAAGTTTACTATAAGAAGAATCAATTAAAAATGTATACATTTGGTTCATAGACAAAAAACCATTGAATCCCTAATCGGGCGTAAAAAATCATTATTGGTTTTTTTTAATTTTCACTCCAATTCAAAACTTTTGCTGGAGTAGTTTTCATTGGTATGATATTTTAGAATAAAATAAGAATTGTTCTAATATTCTAATACAATCGCTTTTATATAAAAATACACTTTTATACACAATGTATTTCATATGAGCTTCTCAAATTTGTCAATGCAAAATGCATACAGAAAACTTCTGCAGAAATCATTAAATAGAAGATTTAATCTGCTAGCATACGTTCTTATGTGGCAATATCCCGGCAGGACCGCTACGCTCCTAAAGGAGCGTGGATAATAATGCTCCTTATATAACACCAGGGCCATGGTAGCCTTGATATTAGACAGGCAACCTCACGCAGTACTTGTTTCTTACAGCTCTCGAGCGGGATTCCATCTATATCCCTTTATTTTAGCCATACCCCGACCTTTGCCAGTTTGTTGATCTGCTTGTTAAAAATGTACAACACACACATTCACCCAAACAAGTAAAACTAAAAACACAATGCACAAAGAAATAAACATACATTATTTAAAGTATGTAAAATTCCAAGTAAATCAACTACAATGATGTTGTTGGTTTTCTTGTATTGGTGTTCGTGACGAGAACAATTTTTAGTCCGAAAAGTTTTTTGTACTTTTAAGAACAGGCCAGACTAATTAATTCTGCATAATATGTATACGTATACACATTATTGTGTATGGATTCGTGTTTTTGTATATATTTGATTGCTTGGCTTGTATTTGTATTGCTTTTTTGCTTGATTGATGCTTGTGCAGGCACAAAGCTGGTTATAAAAATTATGCCGACAAAATAACTAGTATCGGATCTATTATTTATTTATTAAAATTCAATACAGAAAAAGCCTTCACTTCCAATGTAATATGTATTGTATAAGTAAAACTTTGTGCAATAAAAACAAAATATATAAGAATATAAGCCTATGTATGATCTATATACAAAATTACTATACATGAGAATTTGGCTCCCCAGCCACATAAACACTGCCAAAAAAATGTTATTTATAGGATGTAATAAGTAAAACTATAAGTTAATTATAGCTGAAGATAAGCTTTACACATATATAATGTTATAACAAGTGTATTTCAATTTAAACTTGATTATCATTCAAATAACTTAAAACCTTTTTTTTTACGAAAAACGTTTAAGATTATTAGGAAGTAGGCCTCAAGTACGATGAATTCTTATAACAAATGAACGATCAAAAATACTCAAATGACTTATCGGAACATTTATTTGCACATTGCGCGTTGAATTTAAGAAAGAAAATTCGTTTAATAGTAAATGAGGGTGTCCCGTTCTCATCATTTTATAGAAAAAAAGTAAATTTCGTATTTTAATATAGTCGTTAAATTTGCACTTTAAGAAAACTGGAACAAGCTCACAAGTACGATTATGTTCATATATTCGAATATTATACATGTAGCGGATGGCCTTTTTTATAATGCCTTCTATAATATTTAAATTGTAAATCCATGTAGCAGAGAAAACTTCAATACAGTAATTTATTATTGATATGATAAACGCAGAACAAAGTTGAATCCTCACATGCTTTGGTGTATATTCCTTAATAGAATACAGTCTTCTAAAAACTAGACAGCATTTGTTTGCAATAAAGTTAATATGTTGTGGAAAATTTAATTTAGAATCAAGAAAAATACCAAGACATCTGAGTGATTCAACAAAGTTAACTTCATGATCTATTACCTCAAGTTCCTCAGGGCTCTGTTTTAGGACCTATATTTTTTCTTATGTACTTGAATGACTGCATTCCTCTTATGGAAAATTCTTTTTGTAAACCGTTTGTATTCGCAGATGACATCTTCTTAAATTTAAATTTTAGCTCTAAATCGAGTACTGATCCTATTCTTAACGAACACTTACAAAGTATCTCTGACTGGATGGAATTCAATGATCTCGAAATCAATGTTAGTAAGACAAGAGCTTTATTTTTCTACTTGCCCAACCAGCAATTCATCTGTCCTAGAATTGTTTTTGGAAATAAGTTGATACATTTAATGATTCTGTAAAGTATGTAGGAATTATAATTGACTCAAAACTTAACTGCGTGGCTTGCTAGCGTCCCAGATTGTATCTACCCGTTAACTATATTGTGTAACACTTCAAAAAAGATGGGATATTTTTCAAAAGTGTAGAAGGAGTCATATATCATTTCACTCTTTAATTCTGGATACAAATCTGATGTTAACAATTACAGAGGAATTGCAAAGCTTAGTGCTATTCCTAAACTTTTCGAGCAATGCTTGACCCAGTCTATTTGTCATCAAACACAATCGCTTTTGACACCATATGAGCATAGATTTTGTAAAGGTCGTTCAACTGCTACAAATCTGTTACACCTTACTTCAACGATAAATGACGGTTTTTATAAAGATCAGGGTACTGATGTTATCTATACAGATTTCAGTAAAGCCTTTGACAGTGTTTACCACGTTGTTTTACTTAAAAAACTTGATGGTTTGGGGTTCTCTAAAAATACTGTAAATTGGCTCAAATCATATCTTATTGGACGTCAGCAACGTGTATGTTTCAATAATTATATATCTAAATCTATAAGCTCTGGAGTACCGCAGGGAAGCCATCTAGGACCAATTCTTTTTATATTGTTCATCAATGATATACTATCATACAATTTTCTAATATTCTAATCTATGCAGACGATGTAAAAATTTTTTTAACATGTGGGCTCTGGAACCAAAACTGCCTCCAACTGGATTTAGATAATTTCTTTAATTGGTCTAAGCATAACCTTTTAAAAAGTAAATTTTAGCAAGTGCAAGCATATGCGCTTCTCAAGAAAATCTAGCCCTCATGGACATTTTAGGCTTGGTGGCCACGTATTAGACACAGTTGAAGAATTTCTGGATCTGAGTGTTTTATTTGATAGAAAACGTACATTCAACCAACGCATTAGCTTTTGCTCAAGTAAAGAAAAAATGTTGTTAAGCAATTGTATACATCTTTAGTCAGACCAATACAGGAATATGGCTCGATTATATGGGACTCTTTTTATAATGTACATAGAGATCGAATTGAGTTTGTCGCATTTGGAATAGCATGCCTACTGCTCTCAGATTATTTTCATATTCTATGTATAGAGTTAAAAATTTGCTTTTGAGGGGGCTCAATTTTGGCGAGTGTTTGTGAGGCAGGGGAGCCATTTACCTTTTTTTCCTATATATATATACATACAAATTTAAACTAATGTGTTTTTGGTTTGTACATATGTACATCGGGTTCTAGCGACTACGAAACAGCTAGTTGTCCCCCAGCTAAAGATTTGATTATTATTTTTCTTGTCTTCTTCAATCAATAATTATTGATCACAGCACATATGTGATAAATTATTTCATCAGAAGGTGTCATTATCAACCCTAACAATCCGAACCATGGTCTTATATGAATCACGTATTCGTGCTTTATAAATATTCCTCTGTATATCTGCGACTGCGGTTAGCAGGAACTGTTTTCCAAGTAAATTTTTTGTTATTATTAAAAGTATGCAGAATTTGTTTAGTTTTTGAGTATATTTGTAGGAATTGTTTTTGCAAAAACACAAAACTCTCTAAAATTAAAACACTGTAAACAAATGACATATTATAAATCAGCTCAGAAACTGCTGTTGTGGTCTATTGTTATTGTTAGGTTATGTCAGATGAGACTAAGAACGCAAGTGTGAAATTAAAAATTATATACCGTCTGTTCATTGCAATTTTTGACAAACATGCTCCAGTCCTCTGGAAAGCCACTGTGAAATACATAGTGTGTAAAAGTGGATTTAGTAATTTTAAGTGCTGTTATAGTTTTAAATTTTGTTCAGAAATGTGCAAGTGGAAAGCGCGAATATTGGTGTTGTAATTTTTCTTACACTTAAAAAAAAAACTAAAATTCCAATATTGGCCAGCTGCATTAAACAAATTAGTTTTACTTTTATAAATCAGTAAAATAAAATATTAAAATATAAATTGCTTTCTAGACAGGGCAGCGTGCTTAAAATTGCTAGTAGAGTATTTTTACGACGCTTTTACACACGGAAAGTTTATTTTGCAAAATAAACTTATTGTGTGTGTTAACAAAGTAAAATATTAAAACGAAAATTTTTTTAGAAACACCATCGCAGTCAATTACTGTTGACAAAAGTGCAACTACTTTTAAGGATCATCGAAATGTGATGCAGAAACAAAATATTTTCAATCAAAAATTATCTTTGGAGAAGCCTTTACAAAACCAACCATTTCAACAAAAAGTACAATATTACTTTCGACAGCAACCAGATCAAACACAGTGCCCACAATTCACAGCTCCTAATCTAAGTCAATATCATTTTGTTAGCAGTCAAGAGGTAAGAAACAAAGAATACATATTGTATATCCAAAAATTCATTTGTTGGCATAGATTTAATGTTTGATGAAAAATTTTTAATATGTGAAGAATATATTCTTTTTCATTAGGAAATCTTCAGAGTTTGATTCAAAAGTTTTAATTACAAATTAAATTTTTTAATTCGCGAAGTATTTCTTTATCAACACATGGAAAGAGCTTTTAACTATAGCAGGCTAAAGGCTCAGCTTCAAGATAAATGTTCATTGCTTATGCCCTCGATTGGCTACCCTGCACCATTCAATTATGAGGATATCTGCCCGCTAATTGATTGATTCAAAGTGAAGTTGTAGGTACCAAACTACTAACCAAAAATTATACAAAAAATACATATGTATGTGTGCACATACGCAGTGAAAGCTATCCTAACGGACTACTCCCGTACTTGACACTTCTCTTAACAACGCAATTCTCTACCATCTGATATTTGCGTTTGGCAAAAGTCACTTTTAACATCTCTATTATACTCTGTAAGCTAAAGTGACAGCTTGTTCCACGAATAGAAAGTTGGACAAGTAAAGTAAAAAGTACACATTTTACAATTTCACTCAGTTGTTTAATTTAAAAGCGAACGGTTGCATATACGAAAAGGATAAAATTAATAAATGCTACCGTATACATTTATTATAAAATAATTGTATTTTGGGAGTTGTTGGTTTTAATCGTCCGCTTAAGAGATAATTCAAAAGAACAAAAACAAGCTGGGTCGAGAAGTGTGGATAGGGACGAGCGAATTGAGTAGCTCTTTTTAATGGTAAAAAATTTAGATATATCATCATCGCATAAAATTGGATTTTCGGTTTGCTTTCGGCCAAAGTGGTGATAAATGAAAACGCTTGAAATTTTGTGTTTTCAGACGGTTGAAAAGCCAAATTAAATCATGCACAGATTACTTAATGTTTTCTTCTTATCTGAAAGAAAACTGATAATTATTATTATTATTATTTATTTTATTTAGTTATTATAACTATTTAAATACAATATATTATTATACATTTTCTTTAACATACTCAAAAGTTAATTTTTTAAAGTAATTAAAATTCCGCTCGGTTTTTATCAATGTGGGTAATTCATTAAATACAGCAAACCCTTTATAAATTAAACTATTTTGTGCTGATGCATTTCTAAATGACACAAGTCTAAAATCTTCATTATTTCTTAAATTGTAGGGTTGAACATCCCTTATTATTCTTACATATCTAGTTAGGTATGGTGGCAACATGTTGTGTTTTATTTTAAATACGTATATTAGCACATTAAAGTATATTCTTTGCTTCACACTCAACCACATTAACAAGTTCAGCATAACTCGGATAGGTGTTAATATATTACATTTTAAAATAATTCTCATAGATTTATTTTGTAATTTTTGTAGGGTCTCTAAGGCGGTCTGACTAGATAAAAATAAAATTGTGGAACAATATTCAAAATGTGGCTTTATCATTACGTTATATATTTTAACAGCAGTGTTATAGCTTATAAACCTTTTTATTCTTTTAAAAAATCCTACTTTTTTTGAAACTTTTTTTACAATATATTGAATATGCGTGTCAAAACGTAATCTATTATCTATTATCACCCCCAAATATTTTATTTCACATACATTTTCAATTTCTTCATTATCAATTTTTAAATCAAAATTTGTATTGCTATTTATTAGCATACATTTTGTTTTTTTTACATTTAATTTTAATTTATTAGTTTTTAACCAGATATTAATACTTTCTAGTTCTAACTGCATTATTTGTCTACATTCTTCTGCCGAGTCTGCTTCAACGAACACCAACGCATCATCCGCAAACAGAGCCAGCTTTACATTATTGACAACTTTGCACATATCATTAACATATATTGCAAAGAGTAACGGTCCCAAAATAGATCCTTGCGGAACACCAAGTTTTACTAACTGCAGTGAGGAATAAACATCTTGTATTCTTGTTTTTTGAGTTCTTCCAGATAAATAGCTCCTAAACCACTTTAAGGCATTTGGCCCAATTCCATATGTTTCTAGCTTCATCAATAAAATATCTCTATCAATTGTTTCGAATGCTCGTTTTAGATCTAAGAAGACACACAATACAACTTTTTCCCCCGCCACTGATTCTTTCCACGATGTAATCACCATATTAAGCGCTGACTCACATGAATGTGCTTTTCTAAACCCTGATTGGTTTTCAAATAAAATATTATTCACTTCAAAATATTATTCACTTCTTCCAACTGATCATACGCTATTTTTTCCAATAATTTTTCATACACCGGCAAGGAGTTAATCGGTCGAAAATCTTCACATTTTTTGGAATTTTTTACTTTTAAAATTGGTGTAACAATAGAACATTTCCAACTTTCTGGAGCTACGCCTGCTTGTAATGAGTTGTTGATTATAGCCAATAAACTGCTACCAATTCTACGGTTTAATAAAAAAAAATGCAATTTAAAAATTTTCTGTGCTTGCCAATTTTCGATCTCAAATGTTTCCTTTTGAACTAGCGATTTTTTGCGAAAATTGTTTTACTTTTTTAAGCCAATATAGAAAGCTGGAGGAATTTTAATTAGGGATTAATTTACTTGTTTGTGTTGTTTCTATGTCAATGATTGTGCAAACAATAACTTCGAAAAATAGCAAAACGTTAGCAAATCGTGGCGGTTTCAGAACATGCTGAAATGCGTTTTGAAAATATTGAGTTTTTCATAACACGGGCGTATTTATGTTTAGAGTGGTTGAAGTGAAATAGGTACTGGAATAATATAGGTATTGTGGGTAACAATTTTGAATAGAAAGCGGAGCGAGATTATCGGAATTGACTTGGCTGGTTTGAACTTAAGGTCTGTGAATTTAACTTGCGATATTATTTATTTGGACTTGGGACTATTGTGATTGGTGACGGTACGGTGCGTTTTTTGGTTTACGAATTAGGTACACATTAATTTGACTTGGTTGCACTTGTCGTGATTGTTGATGACGCGACTAGTTTTCGGTTTTGATTTGGTAACACTAATTCGGTTTCAGTATTGGGTGATCGGTTGAGAACACGGTACTGTATTGGTGAAACAGTTTGCTAAATATTTTAGATTACGGCATCTTGCGGAAAAAATTGTTCATGATTAGTTCTGATACTTAATAAATTCCTTGCTATTTTTTGAGGTAGGTGGCGTTTAATTTGTTTGATTTTAGTTGCTTTTGCTATGCTATGGACAAGCACAAGGGTGGAAAAACCGAGGAGACGTTAGTTATATGACCGGCGCAACTCCGTGACAATGTGTCGGGCCTGGTGGGAAGTCGGTGAAGAAGGAGATGATATCCTCGATGTCAAAGAGGAAGCGTGCTGCTGCTATAGGTGTATATGATGCTACTATGGCGATGGGGTATGAGATCGTGGTAACTACGTTGGTGACGGAGCTTATGGCGGATAGCTAGAAAGAGGTGTGTCGTACAAGGAAGAGGATGATGCTGACAGAAGGAAGGAAAAAAGATCACTGATAAGCTGATGGATCTCGTGATGTCGTGTGAGGTGGGAAAGGACGATAAGCCACTTGAGAAGCAAGTCGAGAATGAGCGTGTGCTAGGGAGAATGTGCCTGAGATGGTTCCTACTGCTCCATTGCATGCTTTAAGGCTGCAGCGAAAACGGCTGATATCAAAGATAAAATCAGAAATTTTGACATACATACATTTTTCTAACATAAATCTTGCTTTTTCTATATCGTTGTTGGAAGAATAATTTACTAAAATCTGTATGAGCAATGTGGGAGGAGAAAATAATTGTGTATTTTTTGCGGAACGTGATCTTAAAAAACATTTATTTTGTATAAAATAAATTGCTTTAAATCGATTGGTTTACATCTTGAAAGCTGAAGAAAGTTACGAGAGGTATATGGGCTTTTTAGTAAAACTAGATGTTTCGAAATTAAGTGCATTTTATAAACGATAATATACATATATTCCGTTTTTTTATTAGTGCCTTTAACAGGTTTTTTATTCCTAGACAATTACAATAAGATGTATCGAATCAGGAGAAAACTGTGTCATCATTTCTATACCAACAGTTTCTAATATAATTTATAATTCTAAATATATGGGAACCACGAAATTTTTATCCGTTCTTAATTTCCAATCCTTGTCAATACTTTTTTGTTCTATACAAGTTACTGAGTATGTATTGGCATTGTCCAAACTTAATCCAAGTTGTGGGCACCACTATAAACTAAGGGCTGATGTATTTCAGTTGTAATGAAGTAAATGTGCTGGAAACTATAAAACACCGGGCAAGCTTATTTTGTGTATTTCACTTTTTAATAACATGAAAATACATGTATATTAATTAAAGTATTTTAATTGAGTTTTTTGTTTTAGCCCGTTTCGAAACGAATCATTAAAGTATTTTTTTTTTCGTACGTCATTGAGGTTAAAGTTCTTTAGTATTGAAAATTTGTTTTTCATAAACTGGATTTGAAAACTATTTGATAAGAAAAATTATATGTACATAATTATGATTTTAATTTTTATGTTAAAAATGTAATTCTTCTGTAGCAGTTTTTTCAGCCGTTTATATATCTATTTAGTCCTCCAATTTAAATTTTATTTTGTTTTCTTTAGTAAAAAAATTAATTAAATAAATATATTTTAGGTGAACAATTTATCTCTAAACAACAAAATCCCAAAGTCTTCATCCACGGTTGCAGCCACTATTACGAATAATTCCAGGAAAAATGAAGATACAATGGTTTGGAAAGTTAAACGTCGACCCGACGGTACACGTTACATTGTTCGAAGGCCAGCTAAAAATCGATTAATTAAAGAACGAAATGCACGCTTAAATGTTGAGCGATTAAGAAATGACATAACAACTACTGAAGATGATACAATATCTGAAATTAAAACTGGCAGATATTGGACAAGAGAAGAAAGAAAAAAACATATTGAGAAGGCCAGAGAAAGGCGACAACAGCAGCATCAGTTGTGTCAACAACAAATAAATAAAACAAGTTTAACACATGACGATTCAAATGCTGCTACATTATGTATAGGCGACGTAGCGAATAGAATTCTACAAGATCCTTCTGAGCGAGGAAAATTTAAAAGTCAACAAAACTCAAATTTAAAAAATCAACAGCAAACAAAACTAGCACATCATCAACAACACTATCAACTACAATTCAATTCAAATGATGATCATAAACATTCTTCACCTCTTTACAACATTGAAAGTCCAACAAAAAAATCTTCGCCATCATTGCCAAATACATTCGAAGAATTTAATTCTGCAAAAGCAAATGTAGATCAATTACATACGAATGTTTTTACAACACCAGAGCTTAATCAAATCACCAATCCGCTGAAGTCAGTAACGACTGCATAAAATCTTAATGGAAAAGTGGCGACACAATCGATAAAAGTAGATTTTATTTACATAAATACACATGCTATTAAAAGATGTTTTTTAAGCCTAGGAGAACTTAAATTTGTGAAAAATAACAAAAAACATTCAGTTTAATATATATTTTTTTTAAGATTGATACATGACATTAACATAAAAATAATTTGGGGCACATGGTCACGGCAGCTATTTTCAACGAAGCATATTTCGGCAAATTTTTTCGAGCATTGCCGGCTGTATGTTGTGAATAAAATACGAACAATATTGGTATTCAATATGTTAAGTGTTGCTAGTTTATCAGCATAAACCAATGACTTCACGTATCCAAATAAGAAATAGTCTAGAAACATGGACTAGTATCGACATCGAATACCGATTGACAGGTACAATTCTTGCCAAATTTGGTTTTCATTAAAGCAGAGTTACGGTCGTTATATATCACATAGTCTCCTCCTGCTTAAACCACATCTCGTCTCATGGATCACTTCATATCATCACTAGCGTGTAAACCGCACCAAGCAGTTAATTTTACTGGATGTAATGGAATCTATGGGATCTGTTTTAGATTGATCTCACTCCATAACAAAATAGTTATGCAAATAATGGGCGTCATCGTCGAACAATATGGCTGCTTACAAATTGCGGGAGAAGATAGATGATTTTCAATGTAAATGTGGATAATTTGGTAGCGTTCTGGCTAGGGTATCCTGATCATAAATGTCAGAAAGTGAGCGCAGTATGACAGTTCGTTTTTAAAGCTAAGACTTTCGTAAGTTTTGTTGGGCTTACGTTACGTTAAATACTAGGTCTGTTTTTGTAATCCACTTTGGTAACTTTTATTTTTCTTTGAGAGCAACTTATTTGCACTGCTTACCCAAAAGGTATACAAGCACACCTTATGCTTACACTCCACTCGACCAGGAAAATAGAAGTAACAAACTTGTTAAAAAATGCAGTTAACGCAAATTATTATTACTTACGTAACATGGATATTTTTGTCATCGTTTATTTTGTAACGCAATGTCTAAAAGAGTTAATTATTTTTGAGTCGAGTTTCTTTTCTATTTTATTTTTATAGGATAAAAAGTTTTTACGTGTTGCAGTTATGTTTTTGTGTGTTTGGCTAAAATCAAATTCTCATGAAAGCAATGATGCGTTACTTCACCTGTAGATGTAGAGATATGTTCTGTCACGGACAATACAATAAAAATTCCTACATATTTACTATTATAATTATAGTAGTAAGCAAAGCCTTTTGACCGACTTTAATTAATTTCCAGTTTACATAAAAAACGTGCCTGAACTCATCCTGGTTACCGCCATTAAAGTTGGAGAAGATGCCATCCGAATTCCGTAAGCAAAGAAGTTGATCTGACATAGAGTAGGAACTTGTTTGTTTTTTGGCAATGTTAGAAACTATTTGTTTTTTGGAAATATTAGAAACTATTCAATATTTAATTACATTTCCCATTTTTACAATGGCATGACGGTGTTCTTTTTAGCATTAGAGTAAAGAGGAATGGTAAATGGGCATGTATTACGTAATTGCAACTTAAGGAGTAAAAAATGGTAATGTTTTACATTGAGATAATCTAATAAAATGGACAAAAGGTTTTTTTTTATAAGTTGTACTGATGTTTCAACACTAAATAATACTTGTTGTTGTTTTTTTTTGTAGCACTTGTAAATAATACACTGTATTATTGAACATTTACTAAAATCATTATTAAATTTTATTTTACAGTCTTTAAAATATACATACCTTAAACATAGAAAATAAATGCTAAGTTAAACGAAGATACGTAATTATAAATAAACAGTTTTAATTGAAAATATTTTCTCATGTTTTTTTTTCAATATCGAAAGAAAACTCAGAACAAATATAGTTCACGCACATGCGGTACAGAGAATTGAAAACAGTAATAAGAAAATATTAAGTGGCAAAATTGGAGAACGCAAAGTTTTCATATGTACTTACGATTTTCGATTATATTTGTGAACATACATATATGCAAAAATTTGGTGCAATTTAAAAGCTTTCCAGGAATACATAATTTGTTCAAAAATTCCCAATCCAGTTCTAACAAAAAATTTTCATTAAAACGTTATGGAACTGCACCACCTACTAGGGTGATGGATTATTCAAAAAAAAAAAAAAAAAAAAATAGTTATTTATGCCCCTATTACCGTTTAAAACTTAATTTTACTTCAGTAGAAATTTTTCGGTTTCGTATTATCGAATAAACCTTAACCTGTCAAAAATATTAAAGTTGAATTTTGTGGTATTACTGTTTATAACTCTGTGTATGTTATTATTATGGCTAACAATAACGTAGCATAATTACCACTGATCGCTCGCAGTTGTCTAAAAAACAAGTGAGTTGAGCTGTAATTTAAAGGGCGAAAAATAAATAAAGTTATTTTAAAGTTAAGTTGTTTGAATTACAACCGAACTGAGTTGAGTTGTAAACCATAATAGAGGCATTAATAAACCTGTTCTTATTTAATTTACGCGTTTGGCACTCACCTATTTTTTATGCTTTCAGGGGGCTAATTCTGTCATTCGTGATCGAAATTACTATCGAGTAGAAAATAATTTCGATATCGTGTAAATTTGTAATGATATGACTCGTTACGTAACGAACCGAGTTATCACTTCAGTGTTGCAAAATTCTGACAAAATGTGTTTTATAACACTGCCGAAAATTGTATGTATTTGCATACTTTGCATACATGTTTTACATTAAAAAATAAACACACATATGTAACTTCACAATAACAATTCATTTAAATCTGTCATGTATGCGTGTTTGGACATTAAAAAGTAAGTAAATAGAAATAACAATAAATATGTATGTATGTAAAAACAACCATTTAAAAAACAAAAAAATTTTCTTGAATATAATAACATGTGACTTCAAATATAAGTATTTGTGTTCTTTATACACTAATATAAGTCATGAATTAAAAAAAAGTCTTAAGAACCAAAAATGCTCAATTTAATTTAACTATTATTGCTATTCAAAACAAATTTTTAATTTACATTTCTTTTGTGTTTTTCTGTTTGGCTGGTTTTCGATAGTACTTTTGCTTACGAGTAAAAAGTTGCACGGTTGCATTCGAATGGTTACTCGCTATCGAATGACATCATTAGAAATTTCGAAACCTTTTACTCGATATCGAATGAGATAATCCCAAAAGTGTAAAAACTCGCACATTCGAGTAAAAACTCGCTCGTAAGCGAATGACAGAATTAGCCTCCAGTAAATGATTTCATGAATCTCCAAATGGTTTAATTTCGAAGAAGAGAAATTTCAAACATTCCTTACTTATTGCATATCGTTTAATTGAATTGCTTACATTTGGAAAATTATCAGCAGTAGATGAGCTGGATGCCACTTCATGCGGTGATAATTTCTTTTTTCGTGGAGACTACTCTTAAAAAAAGGAATATTAAAATAATTGCTTAGTGTATCGCAGTAATCATGATGTATATCTGCCATCCTACCAGGGACAAACACATATAGAAAATTAATTTTGTCTTTGAAGGATTAACAATTAATCGATTAAGTCGTGCAAACTCAAATAATAATGAAGCATCCCTCTCTATATTAATCTTTAATATCTGATCAAACTTATATGGTTAAAAAATAGAAGCATCATCAGCAAAAATAAAAAGCTGACCATTCAAACGCAAATTCCTCAGATCATTTATATAAATGGAAAACAATAAGGGGCCTAGTCCACTTCCCTGTGGAACACCATACTTTACAGGTCCAATAAAACTATTGGCACCGTTCACATCAACATATTTGTTTTTTCGATTTATTGAAATAAAGTTTATTGAAACTCCTTTTATTTACACGATTTCTAAATTCAATTTTATTAAAACACAAATTTTCAATAGCGTTTAGTTTTTTTTTTTGTTTTCAGTAACCGGGATAACGGCGCATGAAAAAAAAAAATATTTTAAATTTTATTTATTCAAATCAGTAAAAAACTAAGCCGCTTTAAAATTTTTCGTTTTTCGACTGCACTTGTTGTCGCCTTGTATCAAAGTCTCTTTTTATTTCTCGGAACTGTTTTTAAGAAGTAAATAAATTACATGATATTAAATTGCCAACCGTTATCCCTTTTACATAAATCCAAGTAGAATTGAGTTCAGATGTGTGTATGTGCTTATATACATATTTATACAATTAATAATAAGTTTAAAGAGCAGATATCAAATATAAAAATGCTATTGAGTACGTTAAGCAGAGAATCAGTTAACAATTTACAAAGCAAATAGAATTTCATTACGCATATCGTCACCTTAAATGCGATTTACTTAGATTTCGCTGCAACTAAAATAGTCCTTGAAGAGCAAGAGTTCTCTAGCTCGTATACCATAAGCCATTAATTTCTCCAATAATATATTATGATCAACTAGATCAAAAGCCTTGGAAAATCAAGAAAAACCCCTGCAACTCCACAATAGCCATCATCAAGACCACTGCAAATATAATTTACCACATTCACAATTGCATCAGCCGTACCACATCCCTTTCTAAACCCAAACTGATTGTCAAATAAGTACCCATTCCCCTCAATATACAATGAAAGCCTATCAAATAGAATCTTCTCGAAAATTTTATCAATTGCAGAAAGAATCGAAATTGGTCTATATTTGTCAACACTCGAGACATTGACTTCCTTTGGTATCGGAATTATTCTATGCACCTTAAGTGCATCTGGATATACTGAATTTAGAACCATTTTGTTAAAAATAAGAGTCAAAATTGGTACTATCTCCTCTCTACATTCCCTCACAAATTTAGGCGATATATTATCATAACTTCGGGCCATATTAACATCCATATTCAAAATAACTTCACTAATAGCATTCTCACTAACATTGTCTAACATAAAGGAATCGGGCGTTACACGTAAGGTTCTCAAAAGATTGGAATGGTCCCCTGATTGAGTTTCAATTCCCCTCCTGAGATCCGATACACTTGTCAAAAAGTAATCATTTAGAATGTTTGCCTTTCTAAAGTCACACGTGATGGCTTCTCCCAGAGCATCATTCACAACAATTTTCGTACTCTTGGTTCTTCCCAGCGTATTATTGATAAACATCCAAGTTTTCCTTGGGTCATTTCCCAATCCCGATATATTTTCACTATAATAATTATCTCTAGATTTCCTGATGGCAATTTTTATTTCCCTACTAATACGTTTAAGATTCCTTTCAATATATATATATTTTTTTTTTTTTTTTTAGCTTGGATCAGTACTCAAGGGATGACCCTTACATATGCAGTGCATTGTACCAGAACTAGGAAAATAGGTTATGAGAAGGGGGAAAGAGGGAGTAGTGTTTGTGAACATTTGACTTGAACTTTCCAACGTTATAACAGACAGGAAACACGTCTGCAGGCAACTTATTCCATAGACGAATTTCACAATTTCCCAATCTACGTCGCTTGCTAAGAAGCTTATTCTTTAGTAAAATCAAGGATTGAATATTCTTGTTCACCCATGGTGTAAATTGATAACGTAACTGATTCTTGCTTTTTGTTATAATAGTTGAGTTATTCATAGCATCTTTTATACATTGAAGTAAATCATCCATTAGTACAGATGGATCTGAGGAATCAACTACAGGCGGTATATTTTCTGTTAGATATTGCCTCGCCTTTGCATAATCACAAAACGAATAAGATATTAAAAAAAAAAATCTGGAAATTTTATCTCCATTTCAAACTTACAAGAAATCATGTTATGATCCGACATACCGCACTCAATTGAATCAACACAAACTCTCTCTACAATGTTACTGAATACATGATTAATACAAACTCCACTTTGCGGCCTAGTTATCAAGCTATGTTCTTTTTCACAATCATAGTTTTGGAAAAAAGTTATCAAATCAGAGGCACGAGGGCCAATTATTAAATCAATATTAGAATCTCCAAAAACAATGATTGGATTCAAAGCATGCCTATCCAAAATCACACCCATAATTCGAAAAAAATCATCCACATTACATTTTTGCGATCTATAAAATGAAACTAATCTTATTGGCTTACATTCAAATCTTACCCTCCCCAAACCAATTACTATATAATCAACAAAGTTATAACTGTCATTTGCCAAAACTTCAAATGGAATACTTTGCTTAAAGTACATACAGGTGCCACCATAACCATCTTCTCTACAACATTGCACAGAGTTATACCCAGGTAATTTATAGATTTGAGAAATATTTTTCTGGAACCAAGTTTCCTGAACAGCAATCACATCAGGCAAACTTGAGAAACTTGCAAGTTATGATTTAAAACGATTGAATTTATCAATTGATGAGACACTCCTGATATTTACACTAATTATGTTTAAGCAATTTATATTTAAGTTACTCAAATATGTATTAAAATTTGAAAGCTGCGTATGATATTGATTTTTAATCATTCTAATATAAGAAGTAATACTTAACCGAAGACAATTACACTATTTTATGTGTATTTTGTATTAAAGAAATGCTGAAGCAGCTCCATCATCCTCATCTCCGATTAGTTGTTCTTCAAAATTATGATAAGTGTTCTCGTACTCCGCTTACTATTAATTGTAGCTGCCAGTAATATTTCATCAACCTGTACTTCATCTCTAATTATAGTTGCCTTGGAAGAATCCGTCTTTTTACAAAACACTTTTGCATTTGTAACGTAAACATGTTGATAGCCAATTGATTTAAGTGACTTTGCATAGTGGAACAGGCTCATAGTTTCTTTACTTTGAAAATCGTTGACATAAACACCTTTCATACTTTCAGTTGCTTTAAGTTTTTGTTTAGAAGACATCAACATATCCTTAAAAGATTTGGAAGCAAATATAACAACAACATTTTTCTTTCCATTCTCTGGCTTGTTTTTCGTTTTTAGGAAATATGCCAATTCAATAGCATGGTTATCATACTCCACACCCAATCCTTTTGACAGTCTAGTAACAGCATCCTTAGCTTCCTCATTTTCCCCAACCTTAATTCCAGTTACTACGCAATCATTTTGAACTTTATAGAGTTGTTTAACATTTTTACAGAACTTTTCAGGACTTGTATTTCTTTTTTAAGTTCCTTACTCTTTTTTTGGACTTCACCAATTTTTTTTTTCTTATTTTCATGTATTTTTTTATATGCTTCATCAAATTTTGCTGACATAAAATTAACAGATTCTACCAATTGGTAAATTTTTTCCAACTTTTCCAATTTTTTTAATTCAGATTTAATGGCACTGATGTCAAACTTTACGCCTTGATCTTTTTTGCATATGTATAGGGTGTTTTTTTAAGCCCGATAGAACTTGAAATTGTAAAAAATAACACAAAAAATTAAATTGTAATCAAAATTTTTTTTTATTCGAAAGATCAATACGTGACATTAACATTTGAAAATTATTTCGGGCATATGGGCACCGCGGCTGTTCTTGACGAAGCGCATTCTGGACGTCCAATTTTGGGCCACTTTTTCGAGCACTGCTGGCCGTATGTCACGAACAACACGAACAATGCTGGCCTCCAAGGCGTCAATTGTTGCTGGTTTATCAGCATAAACCAGTGACTTCACGTAGCCCCACAGGAAATAATCGAGAGGTGTCAAATCGCACGACCTTGGAGGCCAATTGACAGGTCCATTTCTCGAAATCAACTTATCGCCAAATTTTGATTTCAGTAAGTCGATGGTTGCGTTCGCCGTATGGCACGTAGCGCCATCCTGTTGAAACCACATCTCCTCCGGATCAATGTCATCCATATTTTCAAACAAAAAATCATTGATCATGGTGCGGTAACGATCTCCATTGACCGTAACGCGAGCTCTGGCCTCATTTTTGAAGAAATAAGGTCCGATGATGCCACCAGTATGAAAACCGCACCAAACAGTGCATTTTTCTGGATGTAATGGAGTCTGTAGGGTCTCTTGTGGATTGGTCTCACTCCATATGCGGCAATTTTGCTTATTAACAAACCCGTTAAGCCAAAAATGCGCCTCATCGCTGAACACAATTTTGCGTCTATAAGTTGCGCGAATCGACGACTGATTTTCAAAGTAAATTTGGATAATTTCGTAGCGTTGTTCAAGCGTGAGTCTATTCATGATGATTTGTCAGAGTATAATGAAACAAATAAAAAAAATGTTTCATCAAAATTTAATTTTTTGTGTTACTTTTTACAATTTAAAGTTCTATCTAGCTTAAAAAAACACCCTATATATGACAGTAGAAAACTTCATCTTTATTTTCAATAAGTCGTTCAAACTCTTTTTTGCTTAAATGTGTGCATTGCATATGGAAACTTTTTGCACATTTATCACTATCTTCTTTGATTACATATTCGCAGCCATTACAAAGTAATTTTGGTTTCATTAAACTTCTCCTAGCCTGATTTTTCTTCGGCGTTTTAGTTAGTTATTCAAATAAGTATTGCATACAGTTTAAGACTTTTTACAATTAAGTTTTATAATTGTTTATGCTGATTAATTTTTGGAAAAAAAAATTTACGAGCGCAAATAAAATACGTCTTATTGCACAGAGTTGGCAACTCTGTGCAATAAGACTGAAATATCTTCTACAATTTGCCTGCAATGTGGACAAAGCAAGGGTGATTTGTTTGCTTTCGATTTTATGTCCAAGCAAAGGCAAATGGTACATTTCAATACAACAATTTCGGTTTCTTGATCGTCGTCCTGTTCCACTTCTTCTGGAATATCGTCAAATGCAATTATTCTATTTTCTTTGTTAAAAATATATTGAACAAATCGTGCAGCGTTATTTGTCCTTTATTTAACTGTTGGCTCAAATTGTGAATTTTGTCGTCCTTACTCCTTTGTACCTTTAATTTTTTTTGGTAAAACTGGAAATGCACCAGCTGATAGTTGACCAAGGACAACCGATTGGCTAAAATCTTCATTTCAGATAACATCAAGGACCCTAAAGAACTGTCCGCATTGTTCTAAATTCTTCAGTTTTGAATTGAGTCCTTCTAGAGTACGTGTGGTTCTAAAAGGTTATGAATGTACAGAAAATCCCCTAGGAGTTACATGAAGACTACATCAAAACGTTATAATTATTTAAGGCTAAGAAAAAATTATTTGAAAGCAAGTAACTAATTAATGATAAATATGTTAAGAAATGTGAAAATTTCTAATACAAAAGAAATTCTGTTAAAATATTTTTTTTCTTCATATATATTTATAACTGCGAAACTGTTGCTTATGTAGGGAAACGTTATATAAACAGATGAAAGTAATTGCAATTCTTGATTTTTCTAAATTTGTTTAAGTAAAATTCGCCAAGTTTAATTTAAAAATTTAGTTCTCTGCAGAGTTTATTTTTTCAACTTTAATATACTGAAATATCCTACTTTAAATAAAAAATAAAAAGAAAAACGTTAGCTCACATAATAAAATAGTATTCGTTTTGAAATTCTTAGGTTTATATTAAGTTGGCCCGGTAAAATATACAAGTACTGAGTTTAGGGCGGCTATAAAAAAACTAGCAGTCAGATCTAAGTCTTTTTGATTTGATTGTTTCAGCGAATTTCCCAGTGTGCAGCGCACTAACATTTCAATACCACTTTTGTAGAACAATTTATCTCAGTTAATCAGTTTCTACGATAACCTCATTATGCGTGCGAAATTTCCTACCGGCGAGCATTTTTTCAGTTCTGCGAACAGACAGTATTCGCTGGGAGCCGAATATGGTGGATATGGGAGCAATTCGAAGTTCAATTCATGTAGCTTTTCCACTTGTGACACGGTGTGTTGTCTTGATGAAAATGAAATTTTTTTATATTATTTTTATATTGGACCAGTACTAACTAAAAGAGTAAGAGTGACAAATGCTGCTGTCATGCGCGAAAGAGTGGATAGGGTTGATAGAGAAGGTCGTTGAGGAAAATAAGAAATAGAGTAGGAGTAAGAACGGAGCCTTGCGGTACACCTGAATTAATCTTGAACTCGTTTGATGAGACCCCATCTACAACAACTCGTATAGTGCGGTCTCTGAGAAAGCTCGATATAAACCGAGACAAGTCATCACCGACACCAAGAGCAGTGAGTTTTGCCAGTAGCGCACCATGCCACACTCTGTCAAACGCTTTGGAGATATCCAGAGCCACCACCTTACTTTCACCGACATGATGGATTGAGTGGCACCATTTCTCTGATAGA
Organism: Thecocarcelia acutangulata; assembly: GCA_914767995.1. Classification (NCBI taxonomy): domain Eukaryota; kingdom Metazoa; phylum Arthropoda; class Insecta; order Diptera; family Tachinidae; genus Thecocarcelia; species Thecocarcelia acutangulata. Next base: position 246,376 of record OU612099.1, on the reverse strand, counting down.
TATGCCATAAGATCGCCAGTAGAACGACCCTTGCGAAATCCATATTGGCGGTCACAAAGTAATTTATGTGACTAGATATTTCATAAGGTAATAGTTGATCATACTTTCCATCACTTTGGAAAGCGCAGAGCAAATTGCAATTGGGCGGTAATTTTCGGGGATTGGCGTTACATTAGCAACCTTCCAGCACGATGGAAACTCACCAACATGGTAAAGTTTGCTGAAGAGGTGTGCTAACGGACGCGCAAGCCCAGAAGAGCACTGCTTCAAGACCAGTGCTGGGGTGCCATTCGGTCCAGGAGTCTTATTTATGTCTAGGTCGGCCAAAACCCTTTTAACTGCTCGAGCCCGGAAAAATGCCTTTGGCATAGTTACAGATACCCTTTCGAGCACGGGGAGTGGTTGACTGCTTTCCGGCAAGTAGGAGTTGCTTGCAAAATTTTCAGCTAACAGGTTAGCTTTGTCAACCGGGTCGGTGAATGCTTTGTCATTCTTCAAGAGAGTTGGAATTGATGAACTAGTACTGTTCTTTACTCTCTTAACAAAAGACCAAAAAGTTTTACTGCCCCGGGGAGCTGTAAGAATCTTCGCACGAAGACGCTGTTCGTGAAGAAACTTTTCACGCCTAAGTAGCCTGGCACACGAAGATCTTGCCGTTTTGCGTAGCAAATCAGTGTCTCGGTTTTTGTTTAAACGCCAATTACTGAATGCTTCCTCTCTGGATCTGACTGCGTTTTTGCACGTCTGATTAAACCATGATTTCACTCTTGGTTTAACCGAAATCTGCTTGGGGGGGATGAATATTCATATTCTCGACCATTTTTGCAGAAGCATTTATATTGTTATCTAGAAAGCAAAGTTTCCAATTAAAATGCTCATAAAATTGGTTGAGCTCAGCCCAACGTGCCTTTTCGTAAATAAATATTGAACGTTTCGTACCTGATTTTGAAACGTTACGAAGTTCAGAGATCGAAAAGGAGGCAGAAATGGTACAATGATCCGAATTGCCGAGAGTTGCACTAACTTTGACTTCATACTTTTCAGGGTGTGAAGTCAGGAATAGGTCAAGTGTGTCTGAATGGTGCCCTTCAACACATGTAATATGCGTTGGCTCATTCACTAATTGCGCTAGGTGGTTATGCGCAGCGAATAACTCAACATATTGGCCTTCTGGAGTTGTATGACTCGAATGGTGAAGCCAGGATGAGTTTATTTTATTTATTTATTTATTTATTTATGCCTATGGAGAATAACTCCTTACAGGCAGATACTATATATGTACACACATATATGTACACGCGACCACAGATACCTACTTACATCAGCTTATTATTTCTAGCTTTTTCTAATGTGAACAATCCACTACACATTTCAGAAAAATCAATTCTAGGGGTAAATTCCCTAATTCAACTGTGTGGCAACGCCTTTTTATATTTCTCTCTAAAAATAAACTTCAAAAATCCTTATTACAAATAATAAAAAGAGAATGAAACTACCTTGTATTTATTATATCATGCTAAAGACTATCTAAAACTTTGCAACTGTGGTTGTTATGACTTCAATATGAACGATTAACCAGAAGTGTTTAGTACAATCAGGGCTGGGCAGAATTTGAAATACTTGTATTTGAAATACGTAGTTGAAATACAAATACGTATTTTGTATTTGTATTTCAAATATATAATCTAAAAGTATTTTGTATTTCAAATACATGTGACTCAAAAATACATTTTCACAAAATACATTTATTTATTATAGTAAATTCAAAATAAGTTATTTCATAAAAAGCTAAAATTGCTAGAAACTACGAATATTCAAATGTTTATCATTTTACAAAACTTTAATTCAGCTTTCAATTGTTTTGTCCAGAGCAAATTGATTTTACACTAATCAGGCAATATCAATAAGAATTTCCACATATTCTCCGCCAGCTTTTTTCCAACGCTTTGGATTATATACATGGAAATAATTCTTACTACGGAAAACTTTTGTCTACCTTAATGTCTGTGAGAACCAGATTAGATCGACATTATATTTTATCAAAATTAATGGAGAGCTTGGAAAAGAGATTTAATGAGTTTCGCATGATGACACGTGAAGCAAATAGAGCCATATTGGCATCATGTTTCCACCCTAGTTTCAAAATTCGCTGGTTACCAGAAAGCATCTCATTAAAAGAGAGGCAACGAATTCAAAACCTTGCAATAGATATATTGGAGAAAAAGTACAAAAAACGTGAAACCAAGCATGGGTGCAGCAGAAGAAATAGTATTTGCAGTAAGGATGATGAGGATTTTATTGTTTTTATGCATTTATAGAATTTGGCAGCAGCTTATGTTCCTCAGGACCTGCAGGATTTATTCACTCCCCAACAAGAGGTTGTTTGTCGGATGACTCATTAAAATATCTTGTTTTTATTAAAGGAAATACTTGTTTTACCGATCATTTTAATAGGCTTTCAATATTTACCAGTTACGTCCTTTTAAGTTTTAGGAGACTATACACAACTTAGTTTACGTGCACATGTAAAATAAAATATGTGTCTAAAACCAGAGAGGTATATTCTTATGAGATCGAAATACAAAAGAAGTATTTGTATTTTGTAGTTGTATTTTGTATTCGAAATACACAACTTGAAAGTATTTTGTATTTGAAATACGCAGCTGGGAAGTATTGTATCTTGTATTTGAAATACATTAGGTGAGTATTTTGCCCAGCCCTGAGTACAATAAAAGCATCTTTTATTAAATGAAATCTTATTTTAAAAACATAAGTAACACAAATTAATGAATGGTATGCTTATGAAATTAACTAATTAAATAATTAAGTAAGAGTATATATTTGTTGTTATAGCTTTAAATACTGTAGCTTTTTATTTATACTTTACGCCATTGAAGTAAATATTTTATTCAAAAATAATTAATTTTACTTGCTGACGATTTTTGGACGATTTACAATAATCATATTGATGATTTTTTCCATCGAATTTGACGATTTTAAAACAGATTTATCTGGCATCTATGCGTATCTCGACCAGGTTTTTGTTTCTTCTTGATTGCGTAAAAACGAGACGTTTAAACAGGTATAACGGCTCACCAGTGTAAATAATTTCATGTAACAGTATAACACAACGAATACCTCACAGGTTACAAAAACGTCCACCATAAAGTCTAGTACGATAAGATGTGATATGAGAAAAACGCCCCAAAGTTCAAAACATATCTACGAACAGCATTATATGCAGAAGTAAATTTTCTGGTACTATTTTGATCGTTGCTTCACTGCCGTTTAAATACTGTAGCTTTTTATTTATACTTTACGCCATTGAAGTAAATATTTTATTCAAAAATAATTAATTTTACTTGCTGACGATTTTTGGACGATTTATAATAATCATATTGACGATTCCTTCCATCGAATTTGACGATTTTAAACCAGATTTATCTGGCATCTATGCGTATCTTGACCAGGTTTTTGTTTCTTCTTGATTGCGTAAAAACGAGACGTTTAAACAGGTATAACGGCTCACCAGTGTAAATAATTTCATGTAACAGTATAACACAACGAATACCTCACAGGTCACAAAAACGTCCACCATAAAGTCTAGTACGATAAGATGTGATATGAGAAAAACGCCCCAAAGTTCAAAACATATATACGAACAGCATTATATGCAGAAGTAAATTTTCTAGTGCTTTTTTGATCGTTTCTTCACTACCGTGTATTAATGTCGATATAAGATAAGTCTTTGCTAAAACCAAACCTACATATACAGATCAGCAGAAAACTAACTTTAATGGATAAATAGCACACAATCCTGCATATCAACATATTTCAATCTATTTTTAGATGAAATTTCAGTACCTCATCGATTGAATAAACTAAAGCTTTCGTATAAGAGTGGACCTGACAATGTTCCAAGTTGCGTTCTTATTAATTGCGCAGAGGCCTTGGTAGATCCGCTTTGTTTAACTATTCAATTAAATTTGGTAAATTTCCTGAGATGTGGAAGAATTCTCTAATCATTCCGTTGTTTAAGTCTGGTGGGAAAAATCCCATTACTATTTACAGAGGAATTGCTAAGCTTAGTGTAATACCTAAACTATTTGAAAAACTAATTACGGATCACTTGTGCCACCAAGTGTCTTCAATATTATCGCCTAGTCAACATGGTTTTCGGAAAGGCTGTTCCACTGTAACTAATCTCTTGCAGCTCACTACTTTGGCTAACCGTGGTTTTGTCAATAACATGCAAACTGATGTTGTTTATACAGATTTTAGCAAGGCAGTTGATAAGGTTAATCATAGACTACTTATCAAGAAACTAAATTATATGGGATTCACACAAAATTGTTTAAATTGGATAAATTCATATCTTATCAATAGAAAACAGAATGTTATATACAAAAATGTAATATCTAAGCCAATCTCTGTTACATCTGGTGTTCCCCAAGGAAGTCATCTTGGATCACTTCTGTTTTCTTTATTCATCAATGATTTATCTGGTGTTATCAAAAATTCCTTTTATATTTATTTTTTTTTTTATCTTGGACCAGTACTCAGGAGATGACCCGTACATATGCAGTGCATTGTACCAGAACTAGGAAAATAGGTTATGATGAGGAGGAAAGAGGGAGTAGTGTTTGTGAACAATTGACTTGAACTTTCCAACGTTATAACGGACAGGAAGCACGTCTGCAGGCAACTTATTCCAAAGACGAAGCGTACGGCTGAAAAACGAATTCTCTCTGTAGTGCGTTGTACGATTCCCCGGACAATCGACTACAAATGGATGAGCTCTGGACGATGAACGCGTGTTATGTAGAAATGTGCGATTTTCAAGAACAAGATCCCTAATCTCGTCAGAGCGGATAATGTTAAAATATTTTTCACATATAATAAATATGATGGCTACTATAGGCAAATTTAAATTCTCTTTGCGCTTGGTGTGAATCGAACTTAATGAAGTTGAATTTTGATAAATGTAAATATATGTGTTTGTTCCGAAGGACCCATTTAAATATTAAATATTCTTTGGGTGGTAATGAGCTGGAAAGTGTTTGCAGCATCATTACAGATCTGGGAATTTTACTAGACCCTAAATTACATTTCAATCAACATATTTCCCTAATTGTTAGTAAAGCGAGATGCCAACTGGGTTTCATCAAACGCTGGGCTAAGGAATTCGATGATCCTTACATCACGAAACAACTATTTACGTCTCTGGTTCGCCTAGCTCTGGAATATGGGGCAATTATATGGGATCCATAGTACAAAAATTACAGTAACACAATTGAATCAATGCAAAAACAGTTTTTACTATTTTGTTTACGTAGACTGCAATGGAGCCCGCTATGTTTGCCCTCCTATGTATAAATCTAGATTTTCTCTTATTAAGTTACCATCTTTGAGTAGTCGCAGAACTATGCTAAAATTTATGCTCATTTTAAATACGATCAACGGAAAAACAACTCTAACTTTTTAATTGAAAATATATCATTTTCTGTTCCTCAACGACCTACTCGATACTATTCCCCATTGGATATCAAATATTATAGAACGAACTGTGCAAACTTCGATCCTTTCATTAGATGTTGTAAAGGCTTTAATAAATTGTATATTTATGATGACTATTCCTTAAATGAAGACCTGATAAAACGTAATATTTTGTTCTCACTGAATAATTGCTTACAATTGTCATTATTTTTTCTTATTATTCCTTTTTCATTCATTTCTGTATATACATTTGTATGAATAGTCTGTAAGAATTAAAATTCTTACAGACTATAATAAAATAAATAAAATAAAAATATTTATTGGTGTTGCATGCTGAGCTGCCCATAATAAACGAAGCTTCGCAAATACTTTCCCTGCAGCATGATCAGACCATATGAGTGAAGAATTTATTATAATGCCTAGATTTTTGTCCTCCTAACAATTCAAATTTTTTTTCCAATTTAATATTATATTGGGTTCAGCAGTTATATGTGTGGTGTTTCTGGAAATTACAAGGCACTTAGATGTAACCGGGTTTAAACATGGTCCATTAGCTGCCGTCCAAGCTTTAATTTTCGATAGATCTGTATTCAATTTCGAACACGCTCTCAACAATATTTTCATGTTCACTACAAATATAAATTTCAACATCATTGTCATACGAGTACATATCCCTCCTTTATTGCAACATAGTCATATCTCAAAAAATGAGCTTTTATATTGTGCCAAAAATTTATTCAAATTACTTTTAAACTGTTTCCTTTAGAAGATATTTTCTAAAATTTTTTTCTAAGACTTGTATGGCAGCTAAAATTTTGAAATGCGTTTTTCTCGAAATAAGCTTTTTTGAATTGAAACAATAGAGGACCTAAATTGGACCCTTCAGGAAGACTTTTGGTTACTGGCAGCGACATCTACAATTTGTTGTTTCAGCTGACATATTGATTCCGATTGTTATTAGGTATGATGAGATGAGATCAGTTGCAGAGGAGGTGAAATTAAACAGTTCTAATAATTTAATACGCACCTTCTCTATCAAACTTCCAATCCTATCCACTCTTTCGCGGATGACAGCAGCATTTGCCACTCGTACTCTTTTAGTTATAGGCCCAGCCTATTAGGCATCGCTGCCAAGAGGCTAAATATGAATGATTCACTGAATAGCGATCTTCTATTAATCTCCGAATGGGGTCGCAAAAACAGGGTCTAAGCACAGTTTTCACGTCTCCAAAGAAGCATTCAAGTGCCTTGGATATTTGAAACGGTGTAAGATGTATTTCACTCCATCCGACCTCCTTACTATTTATACCACCTACATTCGACCGAAAATGGAATACAACTCTCATGTTTGGGCCGGTGCCTCAAAGTCTATTTTGGGGTTACTCGACCGTGTGCAGGAGAGGGCGAAGAAGCTCATCGGTGACAGTAGGGAATCCAACTCTATTGACTCACTGGAGCATCGACGCAGTGTGGGGTGCGTTAATCTGTTCTATCGCTACTACATTGGATTTTGCTCAGACGAGATTAGGGATCTTGTTCCCGAAACCCGCACATTTTTACGTACCACGCGTTCATCGTCGAGGGCTCATCCATTTGTGGTCGGTTGGCCGGGTAATCGTACTACGCAGTACAGAGAGAATTTTTCGTTTTTCAGCCGTACGCTTCGTCTTTGGAATAAGTTGCCTGCAGACGTGTTTCCTGTCTGTTATAACGTTGGAAAGTTCAAGTCAATTGTTCACAAACACTACTCCCTACTCACAACCTATTTTCCTAGTTCTGGTACAATGCACTGCGTATGTAGGGATCATCCCCTGAGTACTGGTCCAAGATTTAAAAAAAAAATGTTGTGATTGCCATATCGAATGCTTTGGAATGATCCATAAGCACTAGCAAAGCAATATTTCCGTTATCAATGTTTTTTTTTTTTTTTTTTTTTTAACTTTATTATTTTATTTATTGAATCTACATAAGAAATGCAATGACAATAAGTATTCAAGTCTTAATACTAAAAAAAAAAAAGTCGTGTCAGTGCTGGACAAAAATTTATTTTTATGCGGATATTATTTAAGAATTCAGTCATCTGTTTAGAGCTCTAATGCTAGCCAAAGTATCCCTCCTTCTCAGACGGGTATGACCACCAAAGTTAAGAATATTAATTGCAAGAGGATTTGGATGGAATTCAAGTTTGTCAATATATCTTGTCGCGTACTTCACAAATTCAGATTTCATAAAAGGTACGTTCAGATCTGCGTGGATTCGCGAGTTTTTAACGTACCATAGAGCATCTGTAATTCTACGGAGAATTCTATTTTGACTTCTTTGAATTTTTTCAATGTTGGATGCCGAGGCTGTGCCCCATAATTGTATCACATAGCACCATATTGGCTTTAGAATCGAGTTGTACAGCAAAAGTTTACAATCAAGCTTTAAGGTCGAATTTCTGTCTATTAGCCAGTTAATTTGCACTGCTTTCAATTTCACGTGTTATCAATGTAGCTGCGAATTTCTTCAGTGACTTTAATTAGTAGTATAACTGTGCTCCCAGCTTTAGTCTATTCAAGTATTTTTTCCTGTCTTCTTTGATCAAGAGTTATTGATCGCAGCAATTATTGTTATAATTAAAAATAAAAATATTTCTTGGCTGAAGAAATTATTCGGTTATTAAAATTTAAATATCAATCCGCATTTATTTATTGTTATTTTTTAAATATTGATTGGTGCGACTTCTAACAATATTTTCCCACACGAAATACAGCTGAAACACTATCCATAATCTGCCTATTCGATGGTCTATTGTAAAGCTATCGATAGTATCAGACAGAGATTTTTGTACCGGGTCAACAAGCTTTGTCACTTACACTTACACCGCCCTTAATCTGTTTTCTTCTTTTCGGCTTGATGCACAAAATAAAGTTAAACTTGCCTGCAAATACACACAAGCGTCTGGAAAGCTACTTATATGGGCGGAAGTTTGTTATCAGAGAAGGCGACTTTATAAGCCCCACTCAGCCAATCGAGGCAGGAGTTCCCCAAGGTACCATTCTGGGACCCACTTTATATTTAATTTACGCTTCTGACATGCGAACCAGATCTGGTATTCATACTTCAGCTTTTGCAGCTGACACAGCGTTCTGCAGTGTTCATGAAAACCATCAACTAGCTTCACGAAATTTACAGGAATATATTTCAATATTAGAGAAATGGCTGAAGCTTTGAAAAATCAAAGTTAATGAAAAAACAAAAAAAAAAAAAAAAAAAAACAAAAAAATGCACTCATGTCACATTCACAATTTTTAAAAAACATGTTCGCTTATCCAAATTAACAACTCACGTATTCCGCGGAGCAATGAAGTCGAGTCTAATGGCTAAAACTTTGGAAAATCAGAGTTAATGAACAGAAATGTACTCACGTTACATTCACACTGCGTAAACAAACATGTTCAGCTATCCAAATTAACAATTCACCTATTCCGCAGCAAAATAAAGTAAAGTACCTTGGTATTCGCCTCAACCGTAGGCTAACGTGGAAGTCTCATATTGAAGCAAAAGTCACTCAGTTGAAACTAAAAGCTGCGCAACTAAATTGACTTATGGGCAGGAATTCGACATTGAAATTAGATTGCAAACTTTTGTTATACAACGCAATACTAAAACCTATATGGTGCTACAGAATTCAGTTATGGGGCACCGCCTCAGCGTCAAATATTGAAAAAATTCAAAGGCGGCAAAACCAAATTCTTCGAACGATTACTGCAGCTCCATGGTACGTAAAAAATTCACGAATTCATAAAGATCTGAGTGTTCCGCTGGTAAAAGAGGAGTTTTCTAAGTACGCGACAACGTATGTCAGTAAACTGGAACTTCATCCAAACCCTCTTGCGCGTAATATACTTAATTTTGGCGGCCACACTCGGCTTAGAAGAAGGGATACCGCTGCCACCATCAGTTTGCTCAATCGGTGATTTTGCCGAAACAGCTCCCGCGTAATAAAACTTTTTGTCTGGCATTGGCCGGACTGAAGTAAAAATCAAATTTTTTATTTGATATTTAATTATTTGATCTGGTTTTGGTAAATATTTCTTATTTTTGCAGCAAAAGATCGTTTTATGTTATATAAAAAATTTAACAGTATTTATATCCAATATTTCGATAACAATTTGTTATCGTCGTCAGGAAAATTAATATGTTATTAAAAATTTTTCAATCTGAAAAATTATTGTTAAAAAACTCCTATATACAAAAAATCTATACACCAAGAAAAATTATTAATTCACACACAAAGAAAAAATTCTTAACAATATTATCAAATTGAAAAATTTTAAATTGAAAACTTGAAAAATATCTATTTAATATGCTGACAGAAACATTTTTGGGTTATTAAAAAAACAAAAAAGAAAAAATATAATATTAATAACAATAATGACAAACATAAAAAATAACATAAAAACCAAAATAACCAAATTCTGCAACCAACACATGTTTTGCCTCATGTTGTTTCTCAACTAGCAAAAGAAATGTTGTTTACAGAATAACATGGAAATATTATTAAAATAATTTAAAAAATTTTATCCTAACATTCATTCTTAAACAATTCAAATCTAGAATTTCTTATTAACTAAATATCTATAATTCTGTGCTAATTTTTCTGTGTCTACCTTGAAGTTAATTCTCTGTGTTTTGTTGGTGTGTTTATAATCTCTAACATTTCTAACATGTAACGCTTCTTATAATTATTTTCTGTTCTTAAAATTGAAACATTTTCAAACTTTGGAGAGTGATTAAATTTTGAACAATGAGAAGATAAAGCAGTTTTTTGTGAATTAATATCCCTATATCTTTGATCTGACTTATGTCCTGCAATCAGAGGTTCAATTCGTCGCATAGTTGTCGGCGGCGGCGGCTGGGCAAAAAAAGGTCGGCGGCGGCTAAAAGTCGGCTGTAGCCGACATATGTGCTTTTTTTTGCATACATGTGGTAAAATTATAATATATCAAGATATAACATGTCAAAATATTGTTTAAAAAAGTACGCTTTTAGACAAATACATTCTTCACTATTTTTCATCTAAATTCATAAAAATTTTTGTCTAATTGTATAAAAACTTTTGTGGTACAAATTTACTAAATATCGCTGATTTACTCAAACGACGTCATAGTTCAATATACATATACACATAATTATTTCGAGCCAACAATACAAATTTGTTAACAATACTATCCTTTGCAGTGTTCCATAAACTCATTCAAAGTTTTAGGAGCTATTTTGTAAACATACATATTTTCTAAGACGAGTATGGAAATTACAAATATAATATGTTTTTTTTTTTTTTTTTTTTTTTTTTTTTTTAACTATAGTTTTTGAGCTATGAGGTTATTTCACTTATTAAGAAACAAATATTTTGGAAAAGAAATAAATAACATTACGTGGCTCAATTTATTTAAACAAAACTGATTTTAAATAACAATATGTGACTCAAATTAATAAAGATTTTAGAAAAAGTAAACTTATATCTGTCACCTGAAAAATATCGGATCTTTTCTAATAAAATACCATAAAATCAAATAATTTCCAAGGTGACACTAAATATATTGTAACAAGGAACAGGTTGTGCTATGATTATTCTGTCAAACTCTTACATGCAATATAAAAAACTGTATAAAATACTTAAACATAAGTTGGAGGTCATAGATCTTGACAGTGACAAAAAGTCATTATGCTGCTACAAATAAGCCACCCTGTAGAGCTAAGTGCCAGGTCAGACACAGCAACTTTTATTGGGCAATTCTTGACTTCATAGAAGCTTTCGGTGAGGGGAATAAGAAGGGAAAAAGAATTGCCGGCATTCGGCAATTCTCAGCAGTTCCTTATTTTTCTCTCATGTGTGTATGTGCATATACAATGTAAATTGTATGAAATAAGATAGAGAAAGCTCAAGAATTGCCGAAAAAAGTTGTTGTGTGTGGACAAGAAAGCAATTCCAAAAGAAAATTGCTAAAAAGTTCAGCAATTAAAATCGGCTCAAGCTGTCGAATATGTAAATACGGCGGCTGAAAATAAGCCGATTTCAGCTGCCATAACGGCGGCGGCTGGACAAAGTAAAACAAGACCGGCGGCGGCTCAAAGCCGGCTGTCAGCCACACGAATTGAACCTCTGCCTGCAATTATAGTTCTCAATTTGTTTTTTGTAAAACGATCTTTTGCTGCAAAAATAAGAAATATTTAATCAAATTTTTTTTTAAGTTTTTTAATTTTAAATTTAGTATTTAAAAAATTAATACGTATTGTTAGTTCATTTTGAAGATTCAATAAATAAAAAATGCTTAAAAAAAAATCTGTTTTCATACATGACGCGGCATACAGTTGATCCTACAAAATATTTTGCTAGTTGTTAAAAAAATATGAATTATGTTTATTCCAGCAATAATTAAGTTAACTTTTGCATTGACTGTTCAACGTGATTGAATTGGACAGCCAGCCGGTCACAATGTATAGAGTCCACGTCATAAGAGATGTGCTTATAAATATGCTACAACTATTGTACAGAAGTTAAGATAGAAGAAAACAAATCGCGCAAGAACATGAGTCGTACATATTTATTATATAGCACTTGTCAGATTCCCCGTGGCTTATTTCTGCACCATCAGTTTTAAAGTTCCTTTCGAGTTTTTTTTTTTTTTTTCGTAAAGAAATCATCTTGTAAATTAAACGGGGGGTTGCTTCACAAGTCTCACAGCATTTGAATTATTTACATTTGAGCTATAATAAAATTTAACACTACGATAAATCATAATTTGCAACCCCTTAAATTGAAATTGTTTTTACCATTTTTTTTTTTGCTGATTATTTCCAACTCAAACCCAAATATTTTTCAATTTCTAAGGGTTGTAATAAACAAATGTCAAAAGTCTCAAGAACTTTGTAACAAGTTATTGTTGTTTTTGTTGATGAAGTTGATGTCAAGTGTAAACATCATCATAATAATCGAGAAAAATATAAATTTCAATAGTTTTGTTACGCTTTCGACTTTTAATAAATTTAGAAATAAAAGCATTAAGCGGCGCAAAATTAAATAAAAAAGCAAACAGTCTGTACAATAAGTTATGTCAATGCGTTCCACTTGAAATGGTACTTCATCAAAAAGTTTAACATGCTTAACTTCAAATTGCGTTCATCACACATTCAGATGTTGCAGTATGACGTGGAAACTTGGCTTTGTCATTTGCAGGAGCGGATCTACTAAACTCGCTTCATATAATAATGAAACAAGAGTAATTTTGACAGGGGGGATTCACCTTTTGATCCAGGCACTCTACACTTGGAGACTTACACTTACAATTTCTCTAGAGCTTTCAGTCTCCATCGGGCTTAAACGTTTCTATTTCGCAAATGTTTTTAGACAAACAGAAATATTTTCCAAGTCTTCCTAAATCGAATTTTTTTTACTTGTAATAGATGCAAAACTGAAGCTAGTGATATATTTATTTTTTATCATATTTTCATAAAATGTTTTTTTAACTGCAAGCGACTCTGCAAGCCATAAAACTTGAATAATAATATCAAACGTTTCATTTGCTACAGGGGGGAAATTGATTTAACCTCTTTGAGCCGCACCTGTACTCAGATGCGGTTGAACATAACTAATCTGCAATCATTTTTGAAGTGTTTAAAATTTCAATGAAAATGTCAAACACCATTGTTTGTGTAACAACAGTTTAATGCTACAAACACGATTGACAAAAGAGAAACGAAAATACACATGTCACGGAACAGGCGGAATGAACTTTTGTTCAAGCATGTAACTCAAAAACGTTTGTACAAAGTACACATACATATATCTATGTATGTATGTATGTATGTATGAATATAAAGATGTACGTATTTCCAGCATTGGTGTAGCCAAGTATAAAATAATATGACTTGCAAATTTATTTACTTATGAGTGTAGATCTCAGAGAGTAACTAATTATGTACATGGCTGGCTGGTTCAGAATACATACGAGTACTCGTATGTATGTGCGCTGAAAAGGAAAGTGTTGTATGTAGATGTGAAAGTGAATGTCGAAAAAGTATTTATATATTTTTTTCAATTTAGAAGGAAGCTATTTAGCAAAGCGTGATGCTTTTGGCATTTTCACTCCTAAATTTTTTGCATATTTTTTTTTTTCATTTTTAGAATTTTATAAATTTTATTGATTTCTGTCCATCTCCAATATTTTATCGTTTCTACGCTCCAAATTACATATATTTACACATATAAAGTAATTACAAGAGCTCACTTAGGTAATTCGTAATCACGGTTGCCACATTTGACTATTTTGGTTGCTGAAAATAGCATGTTGACGATTTTGCAGCACGAGTTCTGTTTTTGTAGATGATATTTTTATTTTCATATGTTTAGAGCAATTTTGATTTTACAACTACAAGATGATTCTTTTTTTTAACACATTTATATTAGTTTCACTTGTATGTTTGCAAATCTCGAAACCCATGCCGTATGAGTGATTATTAATTATGTTGCAATCCAAAATTGTATATACAGTGTTGCCGCTTTGGTGCGAAATTTGAAGCTGTCGTACAGGTTGCGGGAAAGGCGGGGATTTCGGCAATTTCTGCCTCCAATTTTGGGAATTCCCAAAAAACTCGGCACTATTTTGCTAACCGGTTCGGAACCGGTTTTTCATATTCGTTTCATATTGTTAACGGTCATTCGCTATAGTGCGAAAACTTGTCTGTTTGGAAATCTCGAAACCCATGCCGTATGAGTGATTATTAATTATGTTGCAATCCAAAATTGTATATACAGTGTTGCCGCTTTGGTGCGAAATTTGAAGCTGTCGTATCGGTTGCGGGAAAGGCGGGGATTTCGGCAATTTCTGCCTCCAATTTTGGGAATTCCCAAAAAACTTGGCACCATTTTGCTAACCGGTTCGGAACCGGTTTTTCATATTCGTTTCATATTGTTAACGGTCATTCGCTATAGTGCGAAAACTTGTATGTTTGCAAATCTCGAAACCCATGCCGTATGAGTGATTATTAATTATGTTGCTATCCAAAATTGTATATACAGTGTTGCCGCTTTGGTGCGAAATTTGAAGCTGTCGTACAGGTTGCGGGAAAGGCGGGGATTTCGGCAATTTCTGCCTCCAATTTTGGGAATTCCCAAAAAACTCGGCACCATTTTGCTAACCGGTTCGGAACCAGTTTTTCACATTCGTTTCATATTGTTAACGGTCATTCGCTATAGTGCGAAAACTGCAGTAGCGATATTGCTTCCGTTGAAGATTCCTCTTTCCATTGATATATAAATTATTTAGTTTTGGATGAATTTCTCAAAAAATTCTGAAGATGTTGAAGAATATTCGAAAAAATAAACTTTTACTAAAAGTTGATTTATATCCGTAAACACGCGTCTAATCGCAAAAGTAAGCAAATTTTGGTAAAACTCGACAAAAGTAACAAAATTCCTGTTTCCATTGATACCAAAATTATTTAGTTTTGGATGAATTTTTAAAAAAATTCTGAAGATGTTGAAGAATATTCGAAAAAATAAACTTTTGCTAAAAGTTGATTTATATCCGTAAATACGCGTCTAATCGCAAAAAGAAGCTAATTTTGGTAATACTCGAAAGCGAATTTTGGTATTTAGTTTTGGATGAATTTTTCCAAAAATTCCTTCGATGTGGAAGAATTTTCGAAAAAATAAACTTTTACTAGAAGTTGATTTATCTCCGTAAATAATTGCAAAAATAAGCGTAAATAATCGCTAAAAATAAGCGAATTTTGGTAAAAGTTGACAAAAGGGGTCATATTGGGTATAGCTTAAGCTGATTTTGGAAATTCACAAAAATTCAGACAAATTTGGGAACCAGTCTCTCATATTCGGTGTGCGGGTTTGCCATGGAATGTGTATCTAAACTACTAACGGCCATTAGCTTCAGTCCGAAAATTCCGAAATTTGCGGATTGGGCGGATTTTGGAGCTGCACGTTCTTCGAACGATTACTGCAGCTCCTTGTGTTCCTCTGACAAAAGACGAATCTTTAAAGTACGCGACAAGGTACATCAGTAAACTGAAACTTCACTTAAATCCTTTTGCACGCAACATACTTAATTTTGGCGGCCACACTCGGTTGAGGAGAAGAGATACCTTTTCCACCATCAGAACGTGAAATAAGGCATTTTAGAGTTATTGTTCGCGCAAAATAAAACTTTTACGTCTCGCATTGGCTGGACTTAAATAATTTTTTATATTTTGTATTGTCAGTTCATATTTTGAAGATTCAATAAATAAATGAATGAAGAAAAAAGTAAATAAATAAATAGTCTTTGAATTATTTTCTGACATCCAATTTTTACCTCGTGCATATATAGAGAGTCTCAGTAAAAGTGCTCTTTTTAATTTTAATGTAAAACACGATTTAAAAAAAAATGTTTTTAAAGAGTTGCAATTTCTTTATGTACAAAGTAGCCGCCAAATGGCCTCCACGGCTTTGGTAATAGCCCGTACTCGTTTCATGAAATTTTCCCGAAATATTTGGCTGATCTTACCAAACGCGTTAAATATTGGTTTTGAGTTCAGAAATTATTTCCGGCTTCTTCCAATATGAGCAAGATTTCACAAAATATCAAACAAAAAAGTCGCATAACACTAAATCGTATGATCTTGGTGGCCAGTTGACGTTAAAATTTCATAGAATTTCTTCCTAGATAGTTTGTTATAGAAATCGTAGATGAGAATAAACGATTGTTTCGAGCATGTTGTGGCAAGTGGCGCCATTATACTAAAACCACATGCCTTCAAAATTCTTGCTATCCAGTGGATACCATGTTCCTATAATGAATGCTACTGCAATTTCGGCCTCATCTGCGAAAAGGTAAAGCCCAATCACGTGGCCTAAGCAAAATCCACACTAGACAATTACTCGTTGTGGGTGCAATTGTTTTTCATGGACTATGTCTAAATTCACATAATGAATATTTTTATCTTTTTTTTTCTTCTTTGTTATAATTATGGATTTCTTAATTTTTATATAAATATTTTCTGAATATACTGAATATAATGAATTTGCACTTTTATAAATAATTTATATATGAATTTCTTAATTTGTACACTGCACTAGGGATGAAACGATACCACTAGAGTTTCGATACTCGATCGCAAAGTATCGCTACCTAGTCGGTATCGAAAAAAAGGCATCGATACATACTTGTATTGGTCGATTTCTTCTTACGATTAGCGACAGGGAAGAATATATGGAGCCAAATATCTTCATTATGGACTTGATCTTCTGATCCCCTGATTGAAATTGAGGTACCTTAATTAACAAATTAGATCACATCAAATCAAACTGCGGAAGGAGTTCTGCTATGATAATAAATCTGTGGATATCGCAATATTTCACGCCATTTCAAATTCGTATGTTACTAGCCAACACCTATTTGTTGCCTACACTTCTGTATGGCTGTGAACTATTTGCAAGTTGTGAAGCTGTAAGCAGATGACTGCTAAACGTAACATATAATGCGATTGCAAGATATGATTTTAGAATTAAAAGAGTCACTACGCGAAACAAATATACAATGTTACATTCAACAATTTATTAAAATGTAGAATACTTTTATTTTTGCATAAAATTGTATACAATCAGCAACCACCTTATTTATATAGAGAACTTACTTTTCCAAGATCCAGAAGAACGAATAAGATAAACAACTTGTCTGAGCAACATTTTTTTATTTATTCAATTCGAACCTGGAGCCAATTACCCCCTCAAATTCGAACTATAAACAATGAAAGTCATTTTAAAACTGCCATTTTTAATCACTTTTCGTAATATGTCGATTACATAAAGAACCCAATGACAAAATTACTTACTTAAATGCCTTTTGCTTTTTATATAAATTTATTAATTCCTTTTTTTTATTTTTATTATTATACCCTTTGAACAATTTTGTGGTTAGAATCAAATACATATATGACCTAAATGGTCACCAAACTGGAATAACACTACTCGTAGCGAAGGAAAGTGGATTGGGAATAATCCAATTTATTTAAACTTACTTGCAGTAGGGGATTCCTGATAATAAAAAGATGGTTTAAAATGGTACGCTTCGTCTCTGGAACAAGTTGCCTGCAGACGTGTTTCCTGTCTGTTATAACGTTGGAAAGTTCAAGGCAAATGTTCACAAACACTACTCCCTCTTTCCCCCTCCTCACAACCTATTTTCCTAGTTCTGATGCAATGCATATGTACTGGTCCTATAAAAAAAAAATAATAATAAGTGAAGATTTTTAAAACGCAGGAATTTTATCATAACAATTCTTCTGCTACATTCACCCAATAGTTTGTCTTGTAACTGTCTAGAAACATTCAATGGAAGAACACAATGTTTTTGTAAGACAATTTATCATTGGTATAATCCTTGATAAAGTCCCTTAATTCTGGTCTGAAGATTTTTTACTGACTAATTCGAATAGTTGTTTTAGTAACTGGACTATTTATTTTAGTATCTCAAGATCGTGACCATGATCTTACTGTCTCTTTTATGCAACCAAACACACGACTTTGGTAGTGCCATTTGCATGCACGGATTGAATGGAATTATTTTATGAAAGCTTTTGATACAAATAAAATTATGGCAAAAATGGTGACCAGCACAGTTTTATGGTTATCAACAAGAAAAGAGTATTTCTGACCGATACCAAGTACCAAGTACTCGGTGGTAAAGCATCGATACCAAAAGTACTTGGTATCGAAAGAAAAGTATTGAGTATTTCATTGTATTTACTCGTATCGTTTCATCCCTGCGCAGCATTATCTTATGTTAACATGAACTATGAATTTATGGAATTATGAGTCATGTAAAATTTTAATGTAATGTTAAATTCCAATATCAAATTTGTTCTAAAAGCCCTAACTGCATTAATTCCAAAAACGAATAAGACACTTCAAATCCAACACACCAACGGTGAGCATCTCTTTTACTTAACTCTTTTTCCCAGCAAACAATTTCATTTGTTACTTTGTTTCATATTTCAACCTAAACCTTATAATTCCTCAAATCCCTGAGCAAATTTTGTGTCTACACGAAGCCATTCGGATGAAATTCCCTCCCTTCACGAGAGATGCATTTTTTTACAAGCACAACTTTCCAAATTTTTATGATAAATTTAAACATCTATAACGCGGGATCCACTTGCACAAAAAAAGAAATATACATATATACTATATTGCGTACTCTTACTAAGACATCCTATATTTGCAAGTTTTGGGAAAGAAATTTGATTGAACTGCATTTCTAGTTTGCATTTTTAACATCAGAGTAATAATTTCTTCGTAATTATTAACAATTTGGTGTCGTAAACGTAAAAGCAAAACATTTTCAGTTTTTCTAATATTATATGATGATGGATGGGTTGGTATCATTCGTCTAGCTCGAGTTCAATCCTGGCTAAAGCCAAGAAATATTTTTATTTTTAATTATAACAATAATTGCCGCGATCAATAACTCTTGATCAAAGAAGACAGGAAAAAGTAATTGAATACACTAAAAAGCTGGGGAACAACTAGCTGTTTCGCAGTCGCTACACTGCTCATCAGCACCCACTAGGATTCCAACTCAGTACCATGTAAACATGATGTACTTTTTAATACGGCTGCTTAACCAATTCAGCCACTGAACTCTTATTTATTTTTTCGTCTATATTTGTCTCATACTGATCACATATGCAATTTATTATAATCCCAGTTGTTTGTACTGCAGTTTGCTGTCACTGAACAACCAGTTATTGTTTTATTATTTAGCCAGGATTGAACTCGAGCTAGACGAATGATACCAACCCATCATCATATAATATTAGAAAGGTTTAAATAAAGTTCAACGATTTAACATTAATACATATATTTTCAGTTTTTTTATATAAAATTTAGATTAAAAATAAAAATATTTCTTGGCTTTAGCCAGACACATGATACCACCATATAATATTAGAAAAAATAAGAGTTTTCTACAAACATTTCTGGCACCACTGGACATAAGCACTTGATTTTATAAACATTCATTTATGTAAAAAAATTCAATAACTATCCGCACCATAAACATTGAAAAACTCACAAATTTGAAAAAATTTTCTGCTTTCAGTGCATCCGTGCATATGTTTAGTGGCAACTGAGAATACTAAAGCTACGTACACAAGGTTGTCAGATCTTACAATATTGCCAGTAAAATTGTCTGAAAATGTATTACAATCGTGTGAACTGCCAATTTTTAACTTACAACGCTGTCCGCAGAAAAACCATTGTCAATCAATTGTAAGACGACAATGTTGTCAGGCATCTGACAATCGTGAGGCCACTCTTCGTCGGCATTGCCAGATAATTGGCTGGTATTGTAAGCTCAGTTTTAATTGTCAGATGTATAAAATTAATGCCATCATTGTCAGAAAAAAGATTGATGGGCAACACTGCCAAACAGATGGTTGTTGATATACATAAGTGGCAATGCCTTACAACATGTCTGGCAATTTTTTTCATCTAACAATCTGACAGCCGTGTGAACTGACAATTTTTGTTGTCAGATAAATTATTTGTCAGACCATAGTCTGACAATCGAATTGTAAGATTTTCTTACGATCGTCTGAACACAAAATTTACTTCTGTGGGACAATTTTTCATTGTCACTACATTGTCAGCATGTTGCCAGATCTTACAATATTGTAACATCTGACAACCGTGTGTACATAGTTTAATAAATAAATTTGTTAATTGTTGTAAGAGTTTTGTAAACGCTTTAAGTTAGAGGACTACTGTTATAATTACTTACCCGTCAACGTTACTCGAACTTCAATAACTAAAATCGGAAAAAATACATACATAGTGAATATTTGAAAAAGGTCAGAACCATCAGATACATTTTATTGTTCGCTTATGTTTAATAATAATTAAAATATACTAAAATGTAAGTATATACATATTCAGTAAGAATGATTATTAAACTAAATCTATGCTCAATATATATATATATATATATATATATATATATATATATATATATATATATATATATATATATATATATATATATATATATATATATATATATATATATATATATATATATATATATATATATATATATATATATATATATATATATATATATATATACATTGTATATGTATACATGTTTTTTTCTTTTTATGTGTAAAAACTTATAATACATTATATATATGAATATGTACAGTAAGCAACAAAAATATAGCGGCTAGGTTCCCTCATACTGTTTTGAAAATATAATAAAGCCCTTTATTGTAAAATCTCGGTTCGCACTATGAAAGCTATCTTTCTGAAAGACCGCTTGTTGTAGTAGGACTCGGAGCAATAATAGTATAGGGTACGCACTTCCATGTACTTGGATTTTCTGTTGCGTTGCCGTCGTTGTCCCTTGTTTGACATATTCGTGTTCTTTCAGTATTAAATAAAATATATTGGGAAATAATGTTAAAGAAAGTAGAAAAAAAACTTGAATTTCATAAAAAAATTCAGTGTGTAGATAACAAGGAACGTTTAAAAGAAAATTAACAAAAGTTTCAGAAATAAAACTTTCATAGTGTGAACAGAAACGAATTGAGATGTGTTTTTTTTTTTTTTTTTTTTTTTTGTTAAAAATAAGAAGATTTTGTGATTTTTTTTAATTCTTTCAGTCAAGCCACTAAATAGAATAAATACTTGTAAGCAAAAGTAAATAAGCAAATTCAAAGTTATGTGAACATATCATCAGAAGCAACGAATCTAAAGCCGGCTTGCCGTTGGAAGGTAGTTTTCGTCGATTCTCATGGAAATATTTTTTAGATTGAAGGAAAAAAATTAAAGTAATTTTAAGATTTACTGAGTATTTCAATTTACTGAGTATCTATATATGTAATCAATAAGCTAACAAGTTTTTTAAAATCTCTTACGTAGCCGTACTGTTACACTGATGTAGAAAAATTATATATCGTTTTAAAGTTCTAAAACGAACTAAATTGGACGTAAGACCGGTTCAACAGAATGATGCAGAGTGTATTGTAAGAGCTTTTGAGTTGGTTTTACATGAAAGAGGAAGATCACGGTTCCTTTAATGAAAACCAGGCTACAGTGTGATTTCCGAAAACTTCTCCGTGTTGTTATTGATAGGTTCAAGTCAAACGTCCACAAACACTACACTTCCTTTTCTCCTCCTCCTCCTCCTCCTCCTCATAAACTATTTTCTTAGTTCCAGTACAATGCAATGTAATACTGGTTTCAGATAAAAATAAAAAAAAACTGCAAGTTGAAAGTAAATGGCCATAGACAACGCCGTTTGTTCGCTTCGTGGGCTGCGGAGTGCTTGGAAGAGAATCTTTATTTCGCTCAAAAAATAAAGCGATGAAGCGCATTAGATGAATGGCTATGTTAACAAGCAAAATATCCAGGCATGAGATAACAGCAACATACACGAAGGTTGCCAGGTTGCAAAGTATCCACAATAAGTTATTGTTTGGTGCGATTTGAGGATATGGGTGTTTCCAGACTTTTTTTGGGTGAGTTCCTGAAGTCACAGGTCTATAACAATGAGCCGCAATCTTCCGTTAGCTTGTTGATAAGAGCCCGCAGTTGACATTAGAATGGCAAATAAAAAATAATACTTCACACATTTAAAAATGTACCCGTCCTTACTGATTGATTATTCATTTATAATGGTTATACATAAAAAGTTAACCAGGGTAAAATAAGTCTATTAAAACGAACCTGTGAATTGTAAATAAAATAAAAAGTTTTCAGAGAAATATCTTAATATTTTTTTATTGTGATAAAAGGATTTATGAAAATTATGTGTGAAACAAATCATCGGCCAAATGCTCTATCATGGCGTCGGTGGAATACATGTGATGGTACATATTTCAACGGCTCTGAGATATACTTGGGGTTCAATGTCGTTGGCGTACTGAAATATATTATTCTTTAGCGCTTTTGCCTTATTGGTGTACACTTTTCCTTACAAATATCCTCAAAGAAAAAAGTTCAGCAGTGTCAAATCACATGATAACTCATCCATCGAATTTTTCTTGGAAATTAGCCATTGCTTCGTTGGCTGTGTGCCGAGTGGCTCTATCCTGTTGGAAACACATATCATCCAAGACCAATACTCAATTTCTATCCGATAGCGAACACCCGTGACCCGGGAGTGACCGTGAAGGTTACTGTTTAAGGGTTCTTCTGCCACACTATCGCGGACAACAGCAATGTTTTCCAGAGAAAGAACTAGACATGAATAGGTGTTTCCAGATTTCCCATAGACCTGGTTTGCTGAAATTTACGCACAATTTTTCTGATTGTGAACACATTTGGTTGATTATGCTAAGCAAAAAAATCACCAAATGATAAAAGACAATCTTAACAAACTGCTCAATTGTGTAACTCTCCCTGGTTGAATTTGTCGCATACTGAAACAAAGAAATGCCAAATTAAGTTCAGCAAAAACTTTACGTTATGTGTGACTCACAATTAATATCATGCATTATGGTTGGATCACCCTTTATTTTGTAAGTAATTATTTTCCTGTGATTTGTGGGTGCCTAACACATAAGCTATATAAAATAGCACAAAGCGTCGTTTACTTCTATTTCAAAAAAACCATAACAGGGCAGCGTAGCTATATTAAATTGTTCGCTGTGCACTTGCGGAGGTCGGCAATTCTGATAAAAACCTGAATTATATAATTCGCTGCACGATATACAGACGTGAGGATTTATTTCACGCAACAAATATTTCCAATTTTTTTTTAATTCCTCTGGATCTTAAATTATAACTGCTGTTGACTATAACGTTGATCAGATTTAGGGGCCCACATTTAGTATATGAAAATTGGGCCAGATAGCAATATATATAATAAAATTAATTCTTCCGAATTAGAGCGTTTTTTGCTTAAAAAAATATGAGAAGAAAACGGTTGCGGTTTAGACATTAAATATCTAATCCGCAACCGAAATAGTACACCTGCTTAAAGCTGATAGAATGGCTTCCCTCAAAACATATTTAAAATGTCTTGATGTACTATTCAATCTGATTATTCTTTATAGAGAGTGACTAGATGATTGAAAATCCAACTGGGGACTAAACAAAAAACGCCTCCAAAAATGGTACAGACGTGAGGATTTATTTCACGCAACAAATATTTCCAATTTTTTTTTAATTCCTCTGGATCTTAAATTATAACTGCTGTTGACTATAACGTTGATCAGATTTAGGGGCCCACATTTAGTATATGAAAATTGGGCCAGATAGCAATATATATAATAAAATTAATTCTTCCGAATTAGAGCGTTTTTTGCTTAAAAAAATATGAGAAGAAAACGGTTGCGGTTTAGACATTAAATATCTAATCCGCAACCGAAATAGTACACCTGCTTAAAGCTGATAGAATGGCTTCCCTCAAAACATATTTAAAATGTCTTGATGTACTATTCAATCTGATTATTCTTTATAGAGAGTGACTAGATGATTGAAAATCCAACTGGGGACTAAACAAAAAACGCCTCCAAAAATGGTACGTTGTATGTCGGCCAACGCTTTTTTATGAATACAAATAATTATGAAGCGAAACTATCACAAAAAAGCACCAAACACTGATAAAATTCCATATTTTTAGGTCTTGAGTATTATCTTGCAGAGCGGACGGTATCTATTGTTAATATGATGCCCAAGTCACACAAAAGTAGATTCATATAGACCAATAAGTCTACTGCCAACAACTTAAACACTGCTATTGCTAATGACAAAATTGCCTCAATTAATGTAGCGCAATCATCAATTCAGCTTCAGAGCATCACCATAGAACAAGTTCACAGACTGTTAAATATTATAAGAAAGGCATTTGATGACAAACTGTAGTACACTACTCTTCTCATTGACGTCTCCAAGCTACTTACAAAGTTATGCATTGCATAAAATAAAGCTTACACTTACAAGCTTTTGGAAGCTACATAAATGGCCGCAAACTCATCATCAGCGAATGTGCTTTCATAAGCTGAACCTTTCATAGACTGTAGCAAAAGGTGCATTAAGGCATGTGCCAGTTTTTCGCTACTGGCAATTTAGTTAGTCAAATGCATTGTTTACATATTTGAAAGGGAGTTCAGTGGTTTATTCTGAATTAAACATGTAAAAATTATTTGGTGAAAATAAAAATAATTCAAATAAAAATAATTTATAATTGTTGAAAGGTACTTTCGTTGTTTACAATTGTGAAAAAAGTTACAAATATTTTTGATAAGCATATGCCACATGCCTGTTTTGTTCTATTATTGTAATTGTGCTCTAGAGCTGCCACCTTGTAGACATTAATGCACCTTGGACTGCACCTTTGAATATAATTCAAATGCGTCAAAATAACTTACACTGTACACATAAAGTCATAAACTGTGCGTACCTCTAGTAGAATATAAATTTTTAAAATACATAACCAGGAACATGAATAAATTTGAATTTCATCCACTCGCATATAACATTCTTAGCCGCCACAATCGGTTGAAGAGAGGGGTACCCTTGTAACTATGAAAAAAAACTATTCTCTGGGTGGACTTAAGTAAAAACAAATAATCTCTATTTTAGATATTACTTTGCGATATTAAGATTTGTATACTTATTATTTCGTAATTTTGAAGATACAATAAATAAATGAAAAACAAAAAAATATATCTCATCATTTTATTTTATTTTTATTTGAATTACAGAATTTGCAAAAGACTAAAAGTTTTTGTTTATTAAATATTAGCGAAATTTTTCATTTATAGAACAATTTATAATATAAACATAACATTAGAAAAGGGAAAGATCGTTAATTGTTGTACAGATCCCATAATACCAATTATTTTTTTATCATAAAAAGTAAAAAATCCTTTTGCACAACATTTTAAAGAATTTAGGGCCGTTATTACAACTTAGCGTTTTATTGAGCGGGTCAATAACTTTTCATTATTACAACATCCCTTTAACCTAAAAGTAAGCGATAAGTTACCGGCTATACAATTTTATCGTTATCGTTAACGTTTAAGGAAAGGTGTTGTGTTTAAAGATGCCACATTTTTTCAAGGCACCTCACTGACAACGTCAATTTAATTGCCACTGCACAGAAAGTTTACTTTCCAAAGTCTTGAGTTTGATGGTGGCAAGGGAAAAACAAGAGAGCCGTTCTCTTTTCCCTTGCCACCATAAAACTCAAGACTTTGCAAAGTAAACTTTTCGTGTGTGAAAGTGATGTTTGTCTTTTTTGCAGTAAAGTTGTAACAGTTAAAACTTGTTAACGCTTCTGCTAATGTTACTTTTAACCAACGCCAATCTTACCGCTACGTTACAATAATGCCCTTAGGCCCGTAATTATAGATTGGCGTTAGTTAAAGGTAGGATTTTAGTGGCGGGATAAATTGCATTTTATTATTACAATTTCCTTTTAACCTAAAGGTAAGATTAAAGTTTTCGTGCGATTGAAGTAATTTGGCCTACACTTGACATTGATATACGAGTAAAAAGTTTCAGAATCGTAAAAATTTCTTTAACTGTGCATAGCAAAGTTTTCAGTGCCTAAAAAAATACTTGTTTTAATTGCCCTTATATTGACCTTGTAAGATTGTGCATTTGAGAGTGCAAATTTTTGCTCTCGATTGCAAACGGCAATTGATCGGCTTTCTCATTGCCAGCTAGCTGTTTATCTTGCACGTGTTTAAACATATTACAAGCAGATTTTTACAGGCCTACTCACAATCTGGTGCATTTGGGATTGCATATGTCCACAACTGTGAAAAATATTTACATCAGCACCTACCTTTACGGCCTAATCTGATGGTGGACCAATTCCACGAGTGAATTATTCACGATTCACCAGCGCCCCCATGTGGCTGACTAGGCTTACACAGGTAGCAATTCTTGCCATATGATTGCGGTCATATGAGCAATTTCTTGTTGAGGAGTTCGGGCCTTCTTATCCCTCCTGTATGCAATTTCCCAGCAATCAATGTAGGACAAGGCTTAGTGAGCAGGTAGGCCGAAGCCCACTAAGAGCATCAGCCTTTAAACCAACTCACTCTTCAGTCATCACGACTGGTTCCTTACAGTACAGGTATCTGTTCTATAGGTAACAGATCCTCGGGAGGTTGTTAGACCCCGAAAAAAGCTACAAACCAAACAATCATCAAGGATACTAAAACCCCGTTCCTGCGTTTTAGGTTTCAACCACAGCCAGAACGTTTCAGCCAAGGTAGGCACCTCAACCATGATCAGCCCGGGTCGAACCGCAAGCAGAATTACCCGGGGGCCATGCTGATCCCCGTTCTGCCAATTTATACCCTTGGTAAGGATTTCGGAAGCCAACACAACATAAGTCATGCGGCTTCCCCTGGAGTTTTGTTTGCCGCAACAACCCCTTCCCCTCTTTACCCGAAAAACAGAATACCCTGGTTAGGAATACGCCAAGACCAAACCTCTTCCCCGGGGGGGGGGGGGGCATATGTCTACAATTGGAAAAGCGGAATTTTTTAGCGTATTTTGGTAGTGTAAAGTAAAAATATACTCTAATATTTTGCAAATGCAATGATGTAAGGCTGTTTGCACAAGATTGTGAATGGGGCTAATATACTAGTTTATATTTTGTTAGTGCAAAGTACAAAAACAGACTCCTTTATTTTTCAAGGCTACTTATATGAGATCTTAATTCGTTAGTGTAAAAAAAAAACATTCTCAGTTGCGAATCAAACAAGGCTATTTTATTCGCATTAAAGTACAAATTGCTCTACCCTACTCTGCTCTAATGTTGCTAAAAATTAATTATAGTTTTATAAAAAGATTATATCGAAAACTATAACAAACAGTACTCCCTCTTTCCTCCTCATCAGAACCTATATTCCTAGTTCCACTACAATGCGCTGCATATGTGGGAGTTATCCCCTTAGTACTGGTCCCAGATAAAAAAAAAGAAAATAGAATCCGTTGCTATGTTTTTAAAGATCTCAATAAAGGCTCGCTTACATGACAATACGAGTAGATGCAACAGATATGCTCAGATAGGTTAGCTTAGATTGAACAGGCTGCCAGTTTACTGAAAACTTGCTCATTTAGTTTCGTTTTTTGTCCCGTCGAGTTTCCAGACGGAGATATGCAGCCTGCGAGACCTACATATTTCACTTATCGGTCCAGATGAAATCCGATCCGAGAACTGAATAAAATAAACTGATCGTTCTCCCACATTCCAATGTGTCTCAGAATCCGTGCAGTATTAGTCTGCCCAGATAAAATGCTCTTATAGAAGAAAGAGGCCGACACCGACAGAGGAAAGGCTCAACACTCATTTCCTCCTCCTCATGCTTAGAATTTCTACAGAAATAATTAAATAGACAATTTAACATCATCACATGTGTCCCTATATGACAATTTCCTATCAAAACCACCCCCAAAGTTGGCTTACTTTACCGGGGAACACCCCTCAGGACTACAGCCCTCCTACAACCATACATAAGCTCTGTTAGCTTCGATATCCGAAGGGTAATCTCACCAGGTCATCTGTTCTATGCCGTCCGCTTCAGTTGACGCTGTACATGGTTCTTACAGCTTTTAAGTGGAACCTCCACCATCCTATCAATGCCCCATTGCTGTAAACGAACCCTGGTCTTTGCCAGTTCAGTTTCTACCAGATTTCCGGGCACTACGCTGTACCTCGGTGCCTAGAAAAGCTCCAGGCTTAAATGTCCCTCTATCTCATTAAGACTAGGTCTGCCAAAAATTCCTATAAAACGATGAAAGTAGTATCAAGTAAAAACAAAATGTATTTGATTTAGAAGATATTCGAATACGAAATTTGATGAGCAGTCGATTAATCATCGTATTTTAAACCAATTTAGAAAATTTTGTATTTTCATCACGCCAAAACTGTTTTTATATGTCTAAATTGGCAACACTTGAGAAGGTAATAGTTCTAATCACAAAAGTCAAAAGTCTGGTGGCAAATTTATATTTTTAAATACAATTATTTCAAAAACTAATAAAAGGCACGGGCGCAGGGTGGTGACGTTGGAATTATCGATTTTGCAGATTTGTCAGTCACGATGTTACAGTGGTCGGTCGAGTGACCATGGCGCGATTGCTATGGAGACATTTTTTAAGACTAATTGTTCGTCGACAATTTTGTTTAAAGTACGGTATTAGGCGAAGACGTAATGGACCGAGTGTACATTTAATTCGTTCGTGTAAATCCCATTTTTTTGGGGTGATGAGGTTCATATTCACTTAAACGGCCACGCTAATAAGCAAAACTGCTGTTACTGGTTTCCAGGAACCCGCAACTCTCGATTGAAACACTAAAAACAATTGCATTGCCCCAGGGTAAATGTATGCGTATACTCACTCTCCTGTCCACTTATGTAATAATTGGACCACTTTTTTTTGAAAGCTTATCCCTCTTACTATTCACACACGTGCTTTTAACAGAATGGGGTGACTGCACTCATTGCCAGAGGAGCTTTGATAAAATTGGCTCGGGAAAATTTTCCCCCAAAACTGATCAGTCGCTTTGAGCACATCCGGTGGTCACCT
Source organism: Thecocarcelia acutangulata (assembly GCA_914767995.1). NCBI lineage: Eukaryota > Metazoa > Arthropoda > Insecta > Diptera > Tachinidae > Thecocarcelia > Thecocarcelia acutangulata. Next base: position 217,281 of record OU612099.1, on the reverse strand, counting down.
AGGTCACCAGATCTAACCCCCATGCATTTTTTATGGGACTACCTCAAAGACAGCGTGTGGCGCAGAGCAGAAGGCTCAGTTTTGGAGAGGATATTCAACTCGACGGAAGACATCTAGATGACATACTCTATTAAAAATAAATTCCGCATTTCCATTCTATCATTCAATGCTCTTAATAAAACTTTGTGTTATTGATTACGTTTTTTCTTTGAGCTTATTTTATCTGCTACCATACACCCCATATTTGTAGGGGAACCTTTGTTAAGTACCAAATAGATATTTTAAGTTTCTAGCTTAAATGTAAATGATATGTAATCAGTTGCGTCAGCACTTGCCTTGACGTCCTTATCTAATGGTGGATCAATTAAATAGGGGTTTCACTGTTCTCCAGTGGTCCAATATGGCTTATAAGGCGCAACTTTTTGTCATGTGGTTGTAGCTATATGAACAAACATTTTGTTAAAAAGATCGGGCCTTCAGACAGTCAGTGGAAGACAACGCTCCACGAGTTGGTGCTCGAAGTCCATAAAGAATATCAGTACTTAACAAACTCACCCGTCTTTCTATCACTTCTGTTTCTTCATAGCACAAGGTTCTGTAGCAAGAGAACAGCACTTCGGATACTATAATTAGTACCCGAAAACCTACATGCACCATAATTATCCGAGAATACTCGTACTAATAGCCCCTCTCTGCGATTTTAGTTTTATGCCACAATCAACATTTTCAACCAAGATGCAGGTATCTCATTTGCGATCAGAGAACCTCCTGGGGGCCTTGCTGATTTCCGTTTCCGTTAAGGGTTTCGGAAGTTCAACACAATCTAAGTCATACTTCCCGAAACTTCCCAGAGTTATATTTATTGCAAAAAGTGAGGGGCTCCTAACCCTCTATACCTGTAAAAGCAGAGTGCCCTGGCTAGACGTATATACATCAAGACGAAATCTGCTTCTCGGGAGAGACTAAATGTATTATTTATCCCTCTTGAATCATGTATGTTTACGACATCTGAGCTGTTCAGATATTCAAATCATTTGGCTGCTAGAAGCTACTTGTATCCAGCCGTCGATAATGTGTTTTACTGTTATATAGACAAAGCTAGATGAAGAAGCGGTTTTTGTAAAATATTCCATTTAGGCAGTTAATTCGCTAATACCGCGCACGATAATACGGCGCTGAATGTCTTTGCACAGCACACATACTCGTATCTACATAGATTTCAGATAGCACCGTCTATCACAATACGAGTACATAATGGAGTACGCTCTAATGCTCTCACTTAAATTATGTCAGCTGACTATGGTCATGAGTGTTACACACGACATGTACGAGTAGGTGCTGAATAGTGTAAAGAGTGTGAAAAAATTACATCTGAAGGTGCTTTAAGTAGCGCTTGTGGCATTGCCGTACGCTCAACAACTTATAAATACTCATGTACGGGTGCTTCTCAATTTGAGTTGATTTTTTTTTAATATTAGTTTATGTTTTAAATATTATAATTTAGAATTTAATATAAAACGAGCTCTTTTATTATATTCTTAAAAAACTATTATTTCTAAAGATCGGTATAAGGCTTAACATCAACATCAACTGAACATGCTAAAGTTTTGCTGCTCACTGTACTCGTATGAGCGTATGTATGTATGCATGTACATATGTCCTTATACATACACATGCATGAGCATACACATGTAAACATTTTTTTCGTTGAGTTCCTAAAAGTTAAATCTGTCTGAGAAATATATGTATGTATGTCTACGCTTTAATATTAGTATGTATGTATGTATGTGTGTATATAGTGGGAAGGAGCGGATGGGGGATGGGATAAGTTATGATAATGTAACTTTATAGTCAACAATTGTCAAAAATAAAATAGGTACTTGTCAATCCTGCTTGTCATTTAAAAATAAAAATAATAATCAAAGATGTATTAATATACAATACAAATTCTTTTCAATATTTCTGCTGCGAACATTTATAAAAATAAAGTTTTTGATTATACTGATTTCGAAAAACACCTGAAAACTTACTGGTATCATACAAATAATAAACTTCTGTCTAAATTTATTTAAATTGGGTTTATCTTTACATTCACGTGGCCTCTTATTTTCGTTAAATAGATTTTTGTGCGTCATGCTTAACTAATGTTTAATAAGTTGAAACATTTTGTGTTATTGTTGTTGGTGCTGTCTTAAAGTTCTAGAACATAAATCGGTATTATTATTATTGTTGTTATTGCTATTGGTGTTGCTATTCTGATGATCATTGGATAAGTGTTGAGGGTGGTGATGGTGATGCAGATAATGATGATGGTGGTGATATTGAGCATGTATCTGTTGTGACAAACGCTGCTCCACAGACTTTGACGTAGATGAAGTTATATCAAAACTTTTAGTAAAACCTTGCTCTATAGATGTTTCGAGATCATTTGGAGGAGACGGCAACTGTTGTTGATTTGAGCTCGTCAACATGAGAGGCGATGAAGATGTACGTTCATCGTATAAGCTTTGAGTTATTTGATGTGAATGCGTTGGCGTATCGCTATTAGCTATACTGGCTGCAGCTTCCAACGCTACAGCAGCTGCTGCAACAGCTACTGAAGCTGCTGCTGTTGCACTCGTACTACTTATATCAATATTTGCACTGCAGGATGAAGGGACAACAATCGACGGAGTCGCTGTTATGGAGCCACTGTTGTGTGATACAGAAGCAGCTTTTGTGAGCAATTGTGGTGTCAAATCAAAGAACGAAGATCACTGAAGTCGTGGCCAATAATTCGCTCCTGCCAAATCGCTGCTACTTTGTGTAGATATTTGTACTGGTACAGATACTCCAGCTGATATTACGCCCGCAAATGTGTGATTATCTTAAAATAAAAATATAAAAAAAACAAAAAATAGTTTTGTAAAGGCTTTTCTTAATTCAGGAAACGAAAATCAGTAACACACTTATGTAGAGACGCACATGCAAGTATAAATATTACTTAGAAATGTACGACGCTCGCACCAACCTATAATCAGTGTTGTCAAGCGTTTGTTTATTTCCATATGTAGGGAAAAAGGATTTTTAAATTATCACGAACAGTTGGCGTTATTATTTATTACGAGTATTATACTAATATAATTTTTTCAACCCTGAGTAACATTATTATTTATTATAATGTAGTTAATATTCGACTATGAGGAAAAATCTTTACCCAAATTGGACATCGATGCCTTTTTATCCAATTTTTATGCAACGTTAGATATTTTAAGAATAACTGCCCTATTTGTAAAAATTATTTCATGTTTATTAAGCTCTTATTGAACAGATTTCAATGCAAAAGTTGTTTAATAAACATGAAATATTTTTTATAAATAAGACCGTAAGTATTTTCAAATTACGCCAAAATTATTAAAATCGCATTAAGACTCAAACTAAACCGTGATGTTTCAAAGTCCATATGCATTCTAAAATCGCATTTGCAAGCTTTTTAATTAATTGCATAAATTTTAGATGCACATCCCTTTACCTCCTTAAAAAGAACTTTAATCACAAAGATCTATTAACTAAACATATTAAATGATTCTATATCTATATCTTGTTGGTCTCAGTTGAAAGACCCTACCTAACACGCATTTTTCCTGACATTGAATTTGTTAATGATATTAACAAATTTCACATAAATACGGCTCGTTGCTAAGATTAAATTGAATAAACAATGAGCTTTTACACTGTGTCACTGTCAAACATCTTCAGTTTGGTCTATAATTTAATCATGAATCGTCTTACAAACGAACAACGCTTGCAAATTATTGAATTTTATTACCAAAATGCGTGCTCTGTTAAGAAAGTTCATCGCGCGCTTCTTCCATTTTACGGTCAGTTTAATCGACCTACTGAGGCTTCTATTCGGGCTATTGTAAAAAAATTTCGCACCAAATTTACATTGTTGGACATTAAACTACCAACACGCTTACGTAGAGTGCGAACTGAAGAAAATATCGCAGCCGTATCGGCCAGTGTTGGTTAATTATCGATTCGGCGCCGTTCGCAGCAATTGGGCCTCTGTTACTCCACTACGTGGAAAATTTTGCGGAAGGATATGGGTGTGAAGCCTTATAAGATACAGCTGGTGCAAGAATTGAAGCCAAACGACCTACCACAACGCCAAATTTTTGGTGAATGGGCTCTTGAAAAGTTAGATGAAGATCCACTTTTTTTATCGAAGAATTGTGTTCAGCGACGAGGCTCATTTCTGGTTGAATGGATACGTGAACAAGCAAAACTGCCGTATTTAGAGTGAAGAGCAGCCAGAAACATTGCAAGAGCTACCAATGCATCCACAAAAAACAACCGTTTGGTGCGGATTATGGGCTGGCGGCATCATTGGGCCGTATTTCTTCAAAGATGATGCGAATCACAACGTTACTGTGAATGGTGAGCGCTACCGTGCGATGATAACAAACTTTTTTTTGCCCAAAATGGAAGAGCTTGACTTGCATGACATGTGGTTTCAACAAGACGGTGCTACATGCCACACAGCACGCGAAACAATGGACCAATTGAGAGGCGAGTTCGGTGAACAGTTTATTTCACGCTTGGGACCAGTCAATTGGCCGCCTATATCGTGCGATTTAACGCCTCTAGACTATTTTTTGTCGGGCAATGTTAAGGCTAATGTCTATAGCGACAAGCCCGCTTCGATTGACGCACTGGAAGCCAACATTGCCAACATTATTCGTGAGATACCGACCGAAATGTTGGAAAGAGTATGCCAAAATTGGACTAAGCGGACGGACCATTTGAGGCGCAGCCGCGGCCAACATTTGCATGAAATAATCTTCAAACATTAAATTATATCGACCCAACTATCGATCCAAATAAATATTTCATGCATTTTTCTGAATTTTATGTGTTTTTTTTTTAATTTCCGATAGCTCTTATAAAATCACCCATTATTTATATTAAGTTATATTTCAGAACTGATTTACTTTTTAGTTTGAATTTACAATAAATATAAAAATCGTATTAAAATAATTTATTTGCTCAAAAATTGCGTAGGGAAATATGTTTTTGATTGTAGGGATAAATAACGATTTTTATACGCTATGGTAGAGATTTCACAAAAAATCTGCTGGCAACACTACTTGTAATACTAAACGTTTAAATATTTTCTTGCCAAATTAGTATTAATTTGTCAGATCAACAAACGAAAATGGTGTCCAGATATTAGATATGTTTGTTTACGTAACTTTTGCATCCAAATTTGGACGCAAAGCATTTTCAAAGGAGTGCAACTCTGAGAGAACAGTATGCTCCCTCTTCGTGCAGCAAACGGCCCATATTTTTCCTTCGGACTAGTTTCGCCAATTAGTTAAGAAATCAGCTGTTTGAGAAGAAAACAATAACATGGAAAAAAATTGGTTTAAATCAATTCGTATACAAATCATTTCGGTACTTTCATATTAACATTGTTCATAAATGCACAACAGGTGCAAAGTTGTACTTTTTTACCAGCACACGACGGTAGATGCATTCCCATGATGTTGTCAATACATTGATTTGATTAGTGCTTACGCTTTGTACTTGATTATAGTGCAATAATACTCGTATGTTAGGTAAAAGCGAAACTACACCAATTCAACAATAAAAAAACAACACGGACTCTATTACAAGAAAGAAGAAAAATAGCAAAGCAAACTAGTATTTTACTTCGTATTATTATTGCAATATATAAAGAATTGTTCTCCCTTTTGTAAACAAATAACAATACAAAAGTGTGTGTATAAGTTCCCTCGTTTGTCTGCTTGTGAACAAGAGCATTGTGGTTGGAGACGAAGAATGGGTTCATTGGGGCCATGTTTCCACGTCGACGGCCAAACCGAATGTTCACAGTTCCGAGGTCATGCTCAGTACACAGGCGGTTCGGAAACTTCTTAGCCTATAAATGAAAGAGAATAGTTAGTTTTTCAAAAATATTTTTATTTTCCAATATAATTCCATGAAAGGAATTTGTTTATATTTGGGAACAGGTAAAATTCACTGGGAGCTAAATCAGGAGAATACGGTGGGTGGTCAAGCAACTTGTACTTTAATTCGTTGATTTTAGCCATTGTTAAAACACTCTTGTGCGCTGGTGCGTTCTCTTGGTGAAAAATTATTTTTTTGTGTTGTAAGCCAGGACGTTTTTATCGAATTTGCACATTTAATTGATCCAAAAGGTTGCAATTTATTGTTTTACCCTTCAGCCACAGCTTCAGTCAATTGTTTGGATTGTTCTTTTGTCTCTGGAGTATAGTGGTGGATCCATGTCTCATCAACAGTTATGAAACGACGCTTAAAATCCATTTTATTTCGCTTACAACGATCCAAACAAGCTTGAGAAATGTTGATTCTTATGCGTTTTTGGTCGACTGTTAACAAATGCGGCACCCTTCTTGCAGAAAGTTTTTTCATCTGTAGTTCTTCATGCAAAATTAAAAGGACTCGACCATTTGAGATGCTCATAATATTAGCTATTTCACGCACTTTTATTCGTCGATCGGTACTAATACCATATCATGCACTTTGGCTACAATTTCTGCTGTTGTTGCTGTTTTTGGACGTCCACTACGTGGTTCATCTTCAATGCGTTTAAATTCAGCAACCCAATTTTTTACTGTTGCATATGAAGGAGCACTTTCACCTAACACTTTCACCATATCATTATGAATTTCTTGTCCCGATAAACCTTTTTTATGTAAATATTTAATAACACTACGCATTTCTAATTTTTGCATTATAAAAAATTCGCGGATGCGTCTTTTGTGAACACCTGTTTCTATATGAAGGAGTTACCAAATCGAAACTTTTTTGTGTTTATACCGCGCTTTTTGTGCTAGGCTAAGAAGTTTCCGAACCGCCCTCGTATTTGGTGGGACCAGCTCGGCGTAGTGTACTATGAGTTGTTTAGGCCGTCTGAAACAATCACAGGCATCGTTATCGTTTGTAAAACATAACCTCCTGGGAAGTCGCTGATTACTGTTCTGCCAATTAACCCTTCTCAAGGATTTCAGAATTCTTAACACTAAATCATTTTGGTATTTAGGCTACAAATTTATGTGCTACAACAAAAGAGGGACTCCAACGCCAAGGCAAAACCGGCTTTCCAATGGAATCCAAAGGATGGACAGAAATTCTCACGCTAAACAATGAGCACCCTATTAAACTGTGGGAACTAATCGCACACACAAACATCAAATCATTCCGCGGGAGCAATTAACAACATCTGGGCAAATAGAATTTAAATATGTTGGTAATTCGTATTTCAAAAAGACTGATATCTTTTTCTATTTATTATTTTTATTTATTGTTTTGTAATACCTGGCGGACATTGAATAATATATCTGTTTGTACAGACGTCGGTTTGTTTTGACAAGGATAAATACAATATTTCTTCGTTGATGTTTGGGAAAATATTCATAAAAAATTAAATGTATTTGAAATGAATTTTAATAAAAATTTTTGTTAAATTTTTCAACTTAAGCTTTCATCTTAATTTTTATGAATGTGCGCCTGTTGGAAATGCACATTTAAAAATATGTATCTGAAATAACTTACCGGAACTATTTGCTCCTGTACCTGAACTACTGCCATAAACACTGTGTTGGGCTGTCTGTTGGTGTGCGGTTGACGGGTTACATGCGTTTCGCGTATGAGCGGCGTATGGTGAGCTCAAAGATAGCGGGTCATGAAACATATATGTGTAGCTTTCACGCTGCTGTAAACATGGCGTTGGCATTGAACTAAGTGATGATGACATGGAGCTGAAATTAGACATATTTATTTGTGTAAGTATTTTTGAAACTAACTTAGCTTATTTTTTGCGTCTCCTAGCTGTCTATATGTCGACGTTATATTGAAACTACCATAATCATCGGTAGAGTTGGAAATCTTTGAAAATCATTTTCAAACATATAATTCTATATTCCATTATTTTAAATAAAAGAATGAGAATTAAAAAAAAACAAATATTCTAATCATACTTCTCAAACACAAATACATTTTTGCTTCTTCTTACGTTCTTACTTCTTTAGTTAAAAAAAAAAAAAATTTTTTTCAATTGCAAATGAAATAATGACACTGACACTTGTTGATTACACAGTTAAATAATTAAAATAGTTCACAACTTTATTTACATTTAACACCACTGCTTAACACTAGACTTGCTTAATTTTATGACTTGTGACTGTTTTGCACAACGTTTAAAAATAAACTTAATCGTTGCCGACGACCTGTCTGTTATTTATAAAGGGTGTTTTTTTAAGCTAGATAGAACTTTAAATTGTAAAAAGTAACACAAAAAATTAAATTTTTATGAAACATTTTTTTTATTTGTTTCAGTATACTCTGACAAATCATCATGAATAGACTCACGCTTGAACAACGCTACGAAATTATCCAAATTTACTTTGAAAATCAGTCGTCGATTCGCGCGTTGTTTTATCGCAAAATTGTTTTCAGCGATGAGGCGTATTTTTGGCTTAACGGGTTTGTTAATAAGCAAAATTGCCGCATATGGAGTGAGACCAATCCACAAGAGACCCTACAGACTCCATTACATCCAGAAAAATGCACTGTTTGGTGCGGTTTTCATGCTGGTGGCATCATCGGACCTTATTTCTTCAAAAATGAGGCCGGAGCTCGCGTTACGGTCAATGGAGATCGTTACCGCACCATGATCAATGATTTTTTGTTTGAAAATATGGATGACATTGATCCGGAGGAGATGTGGTTTCAACAGGATGGCGCTACGTGCCATACGGCGAACGCAACCATCGACTTACTGAAATCAAAATTTGGCGATAAGTTGATTTCGAGAAATGGACCTGTCAATTGGCCTCCAAGGTCGTGCGATTTGACACCTCTCGATTATTTCCTGTGGGGCTACGTGAAGTCACTGATTTATGCTGATAAACCAGCAACAATTGACGCCTTGGAGGCCAGCATTGTTCGTGTTGTTCGTGACATACGGCCAGCAGTGCTCGAAAAAGTGGCCCAAAATTGGACGTCCAGAATGCGCTTCGTCAAGAACAGCCGCGGTGCCCATATGCCCGAAATCATTTTCAAATGTTAATGTCACGTATTGATCTTTCGAATAAAAAAAAATTTTGATTACAATTTAATTTTTTGTGTTATTTTTTACAATTTCAAGTTCTATCGGGCTTAAAAAAACACCCTCTACTTCTTTATCACCTTCTACAATCGTCATGAAGTTTTAAGCGGCTATAGTTTCATACTCAAGAAATGTACAAATATAACTCATACGCACACGCACACACAAGCAATAAGAAACGAAATATCAAGAAAGCAAGAACAACAACAACATCATTTGTAGTTGATTTACGTGCTTTAAATGAAGTATGCTTCTTTGTTTGTGTACTATGTTTTTTTAATTTTATCTGGTTTGTGCGAAAGTTTTGTATATTTGTAAGAAGCAGCTCAACAATATGTCGTAAGAATATGTAAAAATTTTGTGATATATAGTATAAATTGATATATAGTACAAAAAGTATTTTCCTATACTGGAATAAAAAATTTGAAGGAAAAATGCAGTGAATAAGAAATTATTCGCACATAAAATGTTAAAAAGCACCAAAACGGTTCAAAACGCTACGAGCTGACAACGCTAATGGCTAGCATTTTTTTTTTTTTTTTTTGTCTTGGACCAGTACTCAGGGGATGACCCCTACATATGCAGTGCATTGTACCGGAACTAGGAAAATAGGTTATGAGGAGGGGGAAAGAGGGAGTAGTGCTTGTGAACATTTGACTTGAACTTTCCAACGTTATAACAGATAGGAAACACGTCTGCAAGCAACTTATTCCACAGACGAAGCGTGCGGCTGAAAAACGAATTCTCTCTGTAATGCGTAGTACGATTCCCCGGACAATCGACCACATTGATTTAGATCAGCGATGGACATTTAGTCAAACAATTGTTTGTAAGCAACGCCTTCTTTTTCTTATGCTCTTTAGTTTAGTCGTTCAACAGACGTTGGCGAATGCACATGTCAGTTAGAAGATTAGAGCTTTCTTTTCGAGTTACACCAGCATTTTTGCCACTTACAGTTTTTTATGATAAAAAATGCATTTGTATATGTCTTTTATGCTATCAAACATTTAAAATGTGTACAGAAAATGTTATTGGAAGGTATTGTGATTTCTTCCATTCTAATATGTATAAATATAATAACATTCTTTATGAAAAAATATTTTCGGACTTAAAATTCATATGTAGTAAACAACGTAATAAATTGGTTCTACGCCTTTGAAACACTTATAGCTCTTACGAAACTGTTATAACAGTATTAACGTACACGATTTAAGTGTTCAAAGGAAAATGTTTATGTTAGTTTTGCTTGTCACTATACTTTAAATTACTCTCAAATTATCTCACTAACACAAGTGCAAAACAAATTCTGATTTAGATGAATCTTGCAATAGACACTCGGGCTGTCAAGCATATTAGATCATACTAATGAATATTTCATAGCTTTATTAGTATCAGTAAAGTTGGCTTGTAAACTGCTAGTCTTGTTTTTTTTTTTTTTTTTGTAGTTAGTAATTACAAAAACCAGATAACAGAAAGTAAAATTTTGTATTCAGGTCAATTTAGCGGTTTTATCTTTTAATTAAGATCAACATTACTGTTGCACAACGCACAACGTTAGCGCGCTTATTACAGTTGGCCTAATTTTTACAAGTAGCAAAATAAATGTATGCCTTCCACCTGCGCGGACTGAAAGCGTTTTTAACGCGTGTGTTATTAAAAAGGAGAGGTTTTATGCCTGCCTCTTAAACAGGGCTGCCAACTCGGTGTATTTCGATCCGTTGTTGATTCTTAAAAAAAAAGTTTGCGTGGGAAAAATTACTCATTCATTTTAATTTTCGCTGGCGCCAAATCTAATTCGAGATAACTTTTATTTTTACTTGGGAATATTGTGGTACAATACATTCAATGCCATTTCATTCAATTTACAATAAATTTATATTATATACATTCTGCGTACTGCTATTTGTTTAAAGAAGAGGAAGATTAAATGTAACGCTTTTACTATGCGCGCTATTGTGTACGTCAGAAGACAACAAAATGATGATTTGATTTAGATAGACGAAATGGAGCGCCGTGATCGGTTATTTCCGAACTACTATGGGGATGAGCACCAACTGAAAAATAATCATCTATGTATATACATATGTCAAATATTTTTGTTAAATGTTTTTAAAAGCACTAAATAATTTTTACATTTGTATTAAATATTTAAAATTTATTTCTATAACATCTATTTCATATTATAACCTCTTTTCGCTTATAATCTTTTATAAAACAACTGTTTGCGTTGCTATCAGCATACTCGCATATAATGTTGCTCTCAGACAATAATAATTTTTCCAAAGACAGTGCTTTCAACATGATAAGGGTTTTGGCAAAGCAAACAGTTGGACGTAATATTGATAGTACTTATTAATGCACAAAGTTTACACAAAACAATGGATGAATCCAAGTATTCATTTTCATCAGCTGGCGTGGACATCATTTGCATTTCCGAAACTTGGTTTCCAATTGAAATCCATGATTCAATTTATAACCTGCATAGCTTTAAACTCCATCGCGCAGATAGAAAAGGAATGGTGCACGGAGTAGAAACCAGAGCAAAAGGAGGCGGAGTAGCAATGTGTGTAAGAAATGGTATTATTTGTATAGTAAGGATCGACACATTGATTGGAAGTGAAATAGAATACCTGTTCATTGAAATATCAACAAAACTGAAGAAAAATATACTAGTGGAAACTGTTTACAGACCACATAGGGATTTTTAAGAAATTTTAAACAAATCAGGAAAAATAGAAGTTATTCGCATCCCACTACCAAACGGGTCTTAAAAGATGTGAAAAAAATCAAAGTTAAATGTAAAAAAATTTAAAGAAAATCGAAGAGTACAAAGAGCAAAAAAAATTCATTTAAAATACTAAAACCGCATCCAAGCCCACTGTGCACAATTTTTTCTGTTTTTCATTAGATAGTAGGCAGAAAAAGAAAAAAAAATGCAAAAGAAATTATTCTGTTTGTACTAACACTGAAAAAGTTATGAATATTTATTCTGGCACGGTTTTCTCATAATTCGATTTCTTTAAACCCGATATTTGTGAAACCATAAGCAAAAAAAAAAAAAATCTGAAAATTTGCTGAAATGTGCTGCTCAACAGGAACATCAATACAATAAAAAAAAATAAAGCAATTAAAAAAAAAATCTCTCCGAACTGTCCGATTTGACTTGGACTGCCCCATATACAGCGTGGCTGCTCTAGTCCACAAGTTGGTGTTGCCGTATTGCTTTCGGGGAAGTGGGGGATGCACGAAGATGATATTGGGAATTCACAAAAAAAAAATGGGAACCCCTTCGCTAACCGGTTTCGAACCGGGCTTTCATATTCGGTGCACGTTTTTGCTGTGGAACATGCATCTGAACTATCTGTAAACGGGTATTCGCTTTAGTGTGAAAATTGAACTTGCCATATTGTTTCCGGGAAAGTAGGGGATTTTGTCCATTCCTGAAGCCAATTTTGGGAAAACCAAAAAAGCTCGGAACGCATTATGCGGATAATTATCTGGTTATATGGATAATTAGTTTGATATCAAAGCCTATTTATTAGTTTTTTAAACTATATTTATTTACATCTTTGCTTCAAACGCGTTTGAGTTTGCCAACAAGAAGTTTTCTTTTGTGTTATTGCTGATGAGTAAACAGTGCTGCTAATGCTAGCTTTTATTTGACAACAGTGCTGCTAATGCTAGCTTTATTTGACGACACATTTGTAGCGCTAAGTGTACATTATTATTAAACGGTATTTTTTGTTCTTTTATGTTAATAACAAACGTAAAACTGAAGATAATCGGAAAAAATGATAAACATTTAAAGGGCATAATTATTTATCAGAAAAGAAAACACCGTTAATGTCAAAAAAAAGTGCTCTTAAGTGGACATCACAAACAAAAATAATGACTTTCGTAATGAATAGTTTGGAGGAAAGGTTTTGTCACGTCCTAAGTTATGACCTACCACTTACTTGTATGTTTCTGCCATTGTTCCTATAGGCTGGGAAATCGGTGAATACATCGAGTTAAATCCAGAATTCAATGATAATCTGGATGTTACTGTTTGTAAAGGTGGGCTCACAGAGTTAACGTGACCCACACCATTATTTCCTCCACTGTTTTCTGGTATGTTGGGTGTTCCATTTGTACTGTTTGTAGGTACGTTTGATGCCGCTGCAGTTGTTGGTGCTGAATCAGTTGTCGCATTACTACTATTTGAATTGGGTGTATGACTAGATGTATTGCTTTCGACTAATGTTGAATTACTAATGCTTCCTATAACGGGATTGGTGCCACTTGGATTTGCTGCATTTGTTCTACCGGCGTTGTGGCCAATATTATCAGATGAGCGTCGTTGGGTTCTCAATTTTTCTTCTCTTCTCCATTTTGCTCGCCTATTGGAAAACCACACCTAATTTTACAATAAACACAATTATTTTATTTTGTTTATTTCGATCTTTTTTTAATTTTTAACATTTTAAATTTAATAAAAAAAAAAAAAAAAATAAAATAAACTAACATAATAAACTTATATTTAAACAAAATACTAAATAATCTTAATAGAAATTGGAAAATAAGCGAATAAATATAGATGTGAACTGAACTAAAAAAAAACTGTGTTCTGGAAACTCTATACGAAATACGACGGCTGTATTTGCGTTTCTGTAAAAGACGCTACTTTAATTTTTATAACTTAAGATGGACTAAATGAAAATTAATTGTTATTTAGACAGAAGGTCAGATAAATTGATGGCAATTTTTATAATTTATTAGTAGAATTATTAAATGATTATTTCCTTGGGAGGCGTCAGCGCTGTTGACTTGTTTTGACTACTTCCAATCACAATTAACGAAGTCGTCAAAAATAATTCAGGAATCAGTGATTAGTAGACATTCGAGTACACGTCAATTATTATTTATTTTTATTTATTTAGTAACTATACAGTTGCAAAGTAAATTTGCAAAGTATAGGATGCACAGCATGGGCGAGGTAATTAATTTGGTTTCTTAATATTTCGACACTAATATTTCCGTGTCTGCTTCAGGACTTAATATATTTATTTTGTTTTTTGATAGATTGAAAGAAAACAAACAAACATAGCATTAGTTAATTACACATGAAAAAATAATCGTCATATAACTTCATACACGCCCTAAGATAAATTGAAACAAATTCTACACGAGAATTAGAAAACTCTTTTAATTTTCTATATGTAAACAGGCAAATGCAAAACTTTACATCCCTTTCTCTCCTCTATTTTCAAACCATTTTGTGCACTCTTTTATCTATTAGTAGATATAATTAAGCTTTAATGCACGACGCATATATTATTAAAGTCGATTAATAGCTAACAATTTGTTACTGCTACACATACCAAAAATATGAATGTAGAAAACATAAAGAACGAACCCAGCAGTAAACTTCGAAAGGTCTTCGTCACAAAAGGTCTTCTTGAAGGGACTCTAAGACGACATTATTTTAGATCCGATACTCATTCTTGCCTCTTGAAGGTCTACAAATTCCCTGCTACGTGACGGTGTAAAAATATTCTTTTGTGCAAAATTTGTTACAATAATAAGATCCGATTCCAATGACAAAAAAAAAAAAAAAAACAGAAAGTTAAGAGAAACAGAATTAGATTTACGTAAGTTTATGCGTGGTAAGTTTTAAAATAAAGCCTAACAATACAAAATGAATAATTAGCACTTTAGGACGGTTAGTAAAATTAGAAAGAGAAAAAAAACCTAATGGAAATCTACAGTCACGTTAATAAAGATGCGAACCAAACAAATCAAAATTATACGAACGATTTAAATGACATGCAGTTTGACACGGGTTATGATCCGAATATTTCACTTTGTGTAACAAATAATTCACTAGTAAAAAAGTTAGTTGACTGGTAGGGAGAATTTTATTAATTGAACAAAATAATCTTTAAAAATATCATTATGTTTTCGCTGTTCCTTTCATTTACATTATTTTTCGTTTCACTGTACTCACCAATACTCTGGGGATGGCCCCTACACATGCAGTGCATTGTACCAGAATTAGGAAAATAGATTGTGAGGAGGGGGAAAGAGGGAGTAGTGTTTGTGAACATTTGACTTGACCTTTCCAACGTTACAACAGACAGGAAACACGTCTGCAGACGACTTATTCGATAACGAATTCTCTCTGTAATGCGTAGTACGATTCCCCGGACAATCGACCACAAATGGATGAGCTATGAACGATGAACGCGTGCTACAAAAAATGTGCGAGTGTCGGAAACAAGATCCCTAATCTCGTCAGAGCAAAGTCCATTGTAGTAACGATAGAACAGAGTAATGCACCCCACACTGCATCGATGCTCTAGTGAGTCAATAGAGTTGGCTACCGTACTGTCACCGATAAGCTTTTTCGCTCTCTCCTGCACACGATCGAGTAACCTCAAAATAGACTTTGAGGCACCAGCCCAAACGTGAGAGTTGTATTCCATTTTCGGTCGGATGTAAGTGGTATAAATAGTAAAGATATCGGGTAGAGTGAAGTACATTTTACACCGTTTCCAAAATTCCAGGCACTTGAATGCTTCTTTAGAGACATGAAATATGTGCTCACTCCAGCGGACATCACTTTATATTTTCATTCCAAAAACATAAAGAGCATCAGATTCTTCAATATTTATTCCATCCATGAGTACGGATGACACAGGAATCGCAGTCATTTGTTTGCATGTTAATAAACAGCACTAGGTCTTACAAGTGTTGAAAGCGACCCCGTTTTCATGATTTCATCCGGAGATTAATAGAAGATCACTATTTATATCTGACGAGGCATATTTTGATTTAAACTGCAATGTTAACAAACAAAACCCACAGATACTCCATCAGATGCAATTACATCCACTTCGCATCACAGTGTAGTGTGCAGTTTCTTCAAGGTTCATTGTCGGGCATTACTTTTTCGAAGAAAACGGCCTTACTGTTACGATCAGTGAAGACGGTTACTTAAAGATGTTGAAAGAGTTTTATTTCCAGAATTACACCGAAAGAGAATCTCTTTTGAAGCGAAAATTTCCCAATAAACTGATTTTAAGAATCTTCACATTCAGTTGCCCTCCCAGCACCTGATTTTTTTTGTGGCGTTATTGCAAACGAGATTAAAAAAACAACTCAATAAATTTGGATGATTTAAGGCAATTCATTCGGACGGTAATTGAGGCAATTCCTGCTGCAACAATCCAGGCGGTAATGAATTACTTTTTGATAACATGTCGCACAATTTCAAATATTTTCAAAACTTCACGTATTACTTTAATAAAAATGTATTATTTTTCAAGTGAATTACTAAAAACTAAATAACATTAACTTTACAAAAAGTTATATGAGTTTCTTAATGTAGAAAAATTGATCAGCCAACCCGGAACATAAATATTTTGCATTTAACAGGAACTTTTGTTTTTGACC
Source organism: Thecocarcelia acutangulata (assembly GCA_914767995.1). Lineage (NCBI taxonomy): Eukaryota > Metazoa > Arthropoda > Insecta > Diptera > Tachinidae > Thecocarcelia > Thecocarcelia acutangulata. The sequence goes on along the minus strand of OU612099.1, from coordinate 200,711 downwards.
TTTGTCTATTGCAATCATCGAACAAAAAGAATGTTAGCTGAATTTTTAAAAATGAAAAACAATGTTGGAAATTTATCCCCTAACAACGAAGTTACATTTAAGTTATTTACTTTGTAAAGTTTACAGTTAGCCTCCCTCTCCACAACTTCAGAAACAATTTCTGTAGACCTTTTCCATATGCAAAATGAAAATTGGTCCACATATGGCGAAGTTATTTGATAATCAATAATTGAGTTGAAAAATTTGTGACGCCGAACACCTAACACTAAAAACTATTTTAAAACTTTAATACTATATTTAATTTAAGAACCCTTTGTGGAAGTAGTAACATAAAGTAAAAGTAGCATTGATTTACAAAAAAAAGGTTCCAGTTAAATCCTGTGAAAATTATAAAAAGATTGGTCCTGTGGTCTAGTCTTCCAGATGGTACAAACAAACATACAAATACACATTCCGTTTCATATGTATTAAACATATGCACACAAAATGTTCAAATTTCATCTTGTGGTGGTTCTTGAGTTTTTCAATGTTGTTTACATTGGTTAATATTGCTATTTCTTTACTTACGGTGGATATCAATCAAAGAACTGCTTGTTTTACTTTTTATGGGATAGAAACACACAAGAATACTCTAATCATGACAAACAAAAAGAAAAGTGCGAAAATAGTGTCACGTACATGGGAAAACTACATGTGCGTGTGTGTATGCAATACTTGAAAGCCTGGCAAACAAATTGTGTTGTAGATTTTTTCAGAGATGTTTAAACGGAATAGCATAATTTTTTTTTTGTAGCAAACCATGGTTTAACTGTTTACGCAATACTTTTTGTGACACTCTTGCACGCCTGTAATATAGAAAGAATTTGTTTTGGAAGAAATGTTACGAAATTTTGCAATCGTTAGATATTTAGCTATGACTTGATTTATAACAAAACAAAAGGGATTTTGAGAAGTTCAACGTTTTTTTTTTATTTAGTGTGCGATATGTTAATACTCGTACACTTTGTATACTTTCGGTCATAAATTGGGTGGCTTAAGCATTGCGCAATACACCACACCCAGCTAATGCCATCATATAGACAGCAGCAACTTTTTCCATAAATATTCGGTTTTGCTGTGGATATTTACACGTGACCTATCCGATCCTCATGATTTTCGCATTATTCTAACATATCTACATATCATCATCAGCGATGATTCGATATAACACCGAATATTTCTCCAATTCTTCGTCCTCGTAATTGTTTCCCCTTGCACTGTGATCTTTGCTTTTTCGGTCTTAAAATTCATTTGTACTACGAATAAATAAAATTAGTTTTACGTCTTTGAAACATATATTGCTCTTCCAAAATTGTTGTATGAGCAGTAACATAGACGATTTAATTCTTTATACGAAAATCTTTGTGTTAGTTTTGCTTCTCACAGTACTTTAAATGACTCAACTGATCTCACTAGCACAAGTGCTAAACAAATTTGTCCACCACTGATTTAAAGAACGCAACATTCCAAGTAAATCAACAGCAAATAATTATATTGTTTGTGTTACGTGCTTACTGTGTCACAAACATGTGTGTGTGTGTGTGTGTGCGTATATGAGCGTAGCATTTATATTTGTACATTTGAGTCGGGAGAGATCATGAGCGAATAACTAGATTTTTCATAAACCCCAGTGAACTTTTTGTCACATACATCTTCGATCTAAGATCATTGACAATGTAAGCGTGACCCATCCGAAGTCTGTATACAATTCCTACTTACATTTACACAGCGATGGCCTAGGCCGTGAGATGCATCCAACACTGTATACATTGTAAGCGAAGATTGGATGAGTTCAAAACTATATTATTAGCATTTCTTTTCTACTTTCCCAGCAGTCCACAAGTTATTACAATTAGCAAAGCATCCGATTGTAAGCGATTGTGTCAACAGAAAAAATCAAAATAAACATGTTAAACACAACAAACAACTAGCATACGATTCAGATTAGTATTTTTTTTCTACTCATTTTGTTAAATTGAATGTACATAAGAAGCAAAGAAGAAAACAAATGCTAATAATATAGTTTTGAACTCATCCAATCTTCGCTTACAATGTATACAGTGTTGGATGCATCTTACGGCCTAGGCCATCGCTGTGTAAATGTAAGTAGGAATTGTATACAGACTTCGGATGGGTCGCGCTTACATTGTCAATAGTCTTAGATCGAAGATGTATGTGACAAAAATTTCACTGGGTTGTTTCTTCTGTACATTTAATTTAACATAATGAGTAGAAAGAGAATAATCTGAATCGAATGCTAGTTTTTTGTTGTCCTTAACATGTTTATTTTGATTTTTTCTGTTGACACAATCGCTTACAATCGGATGCTTTGCAAATTGTAATAACTTGTGGACTGCTGGGACAATTCAGAAGAGAAGAAAGAAATAGAAGTAGCAGAGTATTTATTGTGCAACATATGAGCGTTGAGAAATAAATTTAAAAAAAAAATGTAAAACTATTGTGGTAATAATAGTTTTTGGTTATTTTACTATGTATTAAAATTGGTACAATCATTCTTGTATAGTAGTGTGGCACTAATACACCATTTTGAAGCGATTTCAAAAAGTTGATTAGAGGTTTATTAAATTTTCCTGTGAATGAATCGTACGATCCGTGCAGGTTAGTGAATCAGGGCATTAAAGGATACAACGTGTACTTTATTCGAATTGTTTTCATAAAATAGCCGTAGATTTTGGTCAGAGCTCTGGTGTTTCATCCCCAGCAGGGGCAACAAATATTAAGAAAAGAAGTTTTAATTTATTTACCTCAGAGTTTAAAAGGTAAAAGAAACTTTTCTCGTAGATTTTAAGATAACAACAAACAAAACAAAAAACAAAAATGTAACTAAAGCTTATTGAAATCTTTATAATAATGAATGAATATATCTGATGATTAAGATGCACTGCAATTACATCTGACTGCCAATCAAAATAGTATTGACCTTTTGTCAACTTTTGTCTTTTCCCAATATTAGTGACAAATTCAATTTCCGAATCCCCATAACATACTATTTGTTCAAAAAAATGTTTAAAAACTGAAAACAACCGAAAAAAAACAAATAAAAGACAAACCTGAATACGTGCCTCTGGTAAACCTATTTTTTCGGCCAACCTCTCTCTAGCAAACACGTCCGGATAATGCGTCCTCTCGAATTCTGTTTTCAAAGTATAGCAAAAAAAAAAAAAATTACAACAAATCATATTTTATTCATTTGTATTGTATGATTGACAATTTTTGTACCTTTTTCTAAACTATCGATTTGTTCGTTTGTAAACGATGTACGGTTGCGTTGCAGCTTACGTTTTAAACGCAGACGCATTTGGGAATCTTCGTCGCCTGATGAATTGTGATCTGAGTTTCCATCTGAGGTACTTTCGTGTGAATTAGCATGGGATATGTCTCCAGAGAAAACATCTGAAAAAATGCTCATAATAATTAAAAGTTTTTTTTAAACTTTATTGATTTCATAAAATTTTAAATAAAAAGTTTATATAGTTCTTATAAATTGGTTCTTGTACATTTTTACTTCGGATTTTAGTTCAAGCTTTTCAAGCTTTCTTAACTGTCTTAATAACGATTTTTTTACAACACAAATTTGCTGTGATCAATAATTTTTGATTGAAGAAGACAATAAAAATAACCAAACCTTTAGCTGGGGGGCAACTAGCTGTTTAACTCTCTCTCTAAAAGGGTGGCGCAAAACTACATTTATGGTTTGACTTTCAATAACTTTTTTAGTATATTTAAATTTTATATTATTTCAGAGATTTGTGAAGAAGACTTAGAGAATTTAACATGAAACACTACACAATAAAACAGCGACCAAAATTGTTGAATTTTATTTTGAAAATCAAAGGTTAACTGTTTTAACGCAACGTGCTTATCGTCGATTTATTAATGTGAGTACTGGACCTTCAGCACCTATAATAAATCGCATGGTGGCAAGTTTTCGACGACACAGTACAGTAAGGCACCTTCTATGTACTGGAAGACCACCTACGACCCACACGGAAGAAAATATCCAACATGTTGCGGATAGTGTATAGGAGAGTGCAGAATCGTTAACAAGACGACGTTCGGAACAACTTTGCTGTGGAAAATGAGTTGGAGAGGGCACGAATGTACGAATCCGAAATTGCCACCACTTGCGGAATGTAATTTTTCACACCTAAGCCAAAAATATTCCCCACTAATATACTGAATAAGAAAATAATAATATAAAGGTTTCAAACCCAGAACTAAAAAATTATTTCAAGTCTAGTTTTAGGAAAAAAGTTTTCAGGTTTAGCAGGCTGTCAGCCAATTTTATTCCGTTTTGTTGTCAATTTGGTCCCGTTGTGTTGTTGAAAATAGTTAATCTTCTTTCAATATTTAAGAATAATTCACAGTTTTATTAAAATACTAAATCTCATAAAAAAATCATAATTTTACGAGAAAAATCTTCAAATCTAATTTTGCTTAGAAAATCTTCAAAATTAAGGTAAAATCTTCACCCTGGCAACGCAGTACTGGGTAAAATGGAACCAAAACAAGCCAACAATAAAACAAACAATAGGACTGCTTATTGCTGCTTTGTGTTGACAACTGTCAATCAAAAGAGAAGAAAAAATAAAATACCAAAATTGGTAATAACCAATTTTAACCAAAATTGGTAATAGTACCATACATTTGTTAAAAATGTTTATGCAAAAACAGTACGTTAACTTTTGAATGTTGTAAGGAATTTAATTGTTTTGTTATGGCAACGCCGTTATGTTCAGTTGTAATTTTTTGAATAGTGATGTATGAAAACTAATATTCGAAAATTGAAAAACGAATTAAAAAAATAAAAAATTATTACTATTACTTAAAATAATACATTTTTGACAAACATTTCCTGGATTTACCTTTTTAATGAATAATGAGTGTATAATATGTAGTATATTAATCGAATTGAGAAAAATTAATAGGATTACTTATACTTAAAATATTTTTATTATTCGAATAATGTTTTTCATTGTATTCGTTTGATTGAAAGTGCATCACTAACATATTTCTTATTTATTTATCAATAATATACTTTACAAAATTAAATTATAAAATATATAAAAAGGCGCGGGTAACTGGACCATATGCGCTCGAAGTAATAGTTAAAAAAAAATTGATTGTAAAGAAAATTTAATTCATTTGGTTAAGCAAAAGGAAAGGAAGAATGTTAAGATAAAATATATAGATGTGGATATATAAAAGTATATAGTTTAAAATTGAACAAAGTAATGGAGAAAAGAGTTTGTGTCAGACATCTCGAATGTTGTGCTTCAGTAACTTTAGACCAATTTCTCTCAATAGAGCAGTCCATAATACTCTCCAGGGAGTCATTAATTCTTGAAAGCGGGCATTCTGTCAACAAGTGTGGAATATTCAAGTAGACGTTACAGTTGGAGCTCGTTGGAGGATCGGATTCATCATAGTAGTGTCTTGTGAGAAAGAGTGGTTTCTCAACCCTTAAACACGCCATCATAATACATTGACTTCTGGAAAGATTTATATTATACTTAGGTCTTCTATACAGTGGCTGTAACTGTGATTGTAAAAATTTGAAAGGGTTGAATATGGCTTTGGAAAAATATGGCGTTTCACTAACATGCATCATGTTCAATGCATTCTTGGCAATGCTATCTGCGTTTCTTATTTATGTTTCCCTTTTAAAACTTATATTTTCAATTTATATAATATGAACGCTCAAATTTATTTATCTAACAATCATAACACATCGTTTTTGTTAATATTTTCCATAAAATTGTGAATTAAAAGACAAATAAATATCAAGAATTCAAATGTCATTTTAACGTACAGCTAAAGTGGCCCAGTTCAACTTTAAACGTATGGTAAGATAATAGTCGTTTTTGGATACAACGTTATGAAATTTTTCTCAATAATTGCTTACCAAGCTTTGTTAAGTTTTTTTGCATTTTAAAAAATATTGTAAAATCTATTTTCAAGCAATTGGAATAACTTTTAGTTTCAAGTACACTATATACATATGAATGTATGTACAAAGCTACATATACACAAATCATTTATTTTGAAAAGAAAATTAAAATGTAAACATTTTTAAAAATTGTTTTTTATCTTGTATTGTTGGAATAAACATCGCTTTGTAACATTTAAACATTTTAACCTTTTTTTTTCCTAAAATTAAGATTTCTTTTTTAGCAAATGCAGATTTTTTTTACAAAAAAAATTATTGGCATCACTGCTTACAAATAACCTTAACATAAAAAATAATAAAAATAAGTAATTTCAATCGTCTAGTCAAGTGCGTCTTCCAATTGTTTACAGCCAATCGGAAACAAACTACTAGCATTTACCCGTGACTTTGTCTGCGGAGAACAGATGTTTACCTGTTTTAAAGCGAAACCAATATTTTAAAAAATATTTTATTATTAAGTCGTGACTTCGCAGTATGCCTTTTGTGTTATTAAGTTTGTGTTATTTCAAATTTGAATTAGTACTATTTACATTTAATAAAACTGGGTATGCTACGTTTTTCAGTTTATATCGCAATTCTTTACCAAAACGTGAAGAATTTATAGAATCTGGGGCTTTTTGACTTTAGTTGCAAATCAGATTGAATTAATCCTCTATTTCTCAAAAGTATAATTTGAAACCGTGTGATGTTACAGTCTAGAATTGTAACGCCAACTTTCAGTCTCAATTTATAGGAAACCCTGTTAGTTCTTGAGAATTGAAATGCTCTACAGGATATAGTGTCTATGAAATTGAGGTCCAGATAAATATGACCTTTTAAACTATTTGAATCTTGGACAATATTACAGAATTAGCCGTGAAGCAAATTATAAAGATGACGCCGAAAAGTTGACAAAATAATTTTCTACTGCGCTTCAGGTCACACGGGATTACAAAATTTGTTGTTTCTTCTTTCTCTTTTGCTATTACAATAATATGCAAAAATCACTGTCTACGTCATACTCTACAGCTCACTGATGTAAATAACGTAACTGACCTGCGCAAAGGGTAATCCATTAATTTTGACACATGATGTGTACCTAAATTACGATAATATTACGTGGTAAACAAAAGCAGACACAATCTTACGATTATTAATTTAGTCGTTACGATGATTAATTTATTTGCAACGAATGAACATGTGCACGGTGTTTGAATTTATGCTTTTTTCTCTCTGTATTTACCGTATATTTTACATTTTCCATACAAAATTTAATCACAATACTAAAAAAATAAATTAATATATTTATTCTTTACTTTTACTTCAATTTTAAGTAAAATGAGTTTTTTGAATTGCATACTTTTTCTCCTAGTGCAAGTTTATTTCACTGAGAGCCAGTGTTGCCAGATCGTTAGATTTATATTTTTTTTCTGGATTTTTGAGATGCAGAAGAGATTTTTTTAATTTCTTTTCCATGAAAAAAAGTTTTTGGAAATTTGTGCGGTTAACTTTTTTATGTTTTTTAAAATTTAACCAAAAACTCAGAAAATGAAAGATTTTTTGAAAAAAAAAATATATATATATATATGACTACACTGCTCAGAGTGTAACTATATTTTTCTCTTTGAGCACCAACAGCGTTGCCAAAAGCTTTTTTCTTTTTGCAAAGTAAGAATTTAAGATTTTTCTTGCAAAATTAAAATTTTTGATATTCAGTATTTGAATAAATAGTGCGCAGATTATTTTCAGACATTCAATGAATTTCGATTTTTGTAATTATATGTATCTTGAAATAATTTTTACCTCTTAAGCACAATTCACATAGCGTGCCCAAAATGGAGCAACATTTAAAAAAATAAAAAACCAAAAAAATACTTTTTATTTCAGTTTATTACAACTATGTTCTGGCTAAAAATACATATTATGTCGGTCTGACGAGGCTCGTCAATCGTTTAGCAAAATTATCAATCATGGTTTTCAATAAACTGTCGTCAATAGTTGATATCTGCTCGATAATGGTTTGTTGTGGGATTATTACTGCACCGTTTCGATTTTGAATAAACCTTAAAAAATCTTAAGGTTTCAAATCGCACAATCTTGGTGACCTATTTACTCTTCCTCTACAAGAAATAATGTGATTTTCCAAATTGTGTGCCAAAAGATCCTTTTTTGTCTTGCTGTGCGACAAGTGACACTATCCTGTTGAAACCGCATATTCTGTACATCTAAATCATTAATTTTCCATCACAAACAACTTCGCATCATCTCTCTGCACGGCTTTTTAACGGCTAGTTCGCATTAGAATTTCGTAAGATAATTTGTTCTAGAAACCGTAATTGCAATAAATCAGTTGTTTCGGGCACAGTGTGGCAAGTAGCACCATCATTCTAAAACCACTTATCGTAGACATAAAGCTTACTAGTCATGTTCTTATAACGAATATCATTGACAGTCACTGCGCTTTCAGCCCCATCTTCGAAAAAGTGAAGCCCGATTACGCCGCTTAACCAAAATCCACACTTGTTGAGGGTGCACTTGTTTCTCATGGAATGAATATACATATGTATATGTTCTGAGCCGGCAAATACGACAGATTTATGGATACACGAAGCCATTCGGATCGAAATGCGCTTCATCAAAGATTGCTTTTTTCTCAGATTAACTTTATGCTTAACTTTTATTATATGTTTTCACAACTATAACGCTTTATCCTTTCGCAAGGCACTTAATTTTTAAATTACCGAATAAGCACATGTGAGAACTGCCGAATTTCAGGCGCTCCATTAAGCCACACTATATTTCTAGTTTTGAAATAAATTTGATTAAGTTGGGTTTTGTTCTGGTGTCAGATAAACAAAATTTTTTAAAATTCCGCCTTTTTTGAAAAGTGAAGATTTTTCTATACAAAAATCTGGCACCACTGCACCTAAATGTTTTTCAATAAGCCAACAAGAAAAAAAAAAAGAAGTTGAAGAAATTAGCATTAATCAGCGTTGTCGACAAAGTGCATTAACGTCTACAAGGTGGCAGCGCTATGGTAGTTGACAGTTTTTGCTACTGGCAATATAGTAAGCCAGTTACGTCAAGATTACTGTTTAGATTTTTGAACTATTCTTCCAATAACAACAGCTGTTTGTTCCAAATATTGTGCAACACTTTCCGTAATATTTGCATTTAAATACATAAAAGCAAAATTTTAAAAGTTTTTACATTTTTTTTTTAAATTTGCCCCTTTTTTCTTGAAAATACCCTTTATGTGCCACTTTTTGAAAATTTTAAAGTTTAATTGGTAGCGTTTATTCATTAAATTAAGAAACAAGTGATCTCAGAATTAAACATAGACCATGCCAGGAAAGCTACTCAACGAAAATATTACACAGTTGGTTTACTTTAATTATTACAAAGAATAATCTGATAGAGAATGCGGAAATGGTCCACCTCAACTTCAGAACAGTGTAGGTATAACGTTATTAGCCGAGCCGAAAAATAAAGAAGACTTGAACCGAAACAGACATCAAGCAGGCCCAGAAAAATAACTCGGCGAATAGTAAGAAACATTTTGAAAATTATAGATTAGAATCCACTTTCCAGTACTAGAAGAATTGCATCTGGTCATCAAGCGCATAGGGCTGGGCAGTCTGACTTAGACTTTGCCAACCCGCCAGCCAATCAGAAGAGCAATTTATAATAAAGTTACCCAACTGTATTCAGGCTATTTTAAGAGATGAATTGAGCGCTAGCACCCGACAAACGGCTTTATTTTTTGGAAAACCCCGAAAAGTTAAAACATCGATTTTATCAATAGGTACTTATAATGATCCAAAATATAAATCGTTCATTTCTAGATCCTGGTTATAATTGCAGAAAAGCAATTGGTACCTCACTCAACACAAAGGTCTTAAAAAAAAATAAAATAAAATAAAAAAATAAAACGCAGTTAATAACACTTTTTTTTTTTTTTTTTTTTTTATTGGACCAGTACTCAGGGGATGACCCCTACATATGCAGTGCATTGTACCAGAACTAGGAAAATAGGTTGTGAGGAGGGGGAAAGCGGGAGTAGTGTTTGTGAACATTTGACTTGAATTTTCCAACGTTATAACAGACAGGAAACACTTCTGCAGGCAACTTGTTCCACAGACGAAGCATGCGGCTGAAAAACGAATTCTCTCTGTAATGAGTAGTACGATTCCCCGGGCAATCAACCACAAATAGATGAGCTCTAGACGATGAACGCGTGCTACGTAAAAATGTGCGAGTTTCGGGAACAAGATCCCTAATCTCGTCAGAGCAAAATCCATTGTAGTAACGATAGAACAGAGTAACGCACCCCACACTGCGTCGATGCTCAAGTGAATCAATAGAGTTGGATACCCTACTGTCACCGATGAGCTTCTCCGCCCTCTCCTGCACACGGTCGAGTAACCCCAAAATAGACTTTGAGGCACCGGCCCAAACATGAGACCTGTATCCCATTTTCGGTCGGATGTAGGTGGTATAAATAGTAAGGAGGTCGGATGGAGTGAAGTACATCTTACACCGTTTCAAAAAACCGAGGCACTTGAATGCTTCTTTACAGACATGAAAAATGTGTTATGTCCAGCGAACGTCACACTGTATCTTCATTCCAAGAACATCAAGAGCATCCGATTCCTCAATATACCAAAAGAGTGTGATATACCAAATTAAACCAATAAAAGCTGTAAGTATTAGCAGCCAAAAAAAAATTTCCCCGTTCGACAACATTTATTCGACAGCTTATACCATGTTCAGACGGTAATATGAAACACTTGGTTCGCTCTCCGAACCACTATAGCGAAACTAGGTGTTCAGACGATTGTTTTTTGCATCACACTGATGTTTATATATTTTGTGCAAACGTCTCACTAATTCTTTTTTCAATTTTTATTTAAATCTTTATGTAAGTATCAAATTTTCTCATTTTCAATGTGTTTATTTTGATTTTACACACATTAATTATCTTTTTTTTTTTTTTTGTTTATATTTTTTTGCAGCTAGTTCAGATAAACTAGCGATAATTTATTTTCAAATTTGGAGATGATAGTAGTTTTTGCTTGGTTCGCAACAAGATTCAAAATGAACCAAGTAGATTCGCTCTCAAAATTTTGTATGGCCGCGAACCACGAATGAGAGAGCGAACCTCGAAAATAAGCCTTCGTCTGAACATGCTATTACAGTGTGAACACACAGGCTTCATCAACGACTACAGCTCAAATTTTACAGCTGAATCCTTGGCAATTGTCTTGGCAATGCAATATGCTGCAATGAATGGAGCAAATATGTAATCTGTTCTGTTAGCCTTTCTTCCATCCTGGCCATTAAAAACTCGCTGTACGAGCTACCTATATACAGTGCTGTTCCTACGCTAAGCAACTCACACTGTATTTTAGAAAAATGTTACTTTTCTCTCAAATAAGAAGACCTTAAGAACTCATTATAATACTTATTTATGACTTGTATGATAGCAAAAAAAAAAAAATGTATAAAAAAATAACAACAAAAACCTTTTTGGATATTTCAATAACAAACAAAAACAAAACTAACTCTATGAGAGGCTGTGCCTATGCTAAGCAACAAATTTTCTTATTCTCTTTCCCTTAAATATAACGGTTCTTTTGCGATGCATTTGAGTTCATTAATTGCAAATTACTTAAATCAATGCAGTTTAGTCCTACTAAGACTTTCTTCGTCTTTAAACTATAAATTTTCAACATGAAGCGCGTTCAATACGATAATAGCTTCAAATCTTCCGTTATATCATTGTGGAAGGCAGGGCAAAGTCAAATTGATATAGCTAATAATTTAAAAATTAACAAATCAATGGTTTCACGGTGGATTCAAAATTATAAAACGATAGGCACTGTCGTAAAACCCAATACAGGCGCACCTCCACGTAAAATTTCCGACCGTGACGACAGACAAATTAAAATATTAATAAAAAAAAACCATTTATAACTTCAAAAGAGGTAATGAAATCACTTAATTTGAATGTGGATTCCAGCACAGTCAGAAAACATATCATCAAGCTGGGCTTAAAAAGTTATAGGGCTGTCAAAAAACCAATGCTGACAAAAAAACACATGAAAAAACGGTAAGTGAATTTTAACTTACTTTAACAACAAATTCTATAGGACTTTTGTAATTTTTAGTCTTGAATTTGCAAAGCAACACATTAATTGGACTATCACAAAGTGGAACAGTGTGCTCTTTAGCGATGAAGTCAAAGTAAACCTCTTCAATTCAGACGGCATATGCACTGTGCGGCATATGAAAGGAAATCGGCTCGATCCACGCTATTGTAAGCAAACAATGAAACATGGAGGGGGAAACATTATGGTGTGGGCATGTTTCTCTGGCAAACGCCTTGGTCCTGTGCACAAAATAAACGATAAAATGGATCGATTCGTGTATAAGGACATCTTAGAAACGAAAATGCTCCCATATGCAGAATGGAATATGCCACTTCGATGGGTGTTTCAACATGATAACGACCCGAAACACACATCGAAGTTGGTCAAGGAATGGTTTCAGACGAAAAGGATTCAAGTGCTTGATTGGCCGGCACAATCACCCGACTTGAATCCTATCGAAAATTTGTTCGCCATTGTGAAACGACGCCTCGGATCGAGTCGATTTACAAATAAAGAAAATTTGTTAAACGGTTTTCAAAATGAATGGAAAAACATCCCCAAAAGCACATTGCAAAATTTAATTGCCTCAATGCCCAAGAGATGTGCTGCAGTCATAAAAAACAAAGGGTCATATACGAAATATTAATAAGTTGCTTAGCGTAGGCACAGCCTCTCATAGAGTTAGTTTTGTTTTTGTTCGTTATTGAAATATCAAAAAAGGTTTTTGTTGTTATTTTTTTATAAACTGTTTTGTTATCATATAAGTGATAAATATATATTAAAATGAGTTCGTAAGGTCTTCTTATTTGAGAGAAAAATAACATTTTTGTAAAATACAGTGTGAGTTGCTTAGCGTAGGAACAGCACTGTATAATAAGACAAATAAGAAACCTAAAGTAAAAAAATTATGTGGGTATCTTCACATGTTGGGATCACAGGCAACGATAACGCTGATAAAGTAGCCGAAGACGCTAAACAGGAACCATTAGTTAAATGCACGACTTGAGGGGCTGGGGATATGTTTAATAGAATCTCATCTTTCTTGGCATCAACTAAATATGGTAAATGGGAAAACTACCTATCAACATAAATAAAATTTTCTCATCAACATGCCTTTAGACAAAATTGCTCTACATGTAACTGCAGGTTAACTACAACTCACATTTTAGACAATTACCCTGCCTACAATTCCTTCAGGATTAATTTTTTCGGAAATAAATCACCTAGTGATCTTCTCTAAATATTTCTGACTGCAATATTAAATTAAATTAATTTACAAATTTTTAACCAAAAACAATTTAAAATACGAAAATTATAATTGTAAACATCAGAGTCGATATTGTATTGTATTGTATTGGTAAATATACAGTTGCAAATAAATTTGCAAAGTATAGGATGCACAGCATGGGCGGAGTAACGTAGACCTTATGCCCACGATGGTATTAACAGTACTTTTTTGCGGCGCTGTGACTAACTGTACCGACCTATGCCTTCGCATAGGAAGTTGCCGCGTGGTTAACAACGAAATACCTCACAAAAACTGTAAACTAATACAGTTAGTTGAGATAGACAGTTAACCAATGAGAGTGAGACGCAAAACTCTCGAAGGCCAAACAACAACAACAAGCCTGACCGCACTTAAGAAATAATTACGATGACGCGAGAGCTGTTCCCCAGCCCAGAGCTGCTTTACTCGCAGTCGATAGCCTTAGCTGCTAGTACTATTTTTTTCTTTTAATTAATTTGTTAGGTAGGTACCTATAATAAATATTTTTTAGGTTACGATTATTACTTTGTTATTGTAATTAACGTTGTTTTTTTGGTCAAAATGCTTATAAACATCTCCATTTATGTAAATAAAAAAATGTTATTACATTTACGTGTTTTACTTAAAAGTAAAAGTTTAAAGTTTAAATTACGTTTTTACAAACTGCATGTGCTTACTTACATATGTAAGTGCCGACTTATGACGTTTTAGAAAATTAATGCAAGAAATCGGCCAGATAGGTTAGGTGGGTAGGTATCTATTATTAAATTACTTAACATGCATTAAAGATCTGGTCAGCATTTACATATTTTTCATGGCACTTAGTTGTGATATTAAATAAGAACAAGGATGCACAAAAACGAAATTCCTTTAGAAAATATTTACAACTTCATACATACAGATGTACAGACACACGCTTATAGGTACAAGCATTTGTTTGCCAGCTTATGAGAATGTGTGTAAAAGAGTGCGTGTACTGTAACGTCTGTGGCCAACCACCAACCGACACGCATTTTTTCTTGACTAGGGTAACTAGTGCCGTTGATTGTCGTTTGATTGGTGAAGCTCAAGACACACCTTCGAAATCAACCAATAGTATTAACATATATACTTCATTAATGCTAGAACGAGATTGCAATAGCTATGTGTTTCTGTGCCCTCTTGCTCTTTTTACAACAGACATATATAAGTATGTATTTGTACAAGAGCATTCAGAAATAAATATTATACATATGTAGGTATGTACACAAGCACACAGTAATAAGGCCAATACAATTAGATACCAAAATGCTTTTTTAACGGGGCTTGATTATGACTGTATGGAAAGGATAAAGTAACGCTGAAGTTTTAAAAACAAACCTGTTAAAAGTATTCCAAAATACATACATATATGTATAGGTATAACCAGAAATAAATAAATTTCTCATAAATCGTCATATTATGCAACTTGAAAAGAAAGTAAGTAGGTATTTAATTATCAAAAAAAGATATTTCAAATGTGCTTTCTGTAATGGAAAACCTGGTTCAGTACTTCGTTTCTGTAAATTTTGTGTGAAGTTTTCACATCGAAAACTATGCAACAAAAAATTCCATCGTTTCTCGATTAGTGAGAAGTCAGCGTTTCTGTATTTCAATGTGAAAACAGCCAGCTCTAGTTATGTTTTCATTGGAATGTTTCCATTAATCAGCTGTCACAAAACAATAAATAAACAAAAAAAGAAAATTAATAGTGAAAATAAAATTAACAGTTTAGGTATATACGATCCGATGTTTTCTTCAATTTCAAAGCAAAAACAAAGTAAAACAATGCAGGAATTTGAAAAAACAATGGTTGCAATCAAATATGTCTCAATATGAAGAACGATATGGTGGATTAACAAGGCTGCGCAGAGTATCTCCCCCATAAACAACATTTAATATACATACATACTGTGTCTGCGGAGCTTTCTCCCGGTTTTGTAACAACACCGGAAGAACTCGAAGCTAAAAATAAAAACTATTTGCCCAATAACATCTTTGACTCTCTGTCGATTAAGATTAATTACGCTGAAGCTGCCGATCACAATATTTAATTCCCTATGAAAAGAGTTGAGTAATCGTGCAGCCTGCAGGTGGATCTTTGTCTTCTGTTCTAAGAGACGTAGAATCTATGTATGTATATGGTCTTATGCCACACATGAAAGAATGCAATTTCCTAGAAAAAGCTTGGTTAAATATTATTATAGTATTTTAATAAATATTTCATATTTTTATTTGAAACGCTAAGTGTACATTATTATTAAATGGCACTTTGTTAGCATTTTTTGTTCTTTTGTGCTAATAACACATGTACAACTTTTTAAGCGTGATCGTAATCGGAAAAAAATGATAAACTTTTAAAGGGCAGCATTTTTTATCAGAAAAAAAAAACACAATAAAAGTCGTTTTCGATTTACATATGCATTTGACAGGCTTTTCGTTTAATTTTGGCAAAAGCTTAAGCCAATCTATGCACATTATGGTTACGCCTTTCAGCAGAAAGCAAAACCAAATCAAAGTTTCAAAAACTTTAGCGCGAAGAAAAAAAAATAAAATAAAGTTGCGGTCGCATTCTGTAGCATCAGTCACTACTTCAAAATTTTTATAACGACAATAACAAGGTGCATTAACGTATATAAGATAGCAGCACTACAGCAAAATTACAACAATACAACAAAAACAGGCATGTGGTAAGCTATGCTTGTCAAAAATTTTTGTAATTTTTTTCACAATTATAAACTACGAAAGTACCATTTCACAATTATAAATTAGTTTTTTTTTTGTTAAATTTTTTTTTTGTTAAATTTTATAATTTTTTAAATTAAAAATTGTTTGGTTTGTACATATCTACAACAGGTTTTTAGTTCAAGTTTTTCCTTTCTTAATTTTTTTCTTAAGAAGGATTTGTTACAATACAAATTTGCTGTGATCAATAATGATTGATTGAAGAAGACAAGAAAAATAATAATCAAATCTTTAGCTGGGGGACAACCAGCTGTTTCGTAGTCGATACACTACTCATCAGCACCCACTGTTTTTATTTGAATTATTTCTATGTTCACAAAATAATTTTTTAATGTTTAATTTAGAATAAACCACTGAATTCAATTGCAAAAATATAAACAATACATGTGACCGGTAGCAAAAATCTGTCATACGCCGTATCGCTGCCGCCTTGTAGACGTTAATGCACTTTGGACGACAATAATTTGGAAATACATTTCAGTTTCATACAAGTTTCGATTGGAAAGGGTTGATAACTTTTCGGAAGTTTTATTTTATAGTCCTTTAACAAATACATTACTTTCAGCTAAGTGGTCTGTAATGAATTGACTGCAGAATGTTTTAGCAACAAAAATGAAGAAGGTGTTCTAAACCATGTTCAAAGAAAATTGAACTTAAATGTTTTCAACATTACAGCAAAATCGGATATAGCTGCAAGAAAGTTGACTGGAGTAAAATTAAATTTTACAAGCCTTTGCGAGCTACTTACAACGTAAACTTTTCTTTTTTGTTGTACTGTAACTTGAATAAGCAGAGGACATTCACTAAAATGCTTAAAAAACGGGCATATTATTGTTAAAACCCCGAATACTGAATGGCAGTGTTGTTAATATAAACAATAAAATTTGCTGGTAAAACTGACGTTAAAGTTTGTTGTTAAAAGTTACAGAGTCATACTACAGGGTGCTAAAGCTCGTTAGTTAGTGACAGGGTTGCCACACTTATTTGCATCAAACTCAAGGTCCCAAATTGCCAAAATCGATCGAAAGGTATCGGGTGGTTTATCATAAGGATTAATTTTCAATAGACTGTTTTTGACAGACTCAATCAAACCGCTTTGTCATTTTAATACCGAATCCATTGTAAATTATCCTGGAAAAATTCACACCGCAACAGAGTGCCCAAATTGTTCAGCTATATTATGAAAAATAGCGCCCTTTGGGAAGTACGCATAACGACATTAGCGGATGATACTCGACCGGTTAGTCTCTACCCAGCACGTAGTGAAGGGATTATGGCAGCTATAGCTGAAAGCTTACGTGAAGACTGTGGCGAATCGATTTGTCGGCATTCTCAGCAATTTGGCACTATGTTCAAGCGCAAGATCTCTATTAGCTCTGGTTTCAATAAAACGGCCATCGAAATCGCTCAATATCACACTTTTGGACTGTTTCTTCTGAGGACATGTAAAGACCGAGGCCTGCGATTGATGCTTTGGAAGGAAAAATTATTTGTGGTATTCGCGAGGTATCGATAATAAAAAGTTTAAGTTCGCTATCAAATGTGTGTGTTTTATTTTGCAATATAAATCAATCTTTACGATGAATCCCCCGATATTTTTGATTTTGCCAATAAAGTATACGTAAGTACAGGGTGGCTTTGTTTAAAATTTTTTTCTTTGCTATTTTTCTCCTCATAATCTATTTTCCTGGTTCCAATACAATGCAGTGTATATGAAGGGGCCATCCTCTGAGTACCGGTCGAAGATAAAGAAGAAGACTTGGGGAATTTAAAATCGTTAAACTTTATTTCTCAAACAGTTCATTTTCCAAAACTTCAAGTGTTATGTTATTTTATGGATTTCGCCGCCTATATATGTATGTAGCTTTTAAATGGCTGAATGGAATTGGGAGTAGTGTTTTGCCTCTCGTCGTGTGCACATGTCTTTTGTTACTGCTGTCCGTATTTTCAATATATGTACGCTCATTAATTAAGTTCACATAAAACCAAATTGCACCGCAATAGGTAGCAGTAAGTACACGCGTTTTTTTTGTTTGTTTCTTCTTTCACCGTTGTCCACGTTTTCTTTATATGCACAATATTAATTCCTTCTGAATGTACTTCATTAGCTTGTAGCGTGGAAGGTGTTGGACTAAATTTTGCTAATCTGAGCAGTGTTCAGTTTTAAATAATTTAATTCTAACATTTTAAATGCTGCAATAGAGTTTGTTTTAGTCTTTCGTGTTGTTATGTTATGTTAGTTCAAGTTAAACCTCCACGAACACTACTTCCTCTTTCCTACCTCATCATAACCTATTTTCCTAATTCCAGTACAATGCACTGCATATGTAGGGGTCATCCCCTTAGTACTGGTCCAAGTTAAAAAAAAGTAAAATGGTGTTAGGCTATAGAGTTATTCTTTCAAAGTACGCTAGAGGAAGTCATCTGCTACAGCTAAATCTGGTGAACGAGAAAGCCAATTAAAATCGCTTGTATGCACTATAGTTCGTTCACCAAAGATGTCGCGTAAAAGAGGCATTGTATCCCTCGCAGTGTGCTCTGTGGCTCCATTCTATTGGTGAACCAGTAGGTTCCCAGCAGCTATCGGTTGTTCATTTGTTTAAAAGTTATTACGGAAAGTAAAAACGTATGAGAACGAAAATACTTGTTCTTTGTGTTTGAAATAGTGTTGTCATTTTTTTCCAAAAAATCTGTAACTCCCTGAAAAACATTCAACCAGAAATCTTTTTTGTTTATGTTATATAAAAAATTTAGCTGCACAAATTAAAAAAAAAACTTTTTTCATAGAAAACATATTTAAAAAAATCTATCCAACATACAAAAAAAAAAAAAAAAAAAAACAGGAAAAAAGAGAAATCTTACGATCTGACAGCACTGGTTTGAAAGGTATTATTAGAACATTTCGCTTTTTAAATTCTCATTGTTTCATTTAAAATAATCGGATGTAGTAGTACAGTAAAATGTTTGAAAATATTTTTCAAAGGTTTCAAATATTTTTCAAAGCACGTAAAGTTAACAAAATTTTACTTCATTCTTTCAAAGGATCATTCACTGCCGTTTTATTTACACCAACTCAAAATCTAGTAGATTTGAATTGAAATCTACAACGAAATCTATATCGTTTACACCACCGTTTTTGTCATCTAGCAAGATTTCATTTGCTCAAAAATAATTTATACATGCGGGTTTGACAATACAATATTATGAGAGACTGAATACACCAGCATTAAAGTGTATATTTTTCGTGCCCAGAGACTGCATACACCACGTTATAGTGCAATTTTTGTTGCAGCGTAGTATTTTTAAGTACTTTTTGCAAGAAATCACAGTTGCATCGCTTAGTACTGAGTACATTTCAGGAGATTTAGTCGAAATCTAGTCATAAAGTAGATTTCATTTTGTATGGGAAATCTTTTCAAAATCTACTAGATTTGGCTTGAAATCTCGAATGAGCAGATTTCGCTTTAGTGTAAATAGGCTATAATTTAAAAGATTTTAAGAAACATTTTTAACAAAAATTTATTCATATTAACAAAAAAAATTTTAACATAAAATTATTGTCAAAATTATAAAAATTCATTAGCGCAAATAAAATTTTTGTAAACTTGAATAAAAAGCATGTATATTTGATTAATTTTTTAGTTGGCTGTTGACGTAATTTTTCGTTAATATTTATTTATAGTATTTTTTTCTATGTGGGTTGGTTATAATTCCAAAAAAAAGTGTTCACACGGGCAGTCTTCCTTCTTCGTAACTGGTCTGTATCGAGTGAGTTTTATTTGTGCCGGGAACGATTTAAAAAAATTACCATTGGAAATTTTCCAACGGGTTCGACTTGCCAATGCGAACAACTTTAGAGTGGTGAGTATAGGTGTAGGTAATTCAGATAAATAAGTGGTAAATATAAGTAAGTATTAAGCAAATTAGTATAAATGGTGAGTATATGGTATGTAAAATTCATTAGGCAAATTCAAAAATTATAATTATTAAAAGAAAATATATACTAATATATTTATATATAATATATATTATATATAAGAAAATATATACTAATATATTTATAAATAAAATAAAATAAGTTTGTCCAAACTAATTTGGATATTGTATATAAATTATTGTAGTTATACTTGCATAATAGTGTGGCCTACAAAGCCATTTTGAAGCAATTTTTTTAAGTCGGCTAAACTTTTGAAATAGTTTCCTGTGAATTAATCGTACGATCATGTAGGATAGTGAATCAGGGCGCTAAGAGTGCACTTTTTAATTTTAATATAAAACACGTTTTTTTTTCAAAGAGTTGTGATTTTTTTATTGGACGGGATTAACTATACAGAAGGCATGTTTCAATTATGTATGTTGAAATTAAAAGCAGCGCAACTAAATTGACTTATGGGCAGAAATTCGACATTGAAGCTGGATTGCAGACTTTTTTTATACAATGCAATTCTAAAGCGTATATGGGGCTGCGGAATCCAATTATGGGAAACCGCCTCAACATCAAACATTGAAAAAATTCAAAGGCGACAAAACAAAATTCTTCGAACAATTACTGCAGTTCCATGGTCCGTAAAAATGGCACGAATTCAGTGTGTGTACCACTGGTAAAAGACGACAAGGTATATAAGTAAACTGAAACTTCACCCAAATCCTCTTGCACGCAATATACTTAATTTTGAAGGCCACTCTCGGTTGAGAAGGCGGGATACCCTTGCCATCATCAGATTGGCCATTCTGCCGATATTATTCGCGCAAAATAAAACTTTTTTGTGTAGAATTAGCTGGACTTAAATAATTTTTTATGTTATGGTATTAAGATTTGAATACTTATTGTTAGATCATATTTTAAAGATTCAATATATTAATTAATGAAAAGAAAAAAAAATGTTCTTGCATTGTTCAGATAATCATATTTTTGTAATAAACAACAAATTGGGGCCAGAAAATTCAAAAGCAATACATTAAAATTTTTTTTCTTCTCAAATTAAGACTCTTTCTTTGAAAAATTAAGATTTTTCTACAAACATTTCTGGTACTACTGGCTCTTTGCGTTCAATGAGATGATCCGCTCAACTTAGCTCGTTCGTTAATGAACGACACGAGCTTAATCGATAACTAGGAAGCGTAAATAACAAGCTGTATATGGGGCAATCCAAGTCATATCGGACAGTTCGGAGAAAACATTTCTTTTATTTGCTTTATTTTTTGTTGTATTGATGGCCCTATTGAACAGCATATTTTAGCAAATTTTCAGGTTTTTTCGGCTTAAGATTTCAGAGATATCGCGTTTTGAAAAAGCCGAATTATGAGAAAACCGTGCCCGAATAAATACTCATAACTTTTCCAATATCGGTCCAAACAGAATAATTTTTTTGCATTATTTTTCTTTTTCTGTCTACTATCTAATATATATATATAACAAATGTTCAATTGGATTTAAATCCAGTGATTTTGGGAGTGCGATACAGCAGCCATTCTTTTACTGTATCGTATGCATGTTTGGGGTCGTTCTCCTGTTAAAAAATCTAACATCTTTCCAACCCCAATTTCTCCACACTGCCTGGCATTTTGTTTTGAAAATTGTTCAGGTGGTCCTATTCATTATGCTTTCAATAAAAACCAAATTTCCTACTCCGCTTGTCGCTATACATCCCTACACCATCACCCTCCAACCCTCACCATGCTTAACCGTGGTTGTTAAATTTTGGCCAGCACATTGATTATTTTTTGTTCGCCAGACTTTAACTGGGGTTTTCTGGGCAAATACCTCAAATTTAACTTTTAAACTAAGAAGTACATTATTCTATAAAGAAACATCTTTATGTTGATACTTTTTGGCGTATTCTAGGTGTCTATTGTATTTAGCTGGCGATATAAGTGGTTTCTTTCGCGATCATCGACCATGTAAAACGTTTTCGTGCAATGCTCGTCGTATTGTACTGGCACTTAACCTATTAACGCCCAACTTTTAAAAATTAACGATAAAAAGTTTTTTTTTGGTGAAACGTTTTTAATTCAAGTAAAATAACACGAAAATACAAAAATTTATTAATTTTTTATGAAAATAACGTAAATATAGACTGTCCTAAATATAGGACACTGGCACTTACACATATCAACCGTACTATAGGTGAAATCAAAACGCAGATTATTTTTTGTGGTAAGGTATGAAGCATTCCTTGCAGAGTGTCACATCACATTTGATGCAAAATGAAAGAGGTTTGGATGAACAGTTTTTTCCTTGACATCTTCGCTGTTTCTCTCTTTTTTCCATAAAATGACCATGGTTGTCATATCTTACATCTTCGAAAACTTTTGTCGCAGACGTTCTCGGCCTACCGATAAATGGTTTTTGAATAATTTTCATGTATGGTACGGCAACAGATCGTCTGTACTCTAGCAAACTCAAATCAATATCGTTAACTAGCTTGTAAACGAGCCATGAGTTTACCATGGCCATATCTATACACCTAATAAATAGAGGCCAGTACCATTTCTTGGCTCTAATATTTGTTGCATACTTGCCCACCAACCAGTCCTGTTGATCCACTCCACCCATGTAAGAGTTGTAATTTTTCAGCAAAAGCGGTTGTGGTATGCTTCGCTTTTCTTTAGCCTTTCGATCCCATCTGCCTGCTTTATGGAGAGGTTCTAATGAATCGAAGTTGGTGGCGATTGTAACGCACTTGTTATCATTCCATTTCACAATAAGTATTTCTGCATTTGTATCGAACCTGTAATCATACGAGCCTCGTTCTTCTTTTCCAAGAAATGTGGAATCTTTTAAAGAGCATGAAGATAATCTATTTTCCCTTAAAGTTCCAGTCGCACGGAATCCTAGCTGTTTTAGATGAATGAGTAAGTCTCTACTTGTAAACAAGTTGTCGAAATATATCTGATGACTTGTTGGTTCTGATACACAATCTAACATATCAAGTACTACCCTGGATCCTAAGGCCAAATCTTCACGATCATTTTTTGCAATTGATTTTCCAGTATACAGGTCAATGTTATAGCAATATCCACTAACGCCACAAAGAGCCCACAATTTATAGCCAAATCTAATAGGCTTTCCACGTATAAATTGCTTTAGGCCATGATGTCCATAATAATTGACAATCATTTCGTCGATTGCTAATTCTTTCTCAAATACGTGAAATTTTTTAAAGTTTTCGTTTATCATTTTTAGCAAAGGTCTAATTTTGAATCCTCTATCATCCTTGTCTATTAGCAGGTTATCGGCAAAATGTATATATTTTTTTATTTTTAAATATTCATTTCTGGAGATACAGGCCTTGACAATATTTATACCAAGATCCTCTTCTTCGCTCCAATAATTTCTCTCAGATGGCAATTGATGATATCCGCTGAACAACAAAATACCCACAAACGATTTTAGTTTGTCTATTGTGACGGTGATCGTTTTTGCTTCTAGCATATTTCAGCGTTTCGTTAACAATGTAATCAAAAACGGTGTCACTAAAATATTTTTCAAATATTTGAACTGGTGATTTTCCCGCTAGATGAGTTTTAAGATTATCTCTATTTTTAGAGGCTGTATGGAGTATATCTGGCAATTTTGTGTAAACGGGTTTCACCTTTTTCCAGGAAAATGTTTGTTGAGTAAGGCAACGTCTTTTCTTAGGTCTCTTTACTGTGCGTGGCAACAGACAAGCTCGAAATATGAAATAAAAGAAGCTTGTAGATTTGATCACGCGAAGTACCAGTGTCATATAAATAGGACAGCAATAATAGACCACCTATATTGTGAAGTTTCTAAATATTTTTTTTTAAATAACTGTGGCGACAGCTTTGTTGACCTATTTTCGAGCGAGTAGTATAGTACATGTTCGTTAAACCTTTTTTTATATGATTTACAAACATATATATAACGTTATAAATACGTCGTTTTGGGATTAAACGTAAGGATTAAAAAAATCTTTTCAATGGTACAAACTTTATATGGTCAAACACGTCTTAAAAGGCTTAATTGGATACCACCTAACTATAAAAAAAAACTATTTTGAAAATAAAAGTTATATACAGAGCAGAAAAACACCTGTTTTTGTACTGTCCTATAAATAGGACGCTGGGGTATAATGGGTTAAGATAGTTCCTGATGTTGCCGAAACTTTCTCTTATAATAGAGCTCATTTCTCTGTAAGTTTTTGCTTCATTCGGAAATGTTATTACTAATTCTCTAATATCACTAGAAGTTTGTTTGCCCATTCCAAAACAAATAAATATACACTTCACACGAGGAGTTCTTACCCTGCCGATCACAATTAATTAACATAAAACAATAAAAATGTTTCAGTAGAATGCTAAAATAAAGCAAATAACCAAATATAATGGTATCCTCAGTCGTAAAGCAGTTCTGGGCTGAGGATCAGCTCTCGCGTCATCGTAATTATTTCTTAAGAGCTTGTAATTATTTCTTAAGAGCTTGTCATTGTTATTTGGCCTTCGAGAGTTTTGCGTCTCACTCTCATTGGTTAACCGTCTACCTCAACTAACTGTATTAATTTACAGTTTTTTTGAGTTACTTCGTTGTTAACCACGCGCCAACTTCCTATGCGAAGGTATAGGTCGGTACAGTTAGGCACAGCGCCGCAAAAAAGTACTGTTAATACCATCGTGGGCATAAGGTCTACGTTACTCCGCCCATGCTGTGCATCCTATACTTTGCAGATTTATTTGCAACTGTATAGTTACAATACAATGGTATCCTTCTACAGTAGCACACCGTTGAAATGATGCACATGCAACATGTACACTTTAGTTTGACGCGTAATATATACATTCAAATTTTTTTTTGCTCTATAACTTATATAATTGTAACAAATTGCTCATTATCTTTTTATAATTAATTAGAGAATACTATACTAAAGGCCCTGATTCACTATCCTACACGATCGCACGATTCACTCACAGGAAACTGTTTCAAAAGTCTGGCCGACTTGAAAAAATCGTTTCAAAATGGCGTTGGAGGCCACACTATTATACAAGTATGATTGAAATAATTTACATACACTATAAAACAATTAAAAAAATTAACATAATAATTTTACATTACTTATTATTTTACTTAAATTTTTTTCATATTTTTCACAATATATACAACACTGATCGCACAGAAACCGTAATGTTTAGAAAAGTTTCATAAAATTTTTCAAATCGCACGATTTGTAAAAAACTCTGTCACACGGTTGAATTTTTAGTACTTTTTCAGCACACATGCTTTATTTAGTAAATCGCACGATCGTGTATAATAGTGTAACAAGACCTTAAAATGGTAAATTTTGCCATATCTTAAAAGACTAAAAAAGTACTATGTCGTAGAAAAAATTTTGTACACTTTATTTTGACGCTCACAGTATTTTTTAATTGGTATGAATGTTAGTAGCTAAATAAAAAAGTAGAAAAGACTAAACTCAATTGTTTGTCTGTGGTTTTACACAATTTTATTTAACTTCCGATAAAAAAAATCCCTAAATATACATACATACAAAGAAGGTGCTTAAAGTATAAATGCTTTTTTTTTTTTTAATTTAAGAATCAACGTTGCTCAAAATTAATTTTGAGCTTAAAATTTTGTCTGTTCCATTACGAGTGTACCGTTGAGCCTCTGTATGTATTGAATTAAGAATTAATTATGGCCAAGAATAATTTTTTATTTCATGAGTACATTATTTATACATAAATGAATATTAACGGAACTGATTATTTCAATTGGAATCTTCTAGCCCAAATATTGTCTCGTTTTTGAAAAGTTTGTTTAAAATCATGACATGTTTATACTACACACTTATGCATGTATGTATGTGTATTCCTCGGTTAAACTGGCAATAAATTTGAAGTGAAATATTGACTTTGCCTTTAAACTTTGACCCCTTCTTATTTCATTTGTCTATTAAATTAGATAACTTTATTGAAAGAAATAATAGCAAAAATTGCCCTTAATGACACTGCCAGCATCCAATTATTGCAAATTGACTAATACTCGTATAGTGATGGAAGCGTTTATTTTTGCAGATGTTACGGATATCGGAAACTAAATGAACAATTTGGTACACGTACTTACATACATACGTACATATGTAAGTATTCCTAGTTGACCATATTGTTAAGACATCTTAAACGACGGGTACAAGAGAATAGATAACCGTGGAAGACATGTTGATGACAACTGTGAAAATGATTTACATCAGTACCTGCCTTGACGGCCTAACCTGATGGTGGACCAATTCCACGGAGTGAATTTTTCACGATTCACCACCGCCCCCGTGTGGCTTGCTAGGCTCACACAGGTAGCAATTCTTGTCATTGTTGAGGAGTTCGGGCTTTCTAATCCCTCATGTATGCAATTTCCCAGCAATCAATGGAGGACAAGGCTTAATGAGTTGGTAGGCCGAAGCCCATTAAGAGCATCAGCCCTTAAACCAACTCACCCATCAATCATCACCAGTGGTTCCTTACAGTACACGTATCTGTTGTATAGGCAACAGATCCTCGGGAGATTGTTAGCCCTCGAAAAACGCCATCACCAAACAATTATCAAGGATACTAACACTCCCTTCCTGCGTTTTAGGTTTCAACCACAGCCAGGACGTTTCACCTCAACCATGATCAGCTCGGGTCGAACCGTAAGCAGAACTTCCCGGGGGCCATGCTGATCCTCGTTCTGCCAATTTATACCCTTGGTAAAGGTTTCGGAAGCCAACACAAAATAAGTCATGTGGCTTCCTAGAGTTTTGTTTGCCGCACCAAACGAGGGACCCCTTCTCCTCTTTTGCCCGAAAAACAGAGCGCCTAAGTTAGGAATACGCCAAGGCAAAACCTGTTCCCCGGGGGGACATGTTGATGACAGTTCAAACAAATCGTTGACGAAGTTTTCGAACAAATGGTCATCAAATCATGCATGATTAAGCAAATGACCGTTTCCCCTACCATGCCGTCGATGATTGTTAATTGTCAACTGAATTTGAGATTTATACTCAAATTTTATATATATTTATTTTATTTGTTTCAAAAATATTTTTGCAGTGCTGCGGCATGTGACTGACAGTTGTTTGCCACTTTCAAAATGCTTAACGTCAATTGTACTGTTTACATTTTGGAAATTTTTAGTGGTTTGTTCAAACTTACATATCTAAAATAATTTTGTGAAAATAAAATAATTTATAATTATGCAAAAGTACTTTTACAAGTGTGAAGAATATTGTTTTTGACATGAAAATCTCTCAATACGTTTGTTTTTGTTGTATTAGTTATTGTAATTTTGATTTAGCGCTGCCACCTTGCAGACGGTAATTCACCTTGAGTTTACATTAACGATTTGAATACTAGATTGGACACATTGCAGACAAATTTTTATTCACTTCTGTTTTTAGAGTTCCGTTATTTTTGTACGAATACTTAAAGCGGCTTGAAGAAATGCGGCAAGCGGGTTAGAAATGTATTTAGGGGTTGGATAGTTAGAGTTGAGTGGACTGTAGGTTTGCTCCTAAATTAGATTGCCTACCACTTTTCTTAATATTTAGGGAGGACGTTGTTAGAAAAAAAATCCTCGTGGAAGAAAAACCGTAATCTGTCAACTTTTGTGTGTGGCTTTATTGACGCTTCGTTCGTAAGTGTCTACATACATTTCTTTTAGCTTTAAGTACTATTTTTTATAGCATATTCGAACATTATATGTAATAATTCACAATAAGCTAGATTAATTATTCGTTACTTCATGATAAAACAAAATTATGTTATAAGATATAGTACTTTAATAATATTTTAACTTTATACACTAAGAGAAAAAACTTCATTCCATGTATGAATTTCGTTATTAAATTAATGATTTTTATCATTAATAACGAGCTAATGAAGCAATTCATGTCATTAATGAAAAAAGTTTCACTGCATTATGAATTATAAAATATTATGTAGAATGAAAATAGTTCATTAAATTTATGAAGTTAATTCTTAATACAATGAAAATATATCATTAATAGCCTGACACATATTCATTGCAATAATGAAACATTTTCATTAGAGATATGAAAATAAATCGTTGGTTTAATGTGTTTTGTTCACTAATTCTATGGCAAAACTTCATTATTATTATGAACACTTTTCATATATCTATGAAACAAAATCACTGATTTAATGCCTCATTTCATGTATTAAATGACAATCCATCGTCAATCATCATCGTAAATTTTATAAAACGAAATGTTTATTTTTCTTTTGCCAGTGTATATTATATACAACAGCAAGACAAGTCTTACGGAACGTTTTTCACGTAAAATGACACGTAAAAATTTTGTACACTTGATTATAAACTATTTTTTACATTGAAATAAAAAATTGAGTTGAATTTGATTTTGTGCCACCGAAATTTCGAAAACGCACCGAAAATGTATAAAAAGCGCACCTCGCACCGACAAAAGAATTTTTCGCACAAATAATTTTAAAAAGCACCAAAAACGGTGCGAAACGCACCTAGTTGACAACGCTGATGTGTAGGTGTGTGGATATAACAATGCGTTTATTGCTTAAACTTAAGCTCACTGCTTTAAAATTAAAAAAAAGAGTGAATTTGCCATGGCATCGAGTAAGAAATGAATGAAGAATGTTCATGTTATTCGTTATGCCATGTCATAGGATTTTTCATTATATACAAAAATTGTATAAATAATTGCTTTTTATGATTTAACTAATATTACTTAACGTGGTTATATATTTAAATGCAATATATAATGATATCCGATATAGTTAAATCTCGTGTATCAAAATATATGCGAAAAATGAAATTTCATACAATAAATGTATAGTTCTTCATCCATAAAACGAACACATCAAAATGAAATAAATTTTGAAGAGAGCGAATTCATTCAGGAATTGAAATTTTTCATTCCATTAATGATAAAAATCATTAATACAATGAAAAATTATCAATGAACCAGTTTCATAGCCAGAACGAATAACTTTTCTTTTAGTGTAGTTAGTTCAAAATTCATCGATGTAAATATTTTTTGTTTAAAATATTTATATTTTAAACACGGCTATTAGACGGTCATACTAGGCATGTGACAATGCCATGCCATCATAAATTCAGAGTCTAGCTTCAATAGTGAACGGACGTGTTTGTTTTTATCGGAAAGAAAACTTTTAGGCATTTGTTGTTTTTTTTTATCTTGGACCAGTACTCAGGGGATAGCCCCTACATATGCAGTGCATTGTACTGGAACTAGGAAAATAGGTTATGATGAGGAGGATTCAGGGAGTAGTGTTCGTGGAGGTTTAACAATAACAACACAAAAGACCAAAATAAACTCTATTACAGCATTTAAAATTGAATTTTTTATTCACTATTATAGCTTCTAACATTGATATCAATAAAAAATTATAAATATATAAAGGTGTAAAGAAACGTTAGAGACGTGTATAAATGAAAAGGCTTGTGTTTTGTGTTTTGACAGGTATTATTAGAGCATTTTTCTTTTTAAATTCTCAACAATTTATTTAGTTTGTGGGTAATAAAGTTGAATGTTTGAGTCTACTGATGATCAGGGTAGTTCCTATGAAATGTCGACATATAGATAGCTGGGAAACATAGAAAACAAACTATTTATAATTTTTTATTAGTATCAATGTTGGAATTATATATATTTTAAAATGAAAATAAAAAATTAAAATAAAAAACTGCAAGAGTATACCTATCAGATGCAATTCTGAGAAAGAGCTCAGCTCCACTAGAAAAAGTCCTTGGATTTCTGAGGAGGAATCTTTGAAAAAATCGTTGGACAATCTACTGTCGCTAAGGCAAAGAAACCGCACGCGGTCGTGTTCGCCACATATAGTTGTTACAACAGACGACTAACCATCTATCAGTTTAGTTATTGCAGATAAGCCGAAAACATAAGTAGTCATGGATATGTATGTAACCGTGGTTAAAAATATCTAAAGATGATAATACTATCACGACAATGGATAGTAATAGGCTTGCTGTCCTTCAGACTGATGAGTCAACAATATCTAAAAAAAACTTTCAAGTCGCCACCAATATATTTGAAAGAGCCTTCTTCTAGTGAGTTGGTAAAACAACTTATTACGGCAATCGGCAATGACACTTTCAACGTAACAGCGGTTAAGCACGGCAGCATCAATGAAACGAAAATCCAGGTCAACCACGAGAATGATTACCGAAAATTGTCTGACGATCTGGAGAAGGAGAAACGAGGGGATTGACCCTTTTGTAGACACGAATGATGTCAAAACCGGATTAGAAGACAATGGTTGTAAAATTAAAAATGTAGTAAACATTAGAAACCGTGAAAAAATTCCTTTACCCATGTTTAGAGTTGAATTGGAACCAAGAGATGTTCTTAAAAAAGAATGAAATGCATAACCTTAAATTTATTTTGCATCGTAAGGTTGCCGTTGAGGAGCCTCATAAACGTTTAGGGCCCGTTCAATGTCTTAACTGCTAAGAATTTGATGTAAGTTGCCCGCAGTTAGCGTTGTGTGTACACAGTGCAGTACATCACAGTGCAAAAAACCTAAGACTGATTCGAGCGTTAAAAAATACGGTAACTGTGGAGGTATGCATACTGCAAACTACAGGGGTTACCCTGTCTATACTCACTTCAAGAGGTCAATGACAAATAGGTCATCAATTTTAAATATGCCACCCCAGCAGCCAAACACCATTTTTACAAACAATTTTCACCAGGTACGCCAGTCAATCCAACCAAGTTTCTTATGCTAATGTGGTTAAGTCCGATATACAAAATTTGAGTCACAAGCCCAAGTCACAAAACTCCGATCCAAATTTTAGCAATCTTGAGACAACTCTGCAGACTCTTGTCCAATCTATAAATACGTTTACCGTTTCTATGACAACCTTGATGCAGGAAATGCTGAAAATGCAATCCGCTATTTTGCTGGCAATTTTAAACAAATGAGTTGGTTTAAAATATGTTTCTGGAACGCAAACGGCAACCGCCAACAAAAAAATGAACTTGAACACGTCCTTATGGAAAAGCAAATCGATATAATGATGATTGCTGAAACTCATTTGACAACCAACAGTTATTTCAAAATTAATGGCTACAAACTATGTGACAAAAAAGATTCCGTGGAAGATCTTGTGGAGGCTCGGCAACGAATGATGTGGGATGTATCCCACATCAGTCAATGTGGGATACATCCCACATTCGGGCTAAAGATAGCACCAGAGAACAAACACACAGACTAGACAATGTCATAAGACAGACCTTTGGGGGGAAGAAGTATTGCTCAGCTCTATTCATAGATATTTCCCAAGCTTTTGATAAAGTCTGCCACGACGGGTTGATGCACAAAATAAAGTTTAACCTGCCTGCGGCCGGAAATTTGTTAGCACAGAAAGCGACTATATAAGCCTCTCACAGCCAATCGGAGCAGCAGTTCCTCAAGGTAGAATTCTAGCACCCACTCTCTGATTTACGCCTCTGACATGCTAACGAGATCCGGAATCCATACTTCAACTTTTGCAGATGCCTCAACATTTTGCAGCATATGTACATGAAAGTCATCAATTAGCTGAAACATGTAAACATATTCGGCTAGGTCGAATCTAAAATACCCTTCATTTTCTGTATTTTAGTAACCTTCTTTTATAACAAAAATTGCTTTTCAGCAAAAAAAAAAAAAAAAAAAAAAAAAAAAAAAAAAATGTTAATGGAAAAATCGGTTCAGGCTATATATGGACCGATATCGAAACTTTTCATTTTCCATATTTATATAACTTTATTTCATTACTAAAACTGCTTTTGAGCAAAATAAATTTTTTATTTAAATTATTAATCAGTGAACGTTTTTAGTTATATATACATATGTACGATATTAACTAATCAGTTGTGAGTTCAAGTCCAACTTCAGTCAAGAAGAAGGATTATTTTTATTAATTATAACAATAATTGCTGTGAAACAATATGACCAAAGAAGAACAGAAAAATAATTGAATACCATTAGCTGGGGGACAACTAGCTGTTTCGTAGTCGCTGTTTACGTTCGCTTATGCGACATTTCATGACAAACCCGGTCTAGGCGATGTCTCGGGTATTTATGGACCGATATCTGGAAAAATTTGCCCTTTTTTGAAGCAAAACGAAAATGGCTTTTTTGGCTATATCTCAGCTATATGTGCACCGATATTACTGAATTTCAATAGCAAACCCATGAATTGATGGGGTAAAAGAATGTTGAAAGAAAAAAGTCTAATGGTTTTCTCAGAAATGGTATTTCAACAGCGGGCAGACGGACATCGCTTAATCGACTTTTCTATTAATTTTGAATCAGAATTTATATACTTTATAGGGTCGGAAATTAAAATTGTAGAAATTACAAAGGGAATCACAAAATTATATATACCCTTTACATTTTTGTGAAGGTTATAAAAACAAATTTTTTTGTTATACATAATTTTTTTAATTATTATAAAATTTAATTATTTAAATAATAAAAGCAAAATTATTAAAAAGTATAAATCAATAAAAAAAATATAAAGTAAAAAATTTATGCAAACCTTTTGGAAAAATGGAAAATAATTGGAAGTAGGAGGGCGGTTCCGAAACTTCTTGCCTATCAATGAAAGAGAATTAGAAATTAATTTATTTAAACTTTCGCTGAGTATGACAAATTTCGACCAACATCATGATTGCGTGCATTTGCATATACACCAATGTGTGTTATTTTTGGCGACGAATATTCGCGACCAAATATTCGTCATTCGACGCAGTTATGTTCCTAGTATAATTTTGAATACTTCTGAAGCAAACTGAGATTTTGAGATCTTTGTCTCAGAACTAAGATTTTTAATATTTAGTATTCTACTAAATATTGTGTAAACCAATTATCATCACGCAATGCGCTCACAGGTAATCGCACTTATACATTGACATACTGAGTATTCTCTTTATGTGGACCACTGGTGGAAACTATATTCAGACAATTAATGAATTTTGACTTTTCCCATAACACAAATCTTAGAATAAGTTTTACTCTTACATACATATGTATATGAGTATATCATTGATCATCACGCAAGGCCTTCAAGGGTAATCGCATTTGTACATTGATATAATGAGTGTTCTCTTTGTGGAGATCACTGATGTATGTATATGTATATATACTACTAATTTTGGAAAGCAATTTGGTTGAATTCTTGTATTGTTCGGAGAACCATTTCTTTGTAACAATTACCTAGAAAGTTAAAAGAAAAACTTTTTAAGACCTTTTTTTTATTAAAATTGAGCATTTTTTGTTGAAATGTGAAGATTATTTGACAACGTTTTTTGGCATCACTGCATGCCAAGTATGATCATCTAATACCCGCTTAAGATGACAGTTTGTCGTTCATCTGTTACTGCCACTTGAGCGACCGATATTTTCGCCCACCTTCCCTTAAAATATCTTTAGAAAACCTATACAAAATATGTATTTCGTCAAAGAACATCTCATCTACGACAATGTTGCCAACTGGGTAATTGTACTACATACATAAGTGTTCATGTATTTGAATGTTTGTTTAAATGGGAAGTAAATTTGATGTCTTCGATTTACATCATCATTAAAGGTCATTCATTAATTTTATTTATTTAATTATAAATGACAAGAACAAAAATGTCGTAAATAACAAATAACTATTTACAATAGAAACATACTGATTATTAGAAACAGAGCACTGATCTGAACCAAACTGCAAACTGAACTTAAATTAGAATAGTACACAAAAAACATATCATTCCTGTCATCAAATGTTTGGCCAACAAACTGTATAGATTTGTTAGCATGTCATTGATAAATTGCCCATGAAATTCATCCAACCATTCACAAAAAAAGAAGAAAAAAAACCGAAGATACACACACTCAAAAGTTACAAACCGTAGAAAAAATAAACATAATTATAAGGGTAATTTTATAATGATGTATGTATGTACATACGTATGTATGTGCATGATACACATACCCACAAAGTGTAATCGGACGCATTTATCGCAAGGTTTGATAACGATACCAGTGAAAAGAAAGAAAAAAAAACTGTTAGTTTCGCAGTTGCGCCAATGTACATACTCGTTCGTACGTGCGTACATACATACATACATACATACATACATACATACATATTTATGGCCATTAAATTAGAAATAAATTTTCTGCCATATCGATGCTTCAGTTCGAAAATTCTAAGCATTTTCCATTAAGTATACATAAAACTGGTTAAAGTAGGATTCTTCCCGCACGAGCATCTGTTAGTTTTCAATTTATTCAAAGTCTTCCTTCACCTGGTGCATTTACGAACATCATGATGAATGTCAAATTTTTTACTTTAGCAACTCAATTTTTAAATACTCGTATCTTATGTATGACGTGATATGTCATTGTGTTGTGTCAGTTTATTTTTGACATTAATTTATCATACATTTTACTTTTTTATACAGAAAAGTCGGCACAAATATTCTTCGCGGCCCAACAAATAAGAAATAAAAGGAACGTCACACAATTTAAACATTTAAATATTTTAACAATTTAATCAACTTACAAACACTGATTTATTGTTATTGGTATATGTATATGTACGTATGTCGTTGGTCTCATCTAAAAAGGCCCTAACAAAAATAATTGCAATTTATAGGAGAAGAAAAAAAGGTAATGGAAACTGCTGAATTGCTTGTAAAAGCGATATGTATGAAATTATTTAATCTTTATTTTTTATCTTTGTGACACAGCCTCACAAACGAAAAGTCAACGAAAATACGAGTTAGGGCCTTTCTACATGAGACCAACGATATGTATATGTATGTATGTATTAATGTCTGTGGGAATGTTTGTTTGTAATTCAATCAGTGTTTAACCCTATGAGTTAATTGGAGACCTAAAGAAGCGACGTCTTGACGTCTCTTCTGGACATTTGTTTTGAGTGAGAGCCTATGATGCATTTAAAAGAATACTACAAACATACACACATACATATGTACTTACATACACACACACACACATGCACATGTGTAGTTACGCCCTTCAAAATAAACCTCAACTCGATTTACTATTGTGTAAAAGAGTGGTATCTTTTTGCTTTCTGAAGTAACATTTTATATTTCAAAGGAGAGTATGATGCAATAATGTGCGCAATGAGCGATGTGTCTGAACGACAGCTAATTGACCGTTGGTGGATGGGCTATACCATCCACCCCCAGAACAATTTGTTTCATCGACAGAAATGGGCTGCCTGCGCTGTTAAGCATCCAATTTTAAACCACCAGAGAATAATTATAGCCCAACATCGGAGAAACGGTTGAGCTTCCTAATATACAATTGCTGTGTTTTGCAACTACAGTGGCGACTGGTTACGTTAAAACACCATGATACAAAATATTCTAGCATTTCTCGAAGTGCAGGTAAAATGCCTGCTTCTGTACCACATGACAATAATATACCACAAATATTAAAGTCATATTGTTAGAATTGTCAGAAAATGAGAAACAAAAAAAAAAAAAAAAAAAAATAAAATGACAATTTTCTGAACATTAAATGACCCGGCCTTTTCGACACAACCAATAGCTTTATATACTATTTTTGGATTTTTCTCCTAATCACAAATATGCTGCTGTAAGTGTGTAAAATATATATATTTTTTGTATTTGCATTTATTTGTGGCAACTTCTATAACAAAACTTAACTTTTAAAATAATAGAAGTACAGGCAATGGCCTATTAACAATTTATAACAGAAAATAACTATTTAAAAAAATAGCATTTATAAAAAATAATAAAATATTGAGTAAAAGTATTTATAAAATAAAAAAATAATAATAAAAAATAAATAAAAATGTATAAATAAAGTTGAAGTTAGGCAACAATATTACTACTTTGTCAACATTATGTAATTAAATTGACTATTGAGATTTACGAAAAATATTGGAATAGTTTCTTTTTGAAAAGTAGGCGGTTGCAGGTTTCCCTAATATTGTGGGGTATAACACTCCACAGACGTACTGCTGTTACGAAGAATTGCCAATATGAAATTAATGAGTTATGCCTTATTTTTAAAATGGTTTTTGTTCTTGCAGAATGACAGAAACTGAGACGGCTAAATAGGTAGTTTGGTTCACTAGTGGTTATTATTTTGTTAAGGTTATCGAAGTAGACTAATAATACCTGTCAAAACACAAAAAATAAGCCGTTTCATTTATACACGTCTCTAACATTTCTTTACACCTCTCAAACAAATGAACATCGTTCATCGTCTAGAGCTCATCCATTTGTGGTTGATTGTCCGGGGAATCGTACTACGCATTACAGAGAGAATTCGTTTCAGCCGCACGCTTCGTCTGTAGAACAAGTTGCCTGCAGAAGTGTTTCCTGTCTGTTATAACGTTGGAAAATTCAAGTCAAATGTTCACAAACACTACTACCGCTTTCCCCCTCCTCACGACCTATTTTCTTAGTTCTGGTACAATGCGCTGCATATGTAGGGGTCATCCCCTGAGTACTGGTCCAATAAAAAAAAAAAAACAAATGCTCATGAATACAAAGAAACATGTCACATATATGTGACATGAGTTGTGTGAAAATTATTCTCTAAATCAGAAGTGCCCAAGCCTTATGAGCTTGGTGTCCATTTGTTTTTATACAAGCACTTGTAGGTTGTGCGCTTTAATATACAGTATGCTACGTAATGTGTGATTATTAATTAGAGCTGCAAAACAATCGATAGTACCATCGATATTATTATTTTTAGCTAACTATCGATTGTTTACTATCGACAATTTTTGAACGTATATACGAAGCCGGTTACATGTGGCCTCGGCATAACGTTTCTGGCCATTTATTCAGGCAGGTTCTTAGCCGCCTTTAAATTTTTACAGTTATAATTACGCTATAACTGTAAAAATGAAATGAAAATATATTATATAAATCATATTATATATCAAAGTAAAGTGTATTATATCATTTATTACTTTTATCTCAAATAAGAAAAGAGTTTTTTTATATAAAATATGTTAGTTAAACATGGCAACTTATGTCTGGCGGCTGCGACTAAATGTCGACTGCAACTTAAAAAACTTTGTTCTATTTGCATACGCATGACGCTGCAGCTCAAAGTGTTTAGCAAAAATAAAAAGAAACAATTTTAATATTTAAAAGTTATATTTTTTTTATCATAGAATAAAAATACGTAAAGATTTTGAATATACCTATATAAAATTATATATGTATCTATGTTTACTAACTTCCACTTGAGTAACAGATTCATAGCCAAAAGTAGCGCTTAACGATAGTATCGATTGTTTTTCTTGAAACTACCGAAAATATCGATTGGGACGACTATCGATAGCTTTGCAGCTCTATAGTTCACACTTGCGATAATATAAAAGCAGTGTTATCGTAGTCTTATAATAATTTTTATGAAAGCCTTCTTATGAGTAATCTTATGGCAACAGTCTTATGACATGGGCTCTCAAAAATCGACTGTGTACGTGTTTGTTATAAAAGAGGTGCCATTGCAATTTTACCGATTCTTAGTTTTAAAACACTTTTAAAATGAAAATAATTTGTTTTTAAATTCGATTTCTGGTTTTTGTGCATTTGTACATCGGAATTTAGTTCAATAAATTAATATTTACATCTCTGGGTACGGGGAATTATTAAAATACAAAAATAGGTATATATGTGAATAACACTGTACAAACAATACGGGCTATTAACAAAATGTATATTTTATTCAATATGAGCTGAATATGGACAGAGAATAATTCAATGGCTCGGTGGCTTTGTGGTTAAGGCAGCAGGTTCATGATACGTCATGACCAAAAATTTTCAATCCGACCAAACTTCTACCAAAATCCTTCAAAAAGACCAAATTTTTATATATATTTCTCATAAAAAGTAAAATTTTTATTCGATAACGCTTTTAAATTATAGAATGAATAACAGAAATATTAGTAATGTAGCCAAAACAAAGGATGCCATAGCATATAATAACGCTTATACACTCGGACATACGAGGGCGGTTCGGAAACTTAGGTGATAGGCTAAGATCAATGAAAGAGAATAGTTATTTTTTCAAAAATATTTTTATTTTTCAATATAATCTCCTGAAAGGAATTTGTTTAGATTTGGGAACAGGTAAAGTTCACTGGGAGCTAAATCAGGAGAATAAGGTGGGTGGTCCAGCAACTTGTACTTTAATTCGTTGATTTTAGCCATTGTTAAAACACTCTTGTGCGCTGGTGCGTTCTCTTGGTGAAAAATTATTTTTTTGTGTTGTAAGCCAGGACGTTTTTATCGAATTTGTACATTTAATTGATCCAAAAGGTTGCAATAGTACTCTGAATTTATTGTTTTACCCTTCAGCCACAGCTTCAGTCCATTGTTTGGATTGTTCTTTTGTCTCTGGAGTATAGTGGTGGATCCATGTCTCATCAACAGTTATGAAACAACGCTTAAAATCCATTTTATTTCGCTTAAAACGACCCAAACAAGCTTAAGAAATGTTCATTCTTATGCGTTTTTGGTCGACTGTTAACAAATGCGGCACCCATCTTGCAGAAAGCTTTTTCATCTGTAGTTCTTCAT
Organism: Thecocarcelia acutangulata; assembly: GCA_914767995.1. NCBI lineage: Eukaryota > Metazoa > Arthropoda > Insecta > Diptera > Tachinidae > Thecocarcelia > Thecocarcelia acutangulata. The sequence continues at coordinate 161,930 of OU612099.1, read as the reverse complement.
GCAAAATTAAATGGACTCGATCATTTGAGATGCCCATGATATTAGCTATTTCACGCACTTTTATTCGTCGATCATTTAATACCATATCATGCACTTTGGCTACAATTTCTGTTGATGTTGTTGTTTTTGGACGTCCACTACGTCGTTCATCTTCAATGCTTGTACGACCACGTTTAAATTCAGCAACCCAATTTTTTACTGTTGCATAAGAAGGAGCACTTACACCTAACACATTCACCATATCATTATGAATTTCTTGTCCCGATTAACCTTTTTTATGTAAATATTTAATGACACCACGCATTTCTAATTTTTCCATTGTAAAAAAATCGTGGATGCGTCTTTTGTGAACACCTGTTTCTATATGAAGGAGTTACCAGATCGGAACAAAATTTAACATGTGCTCATAGCAGAGATGCAAGTTTCCAAAACACTTAACTTTTTTCTGTTAGGCTAAGAAGTTTCTGAACCGCCCTCGTACGTGCGTAAAATAGAATTACTATTGACCATTCCCAATATGTAACATTAGTTTCATACTCACAATATGTATACGTGTATGTTATGAAAACAATAGTTCAAATTAAACGCCAATCGTTGCCTCAAATGCTTTTTTCTGTTATTTACCTATGTATATATGTACATAACAGCATGTTCATGGATCAAAAATGCAAAGAAAACTTGACGTTTTTCTTACTTGCGTTCATGTAACGCGGAAAAAACACTTTTTAGATGAAAAACGTAACAACTGCCGTCTGCTTTCTGTCTATGTATCGCCGTTTTAAATGCCAAGCAGGCGAATGGTGCGCGAATGAAAATTTTTATTCGTTGAGAAAGAAAAAAAAGAAGAAACTTGAACAAAAATAAAAAATCAAATAAATAAAAATGGAAATAACAGCAAAAAAAAGTGTGCAAAAATGTACATATACAAACGTTCATATCAATGTTAACACGTACATACATATACATATGTATATGCAAACAATTTCCTTTTTTTGCTAATTATGTAAAGAAAAGGAAATAATTTAAAAAAGTCAATAAATTAGGATCAATTCATACAGACATTTGAATGAACATCAACAGTATTTGTATGACCAGCAAATATTCTATAATTTTTTTCCAGCATAAAGATGTTTTGTTTTTTTTTTATTTTTATTTTTTTATCTGGGACCAGTACTCAGGGGATGACCCCTACATATGCAGCGCATTGTACTGGAACTGGGAAAATAGGGTATGATGAGGAGGAAAGAGGGAGTAGTGTTCCGAAATGTTAACGATAACAACACGAAAGTCTGAACAAACTCTATTGCAGTATTTAAAATGTTGGAATTAAATTAGTTAAAACTGATCAGTGCCTAGTGTATATACCTTCGACACTGCTCAGATTGCAAAATTTAGTCCAACACCTTCCACACTACAAGGTAATTAAATTCATCGAAAATAATATGAATATTGAACATATAAAGAAAACACGGACAACGGTGAAAAAAAGACAAAAAAAAAAAAAAAAAGAAGAAACATGTGTATCATACTGCTACCTATTCCGGTGCACTTTTATTTCCATACTCGTAAATATTTATCACGTGTTGCTTTATTTCAATTGAAATAGGGTTACCGTCTTTCTCGATGCAAAAATATATTTTACACGATAAAAAGTAAACAAGATGGATATAATTTATTTTGAGAAAAAGTTTACTAATACGAGTACAAGGCGAATTCATTGCTAGGTGAATTTAACAGCACAGGTGATTATTTTTTGCTTCTCGCGTTTTTTCCAATGAGACTGTCAATTTTTTTTCTTTTGTTTACAAACTTTTTTTTAGTGCAATTTCCAGAAATTTGTGTGAATTTAATAGTTAAAAAGCAATATAATCTGTGATTTTAGTTACAAACAATTATAAAAGTTTATATTTAAATTTTTCCCCAGCTGAACAATCTTAGGCGAATTTAGATTTTGACATTCACGATATGTTTTACAATGACAAAATACATAGTACTGAATTCGCCTTTCCGCTTGCATTCACCTGTATAAATTCGCCTTGCACGAGTATAACGTAACTGAACACGAACAATAAGAAGCGCGTTACACAGAACCAATTTCTTATGTAGTCATAAACGTGTCGCTGGTTTTCGCTTTATTTAAAACGCCTTCCATGAACAGGCCGTAAGTAATTATTTAGTTAATTACGCACAACTCTCTCATTATTTTTCGTGAGTTCTTTACTAAGCATTATTTGTTAATTGTATTAACTCAAATTTATTTTATTATATAAGTGTTGAAAACTTACGACCAGCAGCTCTAGAACTATGTGGGAGCGAAAGTAAATCAAATACATAGTTAGCAAAATCTCCAAGGCTTTTCTGATTTATTACGTTTTCAATAGAATTAATTTGGTCCCAAAATAGATCATTAAGTCTGCGGAAGGATTAATTTCTGTTGAGCGCAGCAAATTCGACTGCGTAATAATGATATCAGGGTCACAATCAACAAGGTTGGAAAATCATAAAATTAGGAGAGTTGAATTTTCTGAAACAGACGAAAATAAGGCAATGGCAACGCTGGTCATAGCCCGAGTTCAAATCCGAAAATGGGTGCTGCTGATGAGTGGTGTAGTGACTACGAAACAGCTAGTTGTCCTCCAGCTAAAGGTTCGCTTACTATTTTGCTTGTCTTCTTCAATCAAATTATTGATCACAGCAAATTTGTATTGTAAAAAATCCTTCTGAAGAAAAACTTAAGAAAGGAAAAACTTGAACTAAAACACGACGTTACAAATGTACAAAAACCAAAAATCTAATTTTAAAATTATAAAGTTCAACATTTGCAATAAATTCCTTCAGCTCAAGGTACTTTTTGTTTTTTTTTTTATTTTTCAATATTTCTTCTTCAGGAAAATTTGTTTTGTTGTTTTTTTTTGTATGTTCATCATACAAAATCTGAATTTTCAAAAAAAAAAAAACAAAAAGTACCTTAAATTTTAAATTAAATAAAGGTCAAAGCAAATAGGATCAAGAAATAAAAATTTTTCTATAAAGTTCAACAAAAATTTTATAAATTAATATTTACAATAATTTGTTTTGATGAAATAAATATATATCGCTCCTTTTTTCGCAACTTAGTCGTAACTAAAAAAGCTTGTTTTGAGAAAAACACATGTCAAATTTTTAGTTTCCATAGAAATCTTAGAAATTTTTATTAGAAAATATCTCCTAAAGGAAACAATTTAAAAGTAATTTGAATACATTTTTGGCACAATATAAAAGATAGTACTGTTAACAAGTTTGCATTGTTAACTCAAAAAACTCATTTTTTTTGAGATATGACTATGTTGCAATAAAGGAGCGATGTAATAAGTTATTACTTTTGTACAAAATGTGCATATAGATAAAATTCACATAGGTTGCTATTGGTCGCAAAGAATTGTTTTCTTTTCGGCTTTCAATGATTTATGATTTCTTATAAGTTGGACAATAACACGTATAGTCCTTGTTAGAGATTAAGATCGACATAAAGAAATTCGTTCTCTCATTCTGCCGGCATTTTCTCAGATATTATGTCAGAGTTAATCGCAGTTGTATACACTAGGTTCCTACAGCGTTAAATACGTTGCACTTTACGCGCTAATTTAGGTTACGTTGTAAGATATTGATGCCCAAAAACAGCTTCAACAACAAAAACTCCAACTTGAATAATTGAATTCAGCTCCTCGGAGGCAGGATACAAAATTACACAGCTAATCCTATCTATGCGTCATTTAAAGAAAAATTATTTTATTGCTCATCATAATTTCTTTATACTCGTATATACAACATTGATTACCACGCAATGCAATGCCCTGAAGGGTAAATCACGCTTACACATTTACATACAGAGTGTTCTCTTCGTGGAGACCACTGATTTACAGGCATACATACATACATACATACATAACATACTTGCAATAAGATTTCTGTTTGTGTATGTACTTACATACAAATACATTTATTAATTACAATTAAATTATTGCTACTCTCCTTCAGTGTAATAAATACACACATCCATACTTACGTAAGTGGATGTGTATGTACATTAAGGTAAACGCACATACAAACATATCTGTGTTTAATCTTTATTAGTCAATTTGTTATCTCTTTTTCATGCTGCAAACATATTGCTGCACAAGTAAATCTACATACATACACACATTCAAACGTGTGTACATCCAGACAAACATTCTTCATACATATATAGGGATGTATGTATATGAATGAGTAGAAAAATTAATGAATGAAATGGTAGATAGATGATTTTAGCTGTTAACATGACGACGTTTTCGAGATGAATGCACAAGACCTTTTGTTAACACTTAAAATAGGATTTATAATGTTGGCGTAAAAATACTTTTGTTCATAATATATATTTACCTCGTTTAAGTAGTTCTTCGCGCGTTATTTGACTTGTTAAAGTTGCACTTGCAGGTGCTGGAGGCAGGGCTAAATGAGCAGTTGTCGTGTTACCTGGATACCACGCCCAGCCACCGGATTGCCCATTGAACATTCGTAGTTTTTCATACACTGATTCACTTTGTTGCTGTGCTTGTTGTTCTTTTTGAGACGCCAGGTTTCTTAAAACGCGGTTGATGGATGACACCTGCAGTAAAAAAAAGCAGCACAATAGCAAATTAAAAAATTATATATATTTTAAAGCGAAGGACGGCTGTCTGCAGTCCGTATACGTAACATTTTTTTATCATCTTCAGAAAAGAAAAAAATATGTACATACGGGTATGTACTGTTTTTCATCCAATCATATAAAAAAAAACTAAACATTTTTATAACACAATTTAGTGAAGATGCACGAATGATTGTTTTCAATAAAAAAAAATAATAATGTTTGTTGTACTCAAACAATAAATAATTAACAAACACATAAAACTAAAAGCGCCATCTCCGATAAAAATATTGTACAATATTATATATCCCTTAACTGCATTTTCTTTATTTTTTAAATTAACTTCTAAAAATTTGGTTATAAAACCCCACGGTGATTCTCTCACAAGGCGAAAAAACGTTCCCGCTCCGGCTCCCGTGGTACCAGAAAACAATAGCCTCTGGTCAGACTATCGCAGCCCTAAAAAGGGCTGCTACAGTTTTATACCTCAAACGGTTCGAGGAACTGCTAGCCCCCAAACAATGGGTCAACAAGCCTAGTATATAATTGCATTACTGTACTTAGAATATCCCCCCGGGGAACAGGTTTTGCCTTGGCGTATTCCTAACTTAGGCGCTCTGTTTTTCGGGGAAAAGAGGGGAAGGGGTCCCTCGTTTGGTGCGGCAAACAAAACTCTAGGAAGCCACATGACTTATGTTGTGTTGGCTTCCGAAACCCTTACCAAGGGTATAAATTGGCAGAACGGGGATCAGCATGGCCCCCGGGAAGTTCTGCTTGCGGTTCGACCCGGGCTGATCATGGTTGAGGTGCCTACCTTGGCTGAAACGTTCTGGCTGTTAGTATCCTTGATAATTGTTTGGTGATGGCTTTTTTCGAGGGCTAACAATCTCCCGAGGATCTGTTGCCTATACAACAGATACGTGTACTGTAAGGAACCAGTGGTGATGATTGACGGGTGAGTTGGTTTAAGGGCTGATGCTCTTAATGGGCTTCGGCCTACCAACTCATTAAGCCTTGTCCTCCATTGATTGCTGGGAAATTGCATACATGAGGGATTAGAAAGCCCGAACTCCTCAACAAGAAGTTGTTCATATGACGCAATCATATGACAAAAATTGCTACCTGTGTGAGCCTAGCAAGCCACACGGGGGCGGTGGTGAATCGTGATAAATTCACTTCGTGGAATTGATCCACCATCAGGTTAGGCCGTCAAGGCAGGTACTGATGTAAATCATTTTCACAGTTGTACTTAGAATATATAGAAAATTTCAAGCTGAAGAGCTCGAGCAATCTAATACTCCTCGCCGAAGCAATTGCGTCTAAGTTGGTGAGCTGAAGACATCAGGTCTTAGGCAAACACACTTCGGAGGGGTTTCGATCTCCGTACCGCCAGTTAGCCTCTTTTGAAATATTCCTAAGTTCCCGCGTGCCTAAGAACTCACATATTCCCTCCTATCAGTTTAAGGTCTCAACGTACCGTTGCGGATTTTTGATTACACGCCATAACAAAATCTGTTTCCTAAGCGGGTGGGGGTGTGATGTTTCCCCTATACAATCAGGTGACTTGTTTTCGTTGTGCAAACTAACCTACAAACGAAGCCACGTATGGAAATAATACATTTTTATAAAAGTTAAAGCCCGCTTCAATAATAAAGTGAACGAATTATTTATTTATTTACACTAACGTAAATTATATCATAGAATGTTTAGAATGGGGGTTTGTTCCTTCTGAAGCTTTTCTTTACCTTGATAGTAAGAATATCATTCAAGATTTGAATGGCATTCCAGTCTTTTACCACAGTCATAGACGGGCGAATATAAAAGCAGTCAATTTTAATTCAGAACAACTGAGTATGAGATATATCACAAGTATATCATGCAAAGATTTACGTTTAGTTCATAAAACAAATTCCAAAAAATATTGACGGCTATCTAAATAATTTAATTAAATTACAATTTGAAAACTATTGTTTTCTCTTTTTCATATACTAGAAATATGTTTAAATATTCTCATTGCATATAAAACTATTGTACAGGGCTGTTCTGCAAATCACTTTTTGTGAAAGTGATTTGAAACCACAAAAAAGATGTTCTACACACAAAAAATATTTTTGATTTTTCTGATTTCAAACCGGTAAGCTAACCTGCTACCAATTTGAAAACAAATTGAAATTTCTGCGGGCGCTTCATTTAGAATTTCACAATTTATTACATTATTAAATAACTTAATGTGTTTTCTATTGATTACTATTTATTTTATACAAAATAATACACTAAATTATGAAAAAACTAGATACGTCTATTTGGTTGCATCTTTTGTTATTTGGTCTGTGGGTTTATTTAACTTTTTTTGTACTTTACATTTCATATTTATTAAAAGTAATTAACTTAATTTTGCAAATAATATCGCGACTAAACAAAATTCCAACTGAAATTAAAAATATTAGTGAATCAAAGCAAAAAACAGCTGTTTTTCGTGCTTCCACATAATATAAATCACATCGAAAATTATAAAATATTGTGATTTGCAGAACAGGTAAAAATCACATTTGTGCTTTTGAAACGGCATGTGCTTTGAAATCACGTGGTTTTTAGAACATGCCCGGTATATACCGTAATTCACACGCTGTAAAAAGCAACTACGATCATATTAATAATACTAGAGCTCGATTAAGAGACATTTTCTATATGTAAATAGTAATATTATTAACTAGTGTTTATATAGCGTACATATCAAGGCGAATTCATATCAGGTATATGCAGGAGCAATAGATACAAAAATACAAAAAATAAACCTTTTTAAAAAAAAAACACAAGAAGGAATTCAAAAAAATATAATAAAAAATTTACAAGAAAAGACAAACTTTAAAATATTTCGATAAACTTTTAATTATTTCGTGAAAATTAAAGTCTCGGATCATAGAGCTTGGAAAGGTGAAAATGGCCAGCCAGACTGGGGAGGATTCTGGACGATACCTGGCGCTCAAAGTACAATACATAATTTAAAAAATTGGTTTACATTTTTTTTTTTTAAATTTGTTTTAATTATGCCATTGACATCTGAAACAGATTAAAATTTAAAAAAAGTTATCAGCTGCGCTGTCAGTTTCACCTGTTATGAATTCGCCTTAGTACATACCTTATTTTCTATAATTGAACTTTAGTTTATTAATGTTTCGATATTTCGACATACCCTGGTGTGTCTTCTTCCGGAAAATGACAAAATTTTTTGTTTACAAATTTTTATAAAATAGTTTTTATATAAAACAAAAAATTTTACAACAAGTGACCTCAAGTTCATATAAACAACAATTATATTAAAAACAAGTAAGAGTGTAGTATATTCGGCTGGGCCGAATCTAAAATACCCTTCACGATAGTCACGAATATGTATAGTATATTAAAAATGTGACCTAAATATGCTCGGTTATATATGAACCGATATCGGATTTTTCTATTTTTTGTATTTTAGTAACCTTCTTTTATAACGAGAATTGCTTTCCAGCAAAAAAAAAAAATTTTTTTGATGGAAAAATCGGTTCAGGCTATATCTCGGGTATATATGGACCGATATCGAAAATTTTAATTTTCCATATTTATATAACCTTATATAGTTACCAGAACTGCTTTTGAGCACAACAAATTGTTTAAGTTCGCTTACGCGATATTTTCATGAAAACCCCGATTTAGGCTATATCTCGGGTATATATGGACCGATATCAGAAATTTTAATTTTCTCTATTTTCGTAACCTTATTTTATAACAAGAACTGCTTTTCAGTAAAAAAAAAATAATATTGGAAAAATCGGTTCAGGCTATATCTAGAGTATATATGGACCGATATCGGATTTTTTCTTTTTCCATATTTATATAACCTTATTTCATTACCAGAACTGCTTTTGAGCACAAAAAAGTTGTTTAATCGGCATTTTCATCAAAAAACCTGTTAAGCTATATATACCGATATCGGAATTTTCTATTTTCTGTATTTTAGTAACCTTCTTTTATAACAAGAATTGCTTTTCAGCAAAAAAAAAAAAAAAATTTTAATGAAAAAATCGGTTCAGGCTATATCTCGAGTATATATGGACCGATATCGAAAATTTTAATTTTCCATATTTATATAACGTTATTTCATTACCAGAACTGCTTTTGAGCACAAAAAAGCTGTTTAAGTTCGCTTACGCGACATTTTCATGAAAAACCCGATTTGGGCTATATCTCGGGTACATATGAACCGATATCGGAAATTTTCATTTTCCATATTTAGGTAACCTAATTTCATTACCAGAACTGCTTTTGAGCACAAAAAAGCTGTTTAAGTTCGCTTACGCGGCATTTTCATGAAAACCCTGGTCTAGGCTATATCTCGGGTATATATGGACCGATATTGGAAATTTTCATTTTTCATATTTATATAACTTCATTTCATTACTAGAACTGCTTTTGAGCACAAAAAAGTTGTTTTAGTTTGCTTACGCGACACTTTTATGTAAAAACCGGTCTAGGCTATATCTCGGGTATATATGGACCGATATCGGAAATTTTCATTTTTCATATTTATGTAATCTTATTTCATTATCAGAACTGCTTTTGAGCAAAAAAAAGTTGTTTAAGATCGCTTACGCGACATTTTCATGAAAAACCCGATTTGGGCTATATCTCGAGTACATATGGACCGATATCGGAAATTTTCATTTTCCATATTTAGGTAACCTAATTTCATTACCAGAACTGCTTTTGAGCACAAAAAAGTTGTTTAAGTTCGCTTACGCGACATTTTCATGAAAAACCCGATTTGGGCTATATCTCGGGTATATATGGACCGACATCGAAAATTTTCGTTTTTCATATTTATGTAACCTAATTTCATTACCAGAACTGCTTTTGAGCACAAAAAAGTTGTTTAAGTTCATTTACGCGACATTTTCATGAAAAACCCGATTTGGGCCATATCTCGGGTATATATGGACCGATATCGGAAATTTTCATTTTTCATATTTATGTAATCTTATTTCATTATCAGATCTGCGTTTGAGCAAAAAAAAAATTGTTCAAGTTCGCTTACGCGACATTTTCATGAAAAACCCGATTTGGGCTATATCTCGGGTATATATCGACCGACATCGAAAATTTTCATTTTTCATATTTATGTAACCTAATTTCATTACCAGAACTGCTTTTGAGCACAAAAAAGTTGTTTAAGTTCGCTTACGCGACATTTTCATGAAAAACCCGGATTGGGCTATATCTCGGGTATATATGGACCGATATCGAAAATTTTCATTTTTCATATTTATGTAACCTAATTTTATTACCAGAACTGCTTTTGAGCAAAAAAAAGTTATTTAGCTTCGCCTATGCGACATTTTCATTAAAATCCGATTTGGGCTATATCTTGGGTATATATGGACCGATATCGGAAATTTTCATTTTTCATATTTATGTAACCTAATTTCATTACCAGAACTGCTTTTGAGCACAAAAACGTTGTTTAAGTTCGCTTACGCGACATTTTCATGAAAAACACGATTTGGGCTATATCTCGGGTATATATGGACCGACATCGAAAATTTTCATTTTTCATATTTATGTAACCTAATTTCATTACCAGAACTGCTTTTGAGCACAAAAAAGTTGTTTAAGTTCGCTTACGCGACATTTTCATGAAAAACCCGGTTTGTGCTATATCTCGGGTATATATGGACCGATATCGGAAATTTTCATTTTCCATATTTATATAACCTAATTTTATTATCAGAACTGCTTTTGAGCAAAAAAAAAGTTATTTAGCTTCGCCTATGCGACATTTTCATTAAAATCCGATTTGGGCTATATCTCGGGTATATATGGACCGATATCTGAAAAAAAATTTTTTGTCTTTTAGTCACCATGCTTAATAAGTGTGTGAAGTTTGAAGCAAAACGAACAACTTTTGTTTTCAAAAATTTTCATACAAAACTGCAAAAAAAAATGGCTTTTTTCGGAATTTTGAATATATCTCAGGTATACGTGGACCGATATTACTGAATTTCAATAGCAAACCCATGAATCGATGGGGTAAGAGAATGGTGAAAGAAAAAAGTTTCTAAGTCTAATGGTTTTCTCAGAAACGGTATTTCAACAGCGGACAGACGGACAGACGGACAGACGGACATCGCTTAATCGACTTTTCCATTAATTCTGATTCAGAATATATATACTTTATAGGGTCGCAAAAAAAAACTGTAGAAATTACAAACGGAATCACAAACTTATATATACCCTTTACATTTTTGTGAAGGGTATAAAAAGGTCGAAAAACTCGGATCAAGATACGAATTTATCTAATTTTCTAGTCAGTAAATAAATAGAGAAATAAAATAACAAAATAGCATCTTCAGGATGCTAACAAATTATTGGCGAAATATTGAAAAATACAAGTTAAAAATTGATAAATTTTTATACCCTTCACAAAAATGTAAAGGGTATATATAAGTTTGTGATTCCGTTTGTAACTTCTACAGTTTTTTTTGGCGACCCTATAAAGTATATATATTCTGAATCAGAATTAATGGAAAAGTCGATTAAGCGATGTCCGTCTGTCCGTCTGTCCGCTGTTGAAATACCGTTTCTGAGAAAACCATAAGACTTAGAAACTTTTTTCTTTCACCATTCTTTTACCCCATAGATTCATGGGTTTGCTATTGAAATTCAGTAATATCGGTCCACGTATAGCTGAGATATTTTCAAAATTCCGAAAAAAGCCATTTTTTTTTGCATTTTTGTATGAAAATTTTTGAAAACAAAAGTTGTTCGTTTTGCTTCAAACTTCACACACTTATTAAGCATGGTGACTAAAAGACAAAAAATTTTTTTTTCAGATATCGGTCCATATATACCCGAGATATAGCCCAAATCGGATTTTAATGAAAATGTCGCACAGGCGAAGCTAAATAACTTTTTTTTGCTCAAAAGCAGTTCTGGTAATAAAATTAAGTTACATAAATATGGAAAATGAAAATTTCCGATATCGGTCCATATATACCCGAGATATAGCTCAAACCGGGGTTTCCATGAAAATGTCGCGTAAGCGAACTTAAACAACTTTTTTGTGCTCAAAAGCAGTTCTGGTAATCAAATAGGGTTAAATAAATATGAAAAATGAAAATTTTCGATATCGGTCCATATATACCCGAGATATAGCCTAGACCGGGGTTTTCATGAAAATGCCGCGTAAGCGAACTTAAACAACTTTTTTGTGCTCAAAAGCAGTTCTGGTAATGAAATTAGGTTACATAAATATGAAAAATGAAAATTTTCGAAGTCGGTCCATATATACATACCCGAGATATAGCCCAAATCGGGTTTTTCATGAAAATGTCGCGTAAGCGAACTTAAACAACTTTTTTGTGCTCAAAAGCAGTTCTGGTAATGAAATAGGGTGATATAAATATGAAAAATGAAAATTTTCGATATCGGTCCATATATACCCGAGATATAGCCTAGACCGGGGTTTTCATGAAAATGCCGCGTAAGCGAACTTAAACAACTTTTTTGTGCTCAAAAGCAGTTCTGGTAATGAAATTAGGTTACATAAATATGAAAAATGAAAATTTCCAATATCGGTCCATATGTACCCGAGATATAGCCCAAATCGGGTTTTTCATGAAAATGTCGCGTAAGCGATCTTAAACAACTTTTTTTTGCTCAAAAGCAGTTCTGATAATGAAATAAGATTACATAAATACGGAAAATGAAAATTTCCGATATCGGTCCATATATACCCGAGATATAGCCCAAATCGGGTTTTTCATGAAAATGTCGCGTAAGCGAACTTAAACAACTTTTTTGTGCTCACAAGCAGTTCTGGTAATGGAATAGGGTCATATAAATATGAAAAATGAAAATTTTCGATATCGGTCCATATATACCCGAGATATAGCCTAGACCGGGTTTTTCATGAATACGCGGCGTAGGCGAACTAAAACAACTTTTTTTGCTTAAAAGCAGTTCTAATAGCAAAATAAGGTTATATAGGTATGGAAAATGAACATTTCCGATATCGGTCCATATATACCCGAGATATAGCCTAAACTGCGGTTTTAATGAAAATGTCGCGTAAGTGAACTTAGACATCTTTTTTTGCTTAAAAACAGTTCTGGTAATGAAATAGGGTCATATAAATATGGAAAAAGAAAATATCCGATATCGGTCCATATATACTCGAGATATAGCCTGAACCGATTTTTCCAATAACATTTTTTTTTTGCTGAAAAGCAGTTCTTGTTATGAAAGAAGGTTACGAAAATAGAGAAAATTAAAATTTCTGATATCGGTCCATATATACCCGAGATATAGCCTAAATCGGGTTTTTCATGAAAATATCGCGTAAGCGAACTTAAACAATTTGTTGTGCTCAAAAGCAGTTCTGGTAATGATATAAGGTTATATAAATATGGAAAATTAAAATTTTCGATATCGGTCCATATATAGTCGAGATATAGCCTAAACCGATTTTTCCATTAAAAAAAATTTTTTTTTTTTTGCTGAAAAGCAATTCTCGTTATAAAAGAAGGTTACTAAAATACAGAAAATAGAAAATTCCGATATCGGTTCATATATAACCGAGCATATTTAGGTCACATTTTTAATATACTATACATATTCGTGACTATCGTGAAGGGTATTTTAGATTCGGCCCAGCCGAATATACTACACTCTTACTTGTTTATATTAAAAACAAGATCTCAAGTTGCAAAAATTTTATATATAATTATATTAAAAAAAAAGAGGAAATTATTGAAATCTGACGATTCCTGATCAAGATAATGAGATAAAATAAAATTGTTGTATTCTCACGGGATCTTGATAGGTGTACGAAGTTGGAATTAAATCTACCCGTGTAAATTGGGTCCAAATCGAATAAAAAGAAGTCGGTCACAGACGTACATACATACAGTGAAGCTAATATAAGCGCATTAAAAATAACAGTAATGCATTATGTCAGTTTTGCACAATATTCATAGCAAATTAAAATGTATTTGAAATGAATTTTATTGTATACAACTTTGCTGCCGCCGTTTTGAATTAGTAGACACATGTAGCAGTAAGTAGGAGTCGAAATAAATAGGTCGTAGATGTCATGCAATAAGCTTGGGTATTTATAAACATGACGCCATCGAAATTTTGGTCGGTTTGTGTCTGCCATTATAAAGTTTTTCTCGATTAAACATGTCAGCTTACAAGCCGGGAAGTTTTAATTTTCTGCTTTAATATGAAGAAATCTGAGGCTAAAGCTCATCGAATACTCTCAAATACCTGTGGTGAGCCCGATATGAGTAAAAGAACGTGCCGGGAGTGGTTTCAACGCTTCAAGAACGGTGATTATGGCGTCTAAGACCAGCATGACGGTGGAAGAGAGACGGTTTTCGAAGACGCAGAATTGGAAGCATTACTTGATCAAGATCAAGTGTCAGACGCAGCTAGAATACTCTGAATCAATAATGTATAATGAATCATAAATAAGTAACCAGTTTTACATAAAAAATTAAATTAATAAGAATATTTCTTGGCTATAGCCAGGATGGAACTTGAGTCAGACGAATGATACACTCATATATAATATTAGAAATATATATTATAGTTTTTATGAATAGTGTTATTACAGAAGTATCTTGTAGATGCATCAATCATTCTCGAGGAAAATATACTTAGACTAAGGCGAACGATTATTAGATTTTTTTCTAAAACCAGTTTTTGAATAATTCCAATTAAAAAACCGGTTTCCGGTTAATAATTAAATAAAACCCCTATTAACCGGAATTTTTACAATGCAATAATTAAAAACAAATTTGTTAGTAAAATAGTACTTGAAGAAAATAAAAATTTACAAAAAGAACAAAATGAAAAAAAAACTTAAGAATTATATAATAATTCTGTTTTTATACCCTTCACAAAAATGTAAAGGGTATATATAAGTTTGTGATTCCGTTTGTAATTTCTACAGTTTTTATTTGCGACCCTATAAAGTATATATATTCTGATTCAGAATTAATGGAAAAGTCGTTTAAGCGATGTCCGTCTGTCCGCTGAGAAAACCATTAGACTTAGAAACTTTTTTCTTTCTTAGAAACTTTTTTCTTTCACCATAATAAAATAAGGTTACATAAATATGAAAAATGAAAATTCCCGATATCGGTCCATATATACCCCAGATATACCCTGAAACCGCGGTTTTCATGAAAATGCCGCGTAAGTGAACTTAAACATCTTTTTTTGCTTAAAAGCAGTTCTGGTAATGAAATAAGGTTATATAAATATGGAAAATGAAAAATTCCGATGTCGGTCCATATATACCCGAGATATAACCTAAACCGGGTTTTTCATAAAAAAGCCGCGTAAGCAAACTTAAACAACTTTTTTTGCTTAAAAACAGTTCTGGTAATGAAATAAGGTTAGATAAATGTGGAAAATGAAAATGCCCGATATCGGTCCATAGATACCCGAGATATAGCCTAAACCGATTTTCCATGGAAATGTCAAGTAAGCCACTTAAACAATTTTTTTTCTTAGAAGCAGTTCTGATGGTAAAACTAGGCTACTAAAATACAGGAAATGAAAATTTCCGATATCGGTCTATATGCACCAGAGATATAGGATAACCGATTTTTTCATGATTTTTTTCATACCCTTCACAAAAATGTAAAGGGTGTATATAACTTTTATATTAAAACAGTTCTGTTTATAAAAGGGGGTTACTAAAATACCAAAATGTGGACATTTTTGATATCGGTCTACACATCGCCCAAATGAAAATGACGCGTGTGAAAAAACAATCATTTTTCACGGCGCCTTAAATAAATGTACACATCCCTAGTATATATTATGGAAATTATTAGTTCATATCAAAGATTTTAATGAACTATCATTATTATAAATTAAAACAGCATATTTAGTTCAAATTTCTAATATGTACTATACATTTACGTGACTATTGTGAAGGGTATTTTAGATTCGGCCCAGCCGAATTTACCACACTCTTACTTGTTGTTATTTGAAATACTATCTCGCAGCCTTTTTATTTGCGAGAAATAATGACAGTTGAATGCGGGAATTTTTTTCGCAAAAATTTCACAGACACAGTTTTTCTGTAAAATGGCGAGTAATTTTCTTGCGTGACAGCTATTACTCACCAAAAAAAGTTATCACCAAAAAAAGTTATAGCTACAGTTTAGTGAGAAAAGCAGCAGTTTGTTTCATTTCACACGTTTAAGTCGAAAAGTTTCTTGTGGCGAGAGTTACAGAACACAGCCACTGGTATGTGGTTTGAGCAGGACTTTTAAGTAAAATGTTTGGAGAGCGAATAATTTGCAGAAATTCCGAAATCATTTGGCTTTGGGGTTATTTGAACGAGCGAGTGTATGTGAACAAGCCAGAGAAACTCAAGGTAAACATTGTTGCAGCAATTTGAACGCTACAGCCACAAATTTTGCAAGATATTATGGAAAATGCTCTAAAACGAGGCCATCAGTACGAAGCTAAAAACGGTGACTACTTGACAGACATTATTTTTCATACTTATGGAAACAAATTTACATTTTGTATATTATATAATCCGAGAAAAAAAAAATTATATACGAAAAAGTTATTTAACTTTTAAAACCCATGGTAATTTCTGGCCCACCCTGTACCTATCTATGTGTTTGGATATATAGTCGCAAAACGTACGTCTGCCGGGGAAAAATATAGTACATATGCATACTTCGTAAGTATTTAATAGCAAATTACTTTAAAAAATCCAAATTGTTTTCTCTACGATTAATTTAAATAGGGTAAGTGTACCAGTTTAAGACTTTTGTTTTTTTTTTTAATAACGTTATGGCATATGTGATATAACTATTGAGTTAAGATTAATTATTCCGTTTCGTTAATTTGTCTTCTTGCAGTTTAAATAAGTTATATTTTAATAGTTGTTTATAAACATTTAAAAATTTTACGGTTATTAAAAAAGAGCACATTTACCAGTAGTCGGCACCAATTTTCGACATATAATTTTTCAGTGAAGAAAATAGCAGACAATGAAGGAATTCAAACTTTTATTTATTTTAAATAAACTTTTTACATTTCTAATAATGCAATTTAGCTACAAACACTTGATTATTATACTAGTATGTAAAATAAAAAAGTTAATGCGTAGGGTATCCAACTCTATTGACTCACTGGAGCATCGACGCAGTGTGGGGTGCGTTACTCTGTTCTATCGTTACTACAATGGATTTTGCTCTGACGAGATTAGGGATCTCGTTCCTGAAACTCGCATATTTCTACGTAACACGCGTTCATCATCCAGAGCTCATCCATTTGTGGTCGATTGTCCGGGGAATCGTACTACGCATTACAGAGAGAATTCGTTGTTCAGCCGCACGCTTCGTCTGTGGAATAAGTTGCCTGCAGACGTGTTTCCTGTCTGTTATAACGTTGGAAAGTTCAAGTCAAATGTTCACAAGCACTACTCCCTCTTTCCCCCTCCTCATAACCTATTTTCCTAGTTCCGGTACAATGCACTGCATATGTAGGGGTCATCCCCTGAGTACTGGTCCCAAAAAAAAAAAAAAAAAAAAAAAAAAACAAAAAAAAAAAAAAAAAAATCTTCAGCTTATTTTACGATGTGTTCATTTCAACCACTTTGTGAAAACTTATTGCAAATAGCCCATTAACAATTCCCAATATCGCTTCTTACCATTTATCCTATGTGATTTCGACCAATCCACGAAACCCAAAAAGGCCACACTTTTCCATGTTATTATCAGAGAGAACTATATGAAGTAGTAGGCCAAAGGTCGAGTTCTGGCGTAGTTTGCCATTTTTTTACGCTTTTTTTCATTCTGATTTTAAAATGCTTACATCAGCTAGTTTTATTAACGAATTAAGTTTGGAGTAAGTGCATAAAATATAATCCGATTATTGCCCAATATCAAAAAATAATAGCCCCTAATTGTTCAATAATTCTGTACAAATTATATTGTAGTTTTAAGTTTAAAAAAGGCAGTGTTTCTAAAAACTTGCCATTTTTATTCATTAAAATTAAGAAAAAACTAGTAACGGAAACTGCTGACAGCGCTTGTCCTAGTTCTCCACAGGTGCAAAGCACTCACAGTGCCGACTACTGGGTAAACTGACTTTAAACTTATTTTTTATATTCTCTGTTGCATGTGCATTGAATATTGTACAATTCTCCCAAATTTTAAGTAAATTGAAGAAAAATGTATATATTCCAGTTGTCGGCACCGCTATGCCGACTACTGGAAATGGAGAAAATTTGTATTTCATTTTGATTTTTCACATTTACGACATCATTTGAACAGTTTTCTATCATTAAACACCATTTTCGATTAAAATTTTTTAAAATGTGAATAGCTACTTGTCTTACAAAATTGGCTTTGCCACGAATTTTTTCCTAAGAAAGCATGCACTACCGCATGTATGGAAGACCGCTTCCTGAAAAAAAGCTTAAAACTCTTAAAATACTCATCTAAGCTGGAATTTGTTTTTGCATATAGAGAGTTGAGAATATATCTAACATTTTTATGTAATTATATTAATATATAATTACCTTTATTCTTAGTTATTTGAGTTTAAATAAAAAAAAATTAAAAAAATGCCGACTACTGGTACATGCCGAGCTTAGGTACACTTACCCTATATGTTTTTTGTTTTTCGCATTAAATTAATAGAATGCTCACAATCATCGCTATTAATCTGTTGAACTCAATCTCTCACAGTATCATATTTATCAGTACACAACTGAACTAACTAAATTCTCAATTTAGACTCTAAAATACTTTAGTTACGAGCGTATTTGGGATTAAAATAGATACAAAAATATAACATTTATTTTTTTAAATCCCGGTTCACCATATTAAAAAACCCGGTTTATCCGATACTCAAAGCAGACATTTGTAAACCCGGTTTTAGTTAGACCGAATAAGCCGGTAAAAATCGATCGAATAATAAGCGCTCAATCACCCTAGTAGGTACATACATATGTATGTATATAATATTTAGTCTGTGTGTGTACAAACAATATATCGCTCCCTAATTGCAACATAGTCATATCGCAAAAAATTAGCTTTTCGAGTTAACAATGCAGAATTTTTAACAGTACTACCCTTTATATTGTGCCAAAATTTTATTTAATTACCTTTAAACTGTTTCCTTTAGGAGATATTTTCTAAAAAAAATGTCTAAGGCTTGTATGGAAACGAAAAATTTGAAATGTGTTTTTCTAGAAACAAGCGTTATGACTATGTTGCAATAAAGGAGCGATATGTTTGTAGTTAAATTGTTAAAAAAAAAATAGAAAAATAGATGCCAGTCAGTAATTGGCGCAAACGACAGAATTAATCAAACACACATAGTTGTACGTATGTATGTATGTATGTATGTATAATTGCATATTTGCACTTATATTTGCGTGTACCCGTTATAGTTCAAATGTCATTTGCAGTGAGTAGAGAATGAATGAATGACTGCTAAAAGTACTCAGTGACTAAATAAGCCAGTCGGTTGTAGGCCCTTGTGTTCAAAAGATCAGCGCAAGCGGCCGGTAATTTGTAAGAACTGTGTTAAAGTGTTTCTCATCGCATCAGAGGAATAAAGGAACAAAAATTAAGTAATTCATTTTGCCGCAGAAGCAACGTGGCAGCTCTAAATGTGTGTGCGTGCAGCGAAGTGGGTGGTACATGAGTTGTATCATCATTAATCATTTACATATAAATTGTCACTTTTATGTATTAATAACATAGTGTAGAACACTCGTTGGCACGTGTCACCGCATGTTGAAAAGCACAAGGAACTCACAATTGCCGATCGATCGTATAATGAACGCTCCAAACAGCAGCCACAACAGCACTAGAAAGAGAAGTTTGTGTATATAAGACCCCTTCACAAACAAAACAATCAAGCGAACAAAAAGTACAATTTTGAGCTACAAATAACTTCAAAGAACATCAAAGAAATAAAATGATTTCTTTGTTGTAAACGTTTTGTAACTGGTCCAACGGACGGGCGGATGAACAAGCATTCAGATGAATGGTCGTTTGCTGACTTGGTTGACAAAAACATACGTAAATATAATTATCCAACATCCCACAATTTTTTTTTTCAAGTACTACCATGTGCGTATGACGTACACACATACATCCATCCATGTATACATACATACATACATACATACATACATACATATACAAGTATGTACGTTTGTTTGGATGTGAGGTTATAACAATCAAACTCTCCCTTCTTGCTTTAAAAATCTAATAAAGGGGGAAGAATCATAAAATTTATTTTATGTTTCTCTAAGATTACTTGCAATAAAAAAAGAAAATCGTTGCTTCCCCTTTAATAAAGTACAATTATAAATTGAAAAAAAGTTGTTAATGTATCTGCGAAAATAGTTTAATTTTCTTTTCAGTGAACAAACTTTTTTTGCTGGAATGTTTAGCGCAATGCACAAACTACTACTACTCGTACATGTTTAAAAATATTTTTATGTTTTTTGTTTTCTATACGAGCATTTATTAAGCAAATTGAACATATTTCCGTTCACCGCTGGTGAAGGTTTTAAAGAAAACATTTCTCATTGACCAATTTCCATACAAAGTTTTCTGCAAATGATGAAACCAACATTGCACAAGAAATAATGGAAAGCAAACCTTGTGCATCCGAACGAAAAGTCCAAAACAATTGCAACTTTTATTACAATAATTGAGTCTATAAAATAGTTTTTTTTTTTTTTTTTTAACACAAAAACTGCGAAGCTGTTTTGCTTGTCTGCAGTAACACCCAGGATCTAAAAGAGAAAGCGAACCTGCGAGTAATCTGCAAAATCAACCATCGAGGCACCGAATATGACGATATTATAACGATATTTTATCGTAAGTCGACCAAAATAAGTTGCTACTTTTCCATTGTCCATTATCGTATATACAAAACTACACCTGTTTACCGTCGTTAAAATTACATAACACAATCGTTACAGCAAGCGATGAAATATCTAGAAATAAGTTGCGATTAGCAGACCGTTAAAATTTGCAGAGCCGCGTTACAGGTCTTGTCAAATTCCAAATGCCGTCAATGTGTGAAGACAGCCATACATTTACACTATCTATTTATCAATGAGAACCGCTACTCGTATTGAAAAATTGAGGACACTGCGAGATAAATTTGCGTAAATACATTTCGATGCTCTGATTCAAAATGATGATCGCTACTACAAAGGATTTTGTTCTGATGAGAGACCGTATCGGAAATTTTAATTTTCCATAATTATATAAAATTATTTCCTTACCAAAACTGCTTTTGAGCACAAAAAAGTTGTTTAAGCAATTTCATGAAAAACCCAGTTGAGGCTATATCTCGGGTATATATGGACCGATATAGGAAATTTTCATTTTCCATATTTATACAACTTTACTTCATTACCAGAACTGCTTTTGAGCACAAAAAAGTTGTTTAAGTTCGCTTACGCGACATTTCCATGTAAAACTTGGTTCAGGCTATATCTCGGGTATATATGGACCGATATCGGAAATTTTATTTTTCCGTATTTAAATAACATCTTTTCCTTTCCAAAACTGCTTTTAAGCAAAAAACCCAGGTCTAGGCTATATCTCGGGTATCTATGGACCGATATCGGAAATTTTCATTTTCTATATTTACATAACCTTATTTCATTACCGGAACTGCTTTTGAGCACAAAAAAGTTGTTTAAGTTTGCTTACCCGACATTTTCATGAAAAACCCAATTTGGGCTATATCTCGGGTATATATTGACCGATATCTGAAAATTTTTTTTTTGTCTTTTAGTCACCATGCTTAATGAGGGTGTGAAATTTGAAACAAAAAAAAACAATTTTTTTTTCAAACATTTCCATACAAAATTGCAAAAAAGTGTATTTTTTCCGAATTTTGTATATATGTATCTCAGCTATATGTGAACCGATATTACTGAATTTCAATAGTAAATCCATGAATCGATGGAGTAAAAGAATGGTGTAAGAAAAAAGTTTCTAAGTCTAATGGTTTTCCCAGAAACGGTATTTCAACAGCGGACAGACGGACATCGCTTAATCAACTTTTCCATTAATTCTGAATCAGAATATATATACTTTATAGGGTCGCAAAAAAACTGTAGAAATTACAAACGGAGTCACAAACTTATATATATCCTTTACGTTTTTGTGAGGGTATAAAAAAGAACTAGGGCATGACGATTTTGGTCCCAGATAAAAACTAGGCTATATATCGGGTATATATGGACCGATATCTGATTTTTTTGCGTTTTAGTCACCATGCTTAATGAGTGTGTGAAGTTTAAAGCAAAACAAACAATTTTATTTTTCAAACATTTTCATACAAAATTGCAAAAAAAAATAATGTTTTTTTTTTTCGGAATTTTAAATATATCTCAGCTATACGTGAACCGATATTACTGAATTTCAATAGCAAACCCATGAATCGATGGGGTAAAAGAATAGAAACTACCCTAATCATCAGTAGACTTTGGAAATTTTTGAAAAATATTCTCAAACGTTTAACTTTATATCCCAACAATCTAAATAAATTGTTCAAAGGTCGACATATAGGTAGCTGGGAAACAACGAAAACAAGATATTTATAATTTTTTATTGGTATAAATGTTAGAAGCTAAAATAGCGAATAAAAAACTCAATTGTTTGGATTTTTAGTTTTCATTATAACAATAATTGCCACGATTAATAACTCTTGATCAAAGAAGACAGGAAAGAACAATTGAATACACTAAAGCAGGGGGACAACTCTATATATATAATATTAGAAATATTAAAATAAGTTCGACTATTCATCATTATACATACATTAAAATATTACTATATTTTCACCAAATTTATTATTAAAAAAATTAATATTATTCATTACTTAAAGTTTAATATATTCTTTTGTGAATATGAAATTATATACTGCGTTTATTTTATGCCCGTCATGTGAAAATGAGTGCAGCTTTTGGATACCCAGAATTTTTATAATATAAAAAGAAATTGCAAAAAATTATTGTCAGAAATGAGAAATTGCATTTGTGCAGCGCAGCCGTCTGATTATTAATCTCATTTGAAAAAATTATGGCTAAATTGATGAATTAATTAATTAATAAAATTTTAGAATTTTTCTATTATACTATCGTAAAAAAAAGTTATTATTAATAACTTAATTTTTTAGAAAAAAAAGCACGTTATTATATTATATTTTTACATTAGATTACATTTTACGGCTAGAACTCTAGCGTCTAGTGCGATTCTTGTACGTTTATTAAAGGTAGGATCACATGATTACCGCAGTGCATCAATTTTCCCATATTTTTGTACCCCATCGTGTGATTACACAATTAATTCGTTCATGCGGCAATCGCGGCCAATATTGTTCTTATTTTGACCAATCAAATGCAACCCTGATGCGGCAATCGTGTGGCAATAAGAATGATACAAATGCGCCAATATTTATTGTGGTCTATTGCGGCAGTTCAAGTGGGCAATATAGCCAATATTTTTGATTTCTTCTATAAATTTACTTTTGTGTGTGTGCTCCTTTTATAGCAACACTTGTAATACGAATATAAGAAGGATATTAATTTATTTCATATTATCATTATGTGTATATGCAAATATGTATTTAAAATTCATTAGCAGTTTTAGGCAAAACAATATGTTTTAAGAATAAAGCAACACAAAAGTATTTACATGGAAAATTTAAATACATTTCATACATGCCATCATCATTTGGTTTGTAAAAGAAATACCTTTTGAACCGGTCAAGTTGATCTGTTGAGCTTCGAAATGACTTTTACTGCCAGCTAAATTTTATATTAACATATGTTGAAATAAGCTATAATAAATCATGTGAACTGATCTTCAAGATTCAAGTTTGAAAGTATAGTTTGAGTTCCTTTTTTACACATATATGAATATTGTTAACAGAAAATAAATTAAATAGAGAATTTCAATCATAAAAAGTGCGTTTTTCAATTTAAAAGAAATGTTGAATTGATTTTTGTTTTCTTTATTATTAATTATAATACTATTTAACTTTAAGGTGGAAAAATATTTGGTAATACAACACAAATCAATTTATCATGTTAATTTTGATAACTGTTTTGCACATTTGGCAGCTTTTTGAAAAAATTTGGTTATAATAAAGGTCGTGCTAGTATGAAGATCGTTACTGTCTATGGTTACCTGAAATTCAAGCGCATTGCTCGTTGCGCTCTGCTTTCAAAAAGTCGGCGCAATGAGCCATGCAGCACCTGAAGGAATGGACTTGTTGAGCAATAACTTTGGTGAGCAGTTAATTTCACGTTTTGCTTCAGTAAATTGACCATGTATATCGTGTAATAGCATACCTTTGGACTATTTTCTCTGGGGATATGTAAAATTTAGGAATAACCCAGCTACGATTGACGATTTGGAAGACACCATCACACATGTTATTCGCGAGATACCAGTCGCTGTACACGGACGAGTTGCCTAAAATTGGACCAGATGTAGTCGTATCCAACGTATACACGATATCATTATCAAAGTAATTGCTATAAGTTCTTCTTTTAACCAATAAGAAAAGTTTCAAGTTCACTTTGATGTCTTTTATTTCACACTAGAAATCAAATCTCGCGATGAATCACCCGTGATTGCTTACTTTGACACCAAATTTTCTCGATGATTTTTTCACACGTCTTTAAATCATGTCTTTGTTGGCTAATTTGATAGAAAAGAAGGAGGAGTAGACAAAAAAAAACACGCAAGCTCTGCTCTTCGTGTGATTTTTCTAAGTTCTTTTTGTTATCATTTGTATTTTTGTTATTATATTTTAATGGAAATGTGTCATGATTTTGGCAGAAACTTTAAAAGATTCACAAAAGTCATAGTGGAAATTGGATTTAAGACAACACGACTGAAGGTTGTTGTCCACGCTTTTTTTTTAGTTCTAGTTACAAAATTAAAACAATGCTGGCAATATAACGAAATATATAAAAAATAAAATATTTCTAAGATTTTATTTTGTAATACAACAAAAAAAAAAAAAAAAATTACATAAGTTTTATGTTAATTTAAATATATAAATTTGTTGTTCTATTGTTTTATAGATACGAGTACATGCATGTGTTCAAACTAACGAACTGGCACTCGATGTCACTCGACATCGCTCGCTCGCATAAATACATGCAAACAAAAACAACATTTCAAAATTTGTTTTTGTTTCCAATGTTTTTATGCGAGCGAGCGATGTCGAATGACATCGTGGGCCAGGCAGTAAGTAATTAAAATGTTTGGGCGTCCAACAGTACGTACCGTCCCTATTCCACAGTGTTGGGCAAAATTTTTCATTTGTGTGAACCTGTCATTCTCTTTCACAAATGTTAAGTGAATTAATTTATTCATGTCTTTCATCTTTCTGTAAATATGTCTGGCATATATTTCAGAATGAATGAAAATGTTTAAATTAAATATTATCGGTTAGCAGGCAGCCTAAGGGCCCTGATTCACTATCCTACACGATCGTACGATTCATTCACAGGAAACTGTTTCAAAAGTCTGGCCGACTTGACAAAATCGCTTCAATATGGCGTTGTAGGCCATACTATTATAGAAGTATAATTGAAATAATTTATTTACAAAATAAAACAACTAAAAACTTTTACTAACATAATAATTTTACAATACTTAAATTTTTTTCTTGAGGAACAAACAATATTCTTATATTTTTCACAATATATACCACACTGATCGCACAGAAACCATAATGTTTTGAAAAGTTTCATAAAATTTTTCAAATCGCACAATTTGTCAAAAACTCTGTTGCACGGTTGCATTTTTATTTTTATCGCACGATCGTATATGGTAGTGTAACAACAAGGCCTTAACGAATTGTTATACAGCAACTACAGGCATTATTTGCTTGTTTTACAGCTTGGTTAAATGCAAAATAAAGAATAAATTTTTAATGCATATTTTATTTTTAATTGATTTAAATTAAAAAGTATAAAATAAAACGAATAAGGATTTCCTCCAATTGATTTTGAATGTTTATGGATTCTGAATGACGAATAAAGAATAGAAATGGAAAGGAAAAAGAATGAAGAAAAAAAGAATACAAAAACATTTTATCATTTCACTTGAAATAATCATTCGGTTTAAGTAATTCATTCATGAATGATGACACAAGTCTACTCCACAGTGCGAATGGAAGTATTTTTTTGTAAAGAATTTGGTTAATTTATATATAAATGAAAGAAGCTTAAAGCTTTACTTCAAAGTTATTATTTTTGTTGTTGTATACTGCATAATAGCCAGGTGCTATCGAGTTTTAAAATAATAATGAAAAGAAATGAGATTCATTTATAAGAAAAAGAAATAAGTATACAACAGATTTTTCCAATCGTTAGAGCTAAAGCCAAAATTCAGAACATCCAAATGTTTAATGACGTATTAACTTTTTAGTTTTGGTAATAATTAAATACATATTTTTGTCTTATTTTGTCCACGAAATGTAACATAATCATAATTCGTTCTCCCTTAAAAGTTGAGAGGAAGAAAATTCCTAATAATAAGGAGTTCGTTGAACTTTGCCTGGAGGTCACAGTGCTGGAAAAGCTGGGACCAAGGATCGTGGTTTATTGAGTTTATAGAGGAACTTTATTTTATGAACCTGAACTGAACTCTATAAAGATAAGTGTGCTTTGGCTGGCCCACTATGGAAAGTTGGTGAGACGGCATTTAACAATATCACCCTGGAGGTAACCAGCCCGGTTTCCGAACACTTGCGTTCTACTGGTGCTTCAGGTTTGCGAATCGGGTATTTCATACGGTACCTACGTACTTCGGATATCTCGGTTTGACCACCGACTTCGTCTGTAGAAAATGTGTTGCTGCTTAAAATTTGGCGAGCGAGCTTTGGCGCAGGTACTTGAAAAGCTTTTCAGAGGTTGTAAAACATCGTAATCGTCGATCTATTACAAAAAGTCTAAGAAACCATTTAAACAAAAACTATGTAATTTCATATACAAATAATTTAAAATCCCATGGTCTTGTGGTTTCTCAAGGAACCATGCACTAATATACACACAATCAATAGGGAAAAACCAATATTACTATTTAAATACTTACTATACTGCTAATGGAAATATTTTCTTTTGCGAAGATTTCAATTTATTTTACACAATATATTTTTCTCTATGAAAAATAATACACAAAATTAAGCTTTTGAGAGGGCCGACCACAATACTTACCACACACACAATTTGTTTGATGTTTTTTTTTACCGCTGATCGATGTAAACATCAGCGTCTGCATCAGACAACAGTTTATATGGCTTAGTTACAAGAAGAAACGAATTTTTAATTTGGTTGGTTCCTGCAGGAAGCACCAGGTTATCAAGGGTTAAGCTGACATAATAAAACACCGCAGATATTTTGATTTTGAATTACTGGTACAATGCTTGTACAACTACCTCGCGTGGCTAGAAGAATTCTTCTTTTTATTTTCAACGCTATCTTACGCCTTGAGTATTATCCGGTTGAGTGGAAAGTGTCTATGATAACGATGATACCTAAGCCGGGGAAGGATCATACTAAAGTAGAATCGTACAGACCAATAAGTCTACTGCCAACAATTTCAAAACTATTTGAGAAATTGCTAATGATGAAGTTGAGTCCAGTACTGGAAAAAATAGAACGTATTCCTGATCATCAGTTCGGTTTTAGGGCCAAATATAGTACCATCGAACAGACACACAGACTAGTTAATGTCATAAGAAAATCATTTGAAGACAAGAAGTATTGCTCTGCACTTTTCATTGACGTTTTCCAAGCTTTTGACAAAGTGTGGCATGATGGTTTAATGCACAAAATAAAACTAAACTTTCCTGCGAACACCCACAAACTTTTTGAAAGTTATTTGTATGGACGTAAATTTATCGTTAAGGAAGGTGACTTTTATAGCCCCATTCAACCAATCGACGCAGGCGTCCCACAAGGCAGCATACTGGGCCATACCTTATACTTGATTTATGCTTCTGATATGCCAACAAGCGATAAAATTCATACATCCACGTTTTTCAGTGTACATGAAAACCACCAAACAGCATCACAAAATTTGCAGGAACATATTTACAATTTAGAGAAATGGTTAAAACTCTGGAAAATCAAAGTAAATGAACAAAAATGTGTCCATATCACGTTCACACTGCGTAAAAATACATGCCCGTCAATAAAAATTAATAATCAAATAATTTCACAACACAGTGACGTCAAATATCTCGGTATTCACCTCGACCGTCGACAAACTTGGAAGAAACACATTGACGCAAAAACAACCCAGATGAAGTTAAAAGCCGCGCAATTGAATTGGCTCATCGGCAGAAATTCCACCCTGAGCTTAGACTGCAAACTTTTGCTGTATAACGCGATCCTAAAGCCAATATGGTGCTATGGAATTCAACTATGGGGCACCGCCTCCGCATCGAATATTGGAAAAATTCAAAGGCGTCAAAACAGCGTTCTACGTACGATTGCAGCAGCCCCATGGTATGTAAAAAATTCTCGAATTCACAAGGACCTAAACGTACCTTTAGTAAAAGATGAATTTGCCAAACATGCTGGAAGGTATATAACCAAACTTGAAATCCACCCAAATCCACTTGCTCGAGACATCCTTACCTTTGGTGGTCACACACGATTAAAAAGAAGGGACACCCTGGCTTCCATTCGGGAGCATAACAGATGATGTCCTGTGGCACGGTATTCTGATACATTCACTGAATCATAATTTTTTGTCTAGCATTGGCTGGACTTTTTTTGGCTGGAAAATTTTTTAGTTATTAAGATTTGAATAATTGTTGTTAGTTCTTTTTGAAGATTCAACAAATAAATAAATATTGATAAAAAAAAACAAATATTTTGATTTGAATGGTATTTTAAAATACTTATTGTATTAGAAAGCTTACTGCGCAGCCTAAATTAGCGCGGCAAGCAAAATTTATCTGTCAAAAATCCTCATGCACATACAAATAGTATGAGACCAACCCAAATACCGTGCCGCTAAGGTTTTGCAATTGGAAAATCTAATTTTGACAGCGCCTAAGAGAGTAAACATTACTTTCTCTCACTAAAGTTAGCTTCAAAACAAATGTTAAATTTTTTTAGTAATCAAACATTCTTGACCTATTCCTGACTTCACACCCTGAAAAGTATGAAGTCAGTGTTAGTGCACCTATCGGTAATTCGGATTATTGCTCCATTTCTGCCTCCTTTTCGGTCTCTGAACTTCGTAACGTTTCGAAATCGGCTACGAAACGGTCAAAATTTATTTACGAAAAAGCTCGTTGGGCTGAGCTCAACCAATTTTATGAGCATTTGAATTGGAAACTTTGCTTTCTAGACAATGATATAAATGCTTCAGCGAAAATAGTCGAGAATATGATATTGCTAGGGATGAAAAAATTCATCCCCTCCAAGCAGATTTTGATTAAACCAAGAGTGAAATCTTGGTTCAATCAGACGTGCAAAAACGCAGTCAGATCCAGAGAGGAAGCATTCAGTAATTGGCGTTTAAACAAAAACCCAGACACTGATTTGTTACGCAAAAAGGCAAGATCTTCGTGTGCCAAGATACTTAGGCGTGAAAAGTTTCTTCACCGGAGAAGTAAAACCTTCTGGTCTTTCGTTAATGGAGTAAAAAACAGTGCTAGTTCATCAATTCCAATTCTCTTAAAGAATGACCAAGACAAAGCTAACCTGTTGGCTGAAATTTTTGCAAGCAATTCTTACTTGCCGGATAGCAGTCAACCACTTCCTGTCCTCGAAAGAGTATCTGTATCAGTAGTGTTTTGTCTCTCATCAGGTGCACACGTCTTTTGTTACTGCTGTCCGTATTTCCAATATGTGTATGTTCATTAATTAAATTCGTATAAGGCCGGATTGCACCGTAATAGGTGGCAAGTTGTGTACACGTGTTTATTTTTGTTTTTTTTTTCTCTTTTTTTTTACCGTTTTCCGTATTTTCTATATATGTATGTTTATTACCAATTTCGTATGAAATAAAAGTGCACCGGAATAGGTAGCAGTATGATACACATGTTTCTTCTTTTTTTTTTTTGTCTTTTTTTTGTCTTTTTTTCACCGTTGTCCGTGTTTTCTTTATATGTTCAATATTCATATTATTTTCGATGAATTTAATTACCTTGTAGTGTGGAAGGTGTTGGACTAAATTTTGCTAATCTGAGCAGTGTCGAAGGTATATACACTGGGCACTGATCAGTTTTAACTAATTTAATTCCAACATTTTAAATGCTGCAATAGAGTTTGTTTCAGTCTTTCGTGTTGTTATCGTTAACATTTCGCGAACACTACTCCCTCTTTCCTCCTCATCATACCCTGTTTTCCCAGTTCCAGTACAATACGCTGCATATGTAGGGGTCATCCCCTGAGTACTGGTCCCAGATAAAAAAAAAAAAAAAAAACTATGCCAAAGCCATTTTTCCGGGCTCGAGCATTTAAAAGGGTTTTGGCCGACCTCAACATAAATAAGACTTCTGGACCGGATGGCAGTCCAGCACTGGTCTTGAAGCAGTGCTCTTCTACGCTTGCGCGTCCATTAGCACGTCTCTTCAGCATGCTTTACCATGTTGGTGAGTTTCCATCGTGGTGGAAGGTTGCTAGCATCAATCCCCAAAAAGGGTGAAGCAAATAACCCTGAAAATTACCGCCCAATTTCAATTTGCTCTGCGCTTTCCAAAGTAATAGAAAGTATGGTTAATTACCATCTTATGGGATATCTAGAGTCGCATAAATTACTTTGTGATCGCCAATATGGATTCCGTAAGGGTCGCTCTACAGGCGATCTTATGGCATATCTTTCGGAGAAATGGTGCCACTCAATCCATCATTTCGGTGAAAATAAGGTGGTGGCTCTAGATATTTCCAAAGCGTTTGGTAGAGTGTGGCATGCTGCATTACTAGCAAAACTTACTGCTCTTGGCGTCGGTGATGTATTTTCTCGGTTTATATCGAACTTTCTCAGAGACCGCACTATACGAGTTGTTATAGATGGGGGTCTCATCAAACGAGTTCAAGATAAATTCAGGGGTACCGCAACGTTCCGTTCTTTCTCCTACCCTATTTCTTATTTTTCTCAACGACCTTCTCTATCAAACTTCCAACACTATCCACTCTTTCGCGGATGATAGCAGCATTTGTCACGACCGCAAATACTACTTCATCTGTACTCATGGATGGTATAAATATTGAGAAATTGGATGGTCTTGATGTTCTTGGAATGAAGATACAGTGTGATGTTCACTGGACTGATCACATCTTTCATGTCTCCAAAGAAGCATTCAAGTGCTTCGGTTTTTTGAAACGGTGTAAGATGTACTTCACTCCATCCGAACTCCTTACTATTTATACCACCTACATTCGACCGAAAATGGAATACAACTCTCATGTTTGGGCCGGTGCCTCAAAGTCTATTTTGGAGTTACTCGACCGTGCGCAGGAGAGGGCGAAGAAGCTTATCGGTGACTCGCACATTTTTACGTAGCATGCGCTCATCGTCTAGAGCTAATCCATTTGTGGTCGATTGCTCATGGAGTGGCACTACGCATTACAGAGATAATTCGTTTTTCAGCCGTACGCTTCGTCTGTGGAATAAGTGGCCTGCAGACGTGTTTCCTGTCTGTTATAACGTTGGAAAGTTGAAGTCAAATGTTTACAAACATTACTCCCTCATTCCCCCTCCTCACAACCTATTTTCCTAGTTCTGGTACAATGCACTGCATATGTAGGGTGATTCCCTGAGTACTGGTCAAAGCTAAAAAAATTAAAAAATATGTTTTTCATCTTACTAAACTTTATTGCAGGAAATTTTTGCAGTAAAAATTTGTAAGTACTCAGTAAAAGAACTGTCACTTTATTCTCTTTTTTGTGTTCTCATTTACCGCAACTGGGGTAAACGAACAGCATTCAGTAAAACGCAGTAAAACACAGTAAAAACTTGTACAAACTTTTGGGTAAACGAACAGACATATTGACAGCATTTGCTATCGTGTATTTAATAATTAAAGGCTCACTTACATGGTAATACAAGATATTTAGATTTTGTGGGTGCAGACTATTACGAAATTCTCTCCGTAGTTAAAAAATGTATAGAAAATATAAACAATTTAGTTGTTTGTTCGCTATATTAGCTTCTAACATTGATACTAATTAAAAATTATAAATAGCCTGTTTTCTATGTTTCCCATCTATCTATATGTTGACATTTCATTGGAGCACCCTAATCATCCGTACACTTTGAAACACACTATTTATAATTTTTCGTAAAGAAAATATGTTGTAAGTATTTTTTTACGTTTACACTTGTGGGATAAGTAAAATCAAAGTATAATTATAAAAATCTAATCAAATTACTGATGGTTACAAATTACAATTCTACAACATTCACCTAAACAACATGCACTATTTTAGACCTGTAATTTTAGTGGGTTTGTAAATGTTGTACCACTTTCTATAAATACTCCAAGTGCTGCCAATGCAAATTTAAAAATACAACTGTGATGTGATGAGAATACAGAGTTTTCTGAAATGTTTTAGAAAATGAAAATTTACCGGCTGCTTGCCAATTTTTACTCTACACATTTTTGTGAGAGATCTAACTATTTGTATTACCTTGTAAAGATGCCTTAAGGAGCAACTAATTTGATGATTTTTGTTGAATATTAAATATCAACTGAATATTTGCATTCGTGAATAGTCATCTTTGCACGAATATTTTTATGCTGTACATGAGAGTCCTACACTCAAGAGTATAGGAAATATAAAGCCTGGCAACCATTGGTTTGATGAGACGTTTGGTAAAGCTAATCTAGGTATAGAATAAATAGTGTTAATTTTATACGCATTTTTCCCAAATTTAAATAACATCACTGACAGTGACGTAAGATTTCTTAAACAGTTTTGCCTCATGTTTTCCACACCCTATTTGATTTTCGTTTAGTTAAGGGGTATAGTACATATATATTGTACATGTGTTCTTTCATATACTTTTTTATTTGTTGTTGCCCAAATGTCGGTGGTAAATATTGCGCAAGTATGTGCATATACACGCGTATATATGTACGTTTGCATAGGCTTTAAAAATTCTATTGATTTTTCCATAAGAAAAAAAAGAAAAAAACTTCCAGAGCCAAAAGGACAAACAAGCGCTCGAACGAGTAAGTTTAATTATAATTAAGTCTTTGAAATAAAGTTTTACAAATTAGTTGTTTAATTTTCATTAGGAATATAAAAATCTTTCAAAAAAACAAATCATAGATGAGTGCGTTTGCTGCAGAACCAACCCCATTATTTTAAATTACACCAATTTTTTTTTTTTTTTTTTTTTTTTTTTTTTAGGAATAAAACTCATCGCTTTCATTTATTCTGATGGTTATTGCCAGCGTACCCAACACATCGCGTAGCTCGAAAACAAAAGAGAAAATTGCACAACATATGGCATTAAACCGTATTTAACTTTAATGCTCTTACAATACCCATTGTGTCGACTGACTGAATCCATTCGTTCGTTCTTTGGTTCGTTCGTACGTTCGCTCGCTCGTTCGCCCGTTCATACATTTGTGAATTCAGACGTACATACTTATGTAGTTTTTCTATACAAGTGAAAACAAAAAATTTTGAATGAATGAATTTTTGCTTTTCAGCAAATAACAAATACTTGAACGGTTTAAAATACACAACAACAAGAGCAGCTTTAATCAAAAAATATCGCATAAATAATAGAAGGCAAAAAGTAAGTGTTGCGTGCATGATGCGTTGAGTTATTTTTTTTCTTGCTTTTTGTTTTTTTTGTTTTTTTGCTTCACTACTTGTTTAGTTTTTCATAAATACAGAATACCTTTTATCACGCCCATTGTTAACAGCGAACACAACAGCACAAATAACAATGAAACGCTACACGGAAAACAGTGATAGAGATCGAACCGCAAAAGGAGTTTGTGAAATGGTAATAGAGGAGGAAAAAATGTTTAAATGAGTTTTTTGCTGGTTCAGTGTTTATATTGATTATTTTATAGGAAAAGGCCTAGAAGGAGATGCATTTTACATGCATATAACAAACACATTGTTTCCAAACTAACAATGGCAAATCTGACAACTTATTCTGGGGTTGGGGTTAAATCACAAGAAATACTTTGAATGATCCCTTTATGATACTTGTTGAAAATTAGGGAAAGAATCAAATTGAAGAACGTGTTAACAGATTCCTCCATTACAAGACTGAATGAAAAAAAAAATGTTATTGTCAAAAAAACTACAAATTATTTTAGTACAGTGAAGAGTCTGCTATAACGAACGTTTTGATGAAGAAAAACTCAACATGTTTTTTTTTTTTTTTTATAATTCAATTATTTATTGTATCTTCTAAAAGAACTAACAATAAGTATGCAAATCTTAAAACTAAAAATTCATTAATTAATATGGAAAAAAAAATTAATTAATATTGAAAATTTTTATTTACTTAGGTCCAACCAATGCTAGACGAAAAGTTGTTTTTTGCGTGTATTTTGTTGGTAAATCACCTTTCCAACGCTCTGATGGTTGCAAGGGTGTCCATCCTTCTCAGTCGAGTGTGGCCACCAAAGTTAAGGATGCTACGTGCGAGAGGATTCGGGTGAGACTCCAGTCTGTTAATGTACCTTATCGCGTGTTTTGAAAATTCATCTTTCACTAAGGGTACACCTAGATCTTTGTGAATTCGAGAGTTTTTAACATACCATGGAGCTGCAGTAATTATACGGAGAATTTTATTCTGGCGCTTTTGAATTTTCTCAATGTTAGATGCAGAGGCGGTACCCCACAATTGAATTCCATAGCTCCATATTGGCTTTAGGATTGCGTTATACAACAAAAGTTTGCAATCTAACTTCAAGATAGAATTTCTGCCGATGAGCCAATTTAGTTGCACCGCTTTTAATTTCATCTGGGTGACTTTAGCGTCAATGTGAGACTTCCACGTGAGCATACGGTCGAGGTGAATACCAAGGTATTTGACTTCAGTGTGCTGCGGAACAATGTAGTTGTTGATTTTAATAGCCGAACAAGTTTTTCTACGTACTGTGAATGTAACATGGGTACATTTTTGTTCATTTACTTTGATTTTCCAAAGTTTCAGCCATTTCTCCAATATAAGAATATGTTCTTGCAAAATTTGTGATGCTAATTTATAGTCTTCATGGACACTGATGAATGCTGTATCATCTGCAAAAGTTGAAGTGTGAATTTTGCAGCTCGTTGGCATATCTGAAGCATAAATCAAATATAAGGTTGGACCCAATATGCTACCCTGGGGAACTCCAGCTTCGATTGGTTGAGCCGAACTTTTGAAATCACCTTCCTTAATGACGAATTTCCTGTCATATAAGTAGCTCTCTAACAGCTTGTGCGTGTTTGCAGGCAAATTTAATTTTATTTTATGAGTTAAGCCTTCGTGCCACACTTTGTCAAAAGCTTTGGAAACGTCAATAAATAGAGCTGAGCAATATTTTTTATCTTCGAACGCGTTTCTGATAACATTCACCAGCCTGTGTGTCTGTCCTATGGTGCTATGCTTAGCCCTAAAGCCGAATTGATGGTTAGGAATACATCCTACTTCATTCAATATTGGGGTCAACCTCGTCATTAGCAATTTCTCGAACAGTTTTGAAATTGTTGGCAATAGACTTATCGGCCTATATGACTCAACTTTTGTAGGATTCTTTCCTGGTTTTGGTATCATAGTAATGACAGACACCTTCCACTCAGTAGGAAAGTACTCGAGACGTAAAATAGCATTAAAAATAAAAAGGACGAGTCTTCTAGCTACTCGCGGTAACTGCACAAGCATTTTGTTGGTAATTTTATCAATACCAGGAGCTTTTCTGGGGTTTAAGTTACTAATAGCATTATCGACATCTTGAAAACGAAGTCTGAAAGGTACGGGTGGTCTAACGGCATATGGCGGCATATCAGCTTCATCATTCAGTTCGTCAATGGCAAACACGCTTCTCAAGTGGTTAGCGTACAGCATTCCCTTTTCGGAGTCACTTCTGGCCCAGTCCCCAGTTGGAGTACGCAAGGGTGGCTTAGATCTAATGGGTCTCTTTAACCCTCTTGCTGCTTTCCATAAAGAATAATCGGATTGAGGACTACCATCGAGGCTTTCCAAATAGGTTGTGAGGGAAGCCACTCTTTGGACTTCAAGCAAATTTCTTAATTGATTTGCGCATTCTCGAAGTCTAGCTTTAAGCTGGGGAGACCTGCGAAGTTGACATTCTCTTCTGATTCTTCTTTTTTCTGAAACAAGGTGTTCGATTTCAGAAGAACAAGTTCTGCTATTCATATTTCTAAAATTTGTAGTGGTAGCATGTTGCACGGCTTTTATAATATTTTGGGAAAAATCATTAATTGACTCATCAATATCCTCTGGAGTTCTCAAAGATATATTTTCCGTACAGTGAGTACTTAAATATTTTTTATATTTTAACCAATTCACTCTAGACTGGAATACACCTATGTCGTTAAATGGGGATCCAATGTTCTGGGGGAAACATATAGAGACCATAGTAGGTGAGTGATCGGAGGACAAATCCAATAAAGGCTCCACATGCATCCATTCTAAGGGGACGTTTTTTACGATTCCAAAGTCAATAATATCTGGGATCTTTCGCTGGTCAGATGGCCAATAGGTGGGACTCCCGCTGGAGATTACATCTAAACCCAATTTTGATATAGTATCAAAAAGCACCCGACCTTTCGGGGAGATTAATCTTGAGCCCTAAAATGTGTGTTTAGGCGAGTTGTTTCAAACTCTAGGAGGAGGAGTAATAACTGTTTTTTTTATTGATGTCTTTCTTAATGCTGCTATATTTATAATCGTTTAATTAAAAAAACAATAATCTACCTGCGGCTACAAAAAAAAAAAAAAAATCATTTGATGTAATTTCATTATTTCCCAGTATTCCTGTAAATTTTGGTATTGACACAATTCAAAAAAACTGGGATAGACAGACTTCAAAATTATACAAAGATGCCGAAAAACTTAATTATGGAAATAATAATATTTTGCATACGAGCAGGCCAATATTTTAAATACAAGGGCATTTATTATACATAAAACAAGGGAATGCCTATGGGATCACCTGCATCTCCAGTAGTAGCAGACATAGTAATGGAATAACTACTACATACAATAATTGCTCAAATGGAAATCATTTTTGCAATTGTAAAATTTCGTCAATTAGACAATACACTAAAAGCTCTAAACAGTTTTAATAGACAAATACAATTCAGAATGGAAAAAGAAATTGACAATAGACTTTCCTATTTGGACCCATTAGTTGTAAGGAGAATAAATATATTGAAATTAGACTGGTATCAGAAACATATGGCGCCTGGAAGATTAATTAACTTTCATTCCAAACAGCCTAGAAACTTAATTATAAGCACCGCGACAAACTTCATTGCTTTCAAATACATGTTGTGATAAAGCAGTTGAATGTTTATGTTTTTCTACATCAGTTTTGTGTTCTTTAATCCTAACTGATGTAGAAAAACTTAACATTCAACTGCTTTATCACAATACGTACTTGAAAGCAATCATAAAACAGTGGCTGTGTTCTGTAACTTTGGCGAGAAGTTCTCGCGTCGAAAACTTCTGAAACAAATTATTCCATCGTTTCTCGAAAAGTGAGAAAAAACTGCGTCTTTAACTCATATCGAAAACTATCCAAAGTGATTCCGTCGTTACGTTAGAAATGTCTGAAAATATAAAACGATGCCGACATGCAATTTTAAAAATGAAAGCGTCAGCCACAATTAGTACCGGCGCCGACCAAAAATTACTAAAGCTAAGAAATTTTGTTCGACTGCGTCATATTATAACCGCCGGCTGTTCTAGAAAATGTATGGTATGGCTCTAACTTTTACATTTTATTTACAAATACATACATACATACATACTTATGCACAAAATTTTGTAATATTAAAAATCAATTGCAATTTGTGAATTCTGAAAAATACATTATAAAAGTATTGCAATATACTTTGTTGGGTCGGAAATTAAAATTGTAGAAATTTCAAACTTATATAAGTATTCCCTTAAAACTTGTTGTGTGAA
Source organism: Thecocarcelia acutangulata (assembly GCA_914767995.1). Lineage (NCBI taxonomy): Eukaryota > Metazoa > Arthropoda > Insecta > Diptera > Tachinidae > Thecocarcelia > Thecocarcelia acutangulata. Next base: position 124,067 of record OU612099.1, on the reverse strand, counting down.
GGGTATAAAAAATAATTAAAAAGTTAAAATAAAAAAACATTCATTCTAAGCTGTGTAAATATATATATCAAACTTAATTTAACAGCAAAATACTTATTTTTTCAGCATTATTATTCATTAAATGATGATTATTGTTATTTGAAATACTATCTCGCAGCCTTTTTATTTGCGAGAAATAATGACAGTTGAAAGCGGAGAATTTTTTCGCAAAAGTTTTACAGACACAATTCTTGTGTAAAATGGCGAGTAATTTCCTTACGTGACAGCTATTACTCACCAAGAAAAGTTATAGCTACAGTTTAGTGAGAAAAGCAGCTGTTTGTTTCAACTTTGTTTCATTTCGCACGTTTCAGTCGAAAAGTTTCTCGTGGCGAGAGTTACAGAACACAGCCACAGATTTCAAAGAAAACATATACAAGAAAAGATACACAATAGAGAGCTTATACATATATTCATATAAACAGAGACAGAACGATGAATCAAAAAGAAGATACAGACAACATAAGTGCACTCTACAGGATGATAATAAATTAAAAACTGTGATATTATATATACTTTATAAAAAATGTATGGTTGTTCTAAAAAAAATTCGTTTTAATGTATCTGTAAAAAATTTGTGCTTGTTCTAAAAAAAAAAATCGTTTTAATGTATCTGTAGTTAAATAAATATGTGTGATATTAGTGATATTTTTTACACACCTTAGGTAAATTAAAATTAAAAGAAAAATGTAAACATATTGTTAACAATGTATCGTTTTTAATAATATCCCTGAAGAAGTCAACAAAAAATTGACAAAACGTTGAAAAAAAATTTTAATAAATTTGTTTTAATTTACATTGGAAAATTTAGATCCAATTAGCTTAAGAAAGAACTAAGATTCAGAAAAATATCGTATGAAACCAGTTGGCCAAAACACATACGTAAAAAATTACAAAACTACAACACTTCAAATCCTGAACCAGTTAAAATTTATACGCCGTTGGTTGATCTATGTACCAGGACTATCAGAAAGACTAAAATGCTCAGATGTATTAAATAAAGAAGGGCATAAACTACCAATAGGAACGAAAATGCACATAATTTACGAGTAGAATGTAGTAATCAAGTGCAATGTTACATACAGTAGGTACAACGCGGACAAAATTAAAGACAAGACTATCATCTCACAAATTAGATTTAAAAGCAAAAATGGCAGAACAACAAATGACCCAAAAAACTGCACTTGCGGCCCATTGTGCAATAACTGGACATAAACCAGAGTTGAACAAAGCAAGAGTACTTGACAGAAAAGTTACAGGAAAATATTTTTTCAAGAGATGCATCATATTCTTAATATTTCAACGGATAAACGCTTCAACTGATGACACTACAAACTATTTTAAATGCATATATGTATGTCGAATTGTTAAAAATGTGTAAAGTACTATTATTGTTTTTAAAACTCGTAAGAACTCCCTGCGGATGACCAACAATTTGTTTTTTTCATTCATTTATTTATTGAATCTTCACAAAGTGAACTATAAATAAGTATTCAAGTCTTAATACTAAATACACAAAATTAATCAAGTCCAGCCAATGCTAGACAAAAATGGTTTATATTGCACAGTCAATATCGGTGAAATCACCTATTTAACGTTCTGATGGTGGCCTTCAAAATTAAGTGTATTGTGTGCAAGACGATTTACTAAAATATTTTGTACAAGAGGAACACAGAGATCTTTATGAATTCGCGATTTTTTTTACGTACCGTGGAGCTGCAGTAATCGTTCGAAGAATTTGATTTTGTCGCCTTTGAATTTTTTCAATGTTAGATGTTGAGGCCAATAATTGAGTTCCGTAGTACCGTAGCCATATAAGCTGGAGAATTGCGTTGTATAACAAAAGCTTATAATCCAGCTTCATTGCCGAATTTCTGCCCATAAGTCAATTTAGTTGCGCTGCTTTTAACTTTAACTGAGTTGCTTTTGCATACATGTGAGACTTCCACGTTAACCTGCGGTCGAGATGAATACCAAGGTACTTTACTTCATTTTGCTGCGGAATAGGTGAATTGTTAATTTGGATAGCTGAACATGTTTGTTTACACAGTGTGAATGTAACGTGAGTACATTTTTGTTCATTAAATTTGATTTTCCAAAGTTTTAGCCATTTCTCTAATATTGAGTTTTACTCCTGCAAATTTCGTGAAGCTACTTGGTGGTTTTCATGGACGCTGCAGAATGCTGTGTCATCTGCAAAAGTTGAAGTGTGGATTCCGGATCTCGTTGGCATGTCTGAGGCGTAAGTCAAATATAAAGTAGGTCCTACAATGCTACCTACCTACCAGGGGAACTCCTGCCTCAATTGGCTGTAAGGGGCTTATAGAATCGCCTACTCTGATAACAAACTTCCGGCCCCATAAGTAGCTTTCCAGAAGCTTGTGAGTGTTTGCAGGCAAGTTTAACTTTATTTTGTGCATCAAGCCGTCGTGCCAGACTTTGTCAAAAGCTTGGGAAATGTCAATGAATAAAGCTGAGCAATACTTTTTGTCTTCAAAAGTCTGTCATTTGACGTTGACTAGTCTGTGCGTTTGTTCTATGGTGCTGTGTTTAACCCGAAAGCCAAATTGATGATTAGGGATACATCCCACTCCATTCAATATTGGAGTCAACTTCGCCATTAAAAATTTTTCGAACAGTTTTGAAATTGTTGGCAGTAGACTTATGGTCTGTATGATTCTACTTTGGTGGGATCCTTCACACTTTTTTGTTTTGGGTATCATAGTAATCATGGACACCTGCCAGGATAATATTCGAGACGTAAAATAGCGTTAAAAATAAAAAGATGAATGCTTTTAGCTACACGAGGTAATTGCTCAAGCATTTTACCAGTAATTTTTTCAATACCTGGAGCTTTCCTGGGATTTGTATTACAAATAACATTTTCAACATCTTGAAAACTAAGTCGCAAAGACATAGGCGATCTAAAGCGTATGACGGTAGTTCAGCTGAATCATTGGCTGTATCATTTGGGGTAAAAACATTTCTCAAATGGTTAACATACAACATCCTCTTTTCAGAATCGCTTCGTGCCCAGCTTCCAGTTAAAGTTCGCAAAGGTGGCTTACCTATTACAGGTCTTTTCAGACCTTTTGCCGCTTTCTACAGCGAATGATCAGATTGAGGAGTACCATCAATACCTTCCAGATAATTTTTAAGGGAAACCATTCTTTGGATTTCAAGCAGATTTCTTAGCTGAGTTATGCATTCCCGTAGCCTAGTTTTAAGCTGAGGAGACCTGCGATATTGCCACTCTCTTCTAACTCTTGTTTTCTCTGACAGAAGTTGCTCAATTTCAGACTAATAAGTTCTATTGCTCACATTTCTGGATCTTATATGACTAGTGGTAGTACGTTGTACGGCTAGATTAAGCTGTTTAGAAAATTCGTTAATTGACACATCAATGAGTACCCAAATATTTTTTATATTTTAACCAATTAACTCGAGTGACGGCCAACGCCAAGTCACAAAACGGGGAATCAACCCCCTGGGGGAACGAAACAGAGACTATAGTGAGTGAGTGATCTGATGACAAATCTAACGAAGGCTCCACTTGCATCAATTCTTAGGGAACATTTTTTGTACCTCCAAAATCTATAACGTCTGGGATCTTTCGTTGCTCTGACGGCCACTAAGTGGGGTGTCCACTTGAAATCACACCTAAGCCCATTTTGAAAACGGTGTCAAAAAGCACGCGGCCTTTCGGCGTAATTAAACGTGATCCCCAAAAATTGTGTTTAGAGTTATAGTCACCAGCCGCTAAAATTCGAGGACCAAGTGATTTGAAAAAATTTGTATATTGGCTTTCTATTATTGTAAATCGAGGAAATAACGATGACCAACAATGTTGGCCGACATATAGGAGAATATATATTTTTAAAATTAAATGAAGGATTTTTAATGTATTAAAAGAAAGAATCTCAAAAAACAAAGCTTTTAGAGAGTAAATACTTTTTTTTTATTATTATTGTTATACTTATTGTCATTACATTTTTTATGTAGATTCAATAAATAAAATAATAAAGTTAAAAAAAAAACAAAAAAAAAAATTATTGTTATTAAAAAATTACAATTACAAAGTAATAGTTATGCCTCTGCGCCAGATATGGCTATTAAAGGTTAAAACGCAACTAGTTCATGTTATATTATAAATCGATCAAAACAATAAAGAAATAATATAATACAGAAGGAGATCATATAAGACACAATTACTGTTTGATTTATAAATTTCATGACCTAATACGCCTTTCGACATTCTTTATCAAATGGTCCTTTAGTTTGGGGTTTCAAAGTTGGTAAAACGATAAGTTATATTCTTTTGGCCCGGAATAACGAATCTTTTTTTTTGTTAACTCAAGACGACATCTTGCCATGGTTAAGTGATTAGACTGCCTTGTTGCTCTGGTGGTTGTCGAGATGTGTTTTTTCGAATTCAATGCAATGCAAGAAAATATTCCTTATTGAATTGAACACATCGCTCCTTTATTGCATAGTCATATCTCAAAAAATGAGTTTTTGGAGTTAACAATGCAGAATTGTTAACAGTACTACCATTTATATTGTGCCAAAAATTTATTCAAACTGCTTTTAAACAGTTCCCTTTATGAGATATTTCCTAAAAAAATTTGCTAAGACTTGTATGGAAACTAAAAATTTTAAATGCGTTTTTCTCGAAACGAGCTTTTTTGCGATATGACTATGTTGCAATAAAGGAGCGACATATATCAGCAATTGTTGCTTGTATGGCCCTCTAACAGGAAGTATTCCTTTTGCAAAATTACTATAAAAATTTAAAGTAGATTGAAAACAATTTTTTTAAGGACTCGTTTTGTGCAGTCTGAAGTAAATATTCATTGAGTGGAGTGAATAAAAATTGATAAAGCAGAAATTTTGCTTTGGAATTTAGCTTATTCTTGAATGTGTTTAAAACTCTTATTCCACCTTAGAACTTTGTGTTTAAAAAATCCGTGTGAAGAACCCATGACAGATTGTGAGCTAGGTGATATTTAACACCGTCATATTCCTTGATAACTCTTTCACCAATATTAACGTTTATACTCCGATTTCGAAATGTATGGTTTGAGTATTACGAATTTCGTCTTACTGGCGTTGAAAATACGTTTATTCAATCTGATGAACTCTAATAAGACAACGGCATCATATTTAACTTTTTCATTCTTATAGTAATAAAACAAACTTAAGTCATCCGCGAACATAAATAGTTTACCGAAAAATTTTATATTTTTCAAATCAGAAATCGATCAAAATGACGACAGAACAAATCAAGTCACAAATAATTGGTAGTGGCTGTGTTCTGTAACTCTCGCCACGAGAAACTTTTCGACTGAAACGTGCGAAATGAAACAAAGTTGAAACAAACAGCTGCTTTTCTCACTAAACTGTAGCTATAACTTTTCTTGGTGAGTAATAGCTGTCACGTAAGGAAATTACTCGCCATTTTACAGAAGAACTGTGTCTGTAAAACTTTTGCGAAAAAATTTCCCGCTTTCAACTGTCATTATTTCTCGCAAATAAAAAGGTTGTGAGATAGTATTTCAAATAACAATAATCATCATTAAATGAATAATAATACTGAAAAATTAAGTATTTTGTTGTTAATTTAAGTATCAAATACATATTTACACAGTTTAGAATGATTTTTTTTATTTTAGTTTAACTTTTTAATTAATTTTTATACCCTTCACACAACATGTTTTAAGGGAATACTTAAGTTTGTAATTTCCACAATTTTAATATCCGACCCAACAAAGTATATTGTAATAATTTTATAATGTTTTTTCAGAATTCACAAATTGCAATTGTTTTTTAATTTTACAACATTTTGTGCATAAATATGTATGCATGCAAATAATATGTAAACGTTAGAGCCATACCATACTTTTTCTAGAACAGCCGGCAGTTATAATATGACGCCGTCGAACAAAATTTCTTAAGTTTAGTAATTTTTGGTCGGCGGCGGTACTAAATGTGGCTGGCGCTTTCATTTTTAAAATTGAATGTCGGCATCGTTTTATATTTTCAGACATTTCTAACGTAACGACGGAATCACTGGATAGTTTTCGACATGAGTTGCAGACGTAGCTTTATCTCACTTTTCGAGAAACGATGGAATAATTTGTTTCACTAGTTTTCGACGTGAGAACTTCTCGCCAAAGTTACAGAACACAGCCACAGCTTTGACCACACGCAAAACAATTGGTCAATATTTCTTAATCAGATGAAACAATTTTTTGTGGCCAATGAAATTAAGGATAAAGTTAAAAAGAAAGCGATTCTGCTGACTTCCCTTTGTAAAGTGTCGTATATGCTGTTATATAATTTAGTGAGTCCAAAAAAGCTAGAAGAAGCTGCAACAACTTATGTGATGTGTGTGGAAGAGCTTAAAAATATTTCAAGCCAACAACATCGGGTTTTGCAGAAAGGTTCAAATTTTACAACGCTTCGAAGCAAGTTGCGGATACGATAAATGAGAGGGCCGCACGTTACTTGCGAGTTTGGAGAAATGTTTTCAACAGCAATTCGAGATAAATTTGTAATGGGTGTGGAAAAAGGGCCAGCCAGAGACAAAATTTTTTTAGAAGCGGTGGACTGTTCGTTTGACAAAGTGGTGGAACTAGCCAATAACACCGAATATGCAAAAAACCAATATGAGGCAGTTTCAGTAATGGAAGAAAGTGTTAATTACATTGGGAAACCAAACGAATGTCGGGGAAAAGCAGATTTTTATAATAAGGCACAAAGCAACGCATCAAGAAAGGTGATCAACTATGTGAGGTTTGCGGATACAAAAATCATAGAAGTAAGCAATGTAAGTTCAGGAATTATAAGTGTAATAACTGTAATAAGAAAGGGCATTTAAAAAAAATGTGCAAAAAGAAAAAACTAAACTTTTTAGAAAGGGTTGATAGCGATCTAAAATTTATTTTCTTTCATAAGCTCATAAGATGGTCCAATAAAAATTAAAGTAAATATAAATAGTAACACTTATGATATGGAGTTGGACACGGGTTCGGAAAATAACGTGACAAATTACGAAAAGTTAAAATACTAGCTCCATAGGAGCTTGTGACATGTTAGTAGACAGATAGTTAGTAGTCATTCCATTTATGGTCATAAGGAGTGGGGGTCCACCGGTTTTAGGCAGGAATTTTATAAAAGCTTTTCAATTAGAAATTTGTAATTTGAATTATGCATCTGCGTTTCAAGAGTTTAAAGACAATTCGATTGTGAAGAAATTTAGCAACATGTTTGATGGGGGACTAGATTGTTTCAAAATGAGTAAGGCAGTGCTAAAGGTAAAGTCCCAAAATTTTTTAGACCGAGACCTTTATATCTAGCAATTAAGAACAAAGTTGAGTTAGCATTAGGCGAATTAGTGAGGTTTAACATTTTGAGACCAGGAGGAACACCAATAGTGCCGACTCTAAAAAAGACGGCGATTTGTGGCGAGTTTAAGGTTACGCTGAATCCGTACTTAATGATAGAAAAGTACCCTCTGCCTTGAATTGAGGAAATTTTTGCTAAATTACATGGCGGAGAGGAGTTTACAAAACTAGACTTAAGTATGTGCGTATCAGCAGCTGGAATTTGATGACAAATCGCCAAAAAATATACAACAATATCCACATCCAAAGGTTTATTTGAGTAAACTAGGCTTATATATGGATTAGCTTCAGCACCCGCGATTTTCCAGCGAATAATGGATTCGTTGTTGACAGGGTTGGATGGCGTTGTCGTATTTAGATGACATTTTAATAAGTCCTCCTAATCGTAAATTGCACATCGAACGTCTTGAGCGTGTGTTAAAATTTTAAATGATGCAGGATTCAAGCTATCCAGCCAGGAAAATGTGAATTTTTTTCTAAGCAGATTAAGTATTTGGGTCACGCTATAAACAAAAAAGGGTTATATATGAACCCAGAATAGGTAAACGCTCTTGTTAAAATTCCAAATCCTAGCAATATGAAAAAGCTAAAGTAAAAGAAACGAATTGTCTATTGAGGGTAATAGCTTGTTTTGGGGTTATAGGTTCATTATACCAAAAATATTAAGAAATGAGATGGTTAATTTTGTTCACTCATCACACTTGGGTATAATGAAAATGAAACCGATGGGACTTGAATGTTGCTGCTGGCCAAACCAGGGGAAGGATTTGGAAATGCTAGTTCAGGTGTGTGACCCATGTTTAATGACACGACCAAATCCGCCTTCTCAAGAATTAATTCCTTGGCAGAGGCCAGAGAATGTCTGAAAAGATTGCATATAGATTTTTTTGGTCCGTTTTTAAAACGTTGGTGCCTAATTGTTGTGGACAACACCAGCAAATGGATTGAGTGCATCGAAATGGGAACTAATACAACTAGCCAAGCGGTTATCTCTGTCTTAAGGGAAATATTCGCACGTTTTGGATTACCAAAAATCATAGTTTCCGATAACGGCACTTCTTTTGTGTCAAATGAATTTGAAAATTTTTTGAAACATAACGGTATTAAACATGTTACAAGTCCTGTGGGACATCCAGCTACAAATGGGCAGACGGAAAATGCCGTAAAAATAGTTAAAAATGCTCTCAAAAGAAGTCTAACAAATGTACCAGTATCACGGTTCAATAGTATATTGTGTAAATTTTTATTTGATTACCGGAATACAGTATATTGTAGTACTGGAGTTTCTCCCATACGGATTGATTGTTAAATCCGTACCGATATGTAATCAAACCAAGTAAAGATCAAGTAAAGTTAAATGTTAAAAATAAGCAAGAAGGCCAAATTAAGTTTCACAAAGGCAAAAATAAGAAGATCTTTAGAGTAAATGATTTTGTGATATGCAAAGATTATTCAACATCTTATCAAAAAATTAGGTAGGCAAACATACTTAATAAAAACCGAGCATGATAAAACATGGAAAAGACATGCTAACCAAATCAGCTTGTGCGCCGAACCACTGCAAGAAAAAAATGAAATACTAACAACTGTGGCAGACCCGCTGCAGAAAATGGTACCCAGTGTCCAACAAAGTATTGAAGATGGGGATGTACAAAACCATGAACATAAAATTATGAAAGAAAATGAATTTTGTAATTCATTTTCTTTCAACATTGTAATTGTTGTAAAATATAACTTATTCATTCATTCATTCTCTACTCACCGCAAATGACATTTGAACTATAACGGGTACACGCAAAATATAAGTGCAAATATGCAATTATACATACATACATACGTACATACGTACAACTATGTGTGTTTGATTAATTCTGTCGTTTGCGCCAATTACTGACTGGCATCTATTTTTCTATTTTTTTTAACAATTTAACTACAAACATATCGCTCCTTTATTGCAACATAGTCATAACGCTTGTTTCTAGAAAAACACATTTCAAATTTTTCGTTTCCATACAAGCCTTAGACATTTTTTTAGAAAATATCTCCTAAAGAAAACAGTTTAAAGGTAATTTAAATAAAATTTTGGCTACAGGTTTTTGTCCATGCTGAATTTGTCATTTAAGTCCTAATGAGCTAATTCCTATTTTTGTTGACTACAAAATAAATCAGTGTAGACAACATAGTAAAATATCCAAATTAAGAAATACTTTGTTTTGAATCAAGTCTATAAGGGCAAATATAATTCATATTACACTCCAGAAACACAAAAATCTTGAGAGAATATATAAACAAAAAGGTAAAATAAACTTATACAATATTGTATGATGTGTAGTATCACAAATAACAAAAGAACGAGTTAAAATATTTTACAAAGAAAATGACAGTCTCATTTGTGTGCATCGGACATATCATAATAAATGTTTCGGGATTGAAAAATACTTGACAATAGTGTTGTACACTACTAATATTGAAAATATAATTTCTTATATGGAAACACTTTTTAGTTTTTATTTTTTTAAGCATTTTGCATTGTTTTTTTGAACTTTTCATAAATCGAAGTTGCTTTCCTTAAAAAACGCAAAACGAAACTTATAGAACAAACAGCTGTTTATTTTCTGCAACTTTTCATTTTAAGGCAAGAAAATAATTATAAGATAATAATAAATATAAGGTAATTTCATTACCTTTTTATAATCTGAGCAGTGTCGAAGGTATATACACAGGGCACTGATCAGTTTTAACTAATTTAATTCCAACATTCTAAATGCTGTAATAGACTTTTAAATACCGTAATAGAGTTTCCTTTAGTCTTTCATGTTGTTATTATTGAAGTTAAACCTCGACAAACACTACTCCATCTTTCCGTCTCATCATAACTTATTTTCCCAGTTCCAGTACAATGCACTGCATATGTAGGGGTCATCCCCTGAGTACTGGTCCAAGATAAAAAAAAAAAAAAATAAAAAAAGGCTGATAGAGGCAGTGCGCAATCGCGCAATTTTCTATGATATGGGTCAGTGGGACCGCAAACATTTCAAGAGGAAATGAAATGCTGTGGCGAATGAGGATCATTGATGTGAATGTGTAATCTCGTTTACTTATTTATTTTTAAAGAGAAAGAAAAAATTAATCATACGTATTTGAGTCACTCTGTTTTGTCTCAGTTTTTTGTGTGTGTTTCACTTGTGCAAAAACAACAGCATATTTCAAGGAGCATTAACGTCTACTAGAGAAAAATTACAACAATACAAGAAAAACAGTAAGCTATGCTTGTCAAAAATATTTGTAACTTTTTCCACAATTATAAACTACGAAAGCACTTTTTCACAATTACAAATTATTTTTATATTCACAAAATAATTTTTAAATGTTTAATTCACACTAAACGACTAAATTCACTTCGAAAACTGTAAACAATAAATTTGACGTAAATGACTTACTATATTGCCAAAAGCAAAAAACTATCTCATGCCGTTGTGCTGCCATCTTGTAGACGTTAATGCATCTTGGCATATTTGTTTTGTTCTATGTTCACATTTAAGCCAAAGTCATAAGTTTTTCGTTTTTTGCTGTTAGTAATAAATTGATAGTTGTATTACTTCTAAATTACTGCGCCAATTGAATGTCATGTCGCTCCAAAAATTTTGCATTATTACGGGCATTAAAGAAGGTTGAATAGCATGTTTACCTCTTAATTATAAATATATAAATAGTATTCGAATAATAATTTACAAATTCTCATACATCAATACCCAAATCTAAATTGTCTGGATTTTGTTCTTCAGTTTCTTTGTCTGAGCCTTCTTCATTATCTGTATTTACTTTAAACCTGGAAGTATATTTCACCTTAGTGATGGTGAGAATTAATGAGTCTTGGCTGCAGTATTTCTTGAGGATGATATTACACCAGTTATTTGTGTGGTTTCAAAACAGTGTTTTAAATTTTTTCTAATTGACGGAACAATTGATAGGATAGGCATATAAAAATTGTTTTAAAATGTAAAAGAAAGAATTAAAGAAATTTGTTCAAATTTGTTGATCCGATATACATTTCTTTTGGCTTAAATTTTTCGGTCTTACATTCGTTCTTTAGACGGCGGTCCATAAGTTAAACATGATTACTGTGAGTTTGTTTCTGTACATTTAAAACTTTTCCATTCTCAAAGTTATATTCACTTTTCCAAATAGTAGATCAAAGTATATATATATATATATATATATATATATATATATATATATATATATATATATATATATATATATATATATATATATATATATATATATATATATATATATATATATATATATATATATATATATATATATATATATATATATATATATATATATATATATATATGTTTTTATATTGGACCAGTACTCAGGGGATGACCCCTACATATGCAGGGCATTGTACCAGAACTAGGAAAATAGGTTGTGAGGAGGGGGAAAGAAGGAGTAGTGTTTGTGAACATTTGACTTGCACCTTCCAACATTATAACAGACAGGAAACACGTCTGCAGGCAAATTATTCCACAGACGAAGCGTTCGGCTGAAAAACGAATTCTCTCTGTAATGCGCAGTGCGATTCCCCGGGCAATCAACCACAAATGGATGAGCTCTGGACGATAAGCGTACGTAAAAATGTGCGAGTTTCAGGAACAAGATCCCTAATCTCGTCAAAGCAAAACCCATTGTAGTAACAATAGAACAGAGTAACGCTCATATAATATATAGATGCTATATTGAACCGGATTGTTTTCACGTATTCGAGAATGCGGTAAGCACAGCCAGACAGGATATTTAAGCATTGTTTGTTTAAGGAGTGTTTTGTCTTTCGTTCTGTACACACGTATTTTTCATTGTCGTCCGTGTTTTCTACACTTATACTTATGTTTATTAATAATTTGTAAAAATCGAAATTACATCGTAATAGGTAGAGTTTTTTTGCATCATGTGTGCACGTGTTTTTTTTATTATTTTTTTCTGCCGTTTGTTTTCATTATTTTTATTTTCCTCCTCTGTATTTTATTACCTTACCGTGTGCGCGGTGTTGAACTAATTTTTATTATTCTGAGCAGTGTCGAAGGTATATACAGTGGGCACTGATCAGTTTTAACTCTCTCGTCGTGTGCACATGTCTTTTGTTACTGCTGTCCGTATTTTCTATATGTGTACTTTCATTAATTAAATTTATATAAAACCAAATTGCACCGGAATAGGTAGCAAGCTATACGTGTTTATTTCTCTTTCTCTCTTTTTTACCGTTGTCCGTATTTTCTGTATACCTACACATATTCATTTTTAATTTCGTATGAAATCAAAGTGCACCGGAATAGGTAGCAGTATGTGTACACGCGTTTCGTTTTGTTTCTTCTCTCGCCGTTGTCCGTGTTTTCTTTATATGCACAATATTAATTTTTTCTGAATGTACTTCATTACCTTATGGTGTGGATGGTGTTGGACTAAATTTTGCTAATCTGAGCAGTGTCGAAGGTATATACACTGGGCACTGATCAGTTTTAAATAATTTAATTCCAACATTTTAAATGCTGCAATAGAGTTTGTTTTGGTCTTTAAAATGTTTACTTTATTTATTACATAAGGTATGTGATCTCTAAACTTAATTTTTGGATCAAGGATAACACCCAAATATTTTACTTTTTGTTCCCATGGTATTGTATTGTTATTTAAAACTATATTGGTCTGCGGAATGAAACATGCTTTACGCTTCCTTGTAAAATAAATCTCCCATTTCCATATTGAAATAAGATGAAACATCAATTAACGCTCTGTTTAGATTTCAAGCAAAGTGACGAAAAAATTACTATAAAGCAATTATTTTTTTACTCGCGCTTATACTTATGCTCACTCTGTTTATTATTCTGGCAGCCTGGAGTTAGCCAAAAATCTAGTTCAACACTTACCTAGAATAACTGGCTAATCTGCACATAAGTTTCTATCTACCAGTTGTTCAAAAAGAATCCAACTCTCATTGTAACATTTACCAGTTGCTTTAGAAGTCAGTTGTAAAGAAGTAATCGAAAATTCCGCTAAATTTTAAACCAACAAATGAAAAACCGAGTCATACGTTCGACTGTCATTGGTCTGGTTGGTTATGTAATAGGCTGCTTAAGCCAAATTCATTTTTTTATATACAAATTAGTAAATAGATCTTGTCATTTATTAGTGTTTGAAGTGATTGATTTTAATATTTTTGAAGACAATGAAGAAAAGCTTGCCAAATACATTTAATTTATTTGATTTCCATGAGTGTACAAAGACTGTGCTTATTGTTTGATTTGTGGCAGACTTTTTTCTTTAAATTCAAATTTCACAAATTTATTATTTTTCATTCAAATTAGTTTTTATTTAATTTCATCATTAAGAAATAAAAGTTTTGTTAATTTTATATCTGGTAAATGTTTTCCTATCTTAAATAGTTTTTATTAAAACTTTTCATTTGGTTTTTTACTATGAGGAAATTTCAAGTTTACAGTATTTATTCTAAAAATTCTTTTTAATTTTTGTTAGTTTTAACCACTTTTTCTACCCTTCACAAAAATGTTAAGGGTATATATAAGTTTGTGATTCCGTTTGATATTTCTATAATTTTCATTTGCGTCCCTATAAAGTATATATATTCTGAATCAGAGTTAATAGAAAAGTCGATTAAGCGATGTCCGTCTGTCCGCCGTTGAAATACTGTTTCTGAGAAAAGCAGAAACTTTTTTCTTTCACCATTCTTTTACCCCATCGATTCATGGGTTTTCTATTGAAATTCAGTAATATCGGTTAACATATAGCTGAGATATATCCAAAATTCCGGAAACCCCCATTTTTGTTTTTGCAATTTTGTATGAAAATTAAAAAAAACGCTGTTTGTTTTGCTTATTTTATTACCAGAACTGCTTTTAAGCAACAAAATTTTCATACAAAATTGCAAAAGAAAATGGCTTTTTTCGGGAAAATATTTTTTGCCTTTTAATTATCATGTTTAATAAGTCAGTGAAGTTTTAAGCAAAACAAACACTTCTTTTTTTTAAATTTTCATACAAAATTAATACAAAAATAATGTTAATTTGTTATATTTTTGTTGAACTTTTATAATTTTTTAAATTAAAAATTGTTTGGTTTGCACTTATGTACATCAGGTTTATAGTTCAAGTTTTTCCTTTCTTAAGTTTTTCTTAATTAACAAAAATGCATATGTGATTCAATATGAGATGAATATAGATAGAAAATAATTAAATGCTCGGTGGCTTAGTGGTTAAAGCAGTAGATCATGATACGTCATGACCCGAGTTCAAATCCCAGTGGGTGCTGATGAGTAGTGTAGCGACTACGAAACAGCTAGTTGTCCCCCAGCAAAAGATTTGATTATTATTTGTCTTGTCTTCTTCAATCAATAATTATTGATCACAGCAAATTTGTATTGTAAAAAATCCTTCTTAAGAAAAGAAAAAAAAAAAAAAAACGTAAGAAAGGAAAAACTTGAACTAAAAACCTGATGTACAAAAATAATGTTTTTTTTTTTAATTTTTGATATATCTCAGCTATATGTGAACCGATTTTACTGCATTTCAATAGCAAACCCATGAAGCGATGGGGTAGAAGAATGGTGAAAGAAAATGGTTCTCTCAGAAACTGTATTTCAACGGCTGACAGACGTACATCGCTGAATCTAATTTTCTACCAATGCTCATATGTATACTATATATATATATATATATATATATATATATATATATATATATATATATATATATATATATATATATATATATATATATATATATATATATATATATATATATATATATATATATATATATATATATATATATATATATATATATATATATATATATATATATATATATATATATATATATATATATATATATATATATATATATATATATATATATATACGAGTAAATAAATGGAACAATGTTTTTGTCACCTTATGAGGTATTATCTCTCTGCCTCTCATTTGTTTATTGCTAACCACACTGGTCATATGCAAAAATATTTTACAGCTAAATCGGCTTTAATGGTAAGAGAAATCAAACTGCCAAAACATAATGCTAAAATTTTAATTGAATTACATTTTGTTATTTAGGTAACATATCTTTATACATGATTTGTTTTTCATAAGTCTTTCCTACCAACACTTATTGGTCATAATTTCAATAAATTAAAGATATTCAAAAATTACAATAAAATATTTACTAAATATACTTGTAAAAATTTGAAGCATAAATGGCTTTTAATTAGTATTTCGATATGCTTTTTCTATTTACAATCTATCCATTTAAGGATAATAAGTAAATTTTTAAAAATTAGGAAAAAAAAATAATAATTTAGATTGTTGAACTCCACTGAGGAAAACACCAGGCGTTTGCAACTAGTATTGATAAATTCTTTATAAAATTTAATAGCTACATCAGTGTATACAGATAAATATTTAAAATATTATGTTGAATGAAAATTAAAAATATATAAATAAAATGCATGCATTTAAAATACGGCTTTACATTTTTATTTTCTGAATGGTAAATCCAGGATATGGTATCTTTTAAGTCGTCTTATTTCTTCAATGTCATCAAGAAGAACACTTGCCAATGGATTGTTATGATGACTTAAGCTCTCCAAGTAGTTTTCGCTACATCTTTTTATTTCATCAATAACTTTCGGTACAGCAAGATCGTAGTGTATTGAGTTATTCGATATATACCAAGGTGCGTTGACAATTAACCTCAAAGTTTTTGATTGGTATCTTTGCAAAATTTCTAAGTTTGAGTTGCTGGATGTGCCCCACGGCTGTATTCTATAAGTTCAAACAGGTTTAAGAACAGCTTTATAAATTGTTAATTTGTTTCTCAAATTTAATTTTGAATTTGGCCCTAATAACCAATACAGGCGTTTGGTTTTTATAGTTAATTGTTGTTTTTTTGCCTTTATGTGTGATTTCCACGTTAACCTTCTGTCAATATGTATTCCCAAATATCTAACACAACCGCTCTGGGGAATTGGACTACTATTTAATTTAACTTCGGGACAATTGCTGCGTCGTAATGAAAACGTAACATGCGTAGATTTTTCGGTATTAACTTTAATGTTCCATTTAGATAGCCATTTTTCATTAAGACCCAAAAACTTAATTGTTAATTCAAAATAAGAATATTTTTACAAAATAAATGAAATAACTCCCAAATGAAATAAGTCCCAACAAAAATTAAATAGCTGCCAAAACAAATTATAATTGCACCCGGCACTGTTTAACTGTTTTAACCTCTATGATATAACAGGTAACTGCCGATGAAAGAGGTCCTTAACTTTGATATCATACCATATATATATATTACCAAAGGCCGGCTATACAGCCAATATTTTGTTAGCGATGCCGCTGTTCCATATACCATAGAGAGATCATTGAGCCATCCTGGCCTGTGTAGCCGGCCTTTGGCCGGATGGAAGGGTTTAACCTCTATAGTATAACAAAGCCGGGCTCCGCTCACCAAAAGTTTCCTGCATAGTCGGTCTTTGGCTGACTAAAAGTTTTCTCTGTAGCCAGAATAATGGAATTAGTCCTAATTAAATAGCTTCCAATTCCTAATAATAGCTCTTAATTTAATTAACATTAAACAACTTCTATACCATACCTGAAGGTTGAAGGAGGAAAAAATCCTTCAGCCCGTCCGAAGGCCGGCTGTATAGAAAAAATTTGTAAGCGAAACCGATTTTAGTCAAATGCAATAGCTCCCAATAAAAATGAAATAACTCCCAATTATCAAAATAAATGAAATTATTCCCAACAGAATTTAGTTAGGAGTTATTTCATTTGGGAATTATTTCATTATGAAATAACTCGCAATTTCTATGGGATTTTTAATTTTTTTGTTGGCAGTTATTTCATGGTAGCAAATAAATACGTAATCGAACATGCTTACTCGAGCACAGCGACATCGTTATTGGATAATTCCAATTTTTATACCAGACTTTCTGTTACACCATTGTATGCCTCTAGTACCCATTAGGATTTCTTTGATCGCAGTACAGATTCGGGCTGAGATAAAACTAAGTACAATGTTTAGGGCTGGAATAGCTCTCACTTGAATCAAGCGCAACGTACGTGATTTGAGAAAATCCGTGCGTACTGTACTTTCAACATGGTTTTGGGTTGGGCTTGATTTAAGTACGGATGCATTGAATTTTTTTTTGAGTGTATGAGCACATGTACATATGTATGTATGTATGTATGTATGTATGTATGTATGTATGTATGTATGTATGTATGTATGTATGTATGTATGTATGTATGTATGTATGTATGTATGTATGTATGTATGTATGTATGTATGTATGTATGTATGTATGTATGTATGTATGTTTGTATATACATACAATATATTGATACTACTTGCCACGCGAATCATTTTTTGAATATGCATTAAATTTCTTAATAATAAAGTTAGTGTTATCAAAAAAAAAAAAAAATTGTTATAAACATATTACGGTATCAATGGTTGCCGAATTGTTACCACAAAAAATTATATAAACAGATTATGGAGGTAATGAAAAAAAGCTAAATAAATTGCATTGTAATTGAATTTTGAACAAATCTGGCTTTGAAGTGTTGTTTTTCCAATACGTACAACAAATTAGAAAAAGTAAAACAATAACAACAACAAGAGATTTGAGTAAATAAAAACATTTGAGAGATGAAATCAGGGGTTGCTTGCCTGCCTGCCTGTCTAAATTTTTTTATTTCAGATTTAACCGCAGCACAGCTGGATACTTTTAGAATCTTAAATAGTGCAACGAAGCGGCAAATAAGTGATGCTATCTATGATGACAGCAGCTAAAGATAAGAAAAATTCGTACACACAAACATATCTGCATACATACATACATACGAGTATGTTAGTCTGAGGCTCATACATACATAAGTATATTTGGTAAACTTTTTAAAACGAAGAAAAAAGTGTAAAAGGCCATGAGACTCTATGTTGGCATGTACACATAAAATTTTATACATACAAACATACTCATACTCTTTAGAACCATTTTTATAAGTAGAAATTCATGTATGTATGTGTTTGTGTGTACGAGTACATATGTATGTACCCATGTATGAAAAAGTGTTACAGATTTCTCTTTTTTTTAAATCCCTCGTTTTCGTACCAAAAACACTTTTTCTTAACAAAGGACAAATCAGATGTATTCTTGCTTATTCTTTCTTCTTGTAGGAATGTACAAACATACCAACGTACGTACATATGTACATATGTATGTATGTATGTATGTATGTATATTCATATAGAAATTGTAAATCTTTTTCTTAAAAATCCTAAAAGCAGTCTCAAAAATACATGAGACTGTTTGTCCCAATTGTTGATGTTTTAAGTTAAATAACCGGATTAAATGACTTCAATACTTGAGGTTAGAGAAATAGAAATAATATTCGCAAGTTAAACGAGTTTATTAACAATGTTGGAACCAGCCTCTCTCTGTCTGCATTGCCTGGTATTGCAGATATTATTTTTATATTATGAATGAGAAATGGTGTTCTGTCTGTGATAAAAGGTATAAAATTGTGCATTCAAATCAAATTTCTTTTTTTGCGTTCAGACACAATGAAGGTTTCGTATGATAGCCGGGCAACGCTTAATGAGATGGCGAGACATTGTCAGCCAAAAAGTCGTCTGTATGTCGGGCACAAGGTTGAGAGCGGTCGAAAGATACGCGTAGTTAGTTGACAACTCCTTTAATGATATAAAATATGTGTAACTTTTTGCGAAAAACTGTGCATTCGACGGCTATTGACGTATGCGAAAACAAAAAAGATGGCAAAAAAAAGTGTTGAAATATTTTCTCTATTTTGAGTGGTGATCAGTGTTGTCAGATCGTAAGATTTATCTCTTTTTGCTGGTTTTTTGAGATGCTGAAAACATTTTTTAAATTTCTTTTCTATGAAAAAAGAATTTTTTTTTTTTCTTTGAAATTTGTACTGCTAATTATTTTATGTTTTTTGAATAAAATTAACTCACAAACGATTACAAGAAAGTTTTTTTTTTGGTCGAAAAAGTTTTCTTTTCAGAAAATAAAAGATTTTGTTGAAAGAAATATGACAACACTGGTGGTGATATTACTTTTCTCTTCGGCACAACTGCATACTAGTACATGTATATTTGTAATTATATTTTATCATATTAACGTATACACACTAATCCCTTGATTTACAGCGCAAATCAAATATAAAGTTTTCCATATCGAGTTCTAAGTTTTTATTCTATTAAAAACTTATGCATGCAAAACATTTAAAGAAATAATATATTAAAGATTTTAATAAAACAATTTAATACTAAAAAAGCTATTGCACTTAAAATAATTAAGACTGTCAATTTGTATATAATGAAAATGCACTTTTGTAAGCACATTAAAATAGTTCTAAATAAAAAGTAAACCAATAATTAATTATTTAATATAGTGTAATAATACAAGAGTTATGTAATTAAATAAATTTAATGAAAACATGAGCACAAAATAAAGCATATATGGAAAAAATCGATTGAAGATGCAAAAGCTAGAAAAAATATATTTGTTTGTTATTGTTAACAAACATTTTGAAAGTATAAACAAAAAATATTCTAATGAATATACTTATGAATTTGCAAAAATTAAGCTTCATATGCCTTTGGCTTAATGAAACGTTTTCTAAATTCACTAGAATTCGTAGACAATAATTTAATTCGGGATTTCTTAAATGACCAGTACGGTCTGAGTTGGTTAAATACTTGCTACTATTCATCATCAGATTATAGGGAGCGAGAAATCGGCTGTGTAAATAGCATATAGCCAAAATTTTCTGTTTCAAAAACTCAAGGTTCCCATAGAGGGTAAATATTTTATTTTATTTTTACTATAATTTTTCCCTCTTCCATTTTTTTAATGTAGATTTAAGTCTAGTTTTAAGCATACCTTTAAATAAATTTTTTTCACTCATACTTATATATCAGTTCTGATATATAATTCGATGCATCATAGACGCACCATTTAGACATTGTCTTTGCACCAATATGCAGAAAAGTGCATTCGAAACTAGACTTTAATGTCATGTCCGCTGTTAAGAAACTTTAATTATTACAATCTCTACAACCTTTTAGGGGATCTGTCTCTCCCGACTCTCGTCACGGTTGACTTTAATGCCTGCCACCACACATGAGACTCTGAGAGGAATGTGGACCGTGATATTATCATTACCAATATATAATTATTGGCAATATTATTACCAATTGCACCTAACGAAGGCTTTACTTTATTAAATAATAGGAGCTCTACACACCTTAACACATATCGATGTGTCATTTTGGTCTCATCAACTTGGCGTCCAGTTAGAACACAGACTGTCGACGCTAATTTATGAGTAGTATCATTTAACTGATCTTCGAAGCCAAACATTCTACCACCATAGCAAACTATTTTATTGTTTTTCCTCTACGTAATTACTGCTTTGGTATTTGACATTGAAAACTTATTTGTAATTTAGTTTAGAGAAAAATAACTATATGATGTACATATGTTGTATTGTTATAAAATCACGTAATGTGAGAACAAAATAACTTCAGCTCAACTTTAGCTTTAGACAAACTTTATTGTGCGAAGGTTACAATAAGAGAGAGTATATGAAAAGAATAAGATAATGTGTTAAACCCATTCAATACAGCAGGCAACCTACTACAGTTGTGAAAAAGATTTACATCAGCACCTGACTTGCGACCTTATCTGATGATGGACCAGTTCCACGGAGTGAATTATTCACGATTCACCAGCGCCCCCGTGTGGTTTACCAGGCTCATACAGGTAGCGATTCTTGCCATATATTTGCGGCCATATGAACACCTTATACTTGTTAAGGAGTTCGCGCCTTCTAATCCCTCCCGTATGCAACTTCCCACTCACCCGTTAACTATAAACACTAGTTCCTTACAGTACAGGTATCTGTTGTGTAGGCAACAAATCCTTGGGAGAATGTTCGTCCTCGAAAAAAAGCTACTCACCAAACAATCATCAAGGATACTAACACTCCCTTCCTGCGTTTTAGGTTTCAACCACAGTCAGAGCGTTACAGCCAAGGTAGGCACCTCAACCATGATCAGCCCGGGTCGAACCGCAAGCAGAACTACCCGGGCCATGCTGATCCCGGTTTCGGAAGCCAACACAATATAAGTCATGCGGCTTCCTAAAGTTTTGTTTGCCGCAGTATGTGTACACGTGTTTATTTTTTTGTTTGTTTCTTTTTTCACCGTTGTCCGTGTTTTCTATATATGTTCAATATTAATTTCTTCTGAATGTACTTCATTACCTTGTAGTATTGAAAGTGTTGGACTAAAATTTGCTAATCTGAACAGTATCGAAGGTATATACACTGGGCACTGATCAGTTTTAACTAATTTAATTCCAACATTTTAAATGCTGCAATAGATTTAGTTTTAGTCTTTGGTGTTGTTATCGTTCAAGTTAAACCTCCACGAGCACTACTCCCTCTTTCCTACCTCATCATAACCTATTTTCCTAGTTCCAGTACAACGCACTGCATATGTAGGAGTCAAGAAAAAAAATTTGTGTTTTCTAATTTCTAAATAACACTTAATACAGTTTAAAAAAGCGGGGGAAAATTAAGTAGCCCCCCAAATTAATTCTTTATTGTTTTTGATGCGTCTTGTGATTTTTATTAAAGTTGGTAACTATTTTATATATTGATTGCGGGTATTTGTTTATGGTATTGTTCGACATAAATATTTCACACAAAAGTGTAATATGATCCTCAAATATTACCGAGGAACTGCTTATTATGCTGCTGCCGCTTCAAAAATAATCTGTAGTGCAATTCACTAACTTTACACCCCAATTAGAAGTGTTAACTTTAACCACACATTTTGTTGTTTGCACTAACCCCTACGTTATTCACTACCTATATTTAGTCACCGTAAAGGGGTTTATTTTTCTTCACGTTCAGATTGTTATAACGTGGCAACTCTCTATTTAATTTTTATTAGCTATTGTACTGGATCTCTTTTTTTTTTGTTTATATGTTTTCCTCAGCTTTTGTAACTTTGATCTTTTTATTATATACATACATACATATGTATAAAAATCTTAAAAATAATATATGAACTCGAGATCCTTTCTATATAAAAAAATAATTAAAAATTTTTTATTGAATATTTCGTTTTGCTTTAGAAAACTTCTTAAGGAATGTATTTGTTGATTAATTATAAAATCAAAAACATTTTTGTGATAGGAAATAAAATAACATGAAGAGCTTTAACATACATACATAATTACATTTAACATAAAAAGAATGTTATTTTATTGTCTATCAAAACATTTTTGATTTTATAATCGATCAACAAATACTTTCCTTAAGAAATTTTCTACAGGAGAACGAAATACATATTGAATAAAAAAATTTTTAATTATGTTTTATACAAAAATATTATTTTCAAGGTTTAATTTTGTTATTTACTAACTTTTATTGTTTTGTTTCATTAGACAAATAGTTTATTACATAAATTAAATGAAATGAATACGTTAACAATATAAATCAAGATTTTTTTAAACTCACAAAATATTAGGGTGTTAATTAACACCTATTTATGTGGTTAAATACAACAGCTGTCTCAAACAGCTTTTAAAATCAGCTGTTTGAGGCAGCTGTTGTACCCCAGCATATGGTGTTTAAAGTACTTGTGAATAGGAAAAAGGTTAATTTTGTGGTTAATAATTTTAACCGAAATAATTGGGGCTTAAAAAGCATAGTGAATCGCACTACTGGTGGCTGTACAGCGACAATTATATATATTGCAATATTTGTAGCCGTGTAGCCTACTATTACTACGCTTATACGCAACTATCTCACTGTTTATGCGTCAATTTGCCCATGAAAAAGTTTGATTTTTTTTTTCATGTGTCATACATTCAAAATGTAAATAATTGGTAACATTGTTAGTGTAAACAGCATTTTGATAACTAAAGTAAGAAGAGAAAAACTAAAAATTAATTATTTTTTTTTTGTAATTTAATTAACGTAAATAATAATATGCGTATTATTTCTTTATTTCAACCGTTTTTTTCTTTCTTAATATGTGTAATTGTTCGAGCTTAAGGTCTTTGTTGGAATTTTTATTTTATTTTTTTGGTTTTTAATTATATGGCAATATTTCGCTTTCCTTTAGATAGCTTCTTCAGGCCTGAAGAACAACAAATCCTGTAAACCCATAAGCAAAATAAGCGGCTGTCAAAAGTAACGTGCACTATGAGGGATAGGTGTTGTTTTAAAATTGTAATTAGCACCGGAGATTACAAATTTGTTTTATTTTTTTTTTATTTTTATTTAATACGAACTATAGAATATATTTGTTTTGTTTACACATTTAATAAAAGCCCAATAAAAAATACGAACAAAATTCAAATCCAAATATGTTTGTCGGAGCAAACAGAACTAAAATGTAAGTTGCAAAAATATTTTTCATTGCACACAAGATGCAAATGCTTTTCAACTTTAGATTTTTCTAGCATCTGCATAATTCATTTTCAATTAATTTTTTATATACTTCTATTTTTATGTACTTCTATTTTGTAACTATAAGTAGTCGAGCTTAGAAAAGTGATTGATGTATGATATTATTTCTTTACTTATAAAGGGTGTTTTTAAAGAGGTATAGAACTTCGAAACGTAGAACTATTACCAAAGGTTTTCTTCCATATAACAAATGCGGCACGAGCTGCGTGACTTTTTGTGCATCTTTTGCATATCACGGTTGTTCAATAGATGACAACTGACCATTAACTGTAACGTTCTGACCAGCATAATTTTTTAAAGAAGTACGGACCAATAATTCTACCAGCCCATAAAGTACACCAAATAGTCGGGGTTTCTGAATGTAACAGAGTTTCAACATACACTTGACGACCATCGTCACTCGAAATACAGCAGTCTTCTTTATTAAAGTGCTGTCCACACCTGACATGAGAACACTAACAGGAACAGCAAAATACTGTTACTGTCAGGTGTAGACTGCAAATGTTACCTTTTTCTTGCCGTCTTGACACCGCTGTTAAGACGTCTGCCTTGAAAGAAAATGACATTTTAATATGAAAAAAGCAGAAATAGTTTTTAATTAAAAGAAATTGCCAAAAAAAAGTTCAAATTCTTATTTTAGATTGCAAATTTTGCAATAAACACATATTTTTTTTTTTAAAAAAGGACATAAAAAGTGATGATGTGCTTTTGTTGACGGAGTTGAAATAATGAAAAATCAAGACATATAGGTACTCCACCATGTAACAATCGGGCCGTCAAAGGTATGTTTAAACAGTATGTCTTAACGACGTTTCACGTCTAATGTAGACGGGCAGTAACGTATCCATTCAAACAAGCATGAGGCTCATCACGTATGAAAATCGAGATCAACGGCAACCTTATATTGCACAATTTGCATTCATGTTTAGTAGTGTTTGTCTTTCGTTCTGTACACACGTGTTTTTCATTGTCGTCCGTGTTATGAATTTCTAAAAAAACGAAATTATACCGGAATAAGTAGAGTTTTGTTTTGCATCATGTGTGCACGTGTTTTTTATTTGTTTATTATATTATGTTTTTATTGCCGTTTGTTTTTTCTCTATTTAATATTATTAACATCTTTTTTATGTTCCTCCTATGTATTTATTACCTTACGGTGTGCGCGGTGTTGAACTAATTTTTGTTATTCAGAGCAGTGTCGGAGGTATATACACTGGGCACTGATCAGTTTTAACTAATTTAATTTCAACACTTTAAATGCTGTGATAACGTTTGTTTTGGTCGTTCCGTGTGTTAAGTTCACAAACATTACTCCCCCTTTCCTCCTTCTCATAATCTATTTTCCTAGTTCCAGTACAATGCACTGCATATGAAGGGGCTATCCCCTGAGTACTGGTCCAAGATAAAAAAGAAAACCATACTAAACATAGCTCACTTTACAACTGGCAAAGTGGCCACCTGTTAAAAAGAGTTGTCAAGTTAAAGTTTTATACTTTTATAAAGAAAACACCTTTGATATTTACTAGTTGACCAGGCAAACCTTGTTTTGCCTGGTCGGCTTACATTGGCCATTGCCAATGTAAGCCGTATTGACAACTGCAAACACTTAAATTGAATGTTTTGTCCTTCGCAATCATTGGGACTTATGGTATCAAAACGTCCGCACCTTTAAACATTCCTTTAAGTACTCGTACTCTATTTTGAAAATGTTGATCATCAAATTTTTCACCGGAAGCCTAATAACATTACTAATACATAGTTGGTCTATACTTCATAATATTATGTTTACCGATCTGACTTTAACTAATTCTAGCGAGTTGAAAAACTGGGTTGTAGAGTTGACGACCTTATCTTGGGAAGTAAAGAGAGCCACCAACTTCTACATCATCTATTCGCAAGCAGTTTAACTTTGAATCCAAAAACTCAAATCGACGACATCAACTTCGGTCAACTAAACATGATTTATGTAAAATTTTTGAGAGTACATTCCGGATGAGCTCAGATTTTGATTCGACAAAATAACAGCAAGGGACGGGTAGTCGAATATTGCTAGCGTATTGATGGAAAAGACGGCGATATTTCAAGATGTGATTGTCCTTATTTTCAGAAACTATCTGTCCGATATATAACCTGAACTTACTTTTTTGTTAACTTCAGTATTTAGAACGCCGCGTATATGAAATGAATGCATCCATTGTTCGTATTGTACATTATGAACTCGCGTTCACAGAAAATAAATTTTACGTGATACTTTAATATTTCTTTCCTAAGAAAAATTCGCAAGTATCCACCAGAGAAACGTGAAACACAGAAACACGATTTGAAAGTTACATAAAAATATTCGTCGGCTTATATTTATCTCTCATCGTTGTTATCACACCGAAGAAAGTCATTTGAAACGTTAAATTGTATTGTTAAATTGTTTGGAACTTGGTGAAGTTCCAAAAACCATTGAATGGAGTGGATCGGATTGGAGATTAAAATTAAATTGTATCAATTTCACTTTACGTTAGCACAACACAGGCCAGTGGTTCCATCTGGAAATGTGGACATCTCAACGTCATTCTACCGACTCATCCATGTAGACTGCAATCAATTTCGCACTCATAATTAAAAGCACCATATTCCATGCCTTGTACAACACGACGTGGAAGTCGTGTTAATCACCGCGATGTTCGATTTCTTGGACTTCTTGACGTTGTGCATCGCATTTTTTTTATTCTTGGACCAGTACTCAGGGGACGACTAGGTAAATAGGTTGTGAGGAGAGAGAAAGAGGGAGTAGTGTAGAAAAGAGGCATCGCTTACATTTGTTATGCTGGAGAAAAGTTTTACATCATCAGCAAACATTAGAATGTTCCCAAATTCAATAAGGAATAAAAGGGGACCAAGATGACTCCCCTGAGGAACACCAGAAATAGCATCAATGTATTTTGATTTTGAGTTATTAAAGATTACCCATTGTTTACGGTCTTCCATATAAGAATCTATCCAACGAAGGAAGCTTCCAGTAAATCCTATTGCATAAAGCTTTAAACACATAGACGACAGCAGACAGCAAGCAGCAATCTGTCAAAAATAAAATACATGTGTTTAAATGCTGCTGCTGCCAACTTAAATTAATTTCTATTTTCGTAAGCAGCAAAAAGTAAATGCAGTGCTGCCACTATAAATATAAATTGGCAGCAATAAAAAATAAAATTATTTTGAAATATTTAATAGAAATATAAATAAAATAAACAAATAAATTGATAAGTTTTTATAATTTTACGTGATATTATTACGTTTTCAGTTGGTAATTTTAATTTTATTCATGTAAAATATATATGTGGCACCTCTGAAATTTGCATTGTTTAAATACACATAGTGCTGCTGCTGTCTGTAAAATAACTATGTTGCTGATGAGACGGCAGCATTTGAAGCTAACTTCATTTGTAGTCGTGAAGTTATGAAGTCTGCTGTCGTCTAAGTGTTTAGAGCTTTAAGCTTCTTAGCCAATAGTTTGTGGCTTACCTTGTCAAAGACTTTACTGAAGTCCATATATATTACATCGATTTGCTGGCTAATATAAAAACTATCATTGATGTAAGATGTTAATTCCATTAAGATCCTTGCTGTTGATTTACCTCTACAAAAACCATGTTGTTTTACAGAAATTATTGGTAATATTTCGTATTTAAGCATACTTGTTACGATTTTTTCAAATAATTTAGGAATTTCACTTAATTTTCCAGTAAATGTAGAAGCAACAAATTTAGCAAAAGTGTTGGCTATATCATCATCTTTAGAATACGTATGACCAATGAATTTTATAGTTGTAGGATAAGATGATACTCGACGTTTAGCATTTACAAAGTTGAAAAACAATTTTGAATTGCTTTTAATGTTGTTTTTCACATTGTTAATATACCTTTCATAGCATTTTTTGTTTTCAATATTAACGAGACTGCTTGCAACTAGATAAGAGCTGCGGTCCACCAAACGATTACTTTTTTTGAACTTCTTATGAAGTCGATTCTATTCATATTTTTGATATGCTAATGCTTTATTAAACCAAGGTGGGCGATTGTCCATTATTTTTCTCATTACTGGAGCACTAGCCGCAACACAATCATTAAGAATAGAGTAAAATTGTTTTATCAGTTGCTCGAATACACTTTCATATAAAGATTTACGAATACTAGATCAAGTAATCTCATATTGCTGTTTCGTATGCAATTAATCTGAAAGATATTTATTTCAGATAGGCAATTAAAAAATTCTTGAATACATTCATGTGAAGCGTTCACTGTCAAAAATTTGGAGTCATCTGAAGATAACCATGATGCAGACGGAATATTGAAATCGCCTAAGACCATCAGGTGGTCTGTGAGTTTGAACTTACTGGCAACTGATTTTATCATCTGTCCATGCATTAGATAGACTTGTGGATCAGAATTAGGCGAAATATATGAACACGTAATATATAGGAAAATATTTGAAATTTGAGTTAAGACTGCAACAATTTTCATATTTTGAGAGTAATCTAATAGTGCTTCATCAGCTCGATAAACACTTGAAATAGCAAGTAAAACTTTTTTTTTCTTACAAAATGTATATATATATAATATTAATTTAAACTTAACTTTTTTTAAATATTAATTTGTACTATGAGAGATGGAATAATTTGCCCACTTGTGTCAATAATGCCTAAATGGCGCTGAGGCCATAATTGTATTGTACTTGAATT
Source organism: Thecocarcelia acutangulata (assembly GCA_914767995.1). NCBI lineage: Eukaryota > Metazoa > Arthropoda > Insecta > Diptera > Tachinidae > Thecocarcelia > Thecocarcelia acutangulata. The sequence goes on along the minus strand of OU612099.1, from coordinate 95,299 downwards.
TTTGTACAAATAAACTTAATAATAAAAACAAAACTTCCACTCCTTGTTTGGCAATTCTATCACGTCCAAAAATCTGGTAATTATCACATATAATGTCGGAATTGTGGATATTACTATTACGCCAAGTCTCTGTTAGAGCAGCAATATGGAAGTCTGCATAAAAACTAACTATAAAAGTGTTATTAAGTTTTGTATTCTGGTATAGTATGCTGAGGTTTAACGATATGTTTAGTTTTTTGTTTCAATGGAATCGTGAAAACTTATCATCACTTCTACTTTTCAAAACATCAGGATACCGACTACACACCTAAAATTGTTGCTGGCTATAACTACCACCGTGTAGCCACCTACATAATTATTTTAGAAAGGCGGCAGGGGCATAATAATGGCTGATCTATAATTTTTACTTCCAGCTCGTTGGCGTACACTTTACGTTTTTTCTGAAGTATTTAGATAAAATGATACCACGATTTTTTTTATTTTTTTATTTATTTATTTATTAATTTATGCCTATGGAGAATAACTCCTTACGGGCAGATACTATATGTATATGTACACGTACATGAGTTAAAAAAAAATTACAAAAATTAATTAAAAAATAGGAAAAATATCTAATTACTTGAAAAAAATTTATAAGCAATAGGCAAATTTGTTAATTACTGTAATTTAATACTAAAACTATACTAAGCTTAACAAAATTTAAATTCATCGAAAAGTCAATAACGTGGTACAGTTCATTAAAACAACAACATAATCTACGGAAGGGATCTGCATTCGCATAATTCTGACGGTAATAAAGCACTGACAAAGGTTGATATTGACGAAGACTACGCTGGGGAACATCAAAATTTAGTTTGGACACCAGATACTCCGAGCAGATATTGCCGTTAATCAGTTTGAAGACAAAAATGACATTTAATATTTTTCTGCGACTTGTCAAAGAAGACAGCTTTATTTGTTGCAGTCTGAACTCATAGGATGGTAAGTTGGCTACAGTGTTCGGGTAGATATTGCGCAAGATTAAAAGAAGGAATTGTTTTTGGATAGACTCAATTCGATCTCTATGTACATTATAAAAATCGAGCCATATTCCAGTATTGGCCTGACTAAAGATGTATACAATTGCTTAACAACATTGGAGTCAGCAAATTCTTTAGACCAGCGCTTTACAAAGCCAAGCACCCCCCTTGCTTTACTTCAGCAAAAGCTAATGTGTTGGTTGAATGTAAGTTTTCTATCAAATAAAACACCCAGATCCAGAAATTCTTCAGCTGTGTTTAATACATGGCCACCAAGCCTAAAATGCCCATGAGGGTTAGATTTTCTTGAGAAGTGCATATGCTTGTACTTGCTGAAGTTTAACTTTAAAAGGTTATGCCTAGAGCAATTAAAGAAATTATCCAAATCCAATTGGAGGCAGTTTTGATTCCAGAGCCCACATGTTGAAAAAATTTTTACATCGTTTCCATATATTAGAATATTGCAACATTTTATGACAGATGGTAGATCATTGATGAAAAATATAAAAAGAATTGGTCCCAGATGGCTTCCCTGCGGTACTCCAGAGCTTACAGGTATAGATTTAGATATATAATTATTGAAACGTACACGTTGTTGACGACCAACAAGATATGATTTGAGGCAATTTACATTAGTTTTAGAGAACCCTAAACCATCAAGGTTTTTAAGTAAAAGAACGTGGTCAACACTGTCAAAGGCTTTACTGAAATCTGTATAGATAACATCAGTACCCTGACCTTTATACAAACCGTTATTTATCGTTGAAGTAAGGTGTAATAGATTTGTAGCAGTTGAACGACCTTTACAAAATCTATGCTGATATGGTGTCAAAAGCGATTGTGTTTGATGACAAATAGACTGGGTCAAGCATTGCTCGAAAAGTTTAGGAATAGCACCAAGCTTTGCAATTCCTCTGTAATTGTTAACATCAGATTTGTATCCAGAATTAAAGAGTGAAATGATATATGACTCCTTCTACACTTTTGGAAAATATCCCATCTTTATTGAACTGTTAAACAATATAGTTAACGGGTACGCCAAATTCTGCGCACAGTTTTTTAAAATACAATTCCCTATAAATATAAAAAATAATTGCCAACTTCAATGAACAAATGAGCTGCTGCTTATTTTCTTTGCGTTTTTTACATTGAGTGCAGTCGTAGTTCACGTATTATATTATACTAATAGGACCCACCGGTCGACACAATCGATCGCTTTCTTTTTTATCGCTCTTAGATAATGCACCCTCATATAAAATCCAATGTCGTTTCAGCACAAATATGTTCTTTACTCACATTTGGCCATACTGTTTTTGTTTAACTTGTAATTAAGTACAGCACATACACATATTTTGTTTGTTTGTGTTAGTAGCGTATTACTCCTAAAATACTAAACCGATCCAAATGAAATTAAACTCGTTCATTTCTGTGGAGAACGAACTTTAAAATTATGTATAATTTTTCTAAGTCGGTGTAAACGTGTTGGCAGCACTAACCTACCTTTTGTCGCCAACAAAATTGGAAAGTAGCTTAGTTTGGCGGCAACTACAAATGTTGCCATGTAGTCGTGTTGCCGTTAATTAAATCATAGTCCGAAGCCTGTCGTCTTGAATGCGCTTAATACAACAGTTTTCACAAATATGAATTGCTGCAACACTTGTATATGAGAAACGATTTATTGTTTTAGTTCACATCGACTTTCTTTAATTCCCTTGTGTCTTGTGAAGAGTTTTTTGATGCGATAAATATAGAAACAGGGTACTATTTTGTAATAAGATACATACATATAAAAACAAGTTTGGGGCGCTTCCATTCGGAATTTTCTGAAAATTTAATATTATTATACTCACACTCGGTATATTATCACTATTGCATACTTGTTCCGATAGCAGTCGATCTCGTATCTCCCATGCAAAAATACTCGGACATTCACGTTTGTAATCTGCTATTTTTTGTACAACTGGTGTGGTGGCAACTCGAGGTTTTGAACCACCAATGGCACGTGGCTTAATTGACCCAGTTTCATAATACCTGTAACAAAATAAACAAAATTTTCTGTCAATATAATTCATTCCTAATGTAGCACATAGAAAATTAAAAAAATAACTTTATTGTGCAACGAAATAAATAGGAATGAAAAGAAAGAAGAAGCTACCCGGCGGCGAACACTGGCTACCACATTACATCTCTTCAATGATGAGTGCAGCGTTTTTTGTTCACTCAATGCTAACTCACAAAGTGCACAATCTCTTTTATCACATATACAGTGGTGGACCAAGGCGAATTAATTATTAGGTGGATGCATCGGCGAATTCAGCCGAATTCGATTAATATGGCGGCACTTTCACTGTCAAGTTTTGTTTCCCTTTTTCGGCGCCATTTAAATTTTTTTACATGTTCGCTATCAACTACTTTTGACAGCTTAAGTGCGAATTCGCCTTTTTACACAAACAAAATACCTGCTGTTTTTTTATTGTTGTAGCGAAGCGGCTACCTTGTTTTTGTATCATGGTGGTGGACACGTAATTAAAACATACATAAATGTGATCTTTCATTGTTTAAATATTTTAAATGATCTATTGTTATTTCAACGAAACTTTTCCACAGCAAATATAAGTTTGCTACCTTTTGCACTTGATTCTTTCTTTACACTCATTTTTTTTTTGCTCAGTTTTCTTAAAAAACGTTATTATTTAGTGAAAGGGAAGCTTTTCAAAGGCACACATAATAAAAACTTTTTCAGTTCTGCTATTTAAATAAAGTTATTTTAACATATATTACAAGTAGTGTTTTGTCTTCCGTTTTATACACACGTATTTTTCATTGTCGTCCGTGTTTTCTATACTCATACTTATGTTTATTATTAAATATCGTTTTATGTTATATAAAAAATTTAACAGTATTTATTTTCAATATTTCGATAACAATTTGTTATCATCGTCAGGAAAATTAATATGTTATTAATATGTTGAATAACATATTAATTTTCTTTCTTTTGCTGCAAAAATAAGAAATATTTACCAAAATTAAATCAAATAATTAAATATCAAATATGTTTATTATTAATTTCTAAAAAAAAAACAAAATTATATATATGTATATATAAATCGTAGTTTTGTTTGCATCATGTGTGCACCTGTTTTTTTATTTTTAATATATTATGTTTTTACTGCCGTTTGTTTTTTCTCTATTTGTTATTATTAATTTTCTTTTTATTTTCCTCCTATGTATTTATTACCTTTCGGTGTGCGCGGTGTTGAACTAATTTTTACTATTCTGAGCAGTGTCGAAGGTATATACACTGGGCACTGATCAGTTTTAACTAATTTAATTCCAACATTTTAAATGCTGCAATCAGAGTTTGTTTTAGTCTTGCGTGTTATTATTGTTAACGAACACTACTCCCTCTTTCCTTCTCATTATAACCTAAGTTCCTAGTTCCAATCCAATGCACTGCATATGTAGAGGTTACCGTCTTCAACTCTTTTCTTTTTACGACTTCCTTCTATTAACTTCATGCGCTTATGTGGTGAAAACCGCAACTGTCATTTTTTATCCCACACTACATATATATTCGGAATTTGCACATGATTAATACTTGTTTAATGTCACCTGCCGTTTATAGACATCTATAGATGACCGTTTATAGTCAATCTACAGATGCTCTTTAATCCAATATAACCGAAGCTATGGCTTAAAATTATTCGGACCTGTTCGGGACTTTGGAAGCGGCCCCAACAGAGGTCTGATAGATGACATACACCATATATGAGGGCATGCATGTGCCCTTCAAATAAAATACGAATTTCCCTCACACACCTCTTGTTTTATTCCATTTCAACATCTACCCATAAATTTCAAAGTCTTTCAGTTTGCTTTTTTTTTTTAACTGCATTTTAATAGTTCTTTAATTTCATACATTCATATACCTAAACAAACAAAATCTTTTGAATGAGATAAAAAATTGTTGTTACCTTTCGAAGATCAAAGGTGAGAATTAAAATACCGAAAACAGTGATTAGAACTCCCAAAATAATCTATTTGTATAATATTGGTTTATCAGTCCTAATCATCTTTTACCTTAGATGAAAAGAGTAGCCTTCGATTGGTTTACTTACTTAACTCTAAAAAATCAAAGAACATCAATAAATGACATATTCAGCTCAAAAAGATTCTGACATTTTACTGTTTACATAAAATATACATATCGTTGGGGTCATGTAGAAATCAGAGAATGGCAAAAATATAATTTTAAGTTCTTATTGGGTATTTGTAAAAAAAAATGTGTATGAATTTCATACTATGAATATGTATAAATAAAAAGTCAAGCCACACACATACAGAACATATTCATGCCAATCAAGTATAGGTGTGTGTGGGTAGAACAATACAATGGGTATTGGGTAGGTAAAATGTATGTTGGGTATCTGCAATACATACATATATACATATCGGATATACATAAGTACACTTATGTATATACTAATAGGCTGAGTGAATAAATACATTTGTTTATACGCAAGTATTGAGTATTGAAATATTAAGTACAGAGTAAAATGAGTGAAAACAGAAAAGGGAATGAATTTTTCTTTTTAATTCGAATCTTCATTTATTCCATTTTATCATCCAAAAGCACGTAAATACACGATTACAGTTTGACTGAGTACAAAAAATATCAAATCTATGAATACTACAAAGTAAAAAACTTTGTTAAAACGAGACAGGGATGAAAAAGTAATTTTAAAAATGTTCACTTTAAACAAAGAGGAGTTCAAATAATTTTCAAAATATTTTTGTGTCTATTTTAAATTTAAGCAAGCATATTAATGGACATATTTATAGAAATTAAAGTAGATAAAAGATGTTTTTCACATATTGTACTAATATTTTTTTTTAATTAATTGCAAATACATATGTAATATTAATATACGCAAGGCTTATTTATAAGATATATGAAAGTTTTCAGCTTTAACTTTTTTTCGTCCGATTTCTAGTCAAATTATCAAAAAATTTTCCCTAAATTTTGCATTTTTTAGCTGCAATTTTTGACAAATTCTATATTTTCTAAGCAATCAATGACTGAATTTCATATAAATTCATAGATTTCAAATATCTAATAGTGTAACAGAAAGTATTGTGAAGCCTATTGAACCAAGATGCTAAACATTATTTGCACAAACGGGAATATTATATTGTATGCTAGTGTTGGACTTTGTTCTGCCTAACACACTCTTATTAAAACAAGAATTTATTTATAATTTATATAAAATCTCTTTTTTTCCGTTTTTTAACACGCTTATATTAGTTTCACTTGTATGTTTGTTTGTTTGCAACACTCAAAGCCCATGCATATTAGTGATTATTACATGCGTACGTATAAAAAACTGTATATACAGTATTGCCGCTTTGATGCGAAAGTTGGAATTGCCGTACAGCTTTCGGGGAAGTGGAGGGATATTCTTTCCGAAGCCGTGGGTGATTCTGGCCACTCAAAAAAAAATTTGGAACGCGTTATGCAGATAATTATCTGGTTATATGGATAACTTAAGAATAATCCTAGACAATAGTGAATGAAAAATTTTAGATTTGATATCGAAGCTTTTTCTTAATGTTTTTAACTACATTTATTAGTAGTAAACTTGACTTTTGTACCTATTTCACACATACGTAGTTTGGCGTTTCTCTCTTTGAAAGAGAGAGAGAGAGAGAGAGAGTTAAAAGTACTGTATATCTCATGTGTTTCTTTTCCAACAAAAAGTAAACCAAATTTGTTTGTTTCTCTCATTCATACCCATTCGCTGTATATACTCGTAAAAAGTAGCAGTAAAAATCCCTATGAGACACATTTATAAACTCATAATCAACCACAAGTAGATGAAATTGCATACGTCTGTGTGCTCAAACGATGTCTACAAATCCGCTATTCATTAAAGGGGCGTCTAGTATTTGTAATAATGAAAATAGATAACATGATTTTGGGCTCAGAATTCGCTCATATTTTGTAATTTTATTCTTCATTGATTTGAATTCTTTGAATAAAATTGCGCATTTTTGAAAAATTCTAACAAGAGTTTATAGTAGTATAATTAATAGCTTAACACGTTTTTAAAGTTCTTTCTGCACAGAAGTGAACGAGCTTAATCATTATGATCGTATTCAGTATTTTAGGAGTAATACGGCTATTAGTTTGTTACTAACACTAACAAACAAAATGTGTGTAAGTGTTTGACTTAACTACAAGTAAATCAAAAACAGTGTGACCAAATATGAGCAAAGAACACATTTGTATGTACAGGGTGGCTGATCAATTTCTCAACTCAAATAACTTTTTGTAAAGTTTATGCAATTTATTTTTTAGAAATTCATTTGAAAAATAATACCCTTTTATTAAAGTAATTCATTCATACTCGACAATTTTGTTTGTTAACATAGCCTTTTAAATCAAAATGTTCCTCGTCAGAAATAAAAATGCAATTCAAGGCATTTTCACCCTCTGATACCATTTGAACTTGGAGTGCCGTAAAACGTGTGCCTATATTCTTGTTAAATTGTTCCAATTCTCTATTTTAGTTAAATTTAAAGATCAATCTATAAAACACAACAAAAATGGAACAGGTTACTTACACAGAAAATAAGTTATTACGTTTTTTTTTTTTTTGGTAGCAATTTCATCAGCTACCCTTTATATACAATTGAGGAGTTTCACGATTTTATTGGTTTCAACATTGGATTTTATGTTAGAGTGCATTATTTAAGAGTGGAAAAAATCGAATACAGTCCATTGCGTCGACCAGTAATTCCCACTAGTTTTTATAAATTTACAGTGGTTGCTGTAACACTTATTCAAAAAGTTGTGATGTTTCATTTGCTTTGCATAAAATATAATCGTATATAAATAATTAAAACGCTTTTGGTAATGATATGTTTGATATTTGAATTCTAATGTTTGGGCTGTCGCTTCAAAATCTATTTTGGGGCTTCTCAAGACCGAGGAAGCTTATCGGTGACAGTATCCAATTCACTGGAGCATCGACGTATTGTAAGGTGCGTTACTCTGCCCTATCGTTACTACAATGAATTTTGCTCTGACGAGATTAGGGATCTCGTTCCCGAAACCCGCACATTTCTATGTAACACGCGTGCATTGTCCAGACCTCATCCATTTGTGGTCGATTGTCCAGTGGATCGAACAACGCTTTACAGAGAGAATCCGTACGCTTCGTCTGTGGAATAAGTTGCCTGCAGACCTGTTTCCCGTCTGTTGGAAAGTGCAGGTCAAATGTTCAAAAACACAACGTCCTCATTCTCCCTCCTCAAAATCTATTTTCGTAGTTCTGGTACAATACACTGCAAATGTAGGGGTTATCCCCTAAGTAAAATCACGAAGGTCACTCAAGCACAAATTGGAAAAAATCGAACCTATTTTATTGATACCAAGCAAAAATTATAAACAGCTTGTTTTTAAAAAATTCAAGTTCTCAATAATTTATATAGAATATTGGAATATAACGTTGAGCGTTTGAGAATACCTTTCAAAGGTTTCCAAGTCTACTGGTGATTATGTTAGCTTCTTTGAAATGTCGACATAAGAAACATAAAAAACAAGCTGTTTGTAATTTTTTTATTGGTTTCAATATTAGAAGCTAACAGAGTGAATAAACAATTCTTTGTGCCTATTTTATAATATTTTTTATGTCTAACATTAAAGAAAAATTGTTTTTATTAGACATAAAAAATATTTATGTTCTCGTAGTCCTACAAAACAAAACTGCGTACTAGTGGAAAAAATGCACAAATGCATTTTCACATACATATATGGGTATTATATATTATTGATAGTGATGTAGTAGTACTTACGATGTATGCATTCATCATGCCTCCATTTGCGTGAATCTTTCATTCTCTTCCAGAAAGGTTAAGTGAATTAATTCATTATTATAGAAAGAGAATGATAAAAAAATAGAGAAAGAATACAGATTTATTTCATGCCATCACTTACAGGAATCATTCCTGAATGACACAAGTATAATACATGTATGTATATACTTTAGTTCTTTGTGCATGATTGTGTACAATACTCTCGCGTGTATACTACATGGGCTGAAAAGTCCTGGGCCTAACACATAGATGGCGCTAGTTTTATTGCAGTCACCTTTTTTTCAGTTAATACTAACCTTCAAAAGACAGCTGTTAAAATTTCATGATATTCTATTCATTAGTTTGTGAGCTATTGTGCTAAGAGTCACGCTACTTTTGTTATCTTTAAAACAATGGATCAAAAACAATTTCGTGTTTTCATTTTACAATGCTTCTTGATTAGAAAAAATACCGTTCTGCGTTATCGCGGTACAATATCCATGATTGTTTTTTTTTTACAATTCTGTACGTTTCTGACGAATTGCTTCGCGCAAACGGCGCATAACTTGAAGGTAGTATTCCTTATTGACCGTACGACCTTGTGGCAAGAATTCATGATGCACCACACCATTGCAGTTGAAGAAAACAGTGAGGAAAACATTTACATGTGACCGGACTTGACGTGTTTTTTCGGTCTTTGCTCTTCTAGACGCTTTCTTTGGGACGATTGGACTTTGGTTTCAATGTGATAGCCATAAAACCATTAGTCGTCACCAGTTATGACCTTTTTGAGGAAATCTGAATCCTTGTTGACGCTTTTCAACAGCTCCTGAACGATGTCCATGCAACGTTGTTTTTGCTCAAAATTTAGTAAAAAAAAATCAAAGACCACACCAAAACACGACAAACCTTTTTATCTGTCAAAAACAAACTGACAATCTGAAATGGCTGATATTCCCAACATATATAACAGATATGTGTAGCAACATAACAAAAAAATGCGCAAATCGAACATACGTAACTCTGAAAATTGAAAATATCGGTTATTTGTTGATCAGACCTTGTACGTATGTGCAAGTATGTATGTATGCCAACTCTGTCTAGAATAGGATTTATGTTTTCTAGTTTGAAAAAGACTTGGCATGAAAGATATCATGTTGTTTAACATACCCAATCCTAATCGTTCTTGTCCATGAACTGGCTCGTCGCGAGTGACCGTACTGTGTCCTATAAACAGGCTGTAAGTTATTTTAATACGCTGTTTAAATAACACAACTCCTTATTATATTTTCAGATATGTTTTCCATGAATTACAAGCTTTTATTTTAATTTCCTAAATAGCAAACAGCTAATTGAACTATTTAACAGTTTTATAATTTTGCATGAAAAACAAAGTACGGGTAAAGTTTGGTAAAATGAAACCCATAAATTACTCTCTCATTACCGCATTTGCTAAACCTACAACATAAGAAATATACCGCTTTCACACACGAAAAGTTTATTTTCCGAAGTCTTGAGGTTGGTAGTGGCAAGCAGCGTTGTCTGCTTTGAAAGTTCACAACGCACCGTAATGGAGACAAAATCGCGTTATTTCAACAAAAATGCACCAAGCTTACAGATTTTCTTTTCATTTAAAAAAAACCCATTTCATAGTACATAAAACACACGTCGATGAAACAACTTTTAATCTGCTATCAAATGATCAAACTGGAGCGGTTAATGGCATGCCATCAACAACAGCAAGAGATGAAATATACCGAAACAATTTACGTTTATCGGAACCAAATTAATAGCTTTTCTTAAGTAAACAGTGAAAATCATTTCGTGCCACCGAAGTTTTAAAAGCACACAAAAAAAAATTAAAAAATCACCAAAACCAGTGCGAAACGCACCGGGTTGACAATGCTGGTAGCAAGGAAAAGGAGTGCGGCTTTCTTTTCTCTTATTTTTCCCTTGCCACCATCAAGCTCAAGACTTTGCAAACTTAAATTTCCGTGTGTAAAAGCGGTAATACTTTTCGTGCTAATTAGGAGCCCGAGGGTTTCCACGTAACATAGAGCGGATAAATCTATTATCCTTGTAGCATGTTGAAAATTCTTAGTTAATACATTGTATCAAGCTTTGCAATGGATATATGTATGTATGATGCTAGCATCACGTACACTGGCTATTCATACAATTGCGATGAAAGTTGGAAAAAAAACTGTTAGAATGCTATAATTGACAACCTTACAAAATTTTAAAAACCAAAATTGAAATTTGGATGCCTCGAAAATTATTTTTTTGATATGTCGTAATGAAACTTTTTTTGCTCATTCCAAAAGCTATCGAAAAACAGATGGTACAATATAAGTTCTTTCACATTTGGCAATTTAGCTGGGCTAGTCCATTTTCTGATTTTAGTTAATTTTCTTTTATGTTCACACACAGCAATTTAATTGCGCAAATTTCACTTACTTTTATTTAAACTTTCTTCCGCAAAATAAACAAGGAAAAATATCAAACAGTTAAGAAACAACAATGTGCGGACAAAACGAATTGCTGAGTACATAAAAGTCTGTACTCAAATATAAGCCATTCTTGCGCTCTGTTTCGACCAACCATAATACTTACACTTGATATTATAAAGAGGAAAGGTTTGTATGTTTGTAAGATGTAATCTCTGAGACCACTAGCCCAATTAAAAAAAAAATTTCGGCCAAGACGACCTAAGGTCTTAGGGTAAGGGCAAGAGACATTTCTTATTGTTTTAGAAGAAATCTATCAAAACAATAGTTTTAGAAATCAAAAAACCTAATCAACGTTAGTATACAGTTCTCCCTTAAATCTGCGCGTCTGTCCGCTTGGCCCACCGCTGATCAAATGCAAAAGTAACTCTGTGCATTTGTTACGATTTATAAATTAAACGCCGGAACCGATATGGATGAAATTTTTAACATACATAGAATTGCGTACAACTGAATACAACAGATTTGTATTGTGAACAAAGAAGGTCAGGAGTAATTTTCTCAAAACTATCTAACTATTTTAATGAAATTAAAAATGCAGATATAACTGCATCTAACATCACAGTTTATTCTTCTTTGGCCAAAATAAAAGCAAATTAATTTGTAATACTTCTACTCTTATAGTGAAACGTACTCGTAGATGAACACCGGGCGGGTAAAGACGCAGGCAGAGCTAGTGTTTTATGTATATTCTTCACCAAACTGGTATGTATAAGTACTAATGATAAATAGTCTAAGTTTATTTAATAGTTATAAATATTACATGTTTTATTTTTTATGTACAAGTTCAAACCTGGCTTCAGCCAAAAAAATTATTTTTTTATTTTTTTAATGATAACAAGTAAGAGTGTAGTATGTATATTCGGCTGGGCCGAATCTAAAATACTCTTCACGATAGGCACATAAATATATATATTATATATTATAAATTTGAACCGAATATGCTCGGATATATGTATATGGACCGATACTGGGGAACAAATATTTTTGCCTTATTTTTGTAATCGCCATGCCAAAAAGGTAATCTTTCAATGACATTTATACTATATCTCTCGTATATATGGACTGATACCGGAAATTTTTATTTTCTGTATTTAGCTAACGTCCTTTTATAATCAGGGCCAATATTAAGCAAAAGAAAAGTTTTTCATGAAAAAATCGGTTTAGACTATATATATCCCGGGCATAGTTTGGACCGATATCGGAAATTTTCATTTTCTGTATTTATTACTAATAATTATTATTTTTTGCAATTTTGTATGAAATTTAAAAATAATTTTTATTTTGCTTCAACGTTCACAAAATCATTAATCCATATATGTCCAAGATATAGTCTAAGCCGATTTTTTAATGAAAATGTCGCGTAAGCGTACTGGTAATAAAAGGAGGTTACTTGAATACAGAAATTAAAATTTTCGATATCGGAAAATATATACCCGATATATAGCCAAAACCGATTTTTAATGAATAAGTCGCGTAAGCGAACTTAACCAATTTTTTTTTGCTTAAAAACTGTTCTGGAAATAAAATACAGAAAATGAAAATTTTCGATATCGGTCTATATATACCCAAGGTTAAATGTGAACCGATAATGGAATTTTCCATTTTCTGTATTTTACGAGTAATTAATTACCTCGTTTTATAATCAGAACTGATTGCAAGCAAAAGAAATTTTTCACTAAAACATCGGTTTAAACTATATCTCGGGTATATATAGACCGATATCGGAAGTTTTCATTTTCTCTATTTGGTAACCTCCTTATATTATCGGAAGTTCTTTTAAGCAAAAACAAACATTTATAGAAAAATCGGTTTAGGCTATATCTTTTTCGAAATTTCGAACATATCTCATCTATATGTGAACCAATATTACTGAATTTCAATAGCAATCCCATGACTCGATGGGGTAATAGAAATAGGTGAAAGAAAAACGTTTAAAGTCTAATGGTTTTCTCAGAAACGGTATTTCAACAACCGACGGATGGACAGACGGACATCGCTTAATCGACTTTTCTATTAATTCTGATTCTTGAGAATATATACTTTATACGGTCGCAAATAATAATTGCAGAAATTATAAACGGAATCACAAACTTATATATACTCTTTACATTTTTGTGAAGGGTATAACAGTACTAAAATTCTAGTTATATATAATTATTAGCTTATTATACTTAAAAAGTATTAAAACCTTTTGATTATTACATTTTCATTTCATCACAGACCAAAATTTATACTGTAGCTTTCTTACATTTATATCAGCATAACTATATATTATAAACCAATTTTTATACCCTTCACAAAAATTTTAGGGTATATCTGAGTTTGTGATTCCGTTTGTAATTTCTACAGTTTTTTTATGCGACCCTATAAAGTATATATATATATATATATATATATATATATATATATATATATATATATATATATATATATATATATATATATATATATATATATATATATATATATATATATATATATATATATATATATATATATATATATTCTGATTCAGAATTAATAGAAAAGTCGATTAAGCGATGTCCGTCTGTCCCATATCGGTCCATATATACCCGAGATATAGCCCAAATCGGATTTTTAATGAAAATGTCGCATAGGCGAATTTAAACAACTGTTTTGTGCTCAAAAGCAGTTCTGGTAATGAAATAGGGTCATATAAATATGAAAAATGAAAATTTTCGATATCGGTCCATATATACCCGAGATATAGCCTAGACCGGGTTTTACATAAAAATGTCGCGTAAGCAAACTAAAACAACATTTTTGTGCTCAAAAGCAGTTTTGGTAATGAAATAAGGTTATATAAATATGGAAAAAAAATATACCCGATATATAGCCTAACCGGTTTTTTGATGAAAATGCTGAGTAAGCGAATTTAAACAACTTTTTTGTGCTCAAAAGCAGTTCTGGTAATGAAATAAGGTTGTATAAATATGGAAAAAGAAAATATCCGATATCGGTCCATATATACTCGAGATATAGCCTGAACCGATTTTTCTATTAAATTTTTTTTTTTTTTTGCTGAAATCAATTTTTGTTATAAAAGAAGGTTACTAAAATACAGAAAATAGAAAATTCCGATATCGGTTCATATATAATCGAGCATATTCAGGCCACATTTTTAATATACTATACATATTCGTGACTATCGTGAAGGGTATTTTAGACTCGGCCCAGCCGAATATACCACACTCTTACTTGTTAAAGTTCATTTTATCGTTGGAAGATTGTGTTTGAGGAATATATTTTGGAAATCGGGCTAATAAATGTTAAGGTTACAAATAATGTGAAAAATGCAAAAATTATGCTACCAATGTATGTATATCGATCTTGCGTATTTGACAGAAAATTCAAACATTTTTAAAAATATATTATGTGTGTATACAAATATAACTACTTAAACAGTTCAATTATCAAATAAACAAAAAATTCTAAAACAGGGTTTTTGTGCCGTCCTGCCATTCACAATAATATATACCATCGCTGACTACATTTGTCACGTAAACACGTAATGAAATTCTATTTTCTACAGGTTCAGACGTTACGGTTACATTTCATTACAGTCAGATAAGCATTTTCATTGTTTCTCGTATAACAAAATCGATCAGCTGTTCCAACTACATTTCTACATTTACGGTCGGCTAAATGGGCCTTAAGAGTTTTTTAAGTACAAGTAGAAAAAAAAGATTAATATTTTTCTTTGTGTGTATTGTATCTAATATATTAACAACATTTTTTTCTTATACTGAAACAAAAATTTGTGTTTCAACGATTTTTTACATAGCACAAAAATCCAGCTCTGGAAAATTCTCCGAATATTGCGAATAATTCTTTCTAGCTTTGGCTCAAAATCTCTATTTACTAATATTGAACTTTTGGGGATCTCTTTCTGTTTTTAGATTTTAATCTTATTGGTGTTTCTGGAAATTACCACATATTGATTGCCAGATAGAAGAGATGCTTTATTTGACAATGCATTAAGAATTATTGAAATTAATTTTGAAATTAGTTCTATTTAATGAGAATTATCAGACTTAAGATATAATTTTTCCACCAATAAAATGTTCTTATTATAATTATAAATATAGGTTGATTCATCGTCAAGTTTGATTTGTAATCTAAATAAGACTCATAAAGTTTTAAAGTGAACTTCTAATTATTATTATTGATTAAGAGAACAATGTATAGCTCGTATTGTTCGAAAATTATACTATGTTATTGTTGACCACGACTACTTCTGTTGTAGTCCATTCGGTAGGACCACTTTTGGGGGACTCCTTCGAGTATAGCAACTGGTATCTCGAATAATATTGCTTTCCAAAGCGTCAACGTAAGTGACTTATTCCTGAAGGTCTCAGGCTTTACATATTCCATAGTCCAAAGGTGTTGCATCACATGCTCTTGATGTACAATTTGCCGTATTAAAAAGGTGAAATTAAGTGCTCGCCGAAATAATTTCTCAACAAGTGAATTGGTTCACGGGCTGTATAGCTTTTAGTACCGTATTGTTGAAACCAAGCTCACCGACCACAAAATACGTAAAATCGTCCGTTACAACAATCCAAGCTGCTGAGAGCAACGAAGAGTTGATTTGACATGATCTTCGCGTACATTTTTTGCTATTACGACTATATTATTTTCACTACGTACTGGACCGGTTGAGTATCATCCACTATTGTAAACTGGAATTCATGTTTGGTATTGGCAATACCAAACTTTACGAAAACATTTCTTACAGAACGCTGTTTTTCGTAATTCAGCTGAACAATTTGGAATCGATGTTGCGGTGTGAGTCTTTCCGTGATGGTACTGAATAAAAGCAACAAATTAGCTTGATATAAGTCATGTGTGATCTGTCAAAAAAGGCTGCTAGATGTTGAAATGAAATAAAACAACCTATGTGTGAGCATTTTCTATTTGATCCTAGTGCCCCGCTAACCAGCTATATTTGAGCGATGCTCTCGGTTAAACTGACTTTAAGAGCAGCGGCCAATTGTGGTTTATCAACATAGACCTATCGTTTCATGAAACCCCATAAAAAAGAATCTAGTAGGGTCAAGCCACACAATCCATTGCCAGAGGTAAACCTACCCACAAATTCTTCATGCCGAATATAGACCTTGGCGTCCACTCCGTAGCACCGCGCTGCTGGAACCATATATCTTCAACATCCATAACATCCAATTTGGTCTGAAAAATCGATTTTCATCATTTTGTAGCACTTGTCCTTGACGGCTCCCTTACCAATGCCGTTTTTAAAAAAGTAAAGAGTTATGGCGCCGTCGGTTCACAATTCACAGCAAAAAGTACCATTTTGCAGAAGCATTGACCCTGGGTTAATATATTGTGTGCTAGTGTCACATACATATGTATGTGAGACTAACTTTTGTGATGACTTTTTTTTTTTTTTTATCTGGGACCAGTACTCAGGGGATGACCCCTACATATGCAGCGCATTGTACTGGAACTGGGAAAATAGGGTATGATGATGAGGAAAGAGGGAGTAGTGTTCGCGAAATGTTAACGATAACAACAAGAAAGTCTGAAACAAACTCTATTGCAGCATTTAAAATGTTGGAATTAAATTAGTTAAAACTGATCAGTGCCTAGTGTATATACCTTCGACACTGCTCAGATTAGCAAAATTTAGTCCAACGCCTTCTACACTACACGGTAATTAAATTCATCGAAAATAATATGAATATTGAACATATAAAGAAAACACGGACAACGGTGAAAAAAAGACAAAAAAAAAAGAAGAAACATGTGTATCATACTGCTACCTATTCCGGTGCACTTTTATTTCATACGAAATTGGTAATAAACATACATATATAGAAAATACGGACAACGGTAAAAAAAAGAGAAAAAAAAACAAAAATAAACACGTGTACACAACTTGCCACCTATTACGGTGCAATCCGGCCTTATACGAATTCAATTAATGAACATACACATACGAAATACGGAAATACGGACAGCAGTAACAAAAGACGTGTGCACCTGATGAGAGACAAAACACTACTGACTTATAATAAGTATCCGGGTTCAGAGGGTTATAAATAAAAACTTATTAATGCAGTTCAACAACGAAAACAAAATAATAATTTAAATGAAACAAAGTAATGAAACATCACCACCTCCATCAATAACTAATTATGCATGCATGACTTATGTTGTTATGTAGTATCTGACAAATTATCCAAAATATGCAAATATTTCACACTGAATGCTCAACTAGCAATGAAACTATCTCAAAAAGCAAATAATATTAGATTTTGAAAAAATTTAAAATCTCCACTTGCACTTGACCAAAAATCAAATATTGGATATGAAATTAATTGCAAAAATTGTAATGTAGTATAATACAGGAGAGACTACACAGAAGCTTAGGAAAAGAATAAAGAATATGATTGCAGAACTATCAAGCAGCAGCTGAATACGACAGACAGCATTAGGCAAACATGCGCGAACAAATAAGCGTGAGTTCAAAAATTCTTTAAACTGAACAGAATAAAATTAAATTACAAAAAAATGCAAGAAGTGAACCAAATAGCAAAATATAAACAAATATTTTGTAATTATAAAAGCGAGAGGAAAGATTATATTAATTCATATTGTAATTTAATAAGACCTTATAATTAACAAGAAGAGTGTATTTTATAATAGATATAAACTTAATGATTTTTCAAAAGAATTTATTTTTCATTCATAATAAAAAATTGTCTTTTTAAATACATTTCATTAAATACAAATAATATAAAATATTTTGTAAAAATGTTTATAATATAGATCCTGAAGATGAACCGCAAAGGTTCGAAGTATATAGATAAAAAATAAGTGAAGTTTTATTCAAAATTAAATCAAAAACAATAGACAATACAAGAAGAAAATAAATTAAGTATTAATATAATTGCTGCGCAACGTCAACCACCGCTAAATTTAGTAGATGTTTAACTATAACAAATTAGAACACGCTATATTTGAATTTATATCAGATGGCATTAGTCGTCTTTTTACAGAATTAATATTTTTGAGGCAACAGATATGTAGACATTTTGCAGTGGGAAAATACATCTACATACACACATTGCTAAAAATATCGCTCCTTTTTTGCAACATAGTCATATCTCAAAAAATTAGCTTCTCGAGTGAACAATGCAGAATTGTTAACAGTACTACCTTTTTTATTGTGACACAAATTTATTCAAATTACTTTTAGACTGTTTATCTTATGAGATGTTTTCTAAAAAAAAAATTCTAAGATTTGTATGTACACTAAAAGTTTGAATTGCGTTTTTCTCGAAACGAGCATTTTTTAGTTATGACTATGTTGCAATAAAAGAGCGTTATGTAGTGTGTTATATACTTAAGTGTAACCAAAAATATCAGCACTCATACGCACCCATCACCTTAAAGAAAATGATGTCCTATAAACTTTCATAAAATAAATTCCTAATCCATTAAAATAATTAAACGACACATCCATACAAATACTCGTATGTGATGTTGAGTGGCGAACGCGTTGAACACAAACACAAAAAATATATGTTTGGTTTCACTGTCCACTGCTTGATTGCACAATGTATGTATTTCAGTATAATAAACGCTTTGCGGTTCTGCATACCAGAGATCTGCATAAGTACACCGCAACCCTAGCTACACTGGTTGTTTATTCAATGAATTTCACATGCGAGTTTTCTAAATACTCTTAAAAAACTCTTCGTTTGCAAAATCTTGATACATAACTAATGTAACCAATCGTTCTCGTATGTTGTTGCTCGTCTTTAGCATACAGCATACTGTATGATGATTTTAAGTTTGTTTTTGCTGGAAAATTTTAAACGAAGTTTCTTTGCACAATTAGTTAGACGTACATGTATCAGGTGGTTAAATTTTAAGGGCCGATGTTGAATGTGAACTACATCTAAGCTTCAAGCTTTTTCCTGCATTTAATTTGACATTTCTCAAATCCAGACCAATTCGAAAATAAAAAAATACGTAATCGCGTTACTCGATTAAAGTTATTCAGGCTTATTATCAAATCAAAATGCATATCGCGCACTTCGTGATTTTTTCAGTCAATTTAACTGTTCAAATGTGCCTAGGATCGGAAAAATTTGAGCAAACAGGTTCTGTAAGAGATGTAAACACACCAGTGCAAGCTCGTACAGCTCGTACTGCAGAAATTATTGCTACTGTTTGCGATAGGGAGGCTGAAGGGCCGTCCACCTTAACTCATGGTCGTTCCCAAAACTTGCATAATTTATGGGCCGAATTTTTTTTTTTTTTAATGAGACCAATCAGGCAGTTACTGTGAATGGTGTTCGCTATCGTGAGAGGGTAACGAACTTTTTTTGATATGGATGTGGACGATATGTGGTTTCAACTGGATTGTGCCACTTGTCACACAACGAACGTCACAATTGCTCTTTTGCACGACAATTTCAATGGCAGTGTTATCTCACGAGTTATCTCATGTGATTTGACACCGTTGGACTTCTTTCTTTGGGGCTATTTAAAAGAAAAGGTATACGTCGAAAAGCCAGCAACAATACAAGAGCGTAGAAATAATAAAATCAAATATAAGTACACATTTTTTTCAAAACATGATCGCCAAAATATAATTTTTTTTAAAAGCTTCTGGAAATGCCGCCCTTAGTTCGAATACGTTTCCGTGTGTGAAAGAGTCACCATTTAAAACTGAAGACACAAAGTTCCATGCGTATTTTCGTTGTTAAAAAGAAGTACGAGTACGATTGCTAAATGTGGAAAAAATAACTAAGAAACCAATTCAAGCAGCCACCGCATTCAAACTTGATTAGGTATATTATACACACAAATTTAAATACTTGTGCAAACGATATGAGGTGGCCGATCACACCAAAAGTCGATTTAAGACGAGTGTACTTAGTTCTGCTTCATGCCACTGAAGTGATATACATATACTTAGCAAGTATTTAAAAGCAAACTAGTTTAAAAATCCTGCCGCATCTTTTAAAAAAATATTTCCAAAGCAAAATACTTTGTATATATCTATTGGTTTGTTTTCTTTTGACATCACAAACTTACACTTGCTTTAACGTGCTTGTTGGATTTATAGAACATAAAGTATTAAGCAATTTGTCTAGTATTTCAAATTTTAGCTTCCAAAAATGTTTTCCCTACGATTAACTTGAGGTTTTCATCGTTTGCACAGTATTGAAGACAAAAAGTGTTGTTCCGCTTCTATCATTGACATTTACCAAGCTTTTTATAAAGCGTGGCACGGCGGATTGATGTACCAAATAAAGCTAAGCTTGCCTGCAAATGCTCACAAGCTTCTGAAAAGCTACTTATATGGGCGGAAAATTGTTATCAGACAAGGCGATTTTATAAGCCCAACTCAACCAATCTAGACAGGAGTTCCCCAAGGTAGCATACTGGGGCCAAATTTATTTATATTTATATTTTTTAATTGAAAAAAATCAAATATTTGCAATAGAGGCTCAAAATTATTAATATTATTCGTATGAAGAGCATTGAAAAAAAGTTTTTCATAGAAATTTTCTAGGCAAGTCGCTCGACTGCACTCTATCTACACCATATAAATATTTTTATAAATAATATAATATTTTTATATTAAAAACACAATAAAAAGAAAATGTATATGTGATTTAGTGTGAGAATGGCGCGGTGGTCATGATCCGTGCTCAAATCTGAAAAGGAGTGCTGATGAGTAGTGCAGCAGTTACGAAACAGCTAGTTGTCCCCCAGCTAAAAAAGTTTGATTATTTTTCTGGTCTTCTTCAATCAAAAATTCTTTATCATAGCACATTTGTATTGTAAAAAATCCTTCTTAAGAATCTTAAGACTGGAAAAACTTGAACGAAAACTCAATGTACAACAACAATGATAAGACAAGTTCTGTGATATTAGTTTTAAGTTAAACTGTTATATTTCAATATTTGCAAATAATTCGTTCAGCTCAAGGTCCTTTTTGTTTTTTTTTATGGACACCCATGGGTTCCCCGGCATCTCCTGTTGTGACAGATATTGTCATGGAGAGGTTATTAGATTCATGTTTGGAATAATTTAGAATTCAACCAAAAATTTTAAATAAGTATGTAGATGATTTGTTTTGTATTATTAAGGAGGAGGAAATTAGTTTCTTACTAATAACTTTGAACTCATTTGATCCAAGCATTAAATTTACAATTGAGAAAGAAGATAGAAATAGGATTTCATACTTAGATACATTAGTTATAAGAGAAAATAAAAATTTGTTAATAGATTGGTATCTTTTGGAATTATTAATTATTTTTCAAAACACCCAAACAGAACAAAAATGAATACGGCGAAAAATCTTATATATAAGGTTTTTAATATTAGTGATGCTAGGTTTCATAAGAAAAATGAAAAATTAATTAAGAATATATTAATATAAAATAGCTTTCCTAATAAACTTGTTTGCAAATTAATTAGACAATATGATAGGAGAAATAGATCAGATATAACTTTAGAAACAAAAGTATATAAATCATTAGCTTATGTACCCGGAATGTCAGAAAGGTTAGAAAAATCTAGTATTTTTGACAAAAATAACTAAAGAATGGCTCATAAGATTTATAAAACGGTAGGTAGATTATTTAGTAAAACAAAAGATAAGTTAAGTAAGTTTGAAAAGTCGAATTTGCCGTATAAAATTTCTTGCAGCAGTAATGATAGTGAGCAATGCAGAAAAGTTTATGTAGGAACAACAAAAAATAAAATAAACACTAGAATAGCAGGGCAGAAGACAGACCAGAAGTATAGGAATACTAATTCATCTCAGAACACAGCTTTATCACTGCATTATCGTGATTTCAACCACAACCTAGATTTTGAAGGAATTTTAATTTTAAACACTGAAAATAATTATAAAAAACGATATATGCTAGAAATGTTTTTTTTTATTTATTTATTATAGGAATTAAAAAAAAAAAAAATACAAAAATTAATAAAAAAAATAGAAAAAATAGCTAATTACTGGAAAAAAAAATTATAAGCAATAGAAAAAATTTGTTAATTACTGGAATTTAATACTAAAATTATACTACGCTTAACAAAATTTAAGTTCATCGAAAAGTCAATAACGTGGTACAGTTCATTAAAACAACAACATAATCTACGGAAGGGATCTGCATTCGCATAATTCTGACGATAATAAAGCACTGACAAAGGTTGATATTGACGAAGATAATAAATACACCAATAGAAAATAGAATGAATTTTAGGAAAGATACCGAAAATTTAGCACATACTTATAGGCATTTAATTTATAAAGATAAATTAGGAAATTAACATTTAAAATAGTTCCTTTTATGTACGTAATTAGGTTGAAGTATTTTGATTTTAATTATGTTAAATATGTTTAATGTTGTTTTTCATTTCCTGGTTCACGCTCTGTAATAAATTGGCAGATTTAGAAATCGATAATTATGTTCGTGAAAATGTATGTTAATTTGTATTTATGTATGTTAAGATTTGATTTCATTGCAGTTTTTGAATTTATCTATGTTGTTTGTATGCATGTTAATTGTATTTATGAATGTTAAAATTTATTTTCAATTCATTATGTTGTTTGTATATACGTATGTTAAAAATTTGTTTTTCATTTCAAATATTTTTTGAACTTATGTATGTTGTTGTTGTTGTTGATTGTATTTTTGTACGTTAAAACAAAAAACAAATTTTCCTGAAGAAATACATTAAACATTGAAAAAAACAAAAAGGACCTTCAGCTGAGCGAATTATTTGCAAATATTGAATTAAATAAAGGTCAAAGCAAATAGGATCAAGAATGTTATATATTATTAATTTTATATTTCTTTTTTAAATTATAAAATATTGTTTCATGATGTCCCTCGTCGCAAAGTGGCACCCGTAGAAAAAGTGAAAAAATCAAAAATGTTATGTGCTCCTAAAAAATATTGAAATTCAAATATGTAACTCATATTACAATCAGATTTTGAGGTTAGAAGGTATAGTCCCTCAAAGTTGACTAATTTTCAGTGTTTAGGTAATTTGGTTCGCTTTCAGACATAGTACCACAAAAAGTAGGCAACGGATCACATTTTTTTATTTTATTGATAGATCTATTTATTAAGAAAAGAAAAACTGTACTGTTGGCTTTGTGTTTGTGCAGGTAAATCAATATTTACAAACTTTCCATTTTTCAATATTTCTCAACTTTGATGGAATTTAAAAAAAAAATTATATATTTTCTTTAACTATCCCTTCACATAATGCAAAAGTTTGTAGCTGCCCGTTCTTGCCCGTTTTTTAGCTAGAAGTAAATTTTTAAAAAAGATATGCTTGCAAAAATGTTTTGCATGAATTTTTTGACATATAATTATACTCGCAACAGGCAAAATGTCTTTTGAACGAAAGTATGTGGTTTTGGATGCCTTAAATTGAAACCAGCTTTCGGTTTCTCACAATCACATACGGATTTTTTTTATGGGCGTGGCAAAATTTTCTACCTAAATTGGTTGATACCCTTATATATTTCACTCTAACTCGAGAATAGCTTCTTCGATTTTCATAAATAAAGATGCTTAAGAAAATTTTCTTGATGTAAATTCAATACAACGTTTCAATATCCTGTACCGCTTTACAAATATTTGGAAATTATTGACGAATAAAAATTATTTTATACAAAAATTAAACAACGCATAAGAAAACTAACATATAAAAATTCGACACTCGTTGCTTTTTTGTTAATGTTATATACCTGCAGAGTTTACTGAAGTCTCTGTGAAAACCAATATGCAGGATCTTATGGACCATACAGCAAAGCGACTGTTGGAGAGTCTTCCTGAAAATGTGGTAGAAGTTCTTCCTACAAAACTCATATTGAGTAGCAGTTTGGGCTGCAATGGATAATCCGGACAAAGAAAAAGATATCTTCCGATGACCTTACAATATCGGATGGAAATATGATTCTGGCATCTGTTGTTCCTTTGCGGCTAAAATCTGATGTTTTCTTACACTGGAAAAATCAACGACTGTCGGCCAAAACAAATATCAGTTTGCAAGGGAATCGACGGAACTCATAAGGAGCACAGTGAAGGACATTCAAGAACAAATTAACAAGATGAAACCCACAGAATTTTAATTCAGTGAATGAAAATACATTGAGTGTAGTTACGAATTCCACCTGACCATGGTTGACGGAAAAGTCGTTAACGAACTAACAAGTACAACCTCAAGATTGTCATGACCAATTTGCAAGAAGACGCAAAAGAACTTCGACAATTTGAACGATTCTACAAATGAAGAGAATTATGAGTATGGAATCTCATCATTACATGCAAGAATGAGGTGTATAGAGTTCTTGTTAAAGCTAGCGTGTACGCTTCTACAAGAGGGTGAACACTTGATGAAAATACATCAAATAAAGATACGAAAAGAATCAGAAAGACTAATTTTTCGAACAAATTGGACTATAAGTAGACTACCCCAAGTACGGATGCGAAAAGTCAAATGATGGAAACACTTCTACTCGAATCACTGGAATAAACAATCAAATCTTTAAGAGATTGTATTGGTTGATTCTGAAAAATATGGGGAAAACTGCATCCCTTTTAGCAGAATTTTATCCAGCGAAAAATTTGACTCCGACAGCTCATAAAATATTGTCGAATGTCAAAGATATAATTGAATATCAGACTTTGCCTATTGGAGAGCATTCTGAAGAAGCACAGGAGTCCCTAAACAAATTTTATAAAAAATATACGATTGCTGAACAGTTTCAAATCATCAAGGGTAAGACAAAATGAAGATCTCTTCAACATCTCAGCAGCATGGACACTATGTCTGTCCGATCTAAAAAAACTGGGACTTTTGGGACCCAACTGCAACCAACTCCTTTCAAACAAATGGCGAAATTATCGTAAAACCAACATGAAAAAGGGACAAAAAGAAATACACACAAATTAATAACATTCTTCTTTTTTGGACTAAAAAAAAATCTATCTTTTTCGGAAGAGTTTTTGATCATAAAAGCCTATAAAAGAAACATAAAAAATCAATAATTAAAAAAAATCGCATTTTACTTCCCATAAAACTGATTTCAAATTTGCTAACCTATAACTAGGGACCCAAAAAGCGCAGAACCCTTTTCAAATACTCTCTTTATGTAATATGCCTTTTAAAATTTTTAGTTACCTGATTTGATTCAGAAGTTATAATTTTTGCAACGAAAGGACCAAATGGCGCCACTGTGCGTCGTCTATTATATAATTGTTGAGTGGTGTAAAGAACAATAAAATATTGACAATAAAAATTCTCTTGAGCAAATCGGAAAAAGCCGATGAAACGTTGAGATAATAAATTTGTTTTATTTGCACCATGTAAAAAATTTGGAAGACCGCTATTAGCCAATTCAGAAGTGACCCCTAGTGTTTGTGAACTTTCCAACGTTATAACAGACGGGAAACACGTCTGCAGGCAAATTATTCCACAGACGAAGCGTGCGGCCTAAAAAGAAATTCTCTCTGTAATGCGTTGTACGATTCCCCGGACAAACAACCACAAATGGATGAGCCTTGGATAATGCACGCATGTTACGTAGAAATGTGCGAGTTTCGGGAACTAGATCTCTAATCTTGTCAGAGCAAAATCCATTGTAGTTGATGCTCAAGTGCATCAATAGTGTTGGTTACCTTACTGTCACCGATAAACTTCTTCGCTCTCTCCTGTATACGGTCGAGAAACCCCAAATAGACTTTGCAGCGCCGGTCGAAACATGAGAGTTGTCTTCTATTTGCAGCCGGATATGTAGTTAGAAGTTCGGATGGAGTGAAGTTCATATTGCATCGTTTCAAAAAACCGAGGCACTTGAATACTTCTTTAGAGACATGAGAGGCATGAACACATATGCCACCGAACATCACACTTCACATCCAAGGACATCAAGAGCATCCAACTCCTCAATATCTATACAATCCATAAATACAGGTGAAACAGCATCAGCGGTCGTGTGTTTATGTGTTAATAAACGTTAAAGGCAACCGTGTTTTTACGACCCCATTCCGAGATTAGTAGAAGATCACTGTTCGGTGAATCACTCATATTTTGCGTCTTGGCAACGACCTCGGATAGGATATAACTGAATGAGTATGAATGGCAAATGCTGCTGTCATCCGTGAAGGAGTGGATAGGGTTGGAAGTTTGATATAGAAAGTCGTTGAGGAAAATAAAAAATAGGGTAGGAGAAAGGTAATTGCGCACGGTGGTAGTGCGCAGCGTATAACTCAACATATTGGCGTTCCGGAGTTGTATGACTCGAATGTATGAGCAACAGTTTGTTGGCTGTTATGTATGTACTGTAAAAAAAATAAAAGGGACAGCAAATTTAGAAAATTAAATATTCTATTTTCCTTAGATAATATAAATAACCTAAACAACAAGACTGCTTTACTTTGTGTATATTCGTACGTATGGTTTCGTGCATTTTATACATCATTTCTTCGTACTTTTATCGTGGTCTCTAAATGAAATGTACAAATATTGCACACTTAAATGAACTATATTGATAAATACTAATATATAGTATATTGGAGCAAAAATCTGTGTTGAATTCGACTCGGTGTTACTCAAAATTGACAAACGTAACGAAATTTGGAAAAAAGCGCACCGGCAAAGAAATTGTTCGTACAAAAAGTTTAAAAAGCAGCAAAAACTGTGCGAAACGCCTCGAGTTGACAACACTGTTTACCACTTAAATACCATGGGTGGGCATCTGTAATAAATGCTTTCTTAAAATCTTTTTCCTGGTATAAAAATAAGCATACAATAAGCTTTACTGCCATCCCATGGCAAGCGGAACGTTTTTTCCGCTGAGCTTTAACGCTGACACGCTATCCCTAAATAGAAGCGGCAACTTTAGGTCAAAACGATAAAAACAGGGTTATCAAACAAATTAATAAAACAATCCTGGCTATTTTAACAACTGGATGGACGACATTGTTTGTGATTTTTTTTTTATTAAATTAAAATAAAATAATTAAAGTTTTAAAAATGAGTTGCAAGATTACTACATCATATTGAAAATAATTTCTTACCTCTATTATCTACTAAATAAGAAATACTAAAATTTTTTATTTGCTTATTTATTTCACTTTCTTATATTTTTCTTTCTTTGTTTTATTTACAATTGGTTTCTTTTGCAACTTATTTCAATATGAAACATATTGTCAAAATCGGATTTTCTAATAGCAAAGTGTTTAAGTTGCGTTGCCGCCGCGTTGCCACCGCGTTGTTTCGGTATGCACTATACAAAATGTACAGGCTTGAGAACTCTTGACAGCTAAAAATCGCTTGCCGCTCTTGTTTGGGGATGATTGTTAGAAACAATATAATCAATATGGATTGGAAAACTTGATTGTCAAAAATTATGCCTAACCCTTGACATTAAGCACACGCTTAATTTAATGGCCGATAACAAAATAAACTCAAATGGGCTTAAAATATGAATATAGGATGATACTGAGCAATTTTTATATATTCCTATGATTTAATTATCAGAACACCGGTCAGATAACTCGGGCAAACCACCTTTTTATTTGTAACAGCGTTTGAGATACAATCGTCCGATTGGCCACAACTAAACCTACATAATATTGCTTAGTGCAACCATATAATTCAAGAAGATCTAAGAATATTGTCACAGCAACCATATATTTTATCTACGTGTGCCCTTAGTTCTACTACGTTAAGTTTTAATCTGCTTCTTATTTTTGTGTTATATATGTATATATAGTTTTAATAAATACCTTTTAGATGCAAAGTCATATAAAGCAATTTTTGCATACAGCGACTGTCAACATGTGAATTTTAAGCTCAATGTCACCACATTAACATATAGCGAAAAGTAAATATATAGAATATTTACATAAATTTTAATTTGAAGTGAAATAAAAATTACATTTGAGAGGTCATCTACTTTAGGTTTCATATGTTTAGATTCCCATTATTAACAATCTACAAAAAATAACTGCAACAGGCGCAGAGACCTTTAAGGCTATGTATGGTTTTTATTTTCTACTAGAACAAAAACATTATTTCAAATAACACTGGCTTTCAATTACTCAAATATTTTTAATGACTAGTTAAATTTTTACAATATATTTGTTTCAAATTGATTGTTATTCCTAAAATTAATTTAAAACAAATAAGAGGATCTACAAAATTACGAAATTTCACATTGCCTAATTTCTAATAAAAATCAGAAGCCAATGTCTTGAAAACCAACACCGAAATTAGCAATTTATAGCCCCTCTTATTACAATCATGTCTTTCACACCAAGTTTACAGGTCTTTACGTTTGCAAATAAGCATGTTTCGTTTTAAACTGGGAAAGAGAAAGTACACAGTTGACAGTTGAAACGGAAACATGCCTTTGTATTGACGTAATAATTTTATTTGTGAAGTATTTTTAGCACTCACCTGCCTAAAATTTTACTAACGCAGCCATTAGAAACTTGCAAAATACGCGATATATCACAGGGACGAGCGCCCGAATGGGCTAACTCAACAATTTTCTGGCGTGTGGAGTCCGGAAGCGGTCGTCCGTTGACATAAACTCCTCCTAATTGGTTGATTCCACTATGACCAGCTGTGGAGCAACCAAATAACGCACTTTGACTAACCGATGAGGCATGGCCATGCATGATGTGTTCTGTAGTAAGCATCATCATTTGGTAAGATTTTATATTTCAGCTTTCTAACAGTTATTGCTTGTTAAATTCTATTTCTTTTGGTTTTTTTATATGTATGTAAAAACCTATTTTTCGTGGATGTTTAAGCCACAAAAAATCAAAAATATTTTTTGCATATTCAATATTTTTTATATGTAAATCTAGATATAAACTTACAAATATGTATATATATATATATATATATATATATATATATATATATATATATATATATATATATATATATATATATATATATATATATATATATATATATATATATATATATATATATATATATATATATATATATATATATATATATATATATATATATATACATGGAGCATGTATGTTTACTGAAATACCCCTATACCATGTTTAAATAACTTTTTTATACCTTGAAAATGTATACATATGTAAGTATGTATATATAAGTTTATTGTTTATGGGTATATAAATCTGGGTTACAATTTTTTTTTTTTTTTTTTTTTTTTTGTATATAGGCAGATATATTTATTTTTTAACAATTTTATGTAAATAAGTAGGCATCAATTTTTTTTCAAACTTTAAAATCACAATCACACACATTAGTATTAATGAAGTTACGGCGGGTTTATTTGTTTAGACATATAATTGTTGTTTGGGTTTTTACAATTTATTTATATGTATGCTTGACTTAGAATAGTTGTTTGTTTTGTAAACACGCGATATTTTGAAATTTATATCAATTGTTTTTGTTTTGCTTTATTTTCTAACTTTAATTAATTGTTTTAATTTGTGCTTCATGCTCGATTAGCTATAATTCGAATTCGAGGAAATATACACGCCATACAAATACGAATGCC
Organism: Thecocarcelia acutangulata; assembly: GCA_914767995.1. Lineage (NCBI taxonomy): Eukaryota > Metazoa > Arthropoda > Insecta > Diptera > Tachinidae > Thecocarcelia > Thecocarcelia acutangulata. The sequence continues at coordinate 65,321 of OU612099.1, read as the reverse complement.
GATCGTCGTCTGGTTGTGTATGAGTATGAACGAAAAATCAACAGTAACGATAATCGGGAATACACTAAGTTCATGAGGTTCAATGCAGTGCTCCTGGAATATAGTGTAAATTAGATCAAATGTGCACGTATTTACTCCTACAAAAACCAAGCAGGCTTGCTGCAGCTGGTTGCGAATACTAAAAATTATAGTGGTTTTATGTTCTGACCGCTTGTCTCACGTCAGAACAAACAACAAAAACACAACTCTTTAAATTAAATTATTACTCTAAACACCACTTTTGCGACAGTTGATTTTCTTGTTATTTAATTGTATGGACTATCACAACGAAAACTCGTCGACAACATTCAGTGAATGCGAGTGTACAGTGCACTTAGCGAAGCGAAACGTTAATGAGCTCTCATGCGAAAAAATATCCCAACAAACGTGCCAAAAAGTACTTCATATACCGGAGTACGGTTAAAAAAACTGAATACATTAAAGCCATCAAATATAACAAACAAACAAACACATACACACACGCACATACACTACATTTTCATTTAACCAAACCAAAAACAGCTACAGATACAAAATTCAGCCGAGAAAACAAGACGATGAATGAAGAACAACGAAAAACACATTTAAAAACAACAACAATATACCGAGTTATATCAATGCTTAAATACAAGCAAACTAAGAAACATTCATACTGTTATACCAATCAGCTTACATCCAAACATATACATACATACTTACACGCAAATAGAGACCCAAACAGTAAATAAAAAAGAGCTGAATGTGCATGCTTGAGCGAGTAAGCAAGCAGAATGGCTGCCTACAAAAATAAAAAAACCAGACTGCCAAGACACAAGCAAACTTAAATAACAAATAGAAAAAACTCGTACAATTATACAGTCCAGAACATTAAAAAAAGGTAAACTGTTTCATCAGTTTCGCACATGCATACATATGTTCATATATGCATGTAAATGTATTGATGGGATAGATTGAAGTTAGGACGTACCTCGGTTGTAAATACATATCTATCTAAATATATGTACACATACGCGTACTAAAATCGGAATAAATTATAATGCTGTGTAGAATCGAAAAACGTACATATGTGTATATTAATGTATATACCAACTATGTGTTATTAATTTTTTAATGTTTTTAACTTTTCGAAGATAGTTGTGTTTCGAAGCTAGTTGTATATGAATGTATTGAAACATTGATGCATTAACAGTCTTCGCCAGCAAGTGCTGAACTTTTAAAATTCTCTAGAAAGGGCGCCGTTGACATTTCGACCGGGTTTATGCACTTTCCCGTCGCTTTCTGCTAATTTACCGAATCAAAATGCAAAGTCATGTGGAAGGTGCTTACAAAAATCATGATGAGTTGATCGAACGTGCTATAAACACTGGTGTGTAAAAGTAGAAAGGATAGTTCCGACCAGTGGTGCCAGAAATTTTTGTGCAATAATCTTCAATTTCCTAAATAATCTTAATTTTAAGAAAACAATTCTGAAAACCTTCCTGTTTTATGCCAAGCCTAAAAATATCATACGATGTCTTTTCCAACATAACAATAACACAAAAAGGAAATATATGAGGCAAAAATACAATTAAATCAAATGTATTTCCGAATTTAGTTGTATATAGCTATGTAGATATGTATGTATTATGCAAAAAAATTTGGAAGAAAGGAGTAAAATATTATTTCATGTTATTTTATGAAAGAAATCCTACTTTGATAGAGAATAAAAAATAGTTCAAAGCTTTAAAAATCTTCATTTTGAGAAAAAATCTTCGAAACTTATTTTGCTTGTGAAATCTTCAAAATTAAGATAAAATCTTCATTCTGGCAGCACTGGTTTCGACCTACATTCTAAACGGTTGCAGTTTCCGGTACGGCTTGTAAGCGTGTTTATACCATTTACTTTACAAATTCATGTTTCTCCCATGGTTAATTATACGCCGCCTCTTCTCTTACCAGAATACCATCAGCATCACAAAAAAATCTTACATAAATCCGATGGACTTCAAACAATTTTTTAAAAAAATTATATAAAAAGACCTCAAGCTTGACGATCATTACACCTTTAAAAAAAAGTTCATAAGGTTTAGAAAAAATTTTCTGCATTTTATAATAATAAATATTTAAAAAAGTGAAAATGAGCAGCTTTTATCGCCGTCGTAATATAATGAATTCATTAAGTGCAATTAGTGAACGCAATAAGCTAATTGTGAACAAAAAACATTTGTGGAATTCACAAATCTTAAAAAAAAGAATTTTTGTGTTTTGCTTCACTTTAAGTTGAAATTAATTTTTTACCTGTCATGGCCAAATTCTTTGTGCTCCTCCAAATAAGTGTGTATATATTTTTACTCCTTTGCAATTATTTTTGTTGTTTCTGCCATTATACTGCAATAATATTTTTTTAAAACAATAAACACTAGAAAAAAGAAAACATTTGTAATTAACTTACATTTTAGCACTTAAAAATTTCCGTTGCTAATATTTTAGCGTTTTAGACAACAACAACTACTTATTTGGCGTTAGAGAATACAAAATTTAAACATTTTAGCTATGCACGTTACAGAATTATAGCATGTTCACACGAAGGCTTATTTTTGAGGTTCGCTCTCTCATTCGTGGTTCGCGGCCCAATCTTTATTGAACCAGCATGGTTCGCCATACAAAATTTTGAAAGCGAACCTACTGGTTCATTTTGAATCTTGTTGCGAACCAAGCAAAAACCACTATCATCTCCAAATTTCATAATAAATTATCGCTAGTTTATCTGAACTAGCTGCAAAATAATCTAAACAAAGAAAAAAAAGAAAAATAAACACATTGAAAATGTGTTTATTTCAAGTTCAAAGTGGTATTGTATGTACATACTCGTATTCGTAGCAAAATAATCAAAAAGTATATTATTATCTTATACGAGTAAATCTGAGATATATAAATTTTTTAGTTTATTCATATAAGATGTAATAGTTTTTGCAAATGGCGTTTTACAAAACAGGTGAGCCAAAAGAAGTCATCCGATGTTGTGCAACTCGCACTTTTTTTTTATAAAAAAAACTTCGATTCTGTTTTTCTATTACGTTTATTTGAAACTGTAGAAGTTTATTGGTCAATCCGAGAAGACGATATCGGCTAAATGGGCGCCGTCACAAATGATTGCTATACGGGCTCGTCTGATGATATTTTCGACCACTTTGGCGAGAACTTCGGGCGACAAATTCTCGCACTGGTGTCGAATGTTGTCCTTGAGGGCTTCCAGGATCTCAGGCTTATTTGCCTAAACACGGGAGTTCAAAAAACCCAACAAAAAATCTGAAACGGTTAAATCGGGCGGTTATGCGGGCCAATGCCAATGCAACGAGAGCTGAGACGACTCAGGAACGCCATCTTCAGAATATCGGTTGTGTCTCGCGCATTATGTGCCGTTGCTCCGTTCTGTTGGCACCACATGTCCTTCACTCATAATTCGTTCAATTGCGGTAGAAAAAACTTATTTAACATGGTCTTATAGCGTGCACCCCGAGTCCTCGAAAAAAGTCGCCCGATGACTACTCCAGTGTGAACAGCGCACTATGCAGTCACTTTGAACGGGTTTAATGGCTCCTCATGCATCATTCGTTTCGATTTCGGTACCCCAGAAGAGATAGTTTTGCTTGTTCACGTACTCGCTGAGGTGGATATGGGCCTTATCGCTCAATATGGTTTTGGTCGAACAGTCGTCCACTTCGTCCTCGAGAATGTGGCGGTGCCAATTTGGCCGATATCATCTTCTCGAATTTACCAATAAAATTGGAAAGGTTCAAATAAATGTAATCAATAAACAGAATCGAAGTTAAAAAAAAAATGAGAGCCAAGGAACATTGGATAACTTCTTTTGGCCCACCTTGTATTTGATATTTGTAAACTGGATTAGTGCAGAATACAAACATATAAACAATTAAGATATATTCTCTCAACAACAAACAGGAGGATTTTGAATCGAAAATCATCATAAGAGATGAGGGTCATTTTTATTCAAACGGTTACTGGCACTGAAAGTCCCCGTATGTCGCAAGGCTACTGTGTGGTGCAGTGTTCACGCAGGAGGAGTATGGTATGTCTTCTTTACTTTTGTGGCAACAGTTACTGTTACTGGCGAACGCTATAGGGCCATGATAAACGATATTGAATGAGCGAGGCTTGTGGTTTTAACAGAATAGTGTAACCGCAAAAACAGCTGGAGCCACAATGGATATTGCAAAGGAAGTATTTCCAGGCCGCGTAATCTCCCGTTTTAATATGTACAGCAGTATCCCCCGATTAACAATCGGGGGATACTGCAACCTCATAAGGAGAACAATCGACTGGAATGCGAACAGTTATCACCAGAAATATTGCGGAAAGTTATGGAAAATATTATCAAATGTGTATCAACACTGACGGCAACCACTTGACTGATATCATATTTTCCAATTAACAAAAAAATTATACAGTTCCAAGTAAAAACTTCCAACACTAAAAATAATTATTTTTTATTTACTTAAAAAGGAAACTGGGTGATTAATTTTGCGCTACCAGTATTACGCAACAAAAATGAAGTTGTACCAAGTTTTTCTAAACAAAATTAGTATAAAAAATTATAAGATACGATCGCTAATCAATAGTTAAATAATTTTCATAAAAAAAATTGAACTCAAATAAATAATTTGATAATAATGTACATACTTGTAGTTAATACCACAATATCCAAAAATAAACGTGTGTACTTTATTTTTTGGCTGTAAATCAAGCGTTCGCCGGCTTTTGTCAAATTACGAGTAGGTTGTAAAATCTTTAATTCACAATATTAGTGCTAAAAGCAAGAATGCCTAGAACAAATTATAAAAAAGGAAATGCAAGAAATGAGATATATTTAGTGAAAAATAAAGAAAAGATAGCAGAAAACAAATGAAAAAAATGCATACTTCACTATTTCGCTTACTTTGTATGCAGCTGTTAGGCGTTCACTCTACAAATAGTGCAATGCGTATACATTTTAAAGTATACTAAGTTCGTATATGAGATGATGTGCATTACTGACTTACAAGTGAACTATATATGCTTGGATATATATGGACCGATATCATGGAAAAAATATTTTTGCCTTGTAATAATCTTTCGTGAACATTTTCATGGAAAAGTTTGTTTAAGCTATACCTCGGTTATATATGAACCGATATTGGAATTTTCTATTTTCTGTACTTTAGTAACTATCTTTTATAACGAGAATTATTTTCAGCAAAAAAAAATTGTTAATGGAAAAATCAGTTCAGGCTATATCTTAGGTATGTATGTATATATGTACCAATATCGGAAATTTTCATTTTCCATATTTATATAACCTTAGTGTATTACCAGAACTGCTTTTAAGCAAAAAAAGTTGTTTAAATTCGTTGACGGGGTATTTTCATGAAAACCCCGGTTTAGGCTATATCTCGGATATATATGAACCGATATCTAGAAATTTTTTTTTAGTCACTGTGCTTAGGTATATATGGACCGATATCGGAAATTTTCATTTTCCATATTTATATAACCTTAGTGTATTACCAGAACTGCTTTTAAGCAAAAAAAGCTGTTTAAATTCGCTGACGCGGTATTTTTATGAAAACCCCGGTTTAGGCTATATCTCGGATATATATTAACCGATATCTAGAATTTTATTTATTTATTTATTTATTTCATTTGTACAGTAATATAAAGCCTCCATGGCCAAAATAACAATATTACAAAGCATCATAACCTGAGAATGTACCTTAAAGATATACAAGATATATACATATATCAGCAAAACTTAAATATTATTTTAAATATGCTTCTCCCTGCACATACATATATATACATAGATATATACACACTTATTTAAAATAAACCACGTTCTAATGTGGTACAAATTGCCAAGGACATCACTACAGAGTCTGATAAAGCAGTTAGTGACGCACATTGCATAGATATGAATTTAATGGTAGACGTCCGAGAAGTAAGACTGCACATACATTTAGTTTATACATCGACGCACACTCACGTTTCATCATATATTATTGACTCTTTGTTGCAAAGTATAAAGAAAAACATTATATTTAATTTCAGCTATATTTCCTATTATAACGTTATAAATAATGAATAAACAATTTTGTTGTTAGTAAAATAGATATATATAATATAATTCCATTATATTAAAAAACAAGACACAATACTGGTGTTGACTCACTTTTGATTCTCATAGTATATTTGTATATTTTGATTCTCATGGTATATGGGCCAGAAAAAGGTCCACCGGGGCCAAAAAATTAAAAGTTATTAAAATAATTTTTTTTACGATAGTATAATAGAAAAATACAAAATACTAAAATTTTACTAATTAATTAATTAATCAATTTAGTCATAATTTTTTCATATGAGATTAATAATTAGACGGCTGCGCTGTACAAACGCAATTTCTCATTTCTGACAAAAATTTTTTGCAAGTTTTGTTTATATTATAAAAATTTTAGGTATTCAAAAGCTGCACTCATTTTCACATGACAAGGATAAAATAAAAGCAGCCAGAACTGTATATGCACAAAAGGAAATATTACACTATAAGTATATGAATATTATCCATTTGTTTAAATAAATTTGGTGAAAATATAATAATATTTTAATGTTCGAATTATTGTGTAAAAAATGTCACGTATCAACCGAAAATATAGGTAAGCAAAGTGTACAAACACGAGCTATGGGTAACACTCATATAATATCAAACTGACTCAAGAATTTAAGCTGATGGTCCATTTCACACGAAGCACAGTGGGGCAAACGCAAAAAAAGGGAAATAAATTTGTATCTTTGAAACGTGCGATCTGATCATAAAACGATGTATGAAGGAATCATAGAAGAGGGAATAGGTTTTAAGAATAATAAAAATTTTAAGAATAATAAAAATTTGAATATATCGCATGGTGATCAACAAAGTTGACTACCTCGGGTATGAAAAAGTTTGTTCGCCTCATTACTTTTGTAACTATTATCTGATTTAAACAAATATTTAAATCATTTTTTTTTTTTTTTTTGGAAAGCTAATAAAAATAATCATTTTATTTTATTTATGTATCAGTAATAATTTGAATCATATTTGACTTATAATTTTGGCATTTCCATTTTTGGCCTTGACTTTTTTTTCTTAGTTTGTACATGTCTATGGTATTAGCGTGCGTAGGTTATTATATAATTTTTAAGATATTAGCAATACAGAAAAGAAATTTTTAATTACCTGAAAACATTTGCCCGTGAAAAGAGATCAAAATAAAGTCTTTAAAAAATAAGTGAAAAATGCCGTTATTCTTTTCTTTTCTAAAAACAAATATATATAAAACTTTGGGATAACAATTCTCTACAAAATAATCTGAAATATCAAAAGCCAATAGATCTTTGATTTCAGGTGATTCTGAATCTTCTTTTTCAATTTCAAACCCAATAGTGGGTGACCATTTTGTTCTTATGGATCATATTACTGGATCCAATGAAGGGTTTTCAACATCTACCGTCGATGTTCTCACTAAATTAAATTGCAAAGCATATTTCAGATGCGTTGGGATAATACGAGTAATAGAAGCAAAAAAGTACAGCTATTCTTACAATAAAAAGATATGTTTGCATTATTTGACCGCAGAAAACATGTAGATAGGTAGATAAAAAAGAAAGTGTGTACATTGTCTTAATATGTATCCAAATCATCTCTTAATACAAATAAGTACATTCACTTTTAAAATTGTATTGAATATGGTATGTGGGTAACAAATACTATGAAAAATAATGAATGTTTTGTGGTCGTTTTTTTCAGTATGTTCATTCAAAAATATATGTATAATAGCAATAGATAGGCAGACATGATTATTTTTATATTCTGCATTATATTATTATTATACATTTATATAATTTTGCAAAAGATATAAGGGGCTTTATTAACAAACGTAAATAATTACCTTTTTGTACAGTGATTAAACACTGTTATTTGAAATGGAAAACGGCGAAAGAGACAAAAGAAAAGCTTGCTATATATTACGGTGAGTCTGCTCCGTCAGATTACGCGGTAAAATATTGGATTGCTGAATTTAAACGCGGCCGAAAAAGCACTGCAACAATACCCGCAACGAGAAAACCAACAGAGGTGGTTACTGGAGAAAATATCAAGAAAATCCTCGACGTCGTTATGAGTGATCGCCGAGTCAAATTATGTGACATTGTTGATTAGGTAAACATATCATATGAACGTATGTTCAACACTTTGCATGAAAATTTGCATATTAAAAAGCTATCACCAAATGTCGAACAAAAATGCGTTCGACAGACCACTACACAGCGGTATTTTCACATGATAAAGCGTAATCCTGTCGATTCATAACTGTTGGAAAAACGTGGGTCCTACATACCTGAAACCAAAAATCAATCGAAACAATGGGAGGAAGCTGGTGGAAGTGCTCCGAAAAAGACGAAGACAGTAAAATCGACTGGCAAGGTTATGGCCACTTTATTTTGAGATGCACACGGAAAGAAAAAGGATCCAAAATCACAGAGAAGTATTACCGTGCATTATTGGATCAATTGGTTGATGCAATCAAGAACAAACAAACACATTTAAAGAAGAAAAAAGTTCTCTCTCGGTTCATACAACATTAAAGACGATACTAATATTACGGGTAACACACTTAGAATTGGTTGATCATCCACCTTATAGTCCAGACTTAGTTCCTAGTGACTATTTCCTGTTTCCAAACTTGAACAAATGGCTCGCAGGAAAAATATTCTTCTCAAACTAAGAAGTGATTACCGAGACTAACGCGTATTTTAAGGGGTTTCCAAAATCGTACTATTCAGTATAAACAAGTTGGAATATCGTTTTACTAAGTGTATTGGCTAAAAGGAGAATATGTTGAAAAATAAATGGTTTCTGAAAAAAAATTTTTTTTTGTGGTTTCCTACTTAGGCAGCTCCAATATCTATCCGCTCTCGAACTTCATTCCATTTTTTCTATTTAAAATAAATTGAGTAAATTATGCGACGCGATTTCTTTGCTATTCACTGTTTTTACCTTTAAAAGAACACAGCTGTGTTAGCACAATTTCTCACTTGATTTATTTCCATCGTTTTGCTTGCATTTGCCCACTGTGTACTTGATGTTTACAATTTACATCGAGTTTTTAAACAAATTATTTTTTTGCACTTTAAGCCTTTGCATATGCTTCACACTGAGCTTTTATAATAATAAAAATTTTTTTATACTATATTTTATAAATTTCAGCACAAAATTATTGATCTAAAACGAAATATAATAAATAAATTTTTGCTGAATTGTCAAAATGGGCTTTACTGCAGTGTTGCCAAATCTCACATAACATATAATATCTTGACTTCTCAGACTTTTTAAATTGTTTTTTACCGATGGTAAATTTGAGTTCACGCAACAGAATTATTAGAATACAGCGAAAAATAGCGCGGGAAGCGTTTTTGCAACGTGTAAAAAGAAAGGAATTACTACCAGTTGCGCCACACTAGTACTTATTTTTGCTCTCGCTATTTATTTTATGTTGTCGTAGACTAGTTATTTTAAGCATTACTAAAAATTATAAAATATGCTTTATAATATTCTGTCTGAAAAATAAATGGTTATTAATATTATGCATATATATTTATTAATTTTTGTATAAAGTATATTTCTGTGAGAAATTTATATTAAGTAGTTTAAAATTTCTTCAACTCCTTAACTACTATACATCGTCAGTTTTGCAGTGTACGAATACTTCAGTTTGTCTGAAGCGCCTAATCTAAGGGAGTGCGATAAACATTTCTGGGGCTCAAAAATACATTTAAATTTTATATCTGGTGAAAAAAAGAAAATTTGAGAGCTTAATATATTTTCCATACTATATACATATGTATATAGTTTTTTTTGATATTCATATTCATCATCTAAATGTAAAATATATTAATTTTGGATCATCAATATTAAATATACAAACCAAAATTTTCAATGCAAACACAGCCCTAGATGATTTGGAAATACCTAGAAACTACGTCATCTAACGGGATATCATGCGCATGGCGTAATCTATATTTTTATCATTCTTCGATATTGCCAATAGTTGCTGCACCAGAGAGAGAGAGAGTAGTATATAGTATGATTCAGTGCGTTTTGTCCGTTTTTAAAATTTTTTGTATGAAAAATTCTTTTGTCAGTGCGTGGTGCACTTCTTATAAATTGTCGGTGCATGTTTTTTTAATGATGTTGTATGTATATTCTCGAAAGGAAAAGAAACATTTCGTTTCATAAGATTTGCTGCTATTAAACGATCAAATTAAGTTTTGCCAAATATTACAAGAACAGTAGGCACTGAATAAGCGCGCTACTGCTTTGTAAATTGATAAATTACCAAATTAATTAAATTATTAAGTTTTTCAAAACGTTTGCATTAAATTGTGATTTAGTAAAATTCACCTTTTAGTTTTTACAATTATTATACATCTTCTAAGAGCAAAAACAATAATGGGTTTAATCGAATTTATGTGGGTAATCAAATAACGTAAATAAAATAAAAAAATTTTCCGACCAGTTGTCAAATTTTGAATTCGAATTTCTCTCCCACTGAATATATTTTACATTTACATGGTAAAATTTGTATATAGCACAAAAAATACTTTTAGTTTTTGTTTACTTTATAAATTATTGCAGATTGGATTTGGAACCAGAACTAGATTAGTCAGAGGAGTTCCACAAGGGTACATTATTTGTCCGCTACTGTTCACATTTTACATCAATGATTTACCTAGTAAAATTTTGCGCTGCAATGCTCATATATACGTTGATGATGTACAACTGTACATAAGCAGCAACAGAGACTCAACACGCGAAAGTATTTCAAAGCTGAATGCGGATTTAAGTGGAAAATATCAAGATCCAAGTGGCTTCTACTTTCTCAGAGGAACCAAAACGCTATTGTTGAAGTACCTGTGGTATTGGGTGGTCAAAACGTTTCATTTGCAGAATCAACTAGTAATCTTGGTGTCATCTTCAATAAATCGCTACAATGGAATACACACTTAATTGCGACATCTGGGAAAATATTTGAAATGCTGGGGACACTTTATTCTACACAAATTTACATACCTTTAAATATTCGTATCCTTCTTGCTAAAGGTTTTTTAATGCCAAAACTTTTGTATAGTTGCAAAGTGTTTGATTTCTGCGACTCATATAGTAGAAGTAGATTGGTTGTAGCATACAATGCAATATTACGTTACGTATACAGACATGACGGTACTTCCCAATATTCTAAGGCATTATACGATGTAGAAATCATGGATTAAATCAAAATAAGGGCACTCATACTTTTGCATAAAATTATATATACTTCTCACGTATAATATTTATTTAACAGACTTCAATTTGCAAGATCAAATAGAGGAAAAAACATTATTCAATTTAGATACCGAACTCTTATCTCGGAGTGGCAGTTTTTCATGAGCCCAATACGACTGTGGAACTCACTACCATCTTATATACAATTAACAGGCAGCCGCTATCAATTAAAAAAAATATTTGTTTTTAAGTTTTTAATATATTTTTTTTCGCCCTGTTTTATATATAAAAATTGTATTTATAAGTTTTGTTGATATTTTGCTGTAAGTTTTTTTTTAATATTACATTTAATTAATCACATACTGTAAATTAAAAGATAATAATCTTGTTGTATGTGATAATAACATTTTGAAAAATAAATAAATAAATAAGACACATATGTGTATACTCGTATATATGTAATTTAATTATCACTTTTGTGAAATTGGTTCATTTAGTTTAATACACGTTTAAAACACCGACCTCATGGTTAGTTAGTACAGTAATTTTGCACAAAAAACGGTAATTTTTTTAAGATCGTACAGTACTTTGAAAATAAAAGTTGACATCACTGGTGCCACTTGCGCGTTGTTTTCGAACGGAAGAGCACTCAGTTTATTTAAGAAAGCAATATTCAAATTATGGATAGTTGAATTTTATGCACTAAATTCAGCTAGGTATTCATATAAAATACTATGCTCAGGGTTGCCACTCACCAATTTTCAATCCGACCAAACTTGGATATAAAACCTGCCAAAATTCTTCCTAAAAGATCAATTTTTTAATATTGAGCAACATTTATGTATTTTTCATATAATTTCATTTCTGTTAAGCGCAACAAATTCCACTGTTTAATAATGATATCAGGGTTATAATTAACAAGGTTGAAAAATTATTAAATTAGGTCTGCATTAGACACCATTTTAAAGGGAGTAATTATTTGTAACATATTAATGTCGTCACGATTAAAGTCAAAACTATATTTCATTTGATTTAGGAGCCCAATATAAAATTTCAATATTTGTTGTTTAACTTCTAAAATTTCGTTCGAATTCATTTTTTTTTTTCAGTGTACATTTCAGCTTTTGTTCCAATAAATAAAATTAAAAAATATGTTACTTTTATTGTTGAAATCAATTACAGCATTTTTACAAAGAATTATTTGACATTTGCTTTCCATGCTTAAAAGTATATAGGATTGCCGAGAGCTTAAAATGTTTGAAGTGACCAATGTTCGGAGTTTCGTAGAATGTAGAGTGGAATTTGTTCAAAAAGATCAAAATAAGGTTTAGCCGACCAAACGAATAATATCCGACCAAATTTGGTCGGAAAAGAACAACGGTGGCAACGCTGACTATGTTCCTCTACCCAATCAGTAACGAGATTAAAAAAAGGTTATCAAAAATCTTGGAGGGATTATCTATTAGAGAAGAAACGCGGCAATTATATGGACTATTTGGATCTCTTTTATTCAATTAAGGAACTAGATTTGCAGTTATAAATTAGTTGATCCCTTTTCTTGAAGGAATATTATATATAATATATATTGGAGTCAGCAGCTCTTTGATAAAATTAACGGGCGCATATTTAAAAAATTCGTAATAGTGATTCTTGTCCTTCAGATTTTTTAGATCAGCAAAAATTTTGCACAATTCAAACGGTGAATCGAGACAGGCAACAACAATAAAGCGTGCTAATGGGATTTAATTTTGTATAATAAAATAACGCTAAAACGTTGAAGAAAACAATCAGCACTCACCACGTATGGAATGAGAACGAAACTTCAAGTCATTTAACTGTTTCCACCACTTTTTTTTTTGCTGCATCTAATATTGTTCGATTTATTTAAGTTTGCATTGTAATGTTGGCGTTATTGCTACAACACATCTGAGTATTTACTTTTGGATAACATATATTTTAATTCGCCGACGTTGTTTTTTTTTATACTTGAGATTTCTATACCTAAGATTCTTGAGCATTTTTCTGCGTGAGTGGGCACACTTCCAATTAAACCACTTTTGCTTAGTCTAAAAATTATATTTGCTTGGGTTTTAACTTTGTTATCAACAAATTTGGTTGCTTTTATTTAAGGCGAACCAATATATTTAAACTAAACCAAATTATTTTAATCCCAGCGCTTATTAAATGCGTTTTGTGCCAATTTTTGATATTTTTATTGTTTTACGAAGACGACGTTAACAATTTTTATTAAAATCGGTGTTTAAAACTTTTTAAAAATGAGAAGTCGATAAACAAAATTGTGTTATCTATCGCCTCTATCGTATCTAAGGCTTTTCAAGGACGGTCCGTGGAAACATAGTTTTTTGATTATTTTTATTCATTTGTGGTAGTTTCACTGGTTCTCAAAAAGAACATAATCGATTTTGATTAAAATCAGTATCTGATCTCGGGAATATCGATTTGATCCCGCTTTATAACATCCATTTTATTATTTAATATTTTATTATCACAAAAATCAGTTTCTGAAAGTTTTGGGAATAATAATGTAAATTCACGGAAAACCTTTTTTGCCACGTGTTTTCAGACATCTGATATAATTTTACACAAAAATACTCGTAATTTCATCTTTTTAAGTAATCTGTTTGCATATACTATATCAATGGCGGAGTAAAAATATCAAGAATTTGGTTGGCCACAGTTTCAGGAAAATTAATTCTATATTGTTTTCATTTATTTAAAATATTGCAAGCTTCACTCTTCTTTGTAGTTGAATGGGTGTTATATAATAAACATATGCAAAGTCTTTCATTAAGTCCAAACCTATTTTTTCAAAGACTTTTACCTATACTATCTATTGTAGATTTCATATTGCTTTTGTATGTCTGTATAATATGGATATCAACTGAACTATTGTTTAATGCGAAGACGTACAAAATTGGCGAACCATTTCATGGTTGTCCTCATTCTACAAAATATCTAAGAAAAAAAAAACCATAAGATGCATTAGCCATAATTTTATTATGGTTAAAAACACAACAAATTAAAAAATCTTATGAATTAAGTATTTTTTTTTTTTTTTTTTTTTTTTTTATCTTGGACCAGTACTCAGGGGATGACCCCTAAATATGCAGTGCATTGTACTAGAACTAGGAAAATAGGTTATGATGAAGACGAAAGAGGGAGTAGTGCTCGTGGAGGAACAATAACAACAAGAAAGACTGAAACAAACTCTATTACAGCATTTAAAATGTTGGAATTAAATTAGTTAAAACTGATCAGTGCACAGTGTATATACCTTCGACACTGCTCAGATTAATAAAATTTAGTCCAACACCTTCCACACTACAAGGTAATGAAGTACATTCAGAAGAAAGAAACAAACAAAAAAAATCTGAGAACTTCGAGCAAAGCTCTTTTATAATGCATTGCACTTATAGTAGAGAAATTCCAAATTATTAAACTTTCTGACATCTATAAATAAAAGCCACCAAAATATTTGTTATTTAGCGCTATATTTTGCTCATACGCCACCTATGGACATATTAAACGTCTGCATTGTAACGCTCAATAGGCATTTGAATATACTGATTTGGTTTTTGAATAAATCAAGCTTCGTACCATATACAATTGAATATGAAGTGTTCTTTAATAAAAACAAATGAAAGAATAAACAACCCGAGTGAAGAATGATAATAACGCTACTCGTGGAGAAACAAATACTACCAAATTCAAATAAAACGAATATAAAAAGATAAAGTTTCTATTAATTTATTGAATTTTTGTTGAACTTTATAATTTTTAAATTTTTAAATGCTCGGTGGCTGAGTGGTTAAAGCAGCAGATCATGACACGTCATGACCCGAATTCAAATCCCAGTGAGTGCTGATGATTAGTGTAGCGACTACGAAACAGCTAGTTGTCCCGCAGCTAAAGATTTGATTATTATTTTTCTTGTCTTCTTCAATCAAAAATTATTGATCACAGCAAATTTGTATTGCAAAAAATCCTTCTTAAGAAAAAACTTTAACTATAACCCGTTGTACAAATGTGCAAACCAAAAATTTAATTTAGAAAAAGTTTCTGTTATATTATCATTCGAATGAATGTACGTAGTAATTGAATGTATTCATATTTCTGTATGTAGTGTTCTATTAGTAATTTATTGAAATAAGCTTAACAAGAGATTCAACAACGCTCACATATTATTCTCAAAGAACAATTGAGTGTACGATTATTAGCACTATTAACGACTAATATTTATACCAGTCAATCTTGTATTTCCTAGCTGCCTATATATTGAAATTTGTTGCGAGCTACCCTGGTCATTAGTAGACTTTCAGAACTTTGAAACATATTTTTAAATATTTAGTTATATATTCCATTATAATAATTTTTTTTTTTTTTTTTTTTTTAAAGCATTTTTTTATTTATTGAATCTTCAAAATGAACTAACAATAAGTATTCAAATCTTAATACTAAATTTAAAATTAAAAAATGTGATTCTAAAGTCCGGCCAATGCTAGACAAAAAGTTTTATTATGCGGGAGCTATTTCGGTAAAATCGCCTATTGAGCAATCTGATGGTGGCAGCGGTATCCCTTCTTTTAAGCCGAGTGTGGCCGCCAAAATTAAGTATATTGCGAGCAAGAGGGTTTGGATGAAGTTCCAGTTTACTGGTATACCTTGTCGCGTACTTAGAAAATTCCTCTTTTACCAGCGGAACACTCAGATCGTTATGAATTCGTGAATTTTTGACGTACCATGGAGCTGCAGTAATCGTTCGTAGAAATTTGGCTTTAGTATTGCGTTGTATAACAAAAGTTTGCAATCTAATTTCAGTGTCGAATTTCTGCCCATAAGCCAATTTAGCTGCGCTGCTTTTAGTTTTAACTGAGTGACCTTTGCTTCAATGTGAGACTTCCATGTTAGCCTACGGTCCAGGTGAATACCAAGGTACTTGACTTCGTTGTGCTGCGGAATAGGTGAGTTGTTAATTTGGATAGGCGGACATGTTTGCCTACACAGTGTGAATGTAACATGAGTACATTTCTGTTCATTAACTTTGATTTTCCAAAGTTTTAGCCATTTCTCTAATATTGAAGTATATTCCTGTAAATTTCGTGATGCTAAATGGTGGTTTTCATGAACACTCAAAAACGCTGTGTCATCTGCAAAGGTAGAAGTGTGGATTTCAGATGTCGTTGGCATGTCAGAGGCGTAAATCAAATATAAAGTAGGCCCCAGTATGCTGCCTTGGGGAACTCCTGCCTTGATTGGCTGAGTTGGGCTAATAAAGTCGCCTTCTCTGATAACAAACTTCCGCCCGTATAAGTAGCTTTCCAGAAGCTTGTGTGTATTTGCAGGCAAATTTAGCTTTATTTTGTGCATCAAGCCGTCGTGCCACACTTTATCAAACGCTTGAGAAATATCAATGAAAAGAGCTGAGCAGTACTTCTTCGCCTCAAAAGTTTGTCTTATGACATTGACTAGTC
The DNA here is from genome assembly GCA_914767995.1 of Thecocarcelia acutangulata. Taxonomy (NCBI): domain Eukaryota; kingdom Metazoa; phylum Arthropoda; class Insecta; order Diptera; family Tachinidae; genus Thecocarcelia; species Thecocarcelia acutangulata. Next base: position 48,461 of record OU612099.1, on the reverse strand, counting down.
TGTGCGTTTGTTCTATGGTGCTATGTTTAGCCCGAAAGCCAAATTGATGATCAGGGATGCATCCCACATTGTTCAATATTGGACTCAACTTCGCCATTAACAATTTTTCGAATAGTTTTGAAATTGTTGGTAAAAGACTTATTGGTCTATATGATTCTACCTTAGTCAGATCCTTCCCTGGCTTGGGTATCATAGTAATCATTGAGACCTTCCACTCTGCAGGATAATACTCAAGGCGTAAAATGGCGTTAAAAATAAAAAGTAGAACCCTTCTAGCTACACGAGGTAACTGTTCAAGCATTTTACCAGTAATTTGATCAATGCCTGGAGCTTTCCTGGGGTTTGTATTACCGATAACCTTTTCGACATCTTGAAAATTAAATCTCAAAGACACAGGAGGTCTAACAACATATGGTGGTAATTCCGCTGTATTATTCTCTGAATCATTTGTGATAAAAACGTTTCGCAAATGATGGACATACAACATTCCCTTTTCAGAATCGCTTCTTGCCCAGTCGCCAGTTGAATTTCGCAAAGGTGGCTTACCTATTACGGGTCTTTTTAAACCTTTTGTCGCTTTCCACAAGGAATAATCAGATTGAGGGGTACCATCAAGACTTTCCAAATATGTTTTAAGGGAAGCCATTCTATGGACTTCAAGCAGATTTCTTAGCTGAGTTATGCATTCCCGTAGCCTAGTTTTAAGCTGGGGCGACCTGCGAAGTTGCCACTCTCTTCTGACTCTTCTTTTTTCTGACAGAAGTTGCTCAATTTCAGATGAATAAGTTCTATTGCTCTCATTTCTAGGTCTTAAATGACTAGTGGTAGCATGCTGTACGGCCTGTTTGAGGTTTTCAGAAAAATTGTTAATTGACACATCAATATCCTCAGGCGTTCTCAAGGCGATATTTTCAGTACAATGTGTGCTCAAAAATTTTTTGTACTTTAACCAATTAACTCTATTGACAGTCAACGGTGAGCCAATCTCTTGGGGGAACGAAACAGAGATTATAGTGGGAGAGTGATCTGATGACAAATCTAATGAAGGCTCCACTTGCATCCACTCTAAAGGAAAATTTTTCGCAACTCCAAAATCTATAACGTCTGGGATCTTTCGTCGGTCTGTCGGCCAATAAGTGGGGTGTCCGCTTGAAACCACATCTAAGCCCATTTTGGAAACGGTGTCAAAAAGAACACGGCCTTTCGAGGTAATTAAGCGTGATCCCCAAAAAGTGTGTTTAGCGTTATAGTCGCCAGCCGCTAAAAATCGAGGCCCAAGTGATTTGAAAAAATTGCAGGCAATTTTATATAATAATTTAATGAGAATAAATAAATTAATGAGAATTCAAAAAAAAAAAAATTATATTTTAATAATATTTCTCAATTCCAAAAAACAGTTTTTTCAGAGAACCTTTTATTCCTGTTCTCTCAGCAATTCATTCATGTGCGGCGTTGTCAGCTTGGTGGATTTCGTACCGTTTTTGGTGCTTTTAAAAATTATTTGTGCGAAAAATTCTTTAGTCGGTGCGTGGTACACTTCTTTTAATTTTCGATGCGGTTTTTAAATTTCGGTGGCACAAAATGTTTACGTTTCATTTTGCAGAGCACAATCAGAACACTGAGTTATTATGTGGAAAACGCAAATGCGCAAAAAAGACAACCTTTCTGTTGTATATTACACATATTCTCGAAAGAACACGAAACATTACGTTTCATAAAATATGCTGCTTTGATATAGTGTTTTGCTATTAAACGATCAAGATCTATCAAACGATCAAGAAAAACTGAGTAATGAAATTCTCATTTATGATAGCGCTTGAGTTCGTTGCTGAATTTGTTTCTGCTTTAAATTACTAAATTATTAATTAAATTATAAAATTGTTCTAAAACGTTTGAATTAAATCTTGATTATGGTAAACTTCATCTTTTGTTTGTTATAATTTTTAAAAATTTTTCTATATCTTAATAAATTCTTCTCTAGTCAACTAATTTTCACTGTTCGCTAACGAAACTACAGATGAAATTTACACTGTGTTTGACAATTTTTAAAGCCTTTTTAACACAAATATTTTGTGCACATGCAATGGCGATAAAAGAAAAGACTGAAAAAGCTAAATCAAATTACTAAAAAGGTAAAAACTAAACTAAAAATTAAATGAAAATTTTAAAGCTAAATCCAAAATATACAAATTAAATTTAGCTCAAAATAAATTAAGATTGTTGTCGGGAATCATTCTCGTATTCTTGGCATTCACTATAGATTATGAACACTTGAAATTAATACTTTTAATTCAAAATACAGGATTGCTTTTCGTATGTATTTCTTAATTTCTCTTTGTTATCATATGTAATTTTATTGCTAGTTTTATTTACAATCGTCTGGATCGATGCAAAAAAAATAATTAAAAGACACAAACGATATCATTTTGCAAGAACAATTAAAATTAATATAGTTTAAACAAGTAAGAGAGTAGTAAAATACCCTTTACGATAATCACGTAAATACAGGGTGTCTGATGAAAGCTGCTACCAAAAAAAAACGTAATAACTTATTTTCTGTGTAACTAACCTGTTCCATTTTTGTTGTGTTTTATAGATTGATCTTTAAATTTAACTAAAATAGTGAATTAGGATAATGAAACAAGAATTTGGATAGTGCACCGCTTTCATGCTTTAGAGTTCGTAGTTTCCGTCCAAGGAGAATATACGCGCACGTTTGGCGATACTCCTCCTAGCAGATGGAGTATAATGAGCTCGTAAGGCATTTTGCCGAGCGTGGCACAATCATCGAGATCCCTCAATCGGACGCAGGAAACTATCATTGCTGCCATACAATCCAATCCTAGAGTTTCGACAAATGGGTGTCAGCAAACAGTCACTGAAGACAATTTTGCACCAATATTTAAGCTTATTTCTATATAACAATATATTATTTTCCAAGTGAATTACTAAAAACTAAATAATATTACAAAAAGTTATTTGAGTTTCTTAATGTAGAAAAATTGATCAACCACTCTGTATTTAAAATTTTTGATTCAATTGTTTTTTACATAAATTTTGCTCGAATGTTAAAATTCTCTTTGGCGTGAATACCAAAAACAGTTTATTTTTTATATCGAAAAATTGCCGTTCTGTCTTTTTATATGAATTGGTAAAAAGTAAAACCGGCAAGTAAAGACAGCAAGATACAACTTTGGCGCAATTAATCAATATTTATGTACATATATACAAAAGTAAGTGATATTTAGAAAGTTGTATTTATATTAAAAATGCAAAACGTACAACTGTTACACACTCCTTGTGGCGGTAACACTAAGGTGGTCACGCTGATTAGATGTGAAAAAATCGATACACGCAAATATATTATTACGTTTATACGCAACCTATTCGCAAAAAAAAAACTATTTTAAAATGCCTATGTGGCTCACTGTGTACGAGTATGTGTCAATTTGACTATGGAAGACTTGCATTTTCTTGGTATGGCAAATTCTCAAAATGTAAATACTTGGTAACACTGTTAGTATAATGGGTTAATAAAAAATAAATAGTTTTGTATTTGCTTCTGTATTAAATTTTTATTTTTTGTCATGTGGTATTAAGAGTGCACTCGAACGAAAACCGAAAAATCATCAAGTACAACATCAACTTTCTAAGTTTTAGTTGCAAATAGTTTTTAAGGCACTAATTGTGTTCGTGAGTTAGCTATTTGTAAATAAGAACGTTATTTACTGTTTATGCGGCAATTTTTTCTATTTAAATACTTTTATTTGCAAACAATCTAGTAATGGGTTTTAGGTGACTCGATGTCTGATTTGATAGAGTACTCGACCAACAGTCTCGAGGTCGCAGGTTCGATTCCTGCCACAGACCCTGGGTGTTACTGCAGACAAGCAAAAAATGCTTCGCAGTTTTTGTTAAAAAAAAAAAAAAAAAAAAAAATTATAAACGTATGTATACTGAAAAATATGTTGTAACATAACTTTCGCATATTGCATATTTTTGGAATGCAGCTTGTCTTATTTAATTTTCTGGCGTTTTTCATATGTAATAAAAAGTTAAATATCTTAATAAGACTCTTAGAACCGTTTATTATAATAAATTATTCTGTTTTGAATGACCTCCTTCAATCATAATAAGTACATACATTACAAACATCATATGATATCAATACCTTTTTAACACGCTTATACGAGGTCTGATAAAAAAAACAACCGCTTTTTCAATTTTTTTTTTTAATTATTCATCAATAAATATCTTGTCCCCTTCAAAGTACCCCCTCAGATATAATACACTTATGGCATCGTTTTTTCCAATCCTCGAAACCCTTCTGAAGCGCGCTTTTAGGTATCGTCAATAGCTCCTGTTTCGATTTTTCTTTTATCTCCTCAATCGTAGAAAGCGTTTTTCCTTTCATCGAATTCTTTAGTCTTGTAAAGAAAACCCCCTCAGTGGAGGCCAAGTCCGGTGAATACGGTGGTTGAGGTATGATAACAGTTTTGATTTTGGCCAACAACTGACGCACAAGCATCGATGTGTTGAGCTGGTGCGTTATCATGGTGCAAAATCTATTATTGTTATTTCCATAATTCTGTGTGTTTCTGACGAATTGCTTCGCTCAAACGGCGCATAACTTCAAGGTAGTATTCCGTATTGACTGTACAACCTTGTGGCAAGAAGTCATGATGCACCCTGCCGTTGTAGTTGAAGAAAACAGTTAGGAAAACCTTCAGATTTGACCGAACCTGACGTGCTAGGCTTCGATTTTAATGTCATAGCAATACACTCGTGATTCGTCACCAGTTATGACCTTTTCGAGGAAATTTGGATCGTTATTGACGATGTTCTACAGCTACTCCATGCGGCGTTGATTTTGTTCAAAATTTAGCTATCGTCGCTGCCACACGTTTCATGCCTAAGACATCCATAAAAATTACTTGGCATGAGCCGAACGATATGCCAACATCATCAGCAACCTCTCTGATAGTGATTCGACGATTATTCAAAATCATTTTCTTCACTGCTTCAGTGTTTTCATCGGTTGATGACGTGCTCGAGCCACCAGGACGAGCATCGTCATTGACATCTTCTCTGCCTTCCTTACACCGATTATACCACAATTGAACTTGTGGTCTGCTCACAGTAGACTCGCCAAACGCTTAATACAGTTTCTGGTTTGTACATTTGTACAACGGGTTATAGTTCCAAGTTTTTTCCTTTCCTAAGTTTTTTCTTAAGGAAGATTTTTACAATACAAATTTGCTGTGATCCATAATTTTTGATTGAAGAAGAGAAGAAAAATAATAATCAAATCTTTAGCTGGGGGACAACTAGCTGTACGAGCTCGCATATTAACTTCACTTGTGCGATTATAACTCTCGAACCACATGACGTATGAGTAATTAACAAATATTTTAGTATATTAAATTGCATATACAGTATAGGTACTTTGTAGAAATGTTTTCAAAGCCTAGCATTGTTTTCATAATATGTATCATTATATAATCAAACATTTGAAGTAATAAATGTGTGTATAACTTATAAGTGGACGAACACCTTCATAATTGTACAAAAACTCCGTGTAGATGTGTATCCGGTTATGAGAGATATCAGGGTATTTATGGAAGAGGAAATTAAATAAAATTAAACGAATATTCCAAAATTACCCAAAGGCTTTCGAAGTAACAATTTTTGTGTTAGTACGAAAATTATAGTGTAAAGTATAGTGTTTAGTGGCTTATTTCAAAAATTTTTAATGGAAGTGACATAACTTTTTGTTACTTTACACTTTATATATGTGTGTAGGAATAGTGAACTAAATGAAGTATATAGGTATATTAATTAGGTTTGCTAAAATTTGGCCTTTTATTTGCTTCTAAATTATTTTGTGTGTCCCATTTTCAGCCTCTCACAGTTTGAAACGTTTATTCCCACCTCAAAATTAATATAAACGACAAAGAATATATGAAAGAGCAATTATAGAAACGACTTATGAAAATGCGATTTATATAAATGGAAAAATACTGTCATATATCGATAATGAGGTTTTTGGATATATGTATACATGTCTGCAGACAATGTTATGGGCACAAAACAACAGAACTGGGGATGCTTTACCATAGTTTTAGTCTGAACATCCCGGTTAAACCTGAAAGCAGCATCCGCAATGACAATAAATAAAGAAAAAGGATAAGCATTAAAAGCAGCTGTATGTAGCTTTCCACTGAATATGGAGTCCACAAACCCTTCTTGCAAAGAATTATGAAAAACTTTGTATTCCAAAATATTTTGCATTAGAATAATAGTACTTAATCTCTGAAATAACAGCCCTTAATAAAAAATAATAATAAACGTAATGTTTTATGTAGCCATTATATAACAATAAAACATTTTTCTTTCAGTTTTGATTTCAGGTCGAAACACCTGTTCCCCGCAGTCAAAGTCGTGCGTATACCTATGCTAGTGTTGTATGTATATAGCTGAAAGAAATACGTATTCATGCAACATTAATTTAATGTAGCAGTCGCCCATATTTTCGGAGTTATAGTGCTTTATAAATTAAGCACATATGTAGGTATCTACTTTCGTTTGACTTTGTCCTTCACAATTAAATCAAGATCGCACTAAAAGAGGAAAAAAGAATCTGAGGAATCTAATGATGACGCTTCTGTTACTCAGATGAGCACATTTCAAGGTTTCGCTGAATATAATATAATTCCTATTAAGGAATCAGGTCCTTCACAATTAAATCAAGATCGCACTAAAAGAGGAAAAAAGAATCTGAGGAATCTAATGATGACGCTTCTGTTATTCAGATGAGCACATTTCAAGGTTTCGCTGAATATAATATAATTCCTATTAAGGAATCAGGTCCTTCACAATTAAATCAAGATCGCACTAAAAGAGGAAAAAAGAATCTGAGGAATCTAATGATGACGCTGCTGTTACTCAGATGAGCACATTTAAAGGTTTCGCTGAATATAATATAATTCCTATTAAGGAATCAGGTTAATAACTAAGCCTATATATTTACATGTTCGTGCATACTACTTTCATTTCGCAAAGATACATACATATGTAGTTTTGGACGTCCATCACATTTATATTTACATATTTAAGTCCTCTAGTTTTATGTTAAGGAGTGTATAATGTTAAAAATTATACGTACATACTACAATACAATGCATACATACATGAGTGTGTAAGTATAATTCGTTGCGTTATTACATATGTACATACATAGGTATACGTATTACATCCAAATAGAACTTAATACAAAATATTACAAGAATGTTTCAAAACATACATACCTACATACATAAGTACACAACACTTAAAAAACGCCAAGCGAAAAACCCCCGAAGAATAACTTATAAAACGCAAACATATGTTTATATGATATGCATGCATACATTCGTACCCACATGCGTCTGCATGTATGTATGTTTATACCAACAAACATTTACTCAAAATAAATGTCGGCATTCACACAATCAACAAAATTTCAAAATAAAAAATAAATACAACCCACAAGCCAACCAACCATAATGGAAAACAAAAAAAGGAATACAACTGCATGCACACATTTATATACATATCTACCAAACAAAAATAATTCTAACCAGTAATACAAAAACCGTAAACGAATGAACGCACGCTCTGCAGTACAATTGCCGTCTCTTTCTACAAGAACAAAAATTGTTACTTGACCGAATGAAAAGATAAAACTTAGAAAGAAAGGCCAATATGTACGAAGACACGTTCTGCTCTGTTTGCACAAAATAAAACCAGGTATGAACACTCACCACTTGTAAGACAAAGACAGATAGTTGTCGGATTACAATTGGTGTAATTGGAAAAAGGCAGCAATTAGAGTTAATTCATAAACCGAAACCAACGACTGGCATTGTGAATATAAAAAACAAATAAAAGGGAAATTTCTTTTCAAGCTCACTGTTATTAAAATAATAATAATTGTAGAGATGTGTGAAAAATCATAACAGTTGTTCCAGCGTTAATTATACTGACTTTTCTTCGACCGGGATAAGAACATCACATTGCACAATCATTTATAGCCATAAGTACACATATGTATGTATGTATATACATATATGTATATATCGACGGGTATACATGTGTATGCGTTCATTCCAGAAATCCTTAATACAAAATTTTTGATGTAACCATACAAGTATGCAGTATAGGTACCTATGTGTAACGTGCCTAAGATTTTTTTAGAAATCTCGGTTTCAAAACAAATTGTTTTACGTAAAAAGCCAACTTTTTTATAGATTCTTATTTGAAGTTATTGAACTAGAAAATGAGAACTAAAATAATGAAAAAAGGTTAATGACCGACCCTTGTTCCATTTTAAACCAAATTTATATTGGTAAAACAAAAACTGTTTATAAATACATACATACATACATAAATACATATGTGCATACGTACCTTCGTAAACATTTGATCTATCAAATAAAAAGATTTCATGCGTAAATATTAGGATGATCGCACGGTTATTATTCGATTGGTTTTCACGAGGTTTTTTGGTTTTATTGAAGCCGACGTTTCAAAAATGTCCATATCAAATACCTAAGAATTTGATTTTTTCAACGCATTTAGCCGGTTCTTAAATAGGTGTTTAAATGTAATACTTTTACGGTTTTATACTAGGTGCGTTCCATGGGAATAACCAAACAGTATTAACTTACCCAGAGGTATTCAAACGCGGTCAAAGTAGCAAATTTTGTGCAATTTTGGGAGAAAAAGAAAAAGTAACATTATTAATTTTCTGTACAAAGCTGTACGAACTTTTTCAGGCAATGATTATCTATCTGTCTGTTTATTCTATAAACATCTTTGATAAATACCTATATTTTAAAAAATTTGTTTTGCTTTTATTTCCAATGGAAATATTTTGCTTTTGTGATGTTGTGTGTTGTAAACATACAAAATCACTAAAATATATATTAATTTAAAAAGCAGGCAACGTTAGCATTGCAAGATGTACAATAGCGGTGTTTTGCATTCAAGCAGTTTTGGGTAAAATTAAACAAATTATACCTAGTCATTTACTTTTTACTCTAGAAGGATGGTGCACAAATAGTGGGCTAAGTGTGAATCCACAGAAACGGAACTTGTACTCTCCGCTCAGACATGCAAGGCTCCGTTGTTTGCTCTACTAACCGTACAGGGGGTTGAGCCCATGCTATCAGAAAACGGAAACCAGTCATGGGCAGGAAAGGTGGCTATCGCCTTATTCTTGAATAGAAGAGCCATTGGGAAGACTTGGCGAATAAATTTTTGAAACTCCTGTTGGCTATTCAGCATAATAGGTAATCCTATTTTAATGTATGGGACGCTAGTATGGTGGAAGTCATTGGAGAAGCAAGGCCATAGAAATGATAATGCGTACATCAGCTTTGATGGTGACTGGTAAAAGCTCCTGAAATCGCCTAGAGATTTTTATATTAAAATTTCAGGATGGAGTTCTCAATTAAATTAAATCTTTATTATTAAATGGTTGTTGAAAAACTAAAACTAATTTGTATACAATATTAGAGCGAAAATTATATGACACAAAACACAGAGTAAAGAAACAATATTATTAATTTTCCAAGGATAGCTAGATTAATAGTTAATATAGTAAAACAGAGGTTCCCAACACTGGTGTCTCCGGCACTACGCCATTGAATGCACTTTTTACTATGCTGAACTGGCTGCCGGCTGATCTCATGGTGAGAGAAATAGTCATGAATTCGGCGAACATGCTACGCTGAAGAAGACGACATATGGTCATGCCACAATTATGGGAAAAATAGTGAACCTTCCGGAGAATATTGATTACTGCTCACCGGCTCTACTGTCCGACAAAAGATTTGATGTAACTTTCTTAGGCACGGTCTTGGAGGTGGTCGGCATAAATCGCTGGAGGAAGTGCTTGAGACCTTTACAGATGGATCCAAGTTGGACTTGGAAGTTGGTGCGTATATCTTTAGCCTCCTGTGCGAGCGGAGGATTAGTTTTAGGCTGCAAAATGAGTGTAGCGTAATACAGGCAGAAATCGCGGCTATAATGAGGGCAGCTAGCTGGTTGATGTACTACATGGAATAGGGGTATTTGAATTTGTACCGACGTCTAGGTGGGTTCGAGAATGCCGGATATCTCTAATTATTTTTTCCTGCCTTCTTTGATCAAGAGTTATTGATCGCGGCAATTATTGTTATATTTGAAAATAAAAATATTTCTTGGCTTTAGCCAGGATTGAACTTGAGCCAGACGAATGATACCATCCCATCATATAATATTAGAAATATAAATTCATTTTACCTTGTTTTTCGTATGAAAATGAGGGCCTTTCTTGATATTTTGTACTTCACTCATCAACTCTGAAAATGTTTTGCGGTTACTTGGTAATGGCAAATTTTTTAAATTTGTGGCATTTTTGCAGCGGCTGACGACATTAAAATTGTGATTGGTGCTCGATTAACAATTGCACTAATGTAACATATATATTTACCTTCTTTTGATAGCCGCACAGTGATGTCCCACTATTCAGCTGATGTTTTCTTTCCTCTCGATGACATTGCGACTTACAATAAATAAATAATCTTACAACATGAGAAAAAAATCTAAGTTGGTTTCTAAGCGCGGTTATTTTAAAGAAGTTGCCATTTGTTTGGTCCATTATAACAATACCTTTTTTATTTATTTAACTATATAGCTGCATATAAATTTGTAAAGTATTGGATGCACAACATGTGCGAGGTAACGAAGACCTTATGCCCACGATGGTATAACAGTAATTTGCGGCGCTGTGACTAACTATGGCAAACAACAACAAAAAGCCTGACCGCACTTAATAAATAATTACGATGACGAGAGAGCTGTTTTACGACTAAAGACTTATTGTGACGCAGCTCTTAAACAACATAGTTTAAACTTTTTTTTTAATACTTTGCATTGTTTTAATATTATTTATTGTATATGCATTTCTCATACAATATTGCACAAAAATTCTAATTTATTTAGTCTGATTTAATTTTTTTGTTTATTATTATTATTATTATTATTATTATTATTATTATTATTATTATTATTATTATTATTATTATTATTATTATTATTATTATTATTATTATTATTATTATTATTATTATCATTATTATTATTATTATTATTATTATTATTATTATTATTATTATTATTATTATTATTATTATTATTATTATTATTATTATTATTATTATTATTATTATTATTATTATTATTATTATTATTATTATTATTATTATTATTATTATTATTATTATTATTATTATTATTATTATTATTATTATTATTATTAATATTATTATTTCGAGTTTTTAAATTTCTCAATCTCTGTGAGATTGGAAAATACCTATCCCGGGCTATGCCAAGGGATTAGGCTCTGATGACTTGTTTTCCTGCTGTGGTTATTGTTTTCATCACGTATGTAAGAAGTTTCTCACGATGTTGCATGTGTTTAGGATTACAGATTTCTGAATCACCTCTATGTTGTCGTTCAAGTTATGTTTTGTGAGCTGGGCTATAAGGATTTTAGGAATTAACCCTGTTGCAGATATGATTATTGGCGATATATCTACTCGCTCAACATGGTACATCGCCTTTTCACGCTGTAAGTTGATTGAATATTGTTGTTAAGGGGCACAGCTATATCAAACAGAGTTATATTTTTCTCAACTTTGTCAAACAAAACAATGTCTGGTTTGTTGGCTTGTATGGTGCGGTCTGTAATTATAGTCCTGTCCCAATATATCTTCACATTTCTATTTTCAACAACTAGAGGAGGGCCATACTTATAGTACGGTTGTTTTTTTTGCTAAATGCTAGGCTCTGGTGTATGATTTTCGCCACCTGGTTATTGTCATTATTATTATTATTATTATTATTATTATTATTATTATTATTATTATTATTATTATTATTATTATTATTATTATTATTATTATTATTATTATTATTATTATTATTATTATTATTATTATTATTATTATTATAATTTTTTTTTTTTTTTTTTTTTTTGGAAGAACTCTCTGAGTAAATTAATTACAGAGCTGCCAAGTGGAACATAAAATATACATTTTTGACGAGAACTCACGGTAATCTCTTAAAAGGAATAACTGCGGCATCATAACTGGGAAATCATGCACAAGACTTATCATTTTTGAGTCGAAAACGAAATTGTTTGAGAAACACCATTCCGTGATGTATTAAAATTCTTCAGTCAAAAAAAAAATCTTGAATCAAGTGCAGAACTCGTACAGGTACATATTTATATTTATGAATGAGTTGCTGAGACATTGGAGTTAAAAAAAGTTCTTTGAGATAAAAATTAATTTTTTGTGTTTGGGAAATATTATTAGAACATTTTTGTTGCTAATTCTTGTTGTTTTATTGAAACTTTCAAGTTGTAATCGTGCAAAATATATTGATAAACTTGTCGGAATTATGGAATTTATATAAATACTAGCTTTTGTCTGCGGCTGCGCTGGTCAAAAAGGTTACATACAAACTTTCATCCCTTTGGGGGTAGAATTAATCAAAACCCTTTCTTATCGGATGCCAAAATCCTTTCTTAGAAATTTGGGCTGTGCGTTGATAGATCACTTGTCAGTCAGTCAGCTTTGAGTTAGATACTCAATTATATATTATAAATTTGTTTAGATTCGCAAGCTGGCTGGCTGCCGGCCCAGTAATTATTGTGGCTACAGTTGTGAAAAAGATTTACATCAACACTTGCCTTGCGGCCTTATCTAATGATTGACCAGTTCCACGGAGTGAATTATTCACGATACACCAGCGCCCCCGTGTGGCTTGCTAGGCTCACACAGGTAACAATTTATGACATATGTTTGTAGCCATATGAACAACTTCTTGTTGAGGAGTTCGGGGCTTCTAATTCTTCCTGTATGCAGTTTCCCAGCAATCAATGGAAGACAAGGCTTAATAAGTTGGTAGGCCGAAGCCCACTAGCAGCATCGGCGCTTAAACCAACTAACCCGTCAACCGTCACCACTGGTTCCTTTCAGTACAGGTATCTGTTGTAAAGGCAACAGACCCTCGGGACTTTCTTAGTCCCCGAAAAACGTCACGCCAAGCAATTATCAAGGATACTCCACAGCCCCTTACTGCGTTTTAGGTTTCAACCACAGCCAGAACGTTTCAGCCAAGGTAGGCACCTCAACCATGATCAGACCGGGTCGAACCGCAAGCAGAACTACCCGGGGGCCATACTGATCCCCGTTCTGCCAATTTATACCCTAGGTAAGGGTTTCGGAAGCCAACACAACATAAGTCATGTGGCTTCCTAGAGTTTTGTTTGCCGCACCAAACGAGGGACCCCTTCCCCTCTTTTCCCCGAAAAACAGAGCGCCTAAGTTAGGAATACGCCAAGGCAGATCCTGTTCCCCGGGGGGTATTGTTGCCACAACTGTGAAAATGATTTACATCAGTACCTGCCTTGACGGCCTAACCTGATGGTGGACCAATTCCACGGAGTGAATTTTTCACGATTCACCACCGCCCCCGTGTGGCTTGCTAGGCTCACACAGGTAGCAATTCTTGTCATATGATTGCGGTCATATGAACAACTTCTTGTTGAGGAGTTCGGGCTTTCTAATCCCACATGTATGCAATTTCCCAGCAATCAATCGAAGACAAGGCTTAATGAGTTGGTAGGCCGAAGCCCACTAAGAGCATCAGCCCTTAAACCAACTCACCCGTCAACCATCACCACTGGTTCCTTACAGTACACGTAACTGTTGTATAGGCAACAGATCCTCGGGAGATTGTTAGCCCTCGAAAAGAGCCATCACCAAACAATTATCAAGGATACTAACACTCCCTTCCTGCGTTTTAGGTTTCAACCACAGCCAGAACGTTTCAGCCAAGGTATGCACCTCAACCATGATCAGCCCGGGTCAAACCACAAGCAGAACTTCCCGGGGGCCATGCTGATCCCCGTTCTGCCAATTTATACCCTTGGTAAGGGTTTCGGAAGCCAACACAACATAAGTCATGTGGCTTCCTAGAGTTTTGTTTGCCGCACCAAATGCGGGATCCCTTCCCCTATTTGCCCCGAAAAACAGAGTGCCTAAGTGAGGAATACGCCAAGGCAAAACCTGTTCCATGGGGGGGGGGGGGGGGGGGACGTTTCCTGAAGCCGACTTTGGGAGTTCCCAAAAAATTCGGAACCGCTTCGCTAACCGAATCGGAACCAGTTTTTCATATTTGGTGCACCTTTTGGCCATGTAGCTAAACTATTAACCGTAATTCGACTTGGTGCTAAAATTGAAGTTGTAATATTGTTTCCGGAGACGTAGGGAATTTTGACGATTCCTGAAGTCGGTTTGGGAATTCCAAAAACAAAACTCTAGACACGTTATATGGATTATTATCTATTTATATGCACAATTTAAAAGGAAGGTTAAGCCTTAGTGAATGAAAAATTTGAAATTTGATATCGAAGCGTGTTTCACAAAAGATTTTTTTTTTTTGTTAGCTTTCATTTATTTATTCAATCTTCACAATGTGAACTAACAATAAGTATTCAAATCTTGATACTAAATACAAAAAATTAACTAAGTTCAGCCAATAATATTATTTTGCGTCAATTATATCGGTAAATCACCTATTTAACGCTCTGATGGTGGTAACAGTATCCCTTCTCAACCGAGTGCGACCGCTAAAATTAAGTATGCTTCGTGCAAGAGGGTTTGGGTGAAGTTCCAGTTTGCTGATATGTATTGTCGCATACTTTGAAAATTCGCCTTATACTAAGGGAACATGGTTTTTACGTACCAAGGAGCTGCAGTAATCGTTTTAAGAATTTTGTTTTGTCGCCTCTAAATTTTTTCAATATTTGACGCTGAGGCGGTGACCCATAATTGAATTCCATAGCACCATACAGGCTTTAGAATTGCATTGTATAACAAAAGTTTGCAATCCAACTTCAAGGTAGAATTTCTGTCCATAAGCCACTTTTGCTTCAGCTCAGGTGAGTTGTTAATTTGGTTATATGAACATGTTTTTTTACGCAGTGTGAATGTAACATGAATACACTTTTGTTGATTAACTTTGATTTTTCAACGTTTTAACAATTTCTCTAATACTGAAAATACTCCTGCAAATTTCGCAAAGCTAATTGATGGTTTTCATGGACGCTGCAGAATGCTGTGTTTTCTGCAAAAGTTGAAGTGTGGATTCCGGATCTGGTTGACATGTCAGAGGCATAAATCAAATATAAAGAAAGTCCCAATATGGTACCTTGCGGAACTCCTGCCTCGATTGGCTGGGTTGGGCTTATAAAATCGCCTTCTCTGATGACAAATTTTTAGCCACACGAGGTGATCACATTCCTGGAGTTTATTTTATTTATGACATTTTCGACAACTTGAAAACTAAGTCTCAAAGGCACAGGCGGCCTAGCAGCATATGGCGGAAATTCTGCTGCAGTATCCGCTGAATCATTTGTGGTAAAAATATTTCTCAAATGGTTAACATTCATCATTCTCTTTTCAGAATCGCGTCTTGCCTAGTCGTCAGTTGAAGTTCACAAAGGTGGCTTACCTATTTGTCGCTTTCCAAAGCGAGGAGTACCATCCAGGCTTTCCAAGTATGTTTTAAGGGAAGACATTCTCTGGATTTCAAGCGGATTTCTTAATCGAGTTATGCATTCCCGTGGCCTAGTTTTAAGCTGAGGAGACTTGCGACATTGCCATTCTCTTCTAACTCTTCTTTTTTCTGACAATAGAACTTATTCGTCAATTTCAGACGAATAAGTTCTATTGCTCTCATTTCTGAAGCTTGTATGGCTAGTGGTAGCATGTTGTACGGCCAGTTTAAGGTCTTCAGAAAAATCTTTAATTGACATATCAATATCCTCAGGGCAATATTTTCTATACAATGAGTATTCAAATATTTCTTATATTTTAGCCTACTGACTCTAGTGACGGTCAGCGCCAATTCACTAAACGGTGAGCAACCTCCTGGTGGAAAGATACGGAGATTACAGTGGGTAAGTGGTCCGATGACAAATCTAATGAACTCTCTACTTCTAAAGGAAAATATTTTGTAACTCCAAAATTTATAGCATCTGGAATCTTTCGTCGATCTGACGGCCAATAAGTGGACTTGAAATCACATCTAAGCCCATTTTGGAAATGGTGTCAAAAGACGCGCGGTCTTTCGGGGAAATTAAACGTGATACCCAAAAAGTGTTTAGCGTTATAGTCACCAGCCGCTAAAAGCCGATGCCTAAGTGATTTGAATATTTGCTTTCTGTTTTGAAAATTGGGGAGGCGGGTAAATTGATGATATAACTATTTTTCCTATATTTGTTGCTTGGAGATACTCCTCACGTGTCTCATTCAGAAAATAGTGCTTAATTCTATTTTATTTAGCATTGCTGAGCCTCCATAAGATCTTCCACGGGGATCTTTAGATAATTCTGAAAAAAACATGCTGTATCATCTACAATTTTGTATAAAAATTTTTGAAAAAAAATTGTTTCTTTTGCTTCAAACTTCACACAATTATTAAACAGGGCAAACAAAATTGTTTCCCTGATATCAGTCTATATGTATGTATATACCTGAGATATAGCCTAGCCGGTTTTTTAATGAAAATGTCGCATAAGCAAACTTCAACAACTTTTGTTGCTTAAAAGCAAGTCTGGTAATAAAATAAGATTATCTAAATATGGAAAATGAAAATTTCGGATATCGGGCCATATATAACCGAGATATATATATATATATATATATATATATATATATATATATATATATATATATATATATATATATATATATATATATATATATATATATATATATATATATATATATATATATATATATATATATATATATATATATATATATATATATATATATATATATATATATATATATATATAATTTTTTTTTTTTTTTGTTTTTTGCTTTAAAGCAAGTCTGGTTATAAAAGGAGGTTACTTAAATGCAGAACATGAAATTTTCTTTTATCGGTCCATATATATTTGATAAATTTTGCTACATTAAGAAACTCAAATAACTTTTTGTACAGTTTACGTAATTAATTTTTTTGAAATTCATTTGAAAAATAATACATTTTTATTAAGGTAATTCATTAAGTTTTGAAAATAATTGAATTCAAATGACCTCCACCCTCGTTGACACATGTACAACATCTTATGCATTCAATGAACCTTGAAGAAACTGTAAGTCTCTAGGGTTCAGATTGTTTGCTAATTGAATTTTAAGTATATGGAAATAAGTTTAAATATTGGTGCAAGATAGTCTGCAGTGACTGTTTGCTGACACCCATATGAGCAGATAAGCTCCTTGTCGAAACTCTAAGGTTGTATTATATGGCAGCAGCTACAGCAGCGACAGTTTCCTTCGTCTGAATTGAGGGATCTCGATGATAAGGCCTTCTTGCGATTGTACCACGCTCGGCAAAATTCCTTACGAGCCTCATTATAATTCATCTGCTAGGTGGAGTGTCACCAAACGTGCGCCTATATTCTCTTTGGACTGAAAAAACGGACTCTAAAGCATGAAAGCGTTGCAGTATCCAAATTCTTGTTTCATTGTCCCAATTCTCCATTTTAGTTAAATTTAAAAATCAATATATAAAACACAACAAAAAATGGAACAGGTTAGTTACACAGAAAATAAGTTATTACGTTTTTTTTTTGGTATCAGCTTTCATCAGACACCCTGTGTTTACGTGATTATCGTGAAAGGTATTTTAGATTCGGCCCAGCCGAATATACTACTCTCTTACTTGTTTAAACTATATTAATTTTAATTGTTCTTGCAAAATAATATTACGATTGTAAATAAAAATAGCAATAAAATTACATATGATAATAAAGAGAAATTAAGAAATACATACGAAAAGCAGAGTTCGAGTCAGTTTTTTCTCTTCTATTAAATTTGCAAACAAGCAAGAAAGACATCACTTGAAATTCGTAAAAATTGGGTATAAATAGAAACTCGCGTGATGCAAGCTAAAAGGAGTAAGCGAATTCAAACACGTTTATGTGTAATGGACTGCATACCCAATGAAAACCTCTGTCATATAAATTTTGTAGGAAACGATATAATGCATTTAGAATATGTTAACAACAGTGAGCTAGGGGTTAGAGTTTATATTTGTCAAAAAAAATCCCACTGTTGAAAGTTCACATCTCTGTCAGTCTCTGAAAAAAACGAAATGAGGGGGAAGGTTTATGGCAAGCTTTAACAATTTGTGCTCCCGTTTCTTTTGTAACTACGGCGAGCCTTTAATGAAAATAGCCAACCAACAGAAAAATTACGCCACCCATACTTATGCAGCTTTAACATTTGTGACTAATTGCACCAAACTACCATCATACTGCTTTTCAAAAGAGGAAGAGAAAGAGATTCTCG